>JALGPY010000006.1:115414168-116614168 GCA_023055425.1 Linanthus parryae | reverse complement strand
CGGAGCAGATCTACAAGTCCACGACAAAGATCAAACAATATGGGATTTGATTCGTTCACATATTGCTGATAAACCATTTATGATGGTACCTCATCGCAAAAACGAACTGGAGGGCTAAACAAACCAAGTAGCTAGGTCGTCCACCGTGGCCGCCGAGGCCCAAAGGCTTCACAAAACACAGCATCAAAGCATAAACCAGAAGAAACAAGAACACCGAACATCATCATAAGTCCACCCAGACGGTAAAGCAGGTTACCCGATAGCGGCAGCAGTTGTGGTGGCGCTAGAGGCGGCGGTGATGGTGGCTCCTGGGCTGCCAGAGTGGTTAACATAGCAAAGAACACACGCTGCCAATTGTTATTCTGAGATGGGATGTACATACTATCATTTTAAGGGAAAGCCCTGAAACTTGTTTCACTATGGAGGAATGCAATTCCATGTACTAGCATGCTGTATTTACATACTATTTAGGGAAAGTGGAAAGTCAAGCTCACATTGCTATGCTCTGATAGAGCTGGCAAGTGGGCCGGTGGGCTGCCAAACCGGCCCAGCCTGACCCATTACAACGGTGAATCCGGACCCACAGTGGTCCTGAACCGGCCCAGCCAAATCCAAACATTAGAGAGCGGCCCGACTCACAGAAAGTCCAGCGCCGCCACCGGCCAAGCTCAGCCCACGACCAGCCCACCCAGTCCAGCCCGCCAATTCCTATGTCAAAGGTTCGGGCACATGAATAGTATCTCACATCAGACCCGTTTGTCCAAGAGGCTATGCCTTAATGTCCTAACGGGTGAATATGCAACAGGGCTGAGAGCCACCTGAGGACAAGGGGTGGTTTATAAACTTAAACGAATGCTTCGGCTGATTTCGAACTATTGAAATAGTGCCCCTGCTTTACATTGAATTTTGCATCACATGCGCGTAATTTCTTGGGATGACAACATATCGGATTTGGGTCGGAGGCATACATAATCCGATCTGAATCCGAAATGTACCTTCATGATCCGAGTCGGATCTTGTAACGGATCCGGAAAAAATCTAATTCGATCCATTAGCATAACTGATCATCACGGATCATGACGAATCAATGCAAACGGATCGGATATTTACAACCATGATACGGATTCGATAATATCGCTAACGCATGGGATCAGATATGTTTATATATCATAATAAAAATAATATATGTAAGGAACGGACCGAATCAGCGAATATTTACAGCCATGATACGGATTCGATAAGATATCGGAACGGATCACATTTCTACGATCCAAATCCGATCCAAAAACAAGTGGATCGACTTTGGACCGCTCCATTAGGGTCGGATCACCCAGGATCTCGGATCGGAGCGGACCACATTGCCATCCCTAATAATTCATAGCTCCGCCACCATCTAAACATATTCACGATTACGTTAGTTCACCAATGATAACTGATGAAGCATGGAACATCAATCTGAGTAGCATATCAAACATATGTACAATACTATGTAACTGATGAAGGTGATAGATTTAACAGGTGTATGGCTAATATAGACGCCAAAACAGAGAAAACAACTTCCTAGTAATGAAAATACTATCTTTTGTTTGAACATCGTAATATCGTATCATCATTGTACACGGTCAGCCCCAGCTAATACCTCGTCACCAACACGAACTCGCCTGAGCAACGAATTAGCTTGGCGATAGCAAGGGAGAACGAGCCCCCAACAGTTTACCAAGGCCCCTGCTGCAGCCAAGAACATCGCAACGCATCCTAAAGCGAGGATAAAGATGTTAAAACAACGGCTGGCCAGAGAAAGATATGAGTCTGGTGATACGGCGGAAAGTGGTTGTGGTACCGGAGACAACTTTAGAGGTGGCGGTGGCTCTCGTACCGCCAGAGCGGTGGTCAGGTAGAAGGAGAACATAGCGAAGGAGAACAGGTAGAGAAGAGCAGCTTTGGACGCCATTTTGCTCCTCTACTTCTCTAATGTGGCCGAGTGAGTGAGTGAGCGAGCGAGCTAGTACTTTTCAAGGGTGAAATGGGAGAGATTATGTGAAAGATAGCTTTATTGCGAAGGTGATTTTGCTCTGAGATGAAATTTAGGTGGGCGATAGAGACTTGGTGTACACGAATTCTAGCAAAAAACAATTTTTCATTTCGTGTTTTGCCAGTGCTCTTGCTGCTGACGTAGTGCTCCCTGAGACATCTTAACAACATAAATGTGGTGGACCCCACACAAATTTGTGGCTATGATGCTCTGCAGAGCGTTGTGAAACAATAATTTTCCATTTCCTTAGGAAGTATAGACAGTCATTGTTATTCAGAGGTTGGAGGTAAATTTATAATACTATCATGAAAGGAAAGCCCTGAACCTACTTGCACTCTGAAGGCATGCAATGTCATGTACTAGCATGATTTTAGCTGCATAGCACCAAGGGAAACTGAAAGTGAAGTTTATTATGTTGTATTTTACTAAATTGAATTACCGACTTGGTATGGGGAGGAAAGCAATTCCATGTATTAGCATGTTCGATTTACATGCTATTAAGGGAATGTGAAAGTGAAAGTGCAGTCCAAAATGTTGCATACTCTAACATGGACTAAGCCAATGTTAAAAAGGGGTAAAAGACACTTATACCCCTTCAAGTTTGATGCAAAGACGCTTTCGTCTCTTCCAGTTTGGGAAATGACATTTCACCCCTTCAGTATGCCTAACGTCACGACTCACGAGTCCCGACACTTGCCCTCCGTCTAGAGCTGTAATTTTGGTTAATCAAAACCGGCCCGAGAATCTTGAACCGATCGGGCTCGGTTATCGTTTATACGGTTACGGTTAACCGTCCCAAAAAAATTCCGTTTCCTCTAACCGTCCTGCCCCGTGTAACCGTAACCGGGTATATCGGTTCGGTTCGGGCCGGGCTCGGTCAACGGTTCCGATGGGTTATTACCGGTCCGGTTTACGGTTCGACAGAAGTTCTAACTGGCTCTAGCCCGCAAAATCAGTTTCGGTCCTAGTTCGGTCCTTTCAGGCTCGGGCTCGGTTACTCAAGAAACGGTTAAAACCGGGCCGGTTCACCGGCCCGGTTGACAGCTCTAGGTCCGTCCCTTACAGTAGGTTTCGTGACAATCTGGGGGTGAAAGTATCTTCTAGTTTGGCACACCGAAGAGGTGAAAGTGCCTTTTACCCTATTAAAAACACCAAGTCTCCTCTATTGCCCACCTATATTTCATTTTGGAGCACAATCGCATTCCTTTTTACTCGCCCCAAAACTCTATTTCACCCTAAAAAAAGTACTCCTCTGGTCACTCACTCAGCACCATCTTTCATAGAGCGAATTGGTGTACAAAGCAGCTTTTCTCTGCCTGTTCTTCGCTATTTTCTCCCTTTACCTGACCACTCCCGCCGCTAGGGAGCCATCGCCAACACCGCCTCTAGCGCAACGACCACGGCCTCCCTCCCTTCCATCTTCTAAACTATCTCGTTCTCAGGCATGGGTAATCATCTTTTCATTCCTCTTTGTGTATTGTACTCTGATAGCTGCTTGCGTAAGATCTTGGGGCCTTTGTGCTACTCGGTTGCTCAGCCCTCCAGTTCGTGTGAGCGATGAGGTACCACCGTCAATGGTTTAGCAATGTACATAATAGAAACAAGTCCCAGAATGTCTCATATTACCACTGCTATTTTGTGTGTGTGTGTATATTACTGATGCCAGACAGCTTGATGAATTTAACTTTTCTTATATGTAAGGGGGATGATATCTCTTCATTAATTAGCAACCTGTTCTCTAAGGTTTTCTCTGTTTTGGGATTTTAGATGTTTTAACTGGTAGCGGTATTTACTCTTTTGTGTGTGTGCGTGTTACACTAATATGACTACTAGATTACACTCTAGAGGTCAAGAAAGAGAAAAACCTCAAGAACATGTTATACCAAAGCTAAATTCATCAAACACTTCAAAGGCGGCTTAAGTTATATACAGAAACAAATTATATAAAATCAACAAAAATTATGAGCCTACGGAAACAACAAAAAAAAAAGACAATCTGAGATTGATCCATTCACGAATTGCTAAACCATCAACCGCGGTACTTCATCGCTAACACGGACCGGAGGGCCGAACAACCAAGTAGCTAGATCAACCACACAGTGGACACCGACGCCCAAAAACTTCACATAACAAAACGCTAAAGCAAATGCCAGCATAAACAATACGACAGGGAAGAACACGATGATAAGTCCACCCAGAGAATGAAGTAGGTTGGCGGATATATGGGAGGTAGACGGCGGTTGTGGTGGTGCTAGAGGCGGCCGTGATGGTGGCTCCTGGGCTGCCATAGTGGTTAACATAGCGGAAAATAGGCAGAGAAGAGCTGCTTTGGACGCCATTTCGCTCTCTAGATGAGTGAGCGAGTGATAGTGTAGGTTTTTGTGAAGCACATCTTACTAATGGGATTGCGATATAAGATGGGGAATTTAGGTGGGTGATAGAGACGTTGTGTACGAATTGAGGCAAACACGGTGGCCATTTCTAAAGCCCTGAACCTAATTTCATTCTGGAGGAAGGCAAGTCCATGTACTAGCTATATTTTATTGACATACTTAATAAGTGAAAGTGAAGTTCACAATACTATGCCCTATAGAGTTGCCAAGTGGGCCGGAGGACGACCGCCAAAATGGCCCGGCCAGACAGGGGCAGAGCCGAAAAAAAAAAAAACTGAACGGACTAGGCCACTATGTTACGAAACCGAAATTGCTGGGTACTAAGGCACGGTTCAAAACTTACCTGGGGCACTTTTACAGTTATGGCTAGAGCACTTGTGAAAAGTGCAAAATAGGGTTAAAATCGTATCTTTTCTAAAATGGGTAGGGCATGTGCCCCCATGCCTGCCTAGGGTTAGCTCCACCTCTGCGGTCCAACCCGTTCCAAGGATGGACCGGCCAGGCCCGGACCTCCGGTGGTCTTGAACTGACCCTTCCTCCTTCTCTCCCATGGCCCACCCCGGATCCAAGATATTAGAACAGCAGGACCCGGCCCGCAGAAAGGACAATAGGAGCTCATCAAGCCCGGTCCACGCACTCCAGCCCGCTTGAACCGCCAGTTCCTATGCAAAAGCTTGGGGCGTGTGAATAGTATCTTACACCAGACCCGTGCCCAAGAGCCCTTGCATCAATCTACTGGTGGGTGAAACCTACTTTCACCCTGAAGGAATGCAACTCCATGTACTAGCAAAGTGAAAGTTCACAATGATCTGCCCTCAGAGCTGTAAAGTGGGCCAGATGACAGCCAAGCCGGCCCGGCCCGGCCCCTTCCAAGTACTGAACCAGCCCTACACCAACGCTTAATTCACTAAACAAAATTCAAGCTAGCTTCAATCATACACAAATTGGTAACAAAAAATTACAAAACTACGACAAAAACCAAACAATCCAGAATAAATTCCATTACATACTCATACACCATTGACCATTACCGAACCGAAACCGTCCGTTACGGTTAACCGTTTTGACTGCTCTAAAAGTAGGCCACTTTGACAGCGAAGGATTTGGGATTTTATTATGTTTCGCAAATGATACAACTGTAAGACTATAACACTAACCAGTGACCATATATATAACCTAATGCTATACATAGGTGACTTGAAAATGCTTCATTGGGTGGGAAGTTATGAGTTTGAATCGTCTCGCCCTCCTACTTACTCTCAGTTTGCCGATGATAGTTACCAACTTGGAATCTTTGTTACCGAGTTGAGAACATATAAGACGGTCTCTTGGAAGAATATCAATCAAATAAACACATCGAAAATCAAGTTGGGAACATCTATAGGTGTCATCTGTAGGTATCGATGGACATCATTACGATCCCTTACTCATTTCCAACACAGCTTTAATTGCATTTTATTGTCTAATTTGTGAATTTACACAATTTCAAACACTAAAAGTTTGAGTGAAAAGGTTATTTTCTGGGACTCAAAATAGAAAGAAATCAGCAATCACTATAGGATGAAGGAGTAAATTCACAGATGAAGTAACAGATTTATTGCTAAAACAAGTTCAAGAATCTAGACCACGGAACAAAGGAAACCTTAACAAAAAAACAGACCACTAAGTGGACATATCTCCCAAGACTTGAAGAACAAGCAGTTACTATGACTGGAAAATATTATGATTCTGCTCTCTGTATCATAATCGTATGTGCTGAGCCAAGGATGATGCCTCGTAGTAACTGAGATCAGCCCCTGTACAGTGTAAGAAGCAGCGCACACAAGCATAGTTCAGCAATATTACACCCAAAGCAAGGAAGAAGCCAAGTACATCTTCAAGAGGACTTCCCGGAGGATGATATGGGTTTGGGGATACGGCGGAAGAAGACGGTGGTTGTGATACCGGAGACACCTCTGATGGTGGCTCCCTGGCGGCAAGAGTGGTCAGGTAGAGGGAGTGCAGAGCGAAGAACAGGAAGAGAAGAGCTGCTTTGGACGCCATTCCGCTCTCTACTTCTCTAAATGGGAGATTTGGCTGTGAAAGATAGTGTTGGCTTTTGTTAAAGGAAGGTGATTGTGCCCCAAGATGAAATTTAGGTGGGCGATAGAGACTTGGTGTACACGAATTGAGGCAAATATGGTAGAGCCTTATCATTTCTCTGATAAGTTATGTTTGTGAAAAGAGGAATGAATAATTTCCCGTTTCTAAGAGGTATTCCAGTGCTCTTGCAGCTGCTGACGTAGTACTCCCAGAACCATCTTGACAACGTGATTAGGGTGGACTCCAGACAAATTAGAACTCCAAGAGAGATCAATATTTTTTCCATTTCAGCCCTTCGAGGCGTAGTCAGGTTTGCATTCTTTGGGCATTTGCCTGGTGGTCTTGAGTTCGAATCTTGAGGCAATCTAAAAGTTGCATGTTGGCCTCCTCAACTGCGAGTCTGTCAGCCCGAGATTTCTCTTGGATTGTTCACCTCTATAGTGTGGTTTGTAGGTTGTTGCACCCGAAGAATAGCGGCTGCAGGTTCCCACGTCATTTAAAAGAAAACATTTCACAAGGAAGAACAGACAGCATTTGTTATTCATAAATTGGATGTAAATGCATAATACTATCAGGAAAGGAAAGCCGTGAACCTACATTCACTCTGAAGGCATACAATTTCATGTACTAGCATGTTTTAATCTACATACTAATAAGGGAAAGTGAAAGTGGAGTTCATTATGTTGCATACTACTTTAATAATTGAATCCCCCTCTAGTAAGTTTATCGGTTCCACATACTGTTAACTCAGTGGTCGAACATTTACAGCGCCAAACACCAAGTATTTGGGGATACAAATCCCATCAGCCCTCCTTTCAGTCCTCCTAAATTAATATTATTGCTTTAATTGTCAGGCCAATGTTCCTAAAATCGGTGTTTTTCTAAACGGCTTTTTTTTTATGATAAACAGTAGGCAAAAAATGACAGAAAACAACTTACCAAACATGTTTAGAGTAAAAACACTTAAAATATACAGAAAATATGTTCTACAGTGGGAACACACCTGAATATGCTTTCCGTAATCTTGTCCGATGTCGTACTCCCCATTCTCACAGATTATGCTATAATTTCAGTGCAAAAATTCCGACTGGAGATACACATTAACAAAGAAAAAACTATTGTCGAGTCAGCAACACAATAAGATATGAATACATATTTTGCATGTCTAAAAAGCAAGGCGATTGAACTAGTGAAATCGCGGTAGCATAGGATTGATCAAAAAGATATCACAGTACCATATCCATCATCTCGTTAATGGTTTAGTCAAAAGAGTTTCTCTTTCAATTTGAATCAAAACGCTTTTTCGACGTGATAAACTTGAAGCAATTCTAATGCAAAATTTATCAAAACATTTGTCAAATTTTATGAGAAACATTCGAAGCTTTTAAAGTTCAGTAAAATCCTGTGTGGTGCACAGTTTGCAATCACTTGTTTCAAAATCATATTATTTGATATATGAATAATCTTATGATAAAAGACACTTTCCCCCCCTTAGGTTTGACACAAATATACCACACCCCTCACAGTTTGAGAAAATACACTTTCACCCCTTCTGAGTGCCAAAATTCAAGACACTTACACCCCCTGATTGTGTCATTCCATACTCTATGAGGGTAAATTTGTCCCAGAAACTACCATTAGTGACGGACCCCACCGATAAACTGACGACATCACAATTCAAAAGTGTAGGTGTCCTAAAATTTGACACACTCAAGAGGTGAAACCGTGAGAGTGTCTTTTACACATTATCTTACCATCCAAACAAGGCCATAAAGCCTGTTTGAGAACTCCAAGTTTAAGTAGGTAGGACATTGTAACACCACTCAAGGTTTCCTGAATTTGAATTTGTACGATATTTCTCTGAAGTCCTGCAATCGCTACCTTGAGAGAATGAGCAGTTTTTGAGAGATACTATCTGTGAAAGAGTGCCAAACTCACAAACAGGAACGAAATCTCCTTTGCCCTTGTGTTTTATAAGGGCAAAGGAGATTTTCAACCCCCTCACGTTTGACACAAAGACACCTTCACCTCTTTAGCGTGCCAAACTTCAGGACACTTGCACCTCCTAATAGTGTCATTGTATACTCTAATGGCACTTTTGGTATTACGACTAGCCGGATTGGACTGGATTGGATTAGATTAGCCACATAGGACTGGATTGGATTAGCTAAAGTATAATTAATATTGTGCTTGGTTTTTGTGGGGTATTAATTTAATATTAATTTACAAATAGTCAAATCCAGCTAATCCCTTCATCTAAGAGGGGACTAATTTAGGGTGTTAAACTCCATCTTTTCACTAATTAGTACTGGTATTAAAAATAGTCTAGAACAACAAAACACAGTTGATACTGCTAATCCTTGACTATATCCAATCCCAGATAATACTGCTAATACCTCGACTTTATCCAATCCCAGCTAATACTACCTCGACTATATCCAACCCCAGCTAATACTACTAATCCTGGAAAACAAAACGTACCATACAATTGTTAGGGAGAACACAGCAAAGAACAGGCAGATATGAGCTGCTTTGCTGTTTCGCTCTGTGAAAGATAATGCTGACTATTGAGTAAGTGAGTGCTTTTTGAGGGTGAAATTAGAGAGCTTTGGCTGCAAATGATAGCGCATTGGCTTTCGTAAGGCCAATTTTACGAATGCGATTGTGCTCTAAGATGAAATTTAGGTGGGCGATAAAGACGTGGTGCACGAATTGAGCAAACATGGTATAATATAACCCATAATTTTCTGCGATAAGATTTGTTTGTGAGAAGAGAAATTTCATAGGAAAGAAGAGACTGCCATTGTTATTCAGATACTGAATGTCGACACTACTTTCACAATAGAGGTGCAATTTCAAGCACTAGCATGGTTTTATCTACATACTAATAAGGGAAGTGAAAGTGAAGTTCATTATGTTGCATACTACTTTAATAATTGAATCCCCCTCTAGTAAGCTTATGAGTCCCAGATGCTGCGAACTCTGTAATAGGACACTTGAAGCGTCATACACCAAGTATATGGGGATTTGAATTTTGAATTTTTAGACTTTTTAATAAAACTGGCTCAAATATGCCTGAAAGCAGTGTACCAGACATGTTTCAACTAAAAACAACTTATAATACACAGAAAATATTTACTGCAACAGGAATACACCTGAATCTGCTTTCGTAATCTTGTCTGATGTCTTACTTCCCATTCCCACGACTAATTTTGAGGAAGGCTATAATTTCAGGGAAAATTTTCTGACTAGAGATAAACTGTAACAAAGAAAAAACTGCTGTCAAATCAGCAACTAAACAAGATTTGAATACATATTTTGCCCGAGTTATCCCTTTTAAAAACAGCACGAACATGTAACTAGTGAAAGCACGGTAGCATATGATTGATCAAAAAAATATCACAGTAGCATATCGAATCACTCTGGTTGAATGTGCATAAATATATCGAATCACTCTAGTATATATTAATAACAAAAATTGCCCCGGTGAGCCTGGGCAATATATATTATTAATATATACATAATTCATAAAAAATAATAAAATAATAATAAACGGTACCGTATTTGTTGGGGGGGGGGTGGGGGGGGGGGGGGGGGGGGACCAGCCTGGTGGGTGCCGGCCAGGGCCAGGTTGGAGGAGGGCCAAGTCGAACCACACCAGGTTGTGGGGCGGGTTGTAGATTAGGGGGCTGGGCCAATTCGGGGGTTGGAGGGGGCCGGGCCTAGCTCATTTTAGTGCGGGCCGGGCCAGTTTCAAGCCCAGGCCACCCCCATGACACCTTGACGCAAAAAAAAAAAAAAAAAAAAAAAAGATATGTCAAATAAGATGACACATGAGAATGTGCTCAATGTAGGCTTGCTCCAAGTGGGTGCTTGTGTCAACAGATTCTAATTCACTGGGATAAAGACAAGATAGACACACTGAAGCAACCATGGTATAAGCCTAACATTACTCAGATAAAGCTTTGTTTGTGCAAGAGCATTTCACAGGAAAGAACTAACAGACTTGCCATTGTTATTCACAGGTTGAATGTGCAAATACTATCATTTAAGAGAAAGCCCTGAACCTACTTCCACTCTGGAGGCCTGCAATTTCATGTACTAGCCTGTTTTATCTACTTACTATTAATGGAAAGTGAAAGTGAAGTTCATTATGTTGCATACTCTTAACATGGACTAAGTCAATATTAAAAAGGGTAAAAGACACTTTCACCCCCCCCCCCCCTCTTCCAGTTGGGAAATGACACTTTTACCCTTCAGTGTGTCAAATTTCAGGATACCTTTACAAGCTAAGTGTGACACGGTTAGTCTGGAAGTGGGGTCCGTCACTAGTAGTAGTTATTTGGGACAAATTTGCCCTCTTCATATTATAGAATTACACAATCAGTAGGTGTAAGTGTCCTGCAGTTTGAGACACTGAAGGGGTGAAAGTGTCTTTGTGTCAAACCGGAAAGGGGGTGAACCTGTCTTTTGCTCTATTAAAAACACCAAGTCTCTATCGCCCACCTAAATCTGATCATAGAGCAGAATCACATTCGTAAAATGGGCGTTATGAAAGCCCAACATTATCTTTCACAGCCAAAGCTCTCTGATTTCACCCTTAAAAAAGTACTCTGCTCACTCGCTCACTCACTCAGCACCATCTTTCATAAGAGGGAAATGGTGTCCAAAGCAGCTCTTCTCTGCCTTTTCTTCGCTATCTACTCCTCCCTCTACCTGACTACTGCTCTGGCAGCCCCAGTGCCAGCATCAACGCCGTCTGTCCCACCACGGCCACCGCCTCCCTCCCTTCCACTCCCTGAAGTACCTCAACCTCTAATTTTGCTTTTCTTCTTTTGGTTCGTGTTTGTGTATAGTGTGGTAACATATGCTTTGATGCACTGTTGCGCAAGAAGTTGGATCCTCTCCGCTGCTGCTCGGTTGCTCAGCTCTCCATTTCGTGTGAGCGATGAGGTACCCTCAATGGTTTAGCACTACATTATAGAATCAAGTCCAGACTTTCTCGTAGATTTTACTACTAATTTTGTTTTTATGTATATTACTCGAGCCGACTTGATGAATTTAGATTTGCCAATATTTTAAAGAAATGAGATATCTTAAGTTAGTGATAAGTTCTTAAGGTTTTCTCTGTTTTGGGATTTTAGATTTATTAACTTATAGCCGTATTTACTCTTATTCAATATTTGTGTGTGTGAGTGTAACAAGCAGCGTTCGTCTCCCCAAGACTAGTCCCGCCCGATGCGTAGAGATCACCGAATTGGGTTTTCACTCTCCCAACAAAGTTTTAATTTATTATGCTTTGATCATATTATTCTTTTTAATCATCAGGGCACCATTTCCAACCAGCTTAGCTTAAAAAAAAAAAAAAAAAAAAAAAAAAAAACCTACAATGGTGACATACCTCAATGTACCTTCATAATCTCATATGTTGTCTTGCTTCCCATTCCAATTAATGCCATAATATCAGTGCAACATTTGCAACTGGGATCAACTGCAACAAAGAAAATCTAGTGTGAAACTAGATTTTGATATGCTACTGTTCACCTTTTGAATTTCCTTCCTGTCCTGTAAACACACACACGGTAAAAGACATTTTCCACCCCTCTATTAAGGCATAAATACAGATGCCCCCTTGTACTATGGGGAAATACAAATACCCCCTGTCAGAGTTAAAAACTAACGGCACACAGTAAAAATACAAAAATACCCCTGAAATTTGACGAAATTACCCTACTATGAACGCCTTTCCTTCCCTTCTCCTCATTTCCTAACCCTAGCCAACCTCTCTTCCCGCTCTTTCTCTTTCTCTCCGGAGTCCGGACACAACCTTACTCCATCTCCGGCCCCCCCCTTCACCGACCCACCAATCAACCTGCTTCTTCTCTCCCCCCCCCCCCCCTCTTCTTCGTCTCCCTCCTCCTTCTCTGCCCCTCTCCTTCAATCGTCTCCACCTCCTCTGTCTCTCTCTTTCCCCGACGACCTTCGACAAACCCAGACGACGATCTCTTTTTCCAACTACCTGCGACGGGGAATCGGTATGGATCAAATGTATACTGGTACTACTAATTACTATGAACTCTAAGATCATTCTGAATTCTCAATGACAATGAACAGGAATTCCTTCATCAGAGGACAAAGAGAAGCTTTTAAGAGTTCAAACACAAAACAAACACAAAACAAATACAGTAACAACTTGATATATTCGGGGACAGGGAGTGGATCGACCTCTCGATCTACTTTACTACTTCTACTTTGGACTGAATCTACACAAGACGTAGTTGGAGGCGGATGTGTACGTAGGTTTAAGTCACATACCATTGCCATCAAAGGGAGACAAAGTGAGTTGAGGACAATCTACATTCTCCAAGCTAACTAATTTCAGAAACAAATGTTCCATTCCATCTTCAATCTCCTCAAAAGCTTGGGACGCAATATCTCTACTGTCAACTACTCTTTTGTCACAATGGCTGGTGTCTCTTACTCTCACTTCATCCAAATATTTTCCTAGATCAGAAAAATTCCCACCCCTGGGGTTAGAGGTTAAGGGGCATTCGAATTCAAGGTATCAGCAGGCCGAACCGGCTTGGAGGTCGATGTGAGAGAGGGGCGGGTTGAGGGGAAGAGGGGACAGGCCGGGCCGGGTTGGAAAACTTTATCCTAAACCCGTGGGGTTAGGGGTTAAGGGGCCCGGGTAGGCCTGAATAATTATAAGGCTAAATTGCACCACAGGTACCCAAAGTTTTTTTTCTGGCAAGTGAGTACCCAAACTTTAAAATCGTGCACCACATGTCCCAAACTTTCAAAATTCGTCCAACGGAGTACCCTTCCGTTAACTTTCCATCCATATTGGACGGAATAATGTAAAAGGACTAATGTACCCTTCATTTCACTCCTAAATTTGTTTAAAATTACAAGTTTTACAAACAAATCAAAAAAATATTAAGAATAGTAAAATTTTAATTAGAAAATTCAAGTATATGTAAATATAATATATATTTTCATAAAATAACAAGCTTACATATATTTGCATGAAAAATATAAATTATTACAATAAGAAACTATTCAAGAACGTCATGTGTCAAGTCTTGTGTCAGTTGTTAATATGTACAAAGATACTTGTACTTTATTGTTTCATTAAGAAAGATACATGTGAAATTATGAAATTTTATGAAATAAAATTTTATAAATGGTTAAAGACTATATGATTGACGGATATATGTTAATAAAAGCATATTTCTATATTGAAATGATGTACAAATATTTAATTTTGATGAAAATACATGACATTATCTTACATATATCTAATTATTAAATTAAGATTTTATTATTTTTATTTTTTTAGATTTGTTAGTAAAACAAGCCATTTTAGAAAAAATAGAGGTAAAAGGAGGGGTACAATAGTCTTTTTACGTTATTCCGTCCAATATGGATGGAAAGTTAACTGAGGGTACCCAACTTAACGAATTTCAAATGTTTGGAATCTGCGGTGCATGGTTTTAAAGTTTGGGTACCCACTTGCCTGAAAAATCAAACGGTGGGTACCTGTGGTGCAATTTTACCAATATATAACTAGTCTTGCTATAATTTTAACAAGCCAACATTAATTTTAGCCAGTTTAAACCCTAACACCAAATTTGGTCTCGGTTCTCTTCCTCACCATTTCAGTTCATCATAGCAAACTTAGAGCTCTCCAAATCAAAGAGGCCTCTAATTTTTGCATCAATTTGAATCTCCTTGAGTAGATGAGAAATAGGGATAACCTCTCTCTCTCACTCTCCCCATCACTCCCTCTCTAGCCTTGGTTAAACCCAGCAAGCAACCATCCTTCAACTCATACAAAAAAAGGCCTAAAAAAGCAATAGAATGATAAACAGCATTCTCAAATGATGTTGAGAAAATATCAATAAGCAACGATTGATACAGGAATCTAACATGTTGTCACACTAAAGCATAAAACTACATCAACATTTGTTCAATAAAAAAGGACTGAGAAACACTGGTAGTAACATAGCCTATAATCACTGATTAACCACTAAACCGCCATTGATTGAGTACCAAGAAGATCACGAAGCACAACACAGCAAATGGCGGTGAGGAGAACATGGAAGCCAACATCACCACAAACCTAACAATAGCAAGAACAATGATGAGGAGAGAAAACATAACAAACAGATAGAGAAGAGCCTCTTCGGAGTTGGAGGCCATTTCTCTCTACTCCTTTAATGGCTAACTAGAGAGGTTGAGTAGTGTTTGAAACTGAAATGTGAGAAAGAGCTGAGGATGAAGATGAAGATGACCAGTTATATACTGATAGTCCCTTGATCTGGGCTGTTGAGTGTTGCTTGAAGAGACCACTGGATGATGACACGTGTTAGCTGTAACCCTCCTCTGCCATGGCTTGCTGGGGAGAGAGAGAGACTCCGCTAATTATGGACTTGGTTTAAGTGGCTGTTTGAGTAGAAAGGTTTTAATTCATCTATTGGGATGAAAATAACAAGTCTGCAATGAACACCAAATGGCCAAAGCACTAAAAAAGTAATGTTTAGCCTCCAAACTCCAACGGGTACTTGCCTCTACAATAACAATAATTTCAATAAAACCAGGCGCAAGTCATGGTGTCGGGGTGTGTGTGTGTGTGTGGGGGGGGGGGGGGGGGGGGGACCCGGCCCGGTGAGGGCGGGGCGTGACGGGTAGGAGGGGGGCCAAGTCGAACCGAACCGGGGTTGGGGCCGGGCTGTAGATTAAGGAGCTGGGCCGGTTCAGGAGTTTGAGGGGGCGGGCCTAGCTCATTTTAGTGCGAGCCGGGCCGGTTTCAAGCCAGGCTCGGCCCCCATGACACCTTGAGACGCAAGCCAAAAACAGGTTCAGAAAATACATTTTTTTTGTGATTCTATAAGAGCGATAGAGACATGACGGATAACCCATCATCATTTCTCTAATAACCCTTTGTTTGGGAGAAGAAAACTCTGCATTGGTAGCTAATTATGTCACTGGGAACCAACAGAATGCCATTTTTAGGAAGTTGAATCATAAAAGAGATTCTATATTCAGAAATGAGCACAGAAGCTGTGGTACTCTATTAAGGGAAAAACCTACCTGCCATCCAAGCCCTTCTTCCACTCAAGAGGTTTGAAATCCAATTTGATGTATTGGGCTCGTTTGGCAGCGGCGGTTTTTTATGTTTTACGGTTTTTGAAACTATTTGTGATTTTCACCCATCCCTTGTGCAGATCCCCAAATTACCGGTGACCACCAGTCACGACTTACCCAAAAAAGAAAAAATAATTGAAAGATAAAACAGGAAAAAAAAAAAACATATGGTGCCTTGTTTAGTGGGGGATGGGCACTGGATCAGACATTTAAAAAGATTGAGAAATTAAACTGGGTCCCCTACAATAACCACAGTAAAACCAAACACAGCTCGTTTATGTATAGTTTTAGCTCCCGAACACACCATTATCTTAAATTAAAGTACATTTTAGACAGCTTTTCGACTATGTAGCACGAGTGCGGGTGCGGTGCAGGTGCTGGTTCGGGAACTGGGTGCGGGTGCGGCAAATTCCTAAGAATCAAGGGTGCGGGTGCGGCGGGGGTCTGGCTACATTATTTATATTTTTATCTGATATTATTAGTGATACCATTATACTAATATAATAACGACAATAATAGGGATCATTATATAGTCGAACAGAAGTTCATACATACATTCGAAGATACAAGGTTATTATATCAATAGTATAATCTCTTCATGTCGTTCTTAGCTGTGGAGAAGTGAGTAATCTAAGGATTAAAAATGTGCACATAAATACACGTTTCTTTGTTAAATTCTAGTTGCATTTGGAAGACCTCTCAACTAAAACTTTCAAAAACGACCATGCCTTATCCACCAAGCACCCGCAAAGCACCCACGAAGCACCCAAGCACCCACAAAGCACCCAGAAGCACCCGGTGCGGGTGCGCGACCAATTAGAAGCACCCGTGCAACATAGCTTTTCGACACAGATTGTTTTCGCTTAATTTTTCCAAACTTCCAGCTAGAACTAGCAAACAGGTCATAAGAACTAAGAAAACATTTTTGTGGCTTTACTATAACTGCGATAGAGACATGATGGATAACCTGTCATTTCTCTGATAACCCTATTTTGAAGAAAAGCCGATTATGCACTGGAAATAAGAGAATGCCATTACTTCACTTCACTGATAACCCATCATTTCTCTGATAACCCCTGTCCTAACCCTACTTTCACTTGATGTACTATCCCGGTTTATTCATTGGGCTATGTTTGCAAGCTTCAACCTTAACAATTACTCCAAACTGAGGGACGGGGTTCCATGTTGTTGCAATTACTGTGATCACTGCATGCATATGAACTTTAGTCTCTAGACATAAGCAGCATTTGATGTGGTCCACAACCACCAAAAGCATGACATATGAACTTCAAGCAGCAAAAAAAGTGTGCTGAGAGGTTTTCTAAATTTATTCATCTCATCAGCCAAAACAGCAGAATTATTTTGGACAATCTCATTGCTCAAGAACCCAAGAGTATTAGCAAATCTTAATTCATTAAACACTTCAAGATATTTTGAAGTCTTCAACTAATCTACTTAAAAATGCTGGCAGTGTGCAATTGGATTAAAGTTTCATAATTGTCATCTTTACTAGAGAGGCATCCCCAGAATGCTAATATTACGCTTAATATTCAGACCACTCCTTCCAATCAGATTAATGTTAAAATTGAATATATATATATATATATATATATATTACAACGGAAACGATCCTGAATGCTATTTCTTAATGTTGCATAATGTCTTATTTCCTACTCCCAGGGCATAAGCATATCTCGAGAATTACACCCATTGCAAAGAACAACTACAGTCAGATCAGCAGCAATTAGACAAGATTTGTATACGTACTGGCACGAGTAGCTTATCAATCACATGTTCAATAGTTAAGGCATCAATTCCAACAATCATTTCCAACATTGAATTTTGATAGAAACAAACCAAAATGCTGAAATCATATTTCTGAATGTGGATGGATATCAACACGCACTGTCGCGACAAATAAAGGGATACGAGAGTTCAAGAAAACTTAGTCGATAAACAAATCTGTATGAAAGCAAATTTCAGAGATTTTGGATATTTGTACATGTTGAATTATAATTTATATGGATAAATTCGGGATGGGCCTGGGCTTGGATTAGCCCAAAAAGTTAGGGCTTCAGATGAAGGCCTGAAACTCAGGCTGGGAGAGGCTGGGCTCGTGCTATGCTTGAAAATAGTCGGCCAGACCGGGCAGGATTCTAGGGGGTGGGCTGGGGGCAGGTTGAGGAGAAGAGGGGGCCTGGCCGGGCTGGTTGAGGGGTTGGGAAGCTTGAACCCCACTGGTCCCGGGCCCGAAACCCGTGAAGTTAGGGGTTAAGGGGACCATGTGGGCCTGGCCAATATATATAATTAATATATTAATTTAAAATATTATTGAATAACATATTTTTAATTAAATATAAATTAATAAAAAATAGTAAAAGGTACCGTTTTGCAGGGTCCGGACTGGGCGAGGTTGGAGGGGGGGCAAGTTGAACCGCACCGGGTTGGCGGCCGGCCAGGGGATTAGGGGCTATGCCGGTTTGGGTGTTGGTGCGGGCCGGGCCAGTTTCAAGCCTGGGCCGCCCCCCTTGACACCTTGATTTTCACCCCCCCCCCTAGGTTTGACACAAAGACACTTTGGGAAAGGACACTCTCACCCCTTATAGTGTGCCAAACTTGAAGACACATACACCTCCTGATTGAGTCATTCTATACCCTCGTTTGGGTAAGGTATAAGAAGAGGGGGATAAGGATAGGTTATACCTGTAGTCTCATATCATGTGTTTGGGTTGGGGATACGAGACAGGTACAGTTTAAGAGAAATACTCCCCCAATAAGAAATATTATTTATAGTAGTACATATTATGTATATAAATGTGTATCATATCCCGGCTCATATCCTATTATAACTAAACACTGAGAAACAAAACCTCATATCCTGCCTTATCCTAGTCCGATCATGTTCTACTTCATATCTCAGTACATGCCTTATACCCCTCTTTCTTATACCTCACCCAAACCAGCCATGATAAGAGAGCAAATTTATTTCAATAACTATCAGTTACGGAGCCTCACCCCTAGACTAAGGGCGTCACAATTATGGAGTGTAAGTATCCTGAAATTTGGCACACGAAGGGGTGCAAGAAACCGATCACACAAAAAAATATCTGCAAAAGCAGCAACAGGGAGGACGAAGAGGACAAGTCCACGCAGGAGTGGAGGGGAAGAAGACGGTGGTTGTGGCGGCAAAGAGGTGATGGTGGCTCCCGTGCTGCCAGCAAAGAATAGGCCTTTAGACGCTATTTCACTCTATGAATGATAGTGCTGACTGCTGAGTGGGTCGGTGCTTTTCGAGCGTGAAATTAGAGAGATTTGGCTGGAAATGATAGAATGTTGGCTTTCATAATGCCCATCTTACGAATGTGATTCTGCTCTATGATGAAATTTAGGTACGCGATAGAGTCGTGGCGCATTGAGCAAACGTGGTATAAAAACCCATTATTTTCTATGAAAAGAGAAGTTTCACTGGGAAGAAGAGACTGCCATTGTCATTCAGATAATGAAATGGCTACTCAAGGTGTCACTAGTGCGGGTCGGGCCGGGCCGGGTTGGAGAAGGGAGTTCGACCCATAACAGGTGGGCTCCTTGTGGGCACCATGCACTGGCCCTCCCCCACTAAAAGGCCGCTGTGTACCTGATTTATCCCTCTCCGTTGTCTTGGGGCGGTACTGCCAGAGGGGCAGCTAGGGTGGCTTGTCTCCACCTTTTTGCTCCAAAGTTAAGACGATGCATGATATTGTGCTCAATGTAGACTTGCTCCAAGTGGGTGTTTGTGTCAACAGATTCTAATTCATTGGGATAAAGAAACAGCCTGAAGCTTATATGGTATAAACCTAACATTACAGAGATAAAGCTTTGTTTGTGAAAGAGCATTTCTCAGGAAAGAACCAACAGACTTGCCATTGTTATTCACAGGTTGAATGTGCAATTACTATCATTTAAGAGAAAGCCCTGAACCTACTTCCACTCTGGAGGCCTGCAATTTCAAGTACTAGCCTGTTTTATCTACATATTATTAAGGGAAGGTGAGAGAGCATTTCATAATGGTGCATACTCTAACATGGACATCGTCAGTATTAAAAGGGGTAAAAGACACTTCCACCCCTCAAGTTTGATGCAAAGAATCTTTCAGCCCCTTCTAGTTTGGGTCATTGACACCTCCACCCCTTCAGTGTGCCATACTTCAAGGCTGAGTCTGGGGGTGGAAGTTCGTCACTCTGATAGTAGTTTTTGGGACAAATTTGCACTCTTAGATCATAAAAATGACACGATCAGGGTAGTGTAAGTGTCATGTAGTTAGACACTGTCCTTTCCCAAACTGGAGGGGGTGAGCTTGTCTTTTACCCTATTTAAACACCAACTCTCTATTCCCACCTAAAGCGGGTAAAAGACACTTTCACCCCCCTCAAGTTTGACTGAAGGACACTTGCAACCCCTTCCAATTTAAAAAATGACACTTTCACCCCTTCAGTGTCCCGAACTTCAGGAAAGTAGCACCCCTTACTATGACGCCGTTAGTCTGGAGGGTAAATTTGTCTCCAATACTATTTTCACTGACTGAACCCACCCCCAGACTAGCAGCATCACAATCAGGGGGTGTAAGCTACTTGAAATTCGGCAGATCGAAGGGGTGAACTCATTTACCAAAAGTGGAAGGGGTTAAAGTGTCCTTCAGTCAAACTAGAGGGGGCGAAAGTAACTTTTACCCACCTAAATATCATCATAGTCACAATCACATTTGTAAGATGGGCGTTATGAAAGACCAACACTATCTTTCAGCTCAAGGTGTCATGGGGGCCGGGCCGGGCTTGAAATCGGCCCGGCCGCACTAAAATGATCTAGGCCCGGCCCCCTCCAACCCCCGAACCGGCCCAGCCCCCTAATCTATAGCCAGCCCCCCAACCAGGTGCGGTTTGACTTTGCCCCCTCCAATCCGGCCCGCCCCCCACCGGGCCAGTTCGGGACCTCCCAAAACGGTAGCGTTTATTTCTTTTATTAATTTATATATAAAATAGTACTAAAAATATATTATTTAATATATTAATAATATATATTGCCCATGCCACCTGGCCCCTTCAACACCTAACCCCACGGGTTTAGGGCCCTTCCAGTGGGGTTCAAGTATCCCAACCCCTCAACCCGCCCCCTCTACCTCCGGCCCCTAACCCGGCCCACCCACCTCCAAAGCAACGCCCTCCCAAACCCGGCCCGGCCCTCTGACACCATGAGCCAAAGCTCTCTGATTTCACCCTTAAAAAGTACTCTGCTCACGCACTCACTCAGCACCATCTTTCATAAGAGGGAAATGGTGTCCAAAGCAGCCCTTTCTTCCTGTTCTTCACCATGTACTCCTCCCTCTACCTGACTGCTCTGGCAGCCCCTGTGCCAGCATCAACGCCGTCTCTCACACCACGGCCGTCGCCTCCCTCCCTTCCACCCTATAAAACACCTAGTCCTCTGGTTTGGCTTCTCATGTTTTTGTTCCTGTTTGTGTATACTGTGGTAACATACGCTTTGATGCACTGTTGCGCAAGAAGTTGGATCCTCCCCGCTGCTGCTCGGTTGCTCAGCCATCCATTTAGTGTGAGCAACGAGGTACCATCAATGGTTTAGAGTACATCATAGAATCAAGTCCAGATTGTCTCATACATTTTACTAGTAATTTTTTTTTTTTTTTTTACTCGAGCCAACTTGATAAATTTAGCCTTGCTAATATTGTAGAGGGATGAAGTCTCTTAAATTAGTGATCTGTTCTCAAGGTTTTCTTAGTTATGGGATCCCAGCTTTATTATCTTGTAGCCGTATTTAGTCTTCCCATTATTTATTTTTTGTGTGTGTAACTGTAACAGGCAGCGTTCGTCTCCCCAAGACTAGTCCCCCCTGAGGCCTAGAGATCGCCGAATTGGGTTTCTCTCTCCCAGCAAAGTTTAATTAATTATCCTTTGATTCATATTATGCTTTAATTATCAGGCCACCATTTTCAACCCAGCTTAGCTCAAAAAAATAATAAATAAATAAATAAATAAATAAATAAATAAAATCTACAATGGTAACATACCTCAATGCACTTTCATAATCTTGTCTGTTGTCTTTCTTCCTATTCCCAGTGTATCTCGCGTATTACGCGTAATTCCATAATCTCAGTGCAAAATTTCCAACTGGGAATCAACTGCAACAAAAAAAACTACTGTCAAATTAGCAAGGAGATTACAGGACATCAAGGAAATTCAAAAAGTGAAAACACGGTAGCATATCATTTACCTGATTAATAGTTTAGCCAAAATAGCTTCCTTTAAATTCATTCAAAAGCTTTATTTGATGGAATAAACTCGAAAGATACAAAGAATCATGTTACTTAGTAATAGGTATTGACCGTGCACACATATTTGCTTGCGTAGGGTAGATGGTCTAGTAGTCGACAATAACAGATCAGAAGAAACAGATGAGGAAAACCAGATCGGGCATAACTTGAAGCAAAAAAGGCAGAAGCTAAGACAAAATTTCCCAGATTGCTCATGGATCATATGTACACTACTAATTACTATGAACACTAAGATAATTCTAAATGGTCAAAGGCAATGAACTGGAATTCCTTCATCAGAGGACAAAGAGAAGCTTTTAGAAATTCAAACTTTTTCTTCTTCTTCTTCTTTGGCTTTCAGATGTCATGGTTCACCCATGTCAGTACAATAGCGAGGACGGCGACTGAGAGAAATCCATCAACACAAAAAAACTTGATATTTCCTCTTGCAGACCCAAAATTATCTTCCAGTAAACAAACTTATTTACTTCTACTTTGGACTGAATTTAAGCAGATATAGTTGGAGGCCGACGTGTAGGTAGGTTTAAGCCACATACCATTGCCATCACGGGGAGAAGAAGTGAGTTGGGGGCAGTCTACGTTTCTCCAAGCTAACTAGTTTCAGAAACAGTTGTTCCATTTTGCTCCATTCCATCTTCCCTCAAGTGCTTCAGACGCAATGTATCTACTACTGTCCACCACTCTTCTGTCACCGTGTTGGGGGCACACTGATCAGAGAGAGGCTTAGTGGCATATGATCTAATAAGTAACACTCGGACGTAACTGAATGCATCAAAGTGTGCCACAACATGTTGATGCTATACGGAATCACCTGAATCTCCAACTTTTTGAGTTTCATAATGAATTGCGGAAGCTCAGTGATCATAGACATATCTTGCAGGCTGCAGTAGTAGCTTTGAGCTTCACAATTTCATCCATCCTACGCTTTGGCTTCTTGGATTTCATCTCATCTTCTGTATGCCGGAGGCGTTTCGTTCAGTCGCCTCCGTACTGAAATTCACAGCCGCCATGAAGCTCTCATCTTCTTCCATGCTTAACAGGGTCTGAAACAAACAGAGAATTATTCAGCTTACGAGTACGGTAGATGTTCTGGTATTATGAAACAATTAGCCACTATTCATCAGTTCACTTTGACCGACTAATTTAGCTATGATACGAAAAATGTGTTAATCTCTTTATAACATTGTAGATCTTTCTTATAATAATTTGCTAATATTATGAAAGAATTAGCAAGTTTTTTGTGTCCTATTGTTAGCTAAATTAGTCGGTCAAATTGACCTCCTTAAAGCTAACTGGGAAGATTCTGGCAAAACAGGCCAAATAATATGTTGTGATTGTTGAGATGAAAATCTTGTCCACACTGACCCATTCATAATAATAAACCTCCTTTTATGTTCTTTGATCGTTATTGAAATCAAGAAGACAAAGAAGAAAACACAAGTCAGCAGCTGATGCATACTTGACAAAATTCAATTGAATAGAGAAAACTGATAAAGACCCAAACACTAGAAACTCAATCAATAACAAAACTTCAACCCCTACTGTAATTAGACCTTTTACTCATGTCCCTAGGGCTCTACCGCCCCCTATTGTGTGCGATTGGTACAATTCTTTACCCTCAGAAAACTTGCCTAATCCCTAGAAATTCCGCAAATTATCGAATTGTTCCTCCTCTAATACCAACTAAAAAGAGCCATCTGCTGTTTCTCGCAATTCTCTGGTTCCCCCAAATGGGTGATTTGTGGTCATTGCTTGGATTTGAGCCACCCTAAATGCCTCGAATACATGTCGAAGATTAACTAAATTCATACTTAGTCTTGCTACCATTTTAACACCAAATTTGGCCTTGGGTCTCTTCTTAACCATTCCAGTTCATCTTAGCAAACTTGGAGCTCTCCGGATCAAAGACCTCTAATTTTTGCATCGATTTGAATCTCCTTGAGTATATCAGAAATATGGATAACCTCTCTATCTCTCTCTGTAGCCTTATTTAAACCAGCAAGCAACCATCCTTCAACTCGAAACAAAGAAAGGCCTAAAAATGGAATAGGATAATAAGCAGCACATAAAACAGATCAATTACATCTTTTGGTTTAGCCTCCCTGTACACGAAGCAATACAGTACATAAAACAGCAATCTCAAATGGTGTTGAGAAAATATCAATAAGCTACGGTTAATACGGAATTTAACAAGTTGTCATACTAAAGCATCAATCAAACTACATCAACATTTGTTCAATAAAAAAGGACTGAGAAAACTGGTAAGTAACATAGCCTACAATCACTAGCTAATTAAACAATAAACCAGCCATTGATTGGGTTTCACGGTTCCCCACGAGGGACAGTACTGGGGACACGAACTTGAGGACCAAGCAGATCACGAAGCACAACACAGCAACAGGCGGTGAGGACCAAGCAGAGTCCGAAACAGAACAGGGAAGCCAACATCACCACAAACCATACAATAGCATGAACAATGAGGAGGAGAGAAAACATAGCAAACAGACAGAGGAGAGCTTCTTTGGAGTTGGAGGCCATTTCTCTCTCTACTCCTTCAATGGCTAACTAGAGAGGATGAGTAGTACTGTTTGACAATGAAATGTGAGAAAGAGCTGGGGATGAAGATGACCAGTTATATACTGGCAGTCCCCTGATCTGGCCCGTTGAGTGTTTCTTGAAGAAAACACTGGATGGTGACACGTGTCAGAGCTGAAACCATCATCTGCCATGGCTTGCTGGAGAGAGAGAGAGAGACTCTGTTCATTGTGGACTTGCTATAAGTGGCTGTTTCAATAGAAAGGTTTTAATTAACCCAATGGGATGAAAATAAAGAGGGTTTAACTTTTATCATGTGAAAGAACTTGTTTGGAAGTACAGCTCAAAAATAGAATCCTTCTCAAGTAAGGGTGGCCATTGGGCGGGCTAGGATGGGTTTGGGTCGGGCCTCACTGGGTCGAGTGAGATTTTACAGCGCCCAAGCCCGGCCCAACACAGACATCGGGCCAAGCTTGAAGGCCCAAGCCCATTAAATGTACAATTTCTAAGGTTTCGGAATTGTCTCATAAGAATTGGTACGAAGCTCTTTCTTCACGGGCTTAGGTTATGGAAGACTACGAGATCTGCAAAGAACACCAAATTGCCAAAGCACTGGAAATTTTAGTTTTTAGTCTCCAAACTCCAAAGGGTGCCTGCCTCTAAAATAATCTGAATAAAAGAAGACACAAACCAAAACAGGTTCAAAGAATAAATATTTTGTGGTTCTATAAGAGCGATAGAGACATGATGGATAACCCCATCATCATTTCTCTGATAACCCTTTGTTTGGGAGAAGAAAACTCTGCAATGGTAGCCAATTATGTCACTGGGAACCAACAGAATGCCATTTTTAAGGAAGTTGCATCACAAAAGAGATACTATATTCAGAAATGATACAGAAGCTGTGTACTCTGTTAAGGGAAAAACCTACCTGCCCAGCCTATCCCAACCCTTCTTCCACCCAAGAGGTTTGAAATCCAAATTGATGGACTGGGCTCGTTTGGCAGCGACGGTTTCCTATGGTTTAGGGTTTTTGAAACTATTAATGGTTTTCACCCATCCGTTGTCACGATCCCCAAACGACCAGTGCCCGCGATTCTTTTTGTTTGTTTGTTTGGTTGTTGTTGTTGTTGTTGTTGTTGTTGTTGTTGTTGTGCCTCTCTCACAACAAAGCACAGAAGCAGAAAAAAATCCGATGCCTTGTTTAGTGGGGCTGGGAGCGGGCCGGGTTAGGGCTGGGAGCGAGGAAAATGGATCCGGACTGGTTAGGGGCCTATATTTATATTCATCTTTATATAAAACATATATAATAAAATGTCATTTAAAAAAAAATGGGGTTCACCGAATTGCCCCTCCAACTAGCCGCTGTTTTTTAAAATATGATGAAATGGTCAAAATACCAAAAAATGGCTGTTATAGTGTATATTTGCTTGCTCCAAGAGCAAATGCGACATGGTACTTTTATCCATACATCTTAGGACACGTCAGAGACATGTAAGAATCCACTTTCTTTTGTCTGCCACTCATTCTCTTTCTTCAATACGTGTTTTGTGCTGTATGGTTAGAGCAAGTACACATCATTTACGCAAACAAAAAATTCTCGTATATTAGGGGGTCCGGACCGGTTCGAAGGAGGGCCGGGAAGGGTAGGGGCGGGGCGGGGCGGGCCTCTGGAGGCTAAGGCGACCCGGACTGGTTTTGGGGCCGGGCTATAGTGTAGGGGACCGGTTTGAAGGAGGGCTGGGAAGGGTAGGGGCGGGCCGGTGATCTGGGGTCCGGGCTGGGCCGGTTTTTGCCCGTGGGCCGGCCCTATCCTGGTCTATTCATTGGAGTATGTTAGCAACGTTTCAGCTTAATAATTACTCCACATTGAGGGATTGGGTTTCGTACTGAAGAAGGTATCAGATGGACTGAAACAAATATGAGGCGATTCTACAAACAGCAACCCCCACATGCTATGCTGTTGATATTAGTGTGGTCCACAACCATCGAAAGCATGACATATGAACTTCGAGCACTACACTTTTTCTGCGAGGATTTCTAAATCTATTCCTCTCCTCTGCCGAAACGGCAGACATTTTTGGATGTTCTCATTACTCAAGAACGCAAGAGTAAAATTAGCAAAAGCTAAATTCATCAAAGCTGCCTCACCAACTAGCTCATCAGACACTTCAAGAAACTTTGAAATCGTCGCCTACTCTACTCAACAATATTGGCAGCATACAACTGAACTAAAGTCTCAAAGTTGATTTCTGTAAGAGAGTATAGACAATCATCCCCAGAATGCTAATATTACGCATAATTTTCAGGCCACTATCTCCAATCAGATTAATGTCAACACAAAACATATATATTACAATGATACAGACCTGTATGCGCTTTCTTAATCTTGCATATTCTGACTGGAGATCAGCTGCAACAAAGAAAAAATTACGGTCAGATCAGCGATTAGACAAGATTCGTATATTTACACGAGTCTCTACCTTCTCAAAGCAAAATAGGATATTCATCTAGTAAAAACACAGTAGAAACGTCTATTTATCAATTACCTTTTCAGTAGTTTAGGCATCCATTCCATCATTTGTAAAATTCAAATTCTAACTGGAGTTGATCTAAAATATTAGGAACAAACTATCATAGGCAGTTGAGGAAAATGCTGGAACCGAAATTCTGAATTTGGACAAATATTTCCTTATGCTATTGCTGCAAATAAAGGGGTATAAAAGCTTGAAGGAAACCGAGTAGAAAAGGCTAACACTTGAACCACCGAGGCTCCTCAAACTTAAATTACTAGTATTTAGTAGTCTGTGCTGATACAAGCGGCAACAAATTCGTATGAAGGACCATGCATTAACAAAGGTAGAGTGCACCAAGGTAATCTTTGCGAACTGGAGGTTTTTGCTTTGTTGTGAGCAGGAGAAGATAATCACTTCAACAACCCACAAACCACTTCAGCTTAAACCTTCAAATTTCATTTGAGAAGAACTGCTACTCTACGCTCGGCTAACAGAACCCAAGAATTCAGAACACATTTTGCACACAGTGTATGAGGGAGCTAATGGCATTCCAAGGGCACGCAAAGAAGATGTTGGGTAATAATTCATCAAAGAGATGCCATATTTAGATATACAGGTTATGGAGTACAAATAAGGGGAAAGCCCTTTAAAAAGTCTAGACACCTGCAATTCACGTACAACTAGGCTCTCATATTCATGGGCAGAAAATGTATTGTGATTTCATATTCGTTAAAGAAGCTACTGGGTGGGTTAACACAGTCACACCGCGATTACAGATACAAGCACATATGTTGCATGTCATCCGGGTTACCCATATGTACATTCATATCATGATGTTAGTCTACGTTATCTGACGAAGTATTCAACATTGAGTACCTAGTGTCACCTTAATTCACATCCAGAAGTTTAAAAGTTGAAGTCCGTTATGCAGTGTAGGTTAGTGCAAAAGTGTGGATTAGCAATTTTGTGTAACTACTCAAACCTTGTATCCACAAGTGTTCTAAAGATTTCCAATACATGTTTCATAGTTGTCATTCATCTGTCCTAGGCAGCGGCAGTGACAGCCGGAACAATGCAGACACATAAATTGTTCTTAAATATATGTTTGCACGAGTCGCCAACTCCCAAGAATTACACACATTTCTAAAATTTTAGTGCAAAAATTCTTAACAGATATCAACTGCAACCAAGAGAAAACTAGTGTCATCAAGATTTTAATACTCCCATGTGTCTGCACGAGTCGCGACTCCCATACAGAAGGAACAACTTTCAACAAATAAACACACAGTAGCAAATCGATCACCAGCTAAATATAAGTATTTGTGTATCTGGAATAGCTAGAAAGATTGTGAAACGTGGCGTGATTTTTAAGGTGTCTTTTGGTGGCCGAAAGGACAGAAATACCATGTGCGTAAGCTTTTTATTTGACAGGTACATATGACTTTCTTAGTGAATTAACGCACTCTCATTGTTAAGGTTGCCTGAATTTGATTTCAAAGAAGCAATTAGAACAAGGGAAATGTTAAAGTCGTAAAATTATATATGGTGACAGCTTAGAAACAATAGCATGATAAAACGGTGTTGAGAAATTAGCGATAATCATATCTGTGGCCGAAGTTTTGCTTGATACAGAAACCTAGCAAATTGTCATACTAAACCACACATAAGACAACATCAATATTTGTGAATAAGGAGATATGTCCTACATAAGTACTGTCTGAGAACCACTGAAAGTAACAACTAATTATTCTGGAAATCATTCGGTACAAAATAAACCAATAATCAAGCTACCCAGTTCATCGGCACTAGCAACACGAACACAACAGTAAAGCCCAGCAGGGAAAACATGATGATAAGTTCATCGTGCAGAGAGTTTGGGGAAGGAGACAGTGGTTGCGGTGTCGGAGACGGCGCTGTTGATGGTAGCTCCCGAGCTGCCAGAGTTGTCAGTTGGAGAGCAAACAGACAAAAGAGTGTTGTGAAAAACGAAATATGCAGAAAGAAAGAATCAAAACACACAGATTTACGTGGTTCGGCAAAACAGCTCGCTCCACGAATCATGTCTCCCTTTTCGGGTCGTAGCAAAACATGAATCGGGTCGATTCACAAAACGGGTCGCCCATGAACCAGGGCTCCAACCCAACAAAGAGAACTGCTTTGGACACCATTTTTTCTCTACTCCTGCAATGGCTACCTAGGGAGACTGTGAGTACTGTTTGGCACTGAAATCAGAGAAAACTGAGGATGCAAATGACCAGTTATATACTGGAAGTCCCTTCATCTAGGCCGTTGACTGATTCTTGAAGATATCACTGGATGATGACACGTGTTAGCTACTGTGACCCTCCTCTGCCATGGTTTGCTGGAGAAAGAGATGGAGATGATGGGACTCTCTGCTCATTGTGGACTTGCTAAAAGTGGCTGTTTCAGTACAAAGCTTTTAATTCACTGGATGAAAGTAAGTGATTGCATTTTAGTATCATGTTTAGGATTTTGTTTCGAAGACCAACTGAAAAACATGGAATCCTTCCTAGGCTAATCTAGAAAGGGTTTGCGATCTTTTTTCAGAATAATTGGAACGAATCTCTTCCTTCACGGGCTCGGGTTAATGGAAGACTACAAACAAGAACACCGATGGCAAAAGAGCTGAAAATTTTACCGAGTTTCTGTAATAATCACAATAAAACCAAACACGGTGCCTTTATGGTTCTAAGAAGAGCTTAAAATTTTACCGAGTTTGAAGAAAAAACACCAACTATGAACTGGGAAGAACAGAATGCCATTACTAGGAAGCTGCATCACAGTACTACATTCAGAAAGGGCACAGAATTATTGTAACAACAATGAGGCAATTCTACAAACAATACCACAGATATATTGTTGTGGTAAGTCTTATCACTGCATGCATATGCACTCTCAACATAAACAACATTTGATGGGGTCCACAAACATCGAAAGCAGTAAAAAAGCGTGCTGCGAGGTTTTCTAAATTTATTCCTCTCATCTGTCAAAATGCCAGATTTTTTTTCGATGACATCATCTCTCAAGAACCCAAGAGTATCAGCAAAGCTTAATTCATACGCTTCAAGAAACTTTGAAGTCTTCAACTAATTTAGTTAAAATGTTGGCAGTACGCAACTCGACTAAGGTTTCGTAATTGGATTCTTTAATAGAGAATCATCACCAGAATGCTAATATTACACTTAATTTTCTGACAACTCGTTCCAAACAAATCAATGTTAACATTGAACATATATAGTGCAACGGAAACAGACCTGAGTCCGCTTTCTTAATCTTGCATGACGTACTTCATACTCCTAGAGCATAGCATATCCCGAGAATACACCCATTGCAAAAATCTGACTGGTGATCAACTGTAACAAAGAACAACTGTAGTCAGATCAGCTATTAGACAAGATTTGTATACATACTTGCACGAGTCTCTCCCTTGGAAAGAAACAAGTAATATTCATTTAGTAAAAAAAATAGTAGCTTATAAATCACCTGTTCAATAGTTAAGTCAGCAACTCCAACAATCATCCAATAGTTAAGTCAGCAATTCCAACAATCATTTGCAATACTAAATTTCTGATAGTAACAAATCAAAATGCTGAAATCATAATTCTGAATTTCGATGGATATCATCTAGTGCTGGCCATCGGCCCTATGACCCGAAAAAGCCCCTCCATCCCAGCCCGAAAATATTAGGGCTTGGGCCTGGCTTTTTTCTCAAAAAAGGAAGGATTGATCCTTAACAATTAGCCCGATTGAATTTTGGACCGGGTTTGGACTCTATGTCACAGGCCTATGTCTGGCCCGAAGATATAATGTACTGAAATTTATTTATATATAAGTATAAATTTTTTTGTGATATGTTGCACTTGCATCCAAACAGTCCCTAAGGATAAGCCCACAATATCACTGAAGATTTTTAGTTGAATTTTGGGTGTTTGTACATGTTGATTTTATTTTATATGTATGTTTAGGGTTAGTTGATGGAAATGGACGGATAAATTCGGGCTTCGGGCTGCGCCTGAGCTTGGATTAGCACAAAAAAGTCAGCCTAGCCCGAACCCGGCCCATTTGCCTGTTGCTGCAAATAAAGTAATAGAAAATTTAGTCGAAAAAGCTAACAATGGAATTACCAAGGCACTTTAACAAAAAACATCTGTATTACAGAGCAAGCATAAACTAAGTTTTAGAGGTTTTGGTGTAAGAAGCTTTTACCCCCTGAGCTGTAGTTTATTACTATGTTGTGTGCTGGAAGAGAAGATATGCACTTCAACAACCCATGGACCTCATCAGCCAAAAAATCTTCGAGCCCCATTTGAGTAGAACTGCTATAAGCTTTGGCAAACAGAACTCAACAAGTCAAACATACATATCCCACACAGTGTATAAAGAGGCTATGAGTATCTCATTTTAGCTGCAAATATCTCCTCCAAACCCGATATCAAGCACGTCTTGTGATTAGGTAAAAGTGAATAACCATATAAACATCACCAAAGATCCCCACATGAACATTTCCCGTCCCTAAAATGGTGAAACCACTTTGAATCCCTGACAACAATTTCACGGTTGACAATCTTGGAGATCAACTTCATCGCAGTGTGACAGTCGCCACAGACCCTTTGGTTCTTAATGACATTGATGGTTGTTCCAGGAGCCGTGTTTAGGATACCAAATGCAACTGCCAACTTCTCGCTATGAAGAGCTGATTTCATATCCGGCATATACCCAGCTTCTTGCAGCTTAGGAGTCAATTTACCCAAGTATTCATATACCTTCTCGCGTTGAGGATGCTCTTTATCACCAACCAAGAATACATGAACCCTATGTTCGACTTCTACCAAACTGAACCCAGGAGTTCTAACCAATCCAAGATTCTTCATTAACATCCTCACCCTATACACATCTTTCCATCTGCCAGCATCAGCGTATATGTTTGAGAGCAAGATATAATACCCACAATTACTACGGTCCAGTTGAAACAATGCTGTTGCTGAAACCTCTGCAAGTTCCACATTCTTGTGTCTCCTGCACGCAGAAAGAAGAGAACCCCAAATCATAACATCAGGCTCGACCTTCATGTTTTTTATCGAAATATAAGCCTCTTTGAGTAATCCGGCGCGTCCTAAAAGATCAACCATGCATCCGTAATGTTCAACTCCGGGTTTGATATGATATTCGTTTTCCATGGCTTTTAGCCAGTGACGGCATTCATCAACTAGACCAGCACGGCTACAGGCAGATAAAACTGCCACAAATGTTATATAATTGGGTTTAACTCTGGCCCCAATCATCTCTTTGAAGACTTCCAAAGCTTCTTTGGCTTGTCCATGAATGCCATAACCAGCAACCATCGCAGTCCACGATTTCACATTCTTCTCCTTCATGCGATCGAACGCTCTCCTCGCCAGGTCCACTCTTCCACATTTGCAATACATATCAATTACGGAAGTAGCGATAAAAACATTGTCCTCCAAACCCATCTTTACGACCCGGTCATGTACACACTTGCCTGTTTGCAAAGCTCCTGAATGCGCACAGGCTAACAACACAGCACACAACGTCGAAGCATTGTATTCGACACTTTCATCTCTCACCATGTCATGAAACAATCTTATCGCCTCACCCGAAACACCATTTTGCGCGGCGGCCGCAATCATAGAGTTCCAGGAAACACCATCCCTCAGAGTCATTTCATCAAACACCTTTGTAGACATCTCTACTTGGCCACACTTGGCATAAGCATCAATAAGGGTGTTTCCAACATTCAAATCTTCATCAAACCCTCTTTTTATCACAAACCCATGAACCAATTCAGTGATCTCCTTCTTGAAAAGTCTAGAACAAGCTGATAAAACTGATATCATAACAACTGAATCCACACCCACTTCCTCATATACCAGTAATAACTCCTTAAAGAGACACAAACCCTCTTTTGCATAACCATTTTGGACATACCCATTTAGCATTGAAGTCCAATTCACAATATTTCTATTGGGACTTTCATCAAACACCTTGCGTGCATCCCTTAATTGGCCGCATTTGGAGTACATGTTGACGAGAGAGGAGGTGACAAATGGGTCTGACCCGAACCCGAATATGAAAGCTTGCTGGTGGGTTTGCCTTCCGGAGGAGAGATCGGAGAGAGCAGAGCAGGATTTGATGGCGCAAGGGAAGGTGGAGCTGTTTGGAGTGAGAGAGAGCTTGCGCATGGAGGAGAAGGCTTTGAGGGCTTCGACTGAGTCGCCGCTGCGAGCTAACTCGGCGATGATGGAGTTCCATGAGTGGACGCTGGTTGGGTCGACGTAGTTGGTGAAGAGAGTTGCGAGGTTGGGATTGGTGGCGTAACTGCGGTGGTGGTGGTGGTGGCGGCGGTTGATTTTACGCCAAATTGAATTTTTGGAGAGATTCATATCTGGGTTTTGAGAGGGACTGTTGGAATTTTGTGTTTGGATCAACAGTTTCTGATGATTAGTGACTTTGTAGGAAGTCTAGAGGTGTCACTTTGGCCCGTGGCCCGTAGCCCGGCCCGGCCCGGCCCGGAGCATGGCCTATGAGGCGGCCCGGTATGGTGCGGCCGGTGACTTTGGTGGGCCGCAGTGGGTGGCACACGTCGCGAAATTTCTCTTACGGAGGACACGACTTTTAAGTGGGTCGACGGAGATAACAGCACTTTAAGTGGATAGTGACTATTATGGGTTATGTAAGACCGATGTATTCAAACTTTAAACACACCACATAATGGATAAAGTTTTGGTCCGAGCCGGCACGGACCATGTTATGGCGGGCCATATTGAAGACACCACGGGCCACTCGACACTTCTACTTCTTACTATTATATACTATGGTTATCTTTAGGGGACTAATTCTTATAAAGCTATATGAAGGGCAGTGGAGAACTGGAGATGAGAGTGCACACGATTACATAAAATTATGATGGATGTGGAGGACGATATCACTAAGTATGGAAACGGGTGACTGAAAATGATAGAGAGTGGAACGAGCAACAGAGATGAGACAACTCATGTTTGTACACAAGTAGTCTAATTGTATGTCTTTAACTAAGTAATGGAGGGAAATTCATTTGTGTAGTAGCCAAACCAGTTCAGCTCATTCCCCATTACTCTAGTGTCGTGGGGGAGGGGGTACAATTTCTGTCGTAGTGATGTGGTTATCAGACTACTCATGACCTATCGTGGAGAGTCGTCCAAGGGTAGTGGAGCTAGCACAATGATGTAGACGTGCGATTCCTCTTCTTCCGCGACTTAACCACGCCTTCTAGCAAGCGCGATGGTCATTTCTTCATCCTTTGAACCACTTGAACCACCGGGTCATGCAGCGTGTGGTCCAATGAGCTTTATAATGTGGCTCAAGTGGTGAGTGACGCATGTACCTATACTACGGAAGTACTAATCGTCTTGGGTCATCCACGTGCCTTTTTCTGGTTACCTTATATGAAACTTGCACGACTCCCGGAGAATCAAGTATCTATAAGGCTTACATTGAGGCATACAAAGAATCGCTTGATATTTTTAGGTCAAATATAAGGAATCATCGTGGAAACGAAAGTTCAATAGATCAAACATTCTTTTATGCAAAATACAAAAGGAACATCCTCTCAGCCGAACCTAGAGAGGATGGTTAAATCGCTTTCGACATAGTGTGTTCTTCTGTCGATTTAGTTGAAAATAGTGATAGAAGTAATAATCAACTTTCTATTTATGAAAATTATGAAGGTAGCTATAGAGAACAAGGCCAATTCGATTCGATGATAGGGAAGCTCCGATTCTGTTTGAGTCCCATGTAATCCAGTTTTTATCGTGAAGGTAAAGTTGCCTATTTTTCACAACATAGTGAGGGGGGGGGGGTGTTTCAAAGTGTAAATTACATATTCAAGAAAAAACAGTCTTGAATGAAATTTACTTTTCAAGGTGCAAAGGGCCGGGCCTGGGCTGTTGGGGCAGGAAAATGATCGAGACCGTTAGGGACTAAAAGCACTTGGTTTGGGCCAGTCCGAATTAAAATGGTCAATTGGATGATTTTTTTTATTTGGAGGGGTGGGGCTGGATCAGAGGACACCAGCCAATCCAGTGAGGGCTTTTTCTTGGAGGGGTCAGGCCGCTCGAGGCTAAATGCGAACACTAGTTTCGGGGCCCAGCTACTTCGTAGGGGTAGTTTCGGGGCCCATCTACTTCGTAGGGGTCGGGCTGGGCCTGAGGGTGGTAAGGGGCCGGTCGGGGGCCGAGTTGGTGGTCTGGGGCCCGCGGGCCGGCCCTCTTGACACAATGAGTTATTTTTTGTATTTTTGCCCAAACCCAAACAAGCCCTTCTCAAATTCAAATTAGGTCTCCCCCACTTCTCTCCTTCCCTCTCCCCCCACAATCCAACTCTCTCAGAGACAGTTTCAAAATCTCTCTCTCTCTCTCTCTCTCTCTCTCTCTCTCTCCATGTCGAACACCTTCCAAGACGACCTCTTCTCTTCACTGATATCAGACATCAAGACCTACTCCGGCAAAGACCCTCTTCTTCCATGGCTCAGGTAACCAAAACCCATCAAATTTATCAAACCCCAATTCAAGTTTCATCTCTCTGATTGATTCTTGTTGTTTGATAATCCAAAATTTAGAGGGATTCGGAAGATGAGGGAGTCTCTCCCTCCTCAGCTCCTTCGTCAGAAGCTTCCTCGTTTCCTTCAGAAATGTGCTCAGACCTTCCAGTCCGATCGGCGTTACACCAACGACTTGCGGTACCTTCGCGTTTGGTTGCAATTGGTAATCAACCCAGTTCTTCGATTTGCATTCTGTTGATGTTTTTGGTTCTGGGTCATTCCTGTTTTTTCTCAATTGGGTCTGTGTTGGGTTCTTGAAGTTATAGTGTTTTTGGGGTATTTAGGGGGAAAATGAAAGTGGGGTAGTATGTGAAAAAATCAGGTTGTGGGATGTGGCAATCTAATATGAGCTCGATTGCGTTAGAAATCAACTTGTGGGATTTGCCTTCTGTTGTTGATTTTGATTCTGGGTCATTCCTGTTTTTTCTCAATTGGGTCTGTGTTGGGTTCTTGAAGTTATAGTTTTTTGGGGGTATTTTGGGGAAAATGAAGTAGTATGTGAAATCAGGTTGTGGAATGTGCAATCTGCTCTGAGCTCACTTGTGTTAGAAAGCTGAGCTGAAAGTACTTAGTTATTGCAAGTGATTGATGGATTCCTTTATGTCAATTGGTGGAGTTGGAAATGTCGTAAAAACTAATCATATCCGAGTGGCATTACCTTCATGGACTAAGTATATTTAAGTAGTGTAACTTCTTGGGTGCAATTCAGTACTAGTGTGATTCATGGCATAAACCCTTGGGTAATGGCATTTCGGCAGTAGTAATGTGGGCTTAGCTATTTGAGGAGGGAGACTCTGTAAAACTAATCATATCCGAGTGGTATTATCTTCATGGACTATGTATATTGAACTAGAGTAACTTCATGGTTGCAAATCAGTACTGGTGTGATTCATGACATAAAACCCTTGGGTACTCGCATTTAGGCAGCGCTACTGTGAAATGACTATTTGATGTTGACTTGTCAAGAATACTTGTTGATCCATGTCAAATATCCCTGTAAATGTATGTTAGTTTTGTTCCGATGTTTAAACACAAGTGGTGGAGTTGAAATGTCGTGATAGAGCTATTTGAGGAGGGACCTGTTAAACTAATCATATCCGAGTGGCATTATCTTCATGGACTAAGTATATTTAAGTAGTGTAACTTCTTGAGTGCAATCCAGTACTAGTGTGATTTGTGGCATAAACCCTTGGATACTGGCATTTAGGCGGCGCTAATGTGAGCTTAGCTATTTGAGGAGGGAGGCTCTGTAAAACAAGTCATATATGAGTGGAATTACATTCATGGACTATGTGTATTGAATAAGAGTAACTTCATGGTTGCACATCAGTAGTGGTGTGATTCTTGACATAAAACCCTTGGGTAATGGCATTTAGGCAGCGCTAATGTGAGATAAATATTTGATGTTGACTCGTCAAGTACACTTGTTGACCCACGTCAAATGTCCCTCCAAATGTATGTTAGTTTTGTTCAGGTGTTTTACTGTGTAGATGAGACTCACTCATAGCCTCCTATAGCACTTAAATGGACAGAAGTGGTTGTGAATTACACTCCATGAAAATGACTTCGGGTTTTCCTTTTTGCCTATCTTGTTGAATTTGAATGTTTGCCATGTAGTCATTATTCTCTGTTCATGTCATGCTACCATGATAATTCTATATAGTTGAGCTAGTGTAATATGTGTTTAGCTATGCTGATGAATTTTTTCGTTATTTTTGAACAAACACTTCAGAATATGTCGGCACTCATGTGAAATGCATATTGTTTTGTCACTTGCCTTCAAGTCTTCATATTCAATGTGAACTGCATAAGGGTGTTGGAAGTTTCGATTACTGGCATGGCTATCTTTTCACGACCTGCCCAGAAATCCCTAATAAATTGCCAAGAAAAAAAATTAGAGATGTTGAAAATGACCATTGCAACTGCAGGGGCTTTTTTTTAGATAAAGGAACTGCATAGATTATTACGAACTATGGGACTCTTAATAAATTGACAAGATGAAAGATACTAAAAAATTCACGATCGCAACAGCAGAATTCGATGTCAAATGCTTGAAAGAACAGCTTGTACCTGTTACTAGGAGCATTCCTATTTCTCTCATTGGTTATTTTCCTTATCATGTATCAGAGTTGAATAGCTAAATTTACGTTGATAAGCTAATGGAATTGTTAGACCTTTATCATTATTGGTTATTTTCCTTGCCACGTATCAGAGTTCAATAATGTTTCTGTTAATATTATTATACGATTAAGTTTGTATGCCCAACCATGGCCTGTGTTGAATGTTTTCATCACGAACGAACTTCCTAACTCAAGTGTCTAACAATGGTAAGAGTTATCCCTCTCAATTCCCCTAAGAATCAGGGGTCCAAAGAAGGGCTCATGTACCATTCAAGTTATGGATTTCTAGAACTAATCAGGCTTCTACATTATTTCTTGTTTTCACCTTGTGGTTGTTATTTTCTTAGATGGATTTTGTGGACGACCCTAGAGCAGTACTCAAAACAATGGAGGCAAATCGTATAGGGATGAAGAGGTCATTATTCTATCAGGCATATGCTCTTTATTATGAAAAGTTGAAGAAGTTTGATGAGGCTGATCAGATGTACCACCTTGGAGGAGAAAAGTAAGCAATCTGCCCTTACAAAATTGTTCTCGCGTACGTTTTTAGTGTTGCAAGCAGAATCTTCTTTGATGGGGGGGGGGGGGTATTTGTTTTTGGATGTGGATATTTCTTTGTGGGAGTTCTCTGGTTTGCCAGTCCCTCTATCTGCATCCTGCCAACTTTCTTTACTTTATGCTCTTTTTGAACTACTAGCTGTTTTATTTTTTTTTATTTTTTTTTTGAGGGGAACTATTAGCAGTTTTTCAAGTTGCGTATCTTGAAAATCCTTTTCATTCTCTACATCTCACGAGTCCAGTAGTAAAAAAAGAAAGATGAAAATGTTGCTGTTTTTCGATAGCTGGGTTGGTATTGATTCAGCTGCACAAATGCATCATTATGAAAGTGGCCCTCAGTTGCACCTCAGAGTGTCAATAGTGCGGGCCCGGCTGGGTTGGAGGGGGGCTGTGAGAGAGGGGACCGGGTTGAGGGGAAGAGGGGGCTGGGCCAGGTTGAGGGGTTGGGAAACTTGAACAGTTGAACCCCACTGGTCCAGGGCCCTAAAGGGGGCCGGGGGAGGTGGGGGGGAAACCTGGCTAATATATATTATTAATATATTAAATAATACATTTTTAATATTAATATATATATATATAAATTTATAATAAACGGTACCGTTTTTTTTGGGGGGGGGGGCAGCGCCGGGTCATTTTGTGTACAAATCAAACCACACCGTGTTAGGGGCCGAAAAAGGGGTTTGGGGGCTGGGCCTGTCCGAGTTTTTGAGGGGGCCCGTCCAGGCCCAGTTTTGGCTCCTTTTGGTGCGGGCCGGGCCAGTTTGAAGCGTGGGCCGTCCCCCTTGACACCTTGAGTTTCACCACCATCTTTCTATCGTGTACTAAAGGATCACAGTTTATATTCAGAATCAGCTATTACCTTCTAAATAGATGAATACGTCTCATGAATTATTTTAACATATAGATATGAAAGTTCAGTGACTACCTAGCTTGCTATTACTAAAATGTTTTTTCCTTCCATGACATGTTGAGCAGCCTTGCCGAGCCACTTGATGAGCTCAAAACTTCATACGAGCAGTTTCTTCATCGCATGGAGCGACATAAGAAAAAGAGAATGCAGGTTTTGTCTTTTTGCTTATGCTTATTTTCCATTATGCACTTGGAATCTCTCTGTCTAATAAACATAACGGTTTCTTGCAGCGCCAGGAAGTGAAAACAGGCAAGGGACTCCTGTCTTCTGGAAGTCTCCCTCCCAAGGGTAATAATGTAGGTGGAGTTGAAGGTAACCCTGTGGAGAAACTTTCATCTGAAAGGCAGTGCCCTGAAAATGTTAGCAACAAGGCCTTTGAGGTATCTGAACAAGACCAAGTAAACAAGTCTTCTAGTAGTGATGATACTGTTGTTGTAAGGTTTGTAGACACTGCCATTGTCGGAAGGTCCATAGCAGAAGATGCATGCCATCACGGCCTGGTGGAACCCACAATAAACACTAAAGAGGCTTTGAATGCAATTAATAGCATGTTTAGGGAGCCTTTGGAGCCACCAGTTGGGAAGCGCAGGCCGCTTAAAAGCCAACCCAAACCTGATCAGGAAATGGCTAACGGCTTCGAGGTATTTGTTGATGATGACAGTTTGGAGAACAAAGCTAATCAGCCTCTTCAAGAGCCATTTCAGATATATGTTGAAGACGACGAAAACAATGTGGTGGAGGAGAAAACTCATGTCAAAGGCAAAGGTAAAATATCTGACCAGTCTGTACTACTACTATTATGTTTACTGGGATCCTGAAAGATGCTTCTTATTTTCGGAAAATAGAAAAAAAGGACTCAAAAGTTATCAATATTTTTTGAATACCCTTTAATTGTGTAGTAAGTACTTTTAGAAATTGTTTTGCGTCCAATACCGCGTTTTCTATTGAGGTGTTGTTAGCTAAAATAGTTGTTTTTAGCGATTTTTAGTGAAAGTTGTAATTTATATTAGAATCGCGATAGATTATAGAAGTGTTATTTTTTAGTGGAATTCAGTCACGTATCAGTGTATCAGTATTTTATCAGTTTGTCCTCCAAGTTGCGTTTAGATGTCTGTGTGTGTCTGACTGCGTTAGATAATCCTCATTTTTATCGTAAAGTGATAATTTTGTATTAAATGTGTGACCGTCGTCACAAGTAAAAGCCTGGGGATCAAATTCAAGACCCAATCCTTTGAAGAAACTGTATACGTGATATAAACATTGTATTCCATATTTCCATATTCAATGTACATTTCATTAGAAGTCTGGGCTGATTTTTTGATGCAGAAAGATTGCGTCAAGAAGGACTTGGAGAGGAAACAATGGTCTGTCGTCGTTTTGTGGGGGCCACTATTTCTGAAGAGCCACAAGTGGAAAATATATGCCACCATGGGCTAGTTGAGCCAACAGTCAACTTAAAAGAGGCCATGGATGATATAAACAACATGTTTGGGAAGCCGATAGATTTCGTCAGGACCAGACGGAAGAAGCACGTTGAAGCTCCATCTGAGAAGAAGAATAATCTTAATACTGGGGGGTTTGTGATACTTTGTGATGATGATGAATTGGATAATAATCAACAAAAGCAATCCAGGCCAAGCGCATCTTCCAGAAACGAAAGTGATTTGTTTGAGAAAACTCTATGCACAAAGGAAGCCATGGATGAGATAAACAAGATGTTTGGCATGCCGTTGGACTTCTAAGGATAAGGTAACTTGCTGTTTTCTGTTATTTGTATTTCTTTTGTTATTTCTGAAATTTACTTGAATTAAGATGTGATCTGCATCTGCAACTTTCCTCTCTGACATGTAGTAGTGACCTTCACCATTGGAGTAACTTCCTCTCTCTGTAACAATCAAATTCACTACTTAATCTGGACCTCTTACTCGTTTCTTGTTACATTGTAAGAGACAGTTTGGATATGAGTCTTGAAGGTAAAAGGAAGCTACTTTTTCTGCTAAAATATAGGTACTTCTCAGGGTAGTTTGCGCGTAGTCCATCTAAGAAGATTACGCAAGTGTAGTTTGTAATGACTTCAAGAGAAAGATGACGTGCAGTCAGTTCAGACCTCACTGCTTGCGCTCTTTTCTCTTAACACTTCTCACTCAAGAAGGTTACACTCTAGAGTCTAGAGCTGTCAAGTGGGTCCAGGACTGGCCCTAGCACACCTAGGTAGCGGTTTGGGCTGGTTCAGGACTTTGGGAACCGCAGGACCGGCCCACCCAGGACCGGGCTATATATATAATTATGAATACTCACATGTCACATTTATATGTTTAATGTCCATATAAATTCTATACATACATATATATTTCAAGAAAAACCAACGGGCTAGGACTGGCCTACCCTGAGCCGGCCCACCAAAGGGGTCCTGTCCTGTGGGCCAGGGTGGTCCTAGGGTTCCTGCTCCTAGGCCCTGACTAGGGCCGGGTTGTCACATTATAGGATCAGCCCAGGACCGGTGGTCTTCCTTCAGCTGAGCCAGCCCGTTTGACAACTCTAGTTACACTTAAGCACTCACCAAATAGCTTCTTTAACTCTATAGAATTAGTTACAAGGTCTGACTTGCCTGATTAGGAAAGAAACCACCCTCAGGAGGAACTTACTGCGCTGGGAACAAGAATCGTTTACGAGTTAATGAGACTAGGAAGTGGCATACTTGAAAAATGGTGACAATATGAGCATGTTTATTAGTTGTCAGATCCTGGCATGCCATAGGTTTTCTATTTATTCACAAATAGAACAAAATCCACCAAATAGATACCGAAGTTCTCAAAAACCAACAAACGATGGGGAACAATCAGGAAGAATGACGTAAAATAGAAAGGGCAATCAAAACATAAGTTCACTGGGGTGGACCTCGGGATCATTTTTAGAGATGGTTAGGTTATGAGTTTTTAGGTAAAAGGAAACTACTTTTTCTGCTAAAACATGCCCCTCCCCCTTAGAAGAGTAGCATTTGTAGTTTCTTCAAAGAGAAAGGTGACGAGGCACTCAGTTCGGACCTCACTGCATACTCAAGGTGTCAACGGTGCGGGTTGGGCCGGGTTATAGGGGACCGGTGAGGGAGGGGGCTGTGCTGGGCCTGGTTGAGGGGAAGGGGGGATGGGCCAGGTTGAAGGGCTGGGAAACTTGAAGCCCAGCGGTCCCGGGCCCTAAACCCGTGGGGTTAGGGGGAGGGGGAGGCAGGCCAATATATTTTACTAATATATTATATAATATACTTTTGATATTAATATATAATATAAATTAATAATTTGTTAATAAAGGGTATGGGGTCGGGCCGGGTCAGCGTGTGTAGGATGCGAACTGCACTGAGTTGGGGGCTGGGCCGTTTGGGTGTTGGAGGGGGACGGTTTTGGGTCATTTTGGTGCGGGCCGGGCCGTGCCGGCCTTAAAGGAAGTTGGGATCAAGCACTCACCAAATAGCTTCTTCAACCTTATAGGATTAGTTTACAAGGCTGGTGTTGCCTAACTAGGAAAGAAGAATCATTCACGAGCTATTGAAACAGGGAACTGATATTGGCAAACATAAATCTTCAATTAATGCATAACATGCTCTGTTATCAGTATCGAGCGATACTCGATACATGCCACCAGCGTTACGTATCGTTCACTGTATCGCTAATGAAAGTGTATCAAACTTTATCGAACGATACACATCCGATACGATACGTATCGTGCGATACACGATACGTTTGAGAACTGATTTGGTCTAGGTTTGTTAGAACCTATTGATATAGAACTTCGTATTACATGGATTATATGAATATTTTGTTAGATGGTCCTACTTCTCTAGGTTTGCCTCAATCTTGCTAGTCAAAAAACTAAATTGTCTTGAATTCTTGATAATTGATCCAGCCTTTAGAAGAGAAAGACTGAAGAATAAAATGCCAGATAGAAGACAAATTGTTCTATTTGCATGACTCTAGTGGAATACGGTTGAGTCCGTAGTGAGTACTGATTAGAGATCTCAAACTTTAGTATTCCAGTTTTATGTTCTATTTAATTGGGTGCTTTTGCCACACATAAGCAAGAATATTTAACTACAAAAACGATGCCACATAGATTATACCCCTCATATAACTGATAGTCCACTCAATTCTTCTAATTCATTATTATTCCCACTTATGTAATGTGAATTTGTGATTCATTATTGGACATGAGTCTAAAATATATTAACATCTCCTTATAATGGGACTCTTTAAATCTAGCTGCATACCAAAAATGTTAATATGTGCTGATTAGACTAAGTAATGTCAGATGCAACCAATAAACTCTTCACTATAAGGATCAGTATATATTTTTAAGTTGGTTTAAGAAGGGTGTGTGTATCGTTCCGATACGCGATACGATACGATACACGATACGGAAATCCTACTATCGATACACGATACGTATCAAACTTTGATAACTATTATAACATGTAACAAAATCCCACCAATGGTGGAGGAACAATTAGGGAAAATGACGAAAAGCATAAATGATCGATCAAAAAGCATGAGTTAAGGAGTAATAGCAGCCGTGCCTCAGTAGTATCTGCTCCTCAGGATCAATCATAGTATATGTTTTGGGAGCACAGTGTTCGGGACGGAACGCAAGTGGGCCCGACCTGTCAACGACCTTGTAGTTGCTTACTCTTTTTTATAACCGCCACCATTCAATATTGTCTGCTGCCCAGGCCCGAACTTTTTGGCCTAATCCAAGCCCAGGACCAGCCCGAACCCTGAATTTATGCGTTGACTAACCCTAAGCATTCATGTAAAATAGAATTCATTCAACATGTACAAATACTCAAAATTCAACTAAAGATCTACAATAATGTTGTAGGCTTAGTCATTAGGATTGTATGGATGCAACACACCACAATAAATAATTTCAGTACATTATATCTGGGCCGCGTCGGGCTTAGGGCATCGAGCCCAGCCCGACTCAAAATTTATCAGGTCTCATTATTAAGGACCTCATCATATCTTTTGGAAAAGTTGTAGGCCCATGCCCTACAATTTTCTAGCTGGCTTTTTGTGTCATCATGCTGTTGACCAGCACTACGATATTGGGAAGCATAAATTTTCAATTTATCCATAAAATTTAACAAAATCCCACCAAAGATGGGGGGAACAGTTCGGGAGAATGAAAGAAAACATAAAAGACCAATTCAAAACATTAGTTAAGGCAATAATAGCATCCTCTCCTCAAGATCATGTATAAGTTTTGGGAGCGCAGTGTTCGGGACGGAATGCGAGCGGGCCCGACCCATAAACGACCGTCTCGTAACCCGTTCCCCTGGTCCTCTTCCCGTCGTAGCGGAGCGGGGACCCGTTAAGCCCGTAGTTGAGATTTGTGAGGACGTTGCAGGTTTCGAGCGGCGACGACACAAGCCTAACCTTGCACGAGGTCAAGGGATGGTCAACCAAGTAGTCGCTAATCTTGAAGTCTTGGAGTAGCGCGTAGAAGTAGCCGTGTGCGTCAGTCTCGAACACCTTGTAGTAGCTCACTCTCTTCTTGTGGTCCTTGCAGATGACGCTGACCTTCGCTCCGTCGATCCGCTCCGCCTTGTCCAATGACCATGATCCGTGGCGTTCGCAGCTCTGACAGAAGACCATGCCTTCGACAGCAACGTATTGCTTCTTTTCAACTTTCTTGGCTGGTGCAGGCTCGTAGGCGGCGTTTGCTTGGAATGCGAATGAGAGGAGGATTAGTGAGAGGAGGACCGTGGTGATTTGGGTGGTCGACGCCATTTTCTTGGAAGCGACTGGAGCTTGGAAACTTTGAGTTGTTTATGAGTTGTGTTTGATGATGTAGAGTATTGTGGATTTAGGTGTTTATATAGTTTTCTGGATTCGGGTTTGATGGAGTTTTGGGAATGTCGTGGGTAGGACTAATGATAATAAGTTGTGTATGTCAACTACTTTGTGGTGTTGAAAAATTGTTTGTATGTTGTCTACGTGAAGGCCTCCACTATTTTTTTTTGGGAACAATTATTGTGATTTCATTGTTTAGTCCTGAGATATGAGAGATCTTTGAGTCATATGGGAGCTCCTGACGTGGTGCTTTTCCAATACAGTATGATCTAAAAAATTTGTGACTCTAGAGATAGCAGTGGCATGTTTGGTTTTCAAGTACAGTATGATCTCAAAAATTTGTGAGAACTCTAGAGATAATTGTCATTTGACTGTGAAAATGTTACTTTTTTTTATGAAAGTAGGAAGGAGAAGAGAGAACAAACCTTAGAAAAGAAAACGGAGGAAGTATGATTTTTGATGCCACTTGATTAACTAATTTTTTTTTGTCCAACCTTGATTAACTAAATTGAACACCAAACTTTGTTTTATAGAGTTAATCTTAAATGTTTACAACAATATTTTTATAAAAAACAGAAGTTTACGACAAAATGAAAAATAAACAGAGTTTAAAGCACCAATTCTACTCAATTTAGCTATTCAAAAGTTGCTAAAAAGTCAGGCATGAAATTTAAAGTGGGATAGAGAGAATACCGATATTGTAAAGTAATACTACATCCGTTTCGCTAGAATCTTCCAAGTTCACAATTCATCAGTTCACCTTGATCGACTAATTTAGCTAACGATATGATACGGAAATTATGAAATAAAAATTGTAATATGGTAGATCTTTCTTAACACCACAGTATTATGAGAAAAAATAAATTTTCATATCACGTAGTTAGCTAAATTAGTCGGCCAAAATGACATATTTAAAGTCAACTCGGAACTTTCTGACGAAACAGACCACATATTTGGTATTAGTGCCCCAATGTAAGGGGATTAGCTGGACCGAACTAATTATAGAGCAAACCTAGGTAATACAACACAAAATGAAACACAACGGGAAAGCAAGTACAACTAGTTCAGTTTTATCAAAATTCGATAATTCAGTCTAAATATATTGGTCTCAAAAATAAAAAATCTTATTTTAATTATAATATTTTGGAGAGCGCCATGTCGACAACGGCAGACGCAATGAATATTGTAGTTGTATATTGGTGGTTCAATTGTTTAGTGCCAAGATAATGTAGTCGTCTGGTGCACAATTTGCTGGAATCATCTTTACGCCAAATAATGTGGCTTTCATTTTCAAAGAGATATCACAAAACTTTATTCAACGAAAAGAGATTTGCTATTTACTTCACTTAAGTGAGGATTAGTTTTCCTGGCTTCAGCTACTCCCTGTTAATGATTCTCCCTCAATCTCTCTGCTCTGAATTTCTCTCTCTCTCTCTCTCTCTCTGAAAAGCTCTGGAGCTGTGAATGATCGCGAGAACGGAGACATATCTTGTTAGGTTCTTTGAGTTTCTGCGGCATAATGGGAGGTCATACAAGTTCGGACAATGAGTTGTTTGATCAAAACAGGTACAACTACTATGTTATAATCCTGCATCAACATTCATGATTTCCACAACAAACAATGCTGAGTTTAGATTGCGCCATTCGTGCTGAACTCGTGGCTGTTTTCTTTTACGCGGTCTTAGTGTCTAAGGTTTGTGGATAAAAATGTCACACGGGTTAGATAAATGTTTGATACGTTGGGGGATATGCTATGAAATCCGAATTGCTCGACAGTTTCTTGTCAAGAAACGGGTTTCTTTTATAAGTTAAGAGCATCAAAGAAAAATGACAGTTCCAAGGTGGTCAGGAACTGCTAATTTAGGTTTTGATCCTGAGTCGTAGTTGTGTACTCAAATGTCAGATATGTGTGTTCAAATATAGAAACCATGGTGTCATGCTTGCGTTGTAAGGCATAATAATCGGAATTTAGAAAAGTTCATTAGTCAGTGTTAAGGAGTGTATTGTATTCTCATACAAAGTGTAAGTCAGATAGAATCCTTGGAATATTTTGTATTGACATGTTTTAGCACGCAGACATGCTCTACAACACAGGCGTGCTACGTGGCGAGGCTGTGCCCATCCTCGTGTTTGTCCATGTGTAATTATACCTTGAGCTATGCCTGATGTTGTGTTCAAACTTCAAAGAGCCTGAAAAAAATTAGCAATTGGTCACAAACATAAATAGGACAATCACCTTATTTTCTTTTAATCATCCATTTGTGCTTCCTCAGCTACTATTGCAAGGCCAAAATCAGATGTTAAGGCTCTTATGAGACTGACAAAAACTCACATAAGAGCCCTAGCATCTCACAAGAGCCCTCGTTTCAACTTGATGTTTTAGAAATGAATGTTTTAGAAACCTCGTTTCAACTTGAGATTGTCCCTCAACGGAGTTTTGAAACCTCATTTCCAATGGGTTGAGGTTTCGTGAAACCTAGTTTCTGACCCAACGTTTCATAGCGTAAAATATCAAGCGCAAATTGACGCTTCTAAGGTGTTTTTGCTCCAACTACAATTATTTAGGCATCTGGAAGGCAAGAATTGCTTAATCTGAGTGCTTTCTCGTTTCTAGAATGTCTTATATAATTAGTATCCGAAATTCATTGTTCCTTACATAGGAACCGGGAACTTCGCAAACCGAAGAATTTTCACCATCTTCTCTGCTACATTTACAAGTATAAAGTCCAGCAGGAGATTAAAATTCATCGCCTACATTCCTAACCAATTTTGTGCCCACCAAAACTGATATAAAACACACGGAAAGAAAGAAAGAAAGAAAGAAAGAAAGAAAGAAAGAAAGAAAGAAAGCTTTATCTTCATACATTACTAACTTCCTTCTGTCGAAAGAATCTCGAGCTCGGCCCACCAGAGCGGAGAGATCTTCGGGACAGCTCCGTCCGGCCCGATCCCGATAATCTCTCTCAGCCTCGTGGTGACTTCCCTCATTCCCGGCCTCTGTTTTGGGTCGGGCCGGACGCAAGACACAACCACTTGGCTGATTCGCTCGAGCTGCTCCGCGTCGAAGCCTATCAGAGTGGTGTCCACCATTTCTCTGAGCGGCCGCTGTCCTCGGAGGTAATGCGACGCCCAGTCGTCGGGATTGCCTCGTTCGACCGAGTAAGGGATTTTACCAGTTACCAATTCGAATAAGAGGACGCCGAAGCTGTAGATGTTGGTTTCCAGGGTGGGTCCTGTCTGGGGTGGTGCGGCGGCGGCGTCGTTAGTGAAAATAAAGTCTGAAACTTTGGCTGCGTAGTCTTCGGAGAGGTTGATAGCGGACGAGGTGAGGCTTTTGTGGGCTACGGGTGGCGAGAGGTGGTGCATGTGTTCAAGGCAGTAAGCTATGCCCATTGTTATCCTCATTCGCGTTCCCCAGTCCAAGTGTTCGGCTTCTTTTACTAGAAAGAAAGAAAAAACGATAATGCATATAATGACTGGCAGTGCGCATATGAAATCGCAGTTCACAATACATGCATGCGTAGAAAGAATGAAGATCCGAAATGTTTATGTCTAGGTAACTTTTTTCTTGGCACTGTTCTAGAAAACTTCTCTTGGTTTCTGCATAGTTAGCTTATAAGCCGATACAATTGCTAGTCACACAAACCACTAAACGGATACATAGATGCATTTTATGCAGCATCCGTAACTGTAGGGATAAGAGGATTGGCTCACGCCACTTTTTCTACCCACAAGTAATAAATTATTACCAAGTTATAATTTATTTGTTGACAGAAGATCTTGCAACAGAAAAATTATAAGTTACATATTAGATAATTTTACAGGACCGAGTCCAAATGTTGAATTACAGGATTTGTTTATCATATACCCTTAAGTCCTTAACCACTATATTAGTCGTTGAAGCACACTTCAGCATTTAGTAATTTTTTTCCGAATAGATGTTTTCGATAGTGTGTCCTCCACCAACATGCTATTTGCGTAATCAACTTGAGTCTTAAATAGGCATTACACATTTCGTATGAAAAGAGATAGATGTGACTTGAGATATTTTTCAAATCTGAGTTTAATACAGACTTTTCTTTACAGGAAGTTTACAAGAGTGATGCACCTATAGGCACGAAACAAAGCAGTTGATCAATGAAAATGAAGCCAAATGTTGAGTACTCACCGTGTAAATGCTCGAAGAGCGTCCCATTTGGAGCATATTCAAAGACCAACATCCTGCTGAAAGGCTCAGCTTCCTTGCAATAACCAAGGAGATTCACAAAGTTCTTGTGGTTGACTTTTGATAATAAGTCAATCTGAAATCATGACACACAAAACATTCAGATAAATTTTATGGAGGATAGTTCAATTCAGGAAGGGACTGAGGGCAGACAAATGACCATGTGGTTGATGTCTTCGGGATGCGATGGAAATTTGTTGACACCATTTTAGGGTAAATGTAATGCTCGAACTTCTAAGTAGAAACAAGAAACTTCTACAAAATCTTCTTATTCCCAATTCTCTGGTTCATATGATTCATAGATAGTAATTACTTGCCAAAAATGCATTGCAAAAGTGGGATCCAGCCAGAGTATAGTGTAGCATTTTCCTATCGATTGATAGTCTGTTTCTCAGGGGCATGCAGTGAGCTGGTGAACTATCATCTGATAGTAGTTTCTCGGACAAATTTGCTCTCTTAGAGCATTGAATGACTATATCAGGGGGCTGTAAATGTCCTGAAGTTTGGCATACTGAAGGGGCGAAAGTGTCTTACCCATATCATTATTTTTAGTTTCACATACATAATGTTTTGTTTATCTTTAGAACTTGGCTTGTAGAAAATATTGGTTTTAGTTCCTTACATGCTAGCTTGGGTTCAGATAATTTGGAGAGTATGAATAGCTTATGAATGATTGGGCCTAGGTTGCGTCACCCTTTTGACACTTGTCGTTTACTAGTTTGCCTGAAGGAAACAGAATAAATATGGAACATACCTTGTTTCTGAACTGAGCTTCTTGACTATTTGACCAATCTTTGGCAGATGCCACGGCTACAGAAGTAACAGCTATCTCGACTCCACTAGACAATGTCCCCTTGTATATGGTTCCAGATGGTGAAGAAGCGATCACATTGCTGAAATCTTCACAAGCGGCTTCAAGCTCTGATCTCTTGAGCATTGGAACACCTGATTACGAAATCAAATTCATAAACATACATGTAGAAATAAATTCAAGTGACCTGATATTAACGTATATCGGATGGATACAAACAATGATCATGGCTTCTATATATGTTTTTCAAGGGTGCAAGAAGAGTCTCGTGTAGTCTCAAATACATAAAAAATACACACTTTGTCCCAAAATAACTGTGCCCTTTTGAAAATCCAACTTCTTAAGGAGACATGCATCAATTGCACATTTGGTTGTGTTTTGTAACGACATTGACACAAATCTCCCTCATTTCTCCATTTCAAACACTAGTATAATTACTTTTTATTAGGCATTCTTGTCAATGTACCCACTTTGAAACATGAAAAATGAATTCCTCAAAAAATAAAATGAAAAATGAAAGTGGATAATTATTTTGGGACGTCTGAAAATAAGAATAGTGGACATTTATTATGAGACAGAGGGAGTATATAAAAACTTCAACTACATGGGCACAAGAATTGGGAGAATAATACTTTTCCAGAATTCTGGCTTTGCCAGTTGAGGCATGTCAATAACTCAGAATAAACCAGACAGAGTACTACTACCAAAGGAGGTATTGTATGCTAAAAAGATGCTTGCATTTGATCTCTTAATTCCATATAGCCTGGAGCTCAGTTAATGGATACACATTTTGTACTTCTAGACATCCTAAAAAAACATCATTTGTCCATCCGAGGGAAAGAAGTTTACCCGCCGTTACAAGCGATCTCTGGAGCTGTCCACTTAATCCGGTGACCCAGGGTCTCATAGCAGCCACTTTTTTTCCTTGGCAGAAGAATAAGCCAATCATCAAGGAACAAAATAAGACGGGAACACCTACGGCTAGGGACAACACTACGTTGCGATGATGTTTTGAACTGGAACTTTTAGCTGCTACTACACTGGGTCTTTTTGCATGTGACGGCACATGTACAAACTGAAAAGGTGGGGGGCTAGATGGAGCTGGCGAAGCTGGAAAGTCTGATTCAGGAATGGGGGAGGGTGCAGGAGATGTTGTCACAGAAGGTGATGGAGAATCGCTCGCTGTTGGTGGTGATGGTGATGGTGCTGTTGGTGGTGGTGGCGGCGCATCAGGAAAGGGAAATGGTATAACCGGCGGATCATCACCTGGATCTCCTGCCAGACCTCGGCGTGCTAGGTCTCCAGCTTGGTTAATGTTTCTGGGAAAGAAAATAGTATTACATGTTAGAGAGCTAACTGGATAAACAAAGCAATGTCTATGAAGATCATATGATAGACCCATGATATGAAGCAACCCTTGTAAATGGAGCAAGAACCTGTAAAGAATCTCCAGATCTATCTTATACACCAGGAAGCAGTTAAAAGACGGAAATCCATAAAACAAATTTATATTTCAATTTGAATCTGTCTGAGTTTTGACTTTCTGATGGTGCACAGTAGACCTAACTCACACTATCCTGAGAAAAATAGTTCGCAAATATACAATGACATTGATCCTGCCGGGGAATATTACCTTTGGGATGAACCAGGTGGCTGGCTCTCATTTACTCGAGCTTCAGAAACTAGTTTGAGCTTTTTTATTTCAGGGGATATGCAACTACAGAGGTTATTATTGTCCAGTAAACTGCAATCATAGAAATGATCGAAATATTCAGAAAGAAAGGACCGTACAGAAAAGTCTAAGCAACTGTAGACTTTCTGCTTACACGACTCCCTTTGGTAGTGGCATATTATTGGCTAGGTCAGATGGGAGTGATGTACTGAAATTATTGAATCCCAGGTCTAACACCTCCAACTCCTCGAGCTCTTGAAACATCTCAGGAATTATTCCATAGAATGAGTTGTTCCGTAGAATACTGCAAAGAATTGAGATAGATCAGAAATGGTGGGATAGAAGCCAGAACACAAGGCACAATCAAACAATGTTGTCTTCTTATGCATAAAATGATCGTTGGCAATCAGAAATCAAGCTAGAAAAACCTTACATAAGCTTTATATGTACCAGGCTTCCAAGTTCAGTTCCAAGAGTTCCTCCTAAGCAGAGATCTTTCAAATTCCTGAAATGTACATCGGAAACAATCAATGACGTTGTCACTGACCCAACACAAAAGATAGGACTTGCAGAACATACTGCAACCCATCTCACAAGAACCAATAATCACAATACTAGGAACTGGCAAACGTATTTATGCCTGTTGAGTGAGTTGAGATGAGTTCTTATTCTTTCACAATTCGCCATTCTTCACTTCAGTTTCATGGTAATTTGGATAAGTTTTCGCCCTAGTCCAGGATTATACCTATTTTTAAAGATCATCTAAGGATGTTCAATTGTCCTAATTTCATATCCCAAATATCTACTGTGATCAAGTTCACCAACAAAACCAACATCATTATGTGTGTTGCCAGCAACATGTACAAATTCCAAAGGTTTTTATGAGGAAACCTAGATTGGGGCAGGCAAATCCAACGAAAAAATTCCCACATTCTCTTAAATTCCTTAACTAAATAAATACAGGTATACCAGCTATCCAAGTTTGTTCAGATGTTTCAGTGTGCCAATGCAGCACTTACCGAAACAATGTAGTAGAGTAAGCATGAATAACGTAGCGAATTCATAACTCCTCTTTACTAAAGATTTGATCCTTGTTTTCTCAAAAAAAAAAAAAAAAAAAAAGATTTGATCCTTCTCATGAAGAAAACTGCAGGTACTTCAATATATGAACCTCTTTCTCGAATTGTTGTACAACTAGTTACAGAAATGAAGGTTTAGTGCAAATTACTTACAGAATCACAACATTTCCATCGGCGCACTTAACTCCAGACCACGAACACGGATTGCTAACTCCCAAAGCATCATTCCAGCCTGACAAAGCCTCAAATGGATCACTCACTACTCTCTCTTTAAATCTCAACAAAGCTAAACCTGCAAACAATCGAACACTCCATCAAAAAAAAAAAAAAAAAAAAAAAAAAAAATCTCAGCAACCAAAACACAACACAAGTGTCAAAACAAAGCTGTAAATAAGAAGCTCATCATCATCTTCATACCTTCATCGTTTAAAGAGAAACATGAATTCAAGCACTGAATCGCGAAAACCGCAAAGAAAATCGCCATTCCACTCTCTCCTCGCCATCTCCAAACCTCGATCATCGCCGGAAGAGCCGCGATTAACAGAAATCCATCAATTTCTTCTCCCAAACCCTAATTAACCGAAATTCGAGCAAAAAATGAGGTCGATTCGGTACTCGATGAAACAAAATTGCACAAATTCGAAATAGAAGCGAGTAGGCGATTTTTTTTTTTTTTTTTTTTTTTTTGTGGTCGGAGAAGTTCAGTTCAGTTCGGCGAAACTCCGGAGAGCAAAATTAGGCGAAAAGGAAAGGTAAAACGAAGTATGAATACGCGTGAAATTGAAGAGTACGAAATTGAAATTCAAACTTGTGAAAAGATGAATGTGTTTCGGTGACTACTGACCAGTTGTTTCTGTGGTTTGATTCAGTAAAATTGCACAACCAACACTTTGAGACGAAGAAGAAGGAGGAGGTGACGGCGGCGATGTAGTTGGAAAGTCGTCGGAGAAAAGTTTGAGGTGCCGGCGGCGACTTTTTATCGGCGTCTCTCTCTCTCTCTTTCTAAATTTTTATCTATCTATCTATGTACAGCTAGTGTGATATCATTGAAAGTTCCAGGTTTGACCCTAGTGAAGAAATTCCTCTGCGACTCCGTCAAATAGGAGTCTGACACGTGGCAGTAAGAAAAATCAAAACCATGTCTAAACAAAGAAAAATTGTTTCCCGGTAAAAAAGAGGTCAGCTATTTATTGACTTAATTATGGGTAAAATACACTTTCACCCCCCTCTAGTTTGGTTGAAGGACACTTTCACAGTTTTACCCCTTCAGTATGCCGGAGTTCAAGTAACTTACAGTCCGGATTGTGGTTCTACTAGTTATGGAGAGTCGGATACGTCACTGAAAATAGTGTTTAAGACGAATCCTCTCCCCCATATAATACAAAAAGTCTATTATACCCTTAGGCGACCCCCATTTTTTGTTTGCATAACATGGTGAAGATTTGTCTCGAATACTAATTTCAGTGACATATTCCAACATTAGAATAACGACATCACAATAAGAGGGTGAAAGTTTGCTGAAGTTCGGCGCGAATGAGTGACAGAGTCCTTTTCTAAACTGGAAGGGATGAAAGTGTCCTTCAGTCAAACTAGAGGGGGTGAAAGTGTATTTTACCCCTAGATTATAGTAGGTAGAAGAAACTTTTATCCCCTCAGGTTTGACACAAAACATTTCTGCCCTCTTTCTGTTTGGGAAAAGACACTTTCAACCCGTTCATGGTGCAAAACTACAAGACACTTTGTGTCACTCCTTACTCTAAAAGTGCAAAATCCCCCCCCCCCCCCCCCCCCCTTCCCAAAAAAAAGGTAATAATAGTAAGAGAATCTAACCTCAAATTAACCGCGTCAAAATTAGGGAGTGCAAGTTTCATGAAATCTGGCACACTGAAACGGTGAAAGTGTCATTTCTAAAATAAAAGGGGGTGAAAGTGTCTTACCCTAATTCGTTAGGACTTAAACTTTCCATGGTGTTTTACAACAACTTCAAAAATTACTAAAGTCTTGTATCGCTTTGTTAACCAAATTACTAGGTCAAAGTGATATGTGGATAATACACAAAGAAGATTAAAGAGAAACGGAGGGAGTACGAGAGAGCTCACAAAATTTTCGACAAGACCTGTCAAATTTTATAAATAAATTATGAATATCATGTGTGACATTTTCTTGTTTTTGATGGGTTAGTTGATCAAAACTTCCACTTAAAACATCTGCATTATAAAAATTAATTGTTTGAGGGTTTCAAGATTTCTCATGTTCAATAGCGTACGGCTCACACCCAAAAGTGTAGACTTCTTAATTTAAAATTTTAATCCAAAAAGTGAAAGTCTAGGAAAATTTCGCAGGCAGCTTACCATAGAATATACGAGTAATTGTTGTGCAGACTTTTTAGACACAATATTTTAAATTAATCATATCTATATTAGTAGGCTATAGTTTTACACACATTTTTTACCCTTCAGTAATAGAAATACATGTCTATTTTCATCTAATGAGAGTCACATTATCAATAAATGAAGAGGCCAGATATGTATATAAGTACTTAACTACAGAGGAAAAATTTATAGAGTTGCAACACAGTAATTACTTGATGTACTAAACAATGTGCTCGTCGAAATGTATACATCAATTTTTGTAGGGATTTATATTTTTGGAAACCTCACTTACAAATATCTCCTAATTTTGTGTTCAGTTTAGTAGTCCAGCTCGTATATATGCTGTTGTTCTATTGTGTGGTTGTAGGTTCTGGTGTTGGTCACCCCATTAAAGCTCTTCAGGCATAGTAATTTAACTTCGGGAGAGAACCTAACTAAGGTTCGAACCACCCACGCAAGCCACCCGCCGTTTGTTTAACAGACGGGCTCGGGCCGTTGACTAGTTAGTTGGATTTTGACATGATAGTAACTTTCGCATATCGAGTGCTAGCTCAGTGGTAGAGCATTGGAAGTCTGCATAATGTTCAGCACATGATGCTAAAGGTAGGTTAGCTTAGGACTTATAAATCCCAAAGGGAAAGCGATCACGCGGCATTAGGCAACTAGAGGGCTTTTGCGTGGAGGGGGCCTGGCCAGGCCGGGCCGCTTGGGGCTAAATGCAACTCGGACCGGTTTCCGGGCAGGGCTGGGCCCGATAGTGGTAGGGAGACAGGCTGGGCCGGTTTTGCCCACGGGCCGGCCCTCTTGACGCCATGAGTATATACACAGGAAGCTGCCTTTAATAAGTTATTCCCAGGAGCAATCACTTTTCACAGTTGCACAGTCAATAGAAGAAAAGAGATGGTCAAGTCAACAATTAGCTTCAACTAACCTAATCTATTTATCCTCAAACGCCAACAACTGAAAACTACAACAAGGATATGAAACTTCAAACTCATCATAAACAATGTTGCAACACTAATATATATAGTATAAAAAGTTTGCAGCCTGATGCACGAAGCTCCCGCTATGCGCGGGGTCCATGGAAATGTCTGACATGAATCATCATAAATAAATAAATAGAAGGCTAACAAACCGTACTTATGTTTATCCGACTAACTATACTCGTACGAAAACTTTCCTAAACTGAATCTCAAGTAAATAGATAGAAACAAGACATTCCTGGGTATTGACTTCCATCAAAGGGCAGAAAATAAGGATGTTTCACATCTTTGCTCCTCTAGAAATAATGATCTCCCCAAACGCCACCCGTTGCTCGACCCTTATGAACTCACGAGTTGCCAGAACTGCACGAGAGAGAGAGACGACGCATGTTTTCACCAAGGTTAAACGGGTAAAGAAAAATTTACAGTGAGATAAGATTACTAGATTTGTACATACCACAAGTTTGATAGAAAAGATGTGCTGCTCTCTTTCTGTTCATTCCAATGGCTAACTGGTCAAGAGATTCTGTTTGAGCAGACCCCGGAGTGTCAAAATGCGCCTTCAAATGCCTGTGAAGGAAGGTTAAATTAGGTTTAACTGCGGACTACTCATACGCACAAATTCCAAAAACAAGTCTGGGTAATGAACTCTACATTCGGATAGAGTTGGTTATCTGATCAATGGGTGGATCAACCATCGGATGCTGAGTTTGAGTAGGGCCAGTTTCCACCAACAGGTCTGCAAACAACCATATGAACAGAAGGATCACGTAAACGTTGATTTGGAGCTACTAGTTACAGCTAGCAGTGAGGTAAATGGTAAAGGGATGCGATATTTACCATTCTCTGGCGTGAAGCCACTTTCAGATACTTAATGCAACTTGAGATAACATGGAAATGAGGGATGCGATTTTTTACCATTCTCTGGCGTGAAGCCAGTTTCAGATACTTTATGCAACTTAAACTTAGGTAAAATGGGAAAGAGGGATGCAATTTTTTACCATTCTCGGGCGTGAAGCCACTTTCAGATACTTAATGCAACTTGAACTTAGGTAAAATGGGAAAGAGGGATGTGATTTTTACCATTCTCTGGCGTGAAGCCAGTTTCAGATAATTTATGCAACTTGAACTTAGGTAAAATGGGAAAGAGGGATGTGATTTTTACCATTCTCTGGCGTGAAGCCAGTTTCAGATAATTTATGCAACTTGAACTTAGGATCTTGCCGCTCCACCACATAATCCTCAGCTACTGGCTCCAGGCTGCTCCCACTGTGCCTGGATGAGGAATAACCTCTTTTTCTGTTGCATACAGTTATATCATTCGAACTGAAACCGGAAGCTAATAGAAATAGAAATGAAAAATTCAGACCATAAACTGCAAACCCAGATGTGGGTGTGGTGTGAATTTGTGCTATCTGGGTATGAAATTGTACATAGATGATGCTCATAGAGACTTCAGTTACCTGCCAGAATTGAGTGATGGGAGGCCATGATCAGACCCTGAACTAGGCATAGGTAACTCATTCCCTGCATACAAATTCAGCCATGAAAATGAGCTTGCGTCGTGGATTTGAGGATGAAATGAAAGGTCATTTTTGGTTGATTGAACGACACACACACACACACACACACAAAAAAAAAAAAAAAAATTAGTGACAGCAACATAAGAGTTTTGACTTACGAGAATTCCCAGGAGTGACCATGAATTCAGGAACTGGTACATCATTGTTGGTTGGATGCAGTAATCGCTCGTGCAAATCCTCAGTTGCTTTTGGGAAGGGGTGGCTTGTGCGCCTCAACTTCTCAAGGGGTCCGAATCCGCTGAAAGTATCTTCATAAGGCTTCACACATAAGCACTATTTTATCAGACACAAAATGTTATGTTTCTGGTCATGATGCACAAGAAATCAGTAAGAGGGGAATACCAAATCCGTTGGATCGTGCAAGTGTTCTCCAAAAGCAGGGGACGATGAAGAAGGCTCTGGTGGCTGGGTTGGGGATATTTTACCTGCATACAAGTGAATTGAATTATTAACATTTTACCCCTCAGTAATTAAGAACTTGATACTATCTAGGATCAGATAGGATCATAGGACTCTAACCAGAAGGCGAATCGTGCTCAGGTTGAGTGCATCTCATCCATAGCTTCAAAAGAGGTTCTGGGTAATGTATCTTTTTACTTCCAGGTGAAAATAGGCCACCGAGTAGTACAGTAGGAGGCAAGTCCATGAGGGTGCTTAACTTCATGGATCCAAAGATGCCGGAGCGCTGAAACACACAGATGAAAGATTTCTAGTCTTTTGTATATTGAAGTGGATTAATTGACATGCGAAAATCAGGAGCACATACCTTTCTCTTCCTTCCTCCTCTTGAAACGATATCAGATGCATTCTGGAGCCATGATTGGTATATATGACCGGGAATGATAGTATGTTCATAATCCATTGCACATGTGGCAGGCTTTCTTGCTTTCTTTGTTGGCCTTGGCCTTTCTTGATCCTTGAAACATTCAATGTCTTACATTAATGGAGTTATGTTTATGTTATCATGAACAGATGGTTAACAGAAAAAAAATGAGATAAATATGATTACCTGAACAGTATCTTTTTCTTCATCCGATTGCTTCCTATTGTGATCTTCAGGATGCTGGTCTGGGATTTCTTCAGCTGCATGTAAATTGAAGTTAGCATATCCAGATAAACACGTGTTTTCTTTTAGTCTAAAAAGGATTTATCATGAGAAATCCGAACAAGCTTTTCAATATCCACTGTTCATAAAAATCCTCTTGGAAGATAGAGATAGAGCACATTGTTTACCACTGAAAATTGAGAACATAGCATGAAGCTTCTAAGCTTCTAGGTGATGTAAATCGATAATCTTCTATTATGGACATTGAAGGGACTTGAAACTTGACTAACTTAACCAACATGATTTGCTAACCAGTGTGTACGGAATCTGCTACATTAAACTAAAGTATTGCATCAAAGGATGCAGCGATTTCCATTATTTAGCTGAGAAACCCATAACAGTTTTATATCAGACCAATTTGTTCCCACTAACTGCTTAAGGAAAATAATAAGTTTCCTCTCCAAAGCTCAGATAGAAGAACAAGAGAAATCTTCAGAGCTAGTAAAAATAGTAAGTTATCATTTATCAATATGGAAGTCGAACAGTTCTAGCTGAGAAATCAGCTCCAAATTCAGCTGTTCGAGCTTGGTTGATTTCTTCCAATGAAAGCATCCAAGAGGGTGTTATGAGTAAGCTTACTCAGAGAATTTAGTATCATTCCGTAGCTACTCTGTGCAGGTAAACAAATCAGTCTCGAAAATGAAATTTGTTACTGACTTATTATACATTTACTGCCTATTATGATGCATCCATATGCTATCTTGCCTTACAAGTTCAAGTAAAAAAAGTACGGTTAATTTTTGGTTTCACTTCACATTTTTATCATCGACTCACTGTGTATCTCTATGAAATCAAGCACAAAAGATGTTTCTTCTGATTCCCAATTGCATGTTCTTTATGAGTGTATGGTAACAAACCTAAGCAATTCTATAGTTATAGTTACGAAAAATCTGCAGCTCTGGTCTGAGGCTTACGTTTTTGAGCTTCTGGTGAACGAGGTGGAGAAGGTATTAAAGTACTAGGAACTTGTCCGAACTCTTGAGAATTGAACTGCATCTCCTCATCTCCTTCAATATCAAACCTATAAAGAAGAAAAAAGAATTTGAGCCATGAAACAACTATACAGTAAAACCCCAAATTTCTAAGCTGTCATATTTGCTGAAATTTGATTTACAGAAACAAGAGAAAAAGAACACGCATGATAACTTGAAATTGTAACGTAACTACCTTTCTAAGTGGTCATACTGGGTGGTCTTAGTGTGAAACGACTCATAGTTTTCGTTGATGGTGATATCAGCTAAGTCGGCTAAAACAACAACGGGGCACAGATTAGCTTTGCACAAGTACCCACAATGCATGCATTGAGCCATTAATGATAATGAGTAGGAGAAAGAGAAAACCTTGATGCAGTTGATCGGCTTCATCTTTGCCATTGTTGGTAGAAATGAAGGGTTCATCCACCCTATCTAGATTCTGTACACACACCAAAAGGCAAGGCAGATGTTTTAGGAAGTTCAAGAAATTGTAACACATTGCTTAGGAAAAAAGTCTAAAAAACGTGTTATCATCTAGTGGGGGATCTTCCATGAGTATAGGAATTTAAGAAGAAAATTACATTTTACAAAATCTCATAAAATGTTCGATCTTGTTAGTGCCATTTAAATCAAGATATTTAACATATCTTACCCCTGGTGGGTGGCATAAATATTCCATCTAAAACCTATCACCATGGAATAACTGCTCAGTCTGCTCTACATTTCTAACCAATTCAACATGTTACGAAAGATAAGTACATAGTACCATATATTTTTGGAAGCTGGTAGATTCAGTAAGGATGCTGTATAATATCAAGGTTGCTTCTGAAATCAAGCCCAAGAAAAAGGGGACTATCTATGACGATTACCTTGTCCAATGTTAACCATAAGAGTTTCTCCTAAAATCTATTACCATGATGAACTCTCCTTTTAAACATTTGTTCGACTTGGACATCGGGAGTACAGTCTGTTAGGAATTTCATCACTACAGAGAGAATACTACCGCATGTTACTCCAAGTAAGGAGTCAAAACTTGGAAGGTACCCAGGGTAAAATCGACTAAACTGGAATTAAAAGGACTAAAAGTTAAGATAATGTGAACTTGGAAGTATGCAATCCAAGTTTCGACAACCCTGTGGAGTTGCAGCTCCTAGCTAAAGCCCAGGCCAAACCCAAATAGTCTCACACTGTCTCTTACAATATTGGCCATAAAATTTGGGGATGATATGAAAAATGTAGAGGGGCATTCATTTGGCTTTTCTCATTTCTCACTTGCGTTAACATAATTAGTTTTCGAAACACAAGTCACATAAGCAAACGTAAACGGAATGTGTAATTTCTGAACTTCCTTTTAATAGATTTTCACATAAGCAGCCTAGCACTGTTTTCTTGCCTCAAAGTTCCAGCGCTTCATTGTGTATTTGTGTGCATTCTACAATAGCGCCATTGAAAGAGAAAGGACCCTATGTTATGTTACAATTTTGGCAAGCTCACAACTCACTAAGAAACCATAAAACCGCTGCATCGACCGGCATTTCAATGTAAAAGTAGAGACTCTCCCTTTACTTATACTACTATAAAACATTTCCCTAAGAATGCAATTATACAAAACCTGTCATTTCCTTGTTTAAAAAGTGTTGCACTTAGCATAAAATTACATACTAATATACTATCATGAAGCAAGCCACAATGGGTAGTGTAGTACTAGTACTAAATAGAGAGAAAGAAATTACCATCTCAAAGTAGTTGGTTTGCTGAAAACCCATCAGTGTGTTGTTGGTGCTAGCCAAGGTCTGCTCTATCTCTCCAAGATCTGTGTCTTGATTCTCTGGCAATGTCACTGCTTCAAACCTTCAAAACCACAAACAGAATAATATCATGATTGTTACTTACCCCTCTTAAAATGCGCCACCGCACTAAAATGCGCCAACAATGTGAATGAACCATGCAGTGAACAATAAACTCAGTCTGCTAAATTGCACCACTTGTGAAATGGAAACAGCTCAGGGTGGCAATACGGGCCCACCCGCGTGCCAAATTGACACGGCCCGCACCGACCTGCACATAACACGCCCGCTCCACCCTCCGACACGACACGGCCCGCTCAAAGGCGTGCTCAACCCGTGACACGGCCGGGTCACTTTCCTCCCGTGCACGACCCGACCCGGCCCGAGCCGCACAAAATGGAAGAGGCACAACAAGACTCGGCCCGCCCCCAGGCCGTGCACGACCCGCATAAAATGGAAGAGGCCCGGCGCGACCCGCACCCATTACGGCACGTTTTATTTCTCGCGGAGCTTTGACCCGGACACGGCCTGGACCGCCCTACTCTGTGCACACCCCCAGCCCGCCTAAACCCGACCCGGATTAAAACCCAGCCCGGCCCGGTCCCACCTTGAGAAACAGCTTATTCCCAGAAACCAACTGGTTATGAGGACTGTGAAGTCACCATTTTCACTCCGCACTGAAACAGTGCTAAAATGCGCCAAAAGAGAGAGAGAGAGATGGAGAGAGACTTGGCCTGAGATTTGCCTCTGGGGAGGAGAGTTGGATCTGGAGCAGACTTGACCTTCCACGCTTCATTAATCTCCACCTGACAATAAAAAAAATAAAAAAAACCCCAATTCCACATATCACACTCCATCCTTCGTCTTCTTCCTCCGATTCGACTCAGAACTCGGAAACCCATTAACGAATTATTCATCAAGCTCAAAACATCTCATACGTACCAGAAGACGAGTCACATCCTCTGCACAACACCAAACCGGAAAATTCAATTCAGACGACGTCGCTTCAAACAAATTAACCCAGAGAATAATAAAAAACAGAGGAGATTGTAATTGAATATCTCACCGTAGAGGAGTTTCACTTTGCGTTCGTAAACAATCACAACACCGCCTGACAACAACAACACCCAAACACCCAACAACAAATCAAAACAACCGTTAATTGTTGAGCACGGGGGTAGGTATGTGTAGTTTAGCCAATTATGTGTTGCTGTGCTGTATTAGTATTACTGTGAATATCAGGGGCCTATGTGCAATTCACTGTAATATTAACACAGCACAGTAAGTAACACATAATTGGCTAAACTACACATACCTACCCCTATACTTAACATTAATTCGAAATTGGACCCAGAAATTCAAGTCGGAATTGGTTGATTGAGAACATACCCATGAGGATTCCTGAGAGTCGCAGAGCCATTGGGACCGATGGGTTGAGAATTTGCTCGCTGTGAACAGAGGAAACCAACCAGTGAATTAAAAATCAATTGAAATTCGTATAGAATTAGAGAAGCGAAGATTGATTTGCAGTACCAGATTTGGATGATGTTGAGCTTGTTGAGCTTCTTCCTGTTCATCTTCGCGTGCATTGTCGCCGCCATCCTTCATAGAGAAGACCAAACGGTTCAAAACCCATGAAATTCAAATCAAAACCCATGAAATTTTCAAATCAAAAACCATGTTCATGTTTCAATTACTCGAGTTCAAATCAACCCATCGAAGAAACAACCCAGCAATCACGAATTTCTGTTCATGTAATCCAAACAGGGACTACATTCACTAGTTACATAAATACCCAAATCATCGAGCTCAAAAACAGAGTACTCGAGTTTTTCATCGCCACTTCACAGACCAACCCACAATTCATGAAATCGAAACAGAAACGAACGATTCAATACCCAAATTCATCAGTTAACAGAAGATTGAAAGAGAGACCAACAATTCAAAGCCCATGAAATTTTCTAATCGTCGGACTAAAAAACAGAGTACTCGAGTTCGAATCAACCCATCGAAGAACAAACCCAGAAATCGTTGATTGCTGTTCATGTAATTCAACACAGATACTAACGATTCAAACCCTATATTCACCAGTTACATAAATTCCCAAATCATCGAATTCACAAAAACAGAGTACTCATCAACACTTCACAGAGCAACCCACAATTCATGCAATCAAAAACAGAAACGAACGATTCAAAACCCAAATTCATCAGTTAAAAGAAGTTTCCGAATCATCGAACTCAAACAGTAATTGAATCAACAATTCGCAGAAAAACCCACAGAAAATGAAACGCCGATCATGTAATTGAAACATAGACGACCAATTCAAAACCCATGAAATTTTCATATCGTTGAGCTAAAAATCAGAGCAACCCATCGAAGAACAACCCAGAAATCAACGATTCAAAGCCTATATTCACCAGTTACTTAAATTCCCAAATCGTCAAACTCAAAAACAGAGTACTCAAGTTTTTCATCACCACTTCACAGACAAACTTCCAATTCACGAAACAGAAACAGAAACGAACGATTCGAAACCCAAATTCATTAGTTAAGAGAAATTTTCAAACAATCGAAGTTTCTCGAGTTTGAATCAACGGTTCTCAGAGCAATCAATAGCCGCGTGTGAAATTGAAACAGTTAATTGGGAGAAACAAGGGTTTAGAATGAAGAGAAATCACCATATCTGGCCGAGAGGAGCTTTCCGAGCTAGAAGCTGGTGCGAGTAGAACATCTCTTCGTCGTTTCCGGGACTCGAGAGTAGTACAAAGAGGAGTGAAGAGAGAGCGTAACTAGGAAATGGAAGCTCAGAGATGGGTCGTTAATGGCGTTCGAAGAAATGCAAAAACAGAGAGAGAGAGATAGAGATAGAGATAGAGAGAGAGAGAGCGAGAGAGAGAGAGAGAGAGAGAGAGTGATTGTGAGAAATGTGAGTGTGGCGAGTAATTTGTACTCGAGAGCCTGCAAAACAGAATACCGGCCACAGCAGAGAGAGAGAGAAATGGCGTGGAGATAGTTGGATTCGTTTTTCTACCCCAGGCGTAGCACCGTTGTCTTCGTGTTACTACCATCTTCGTGAATGGAGTAAAAACAAGCCAAATAAGTGACATGGCTTCAATTTTAATTGTAGTTTATTATCGTGGCTAAATCTTGTGTAGCTTGTACATAGGGGTGTTCGCATTTTGGTTATGTCAGTTTTAAGTCATGGTGGCAATAGGCCAGCCCGTAGACAAAATCGGTCAAGCCCGGCCTCGAAACCGCCGACACGGCCCAGGACTGGCCCCTTACTACCCTAGCCCCACAGCCTGGCCCCGTACGAAGCAGCACGACTTCAATACTGATCCGGGTCGCCTTTTGCCTCCAACGACCTGTCCCCCTTCCCTCGACAGCCCTCTCACCATTTTAATCCGGCCCCGGACCGAATGACTATTTCAGGCCCCAATGTTAGCCCGGACCGGCCCTACCTGTCCGTTAGACACCATGAGTGTAAAGCTATCAAGAATACGTAATTCGACACGTTCTACTTCGATCAGTTTGAAGTTATCAAGAACACCTAAATCGACGCACTCGTTCAGTTAGTTTGAAGTGATCGATAACACTTAAATCGGAATAACACGTTTTTGTATATGAATTTGGTTTCCAAAACTGAAGTTATAAAACGGCACTGATAACTTTAGTTATGTTAGGTTAATACGTACAGTTTTCTTACTAGTGTTTTTTTTTTTTTTTTTTTTGAGGGAAAGACTTCTCCTTATTAAGTGGAAATAATAGGAGATGAAACCTCCATTACATCATTAAAAAGAATATCACTGACCCAAATTGGGTTAATACCAAGCCAGACATGCTTGTTAGGACAATTCAGACCGTATTTAGCTAACGCGTGAGCGACCGAATTTGCGTTCCTGTTGACGAAGCTAAAGGTGACCTTCTGAAATCTGGTACTGAGTGACTTGATTTCGTCAAATATGTCTCCGAGCTCCGAGCGGATTTCGGCTATGCTTATCGGGTTATTAAGGGCCTCTACCACCACTTTTGCGTCTGACTCCACCTCCACTGCGTTAATCTGCGAATCAGCAGCTAGGCGAAGCCCCTCACGGATCGCCATACATTCTGCTTGTTTAGCAGAACTTGCCGTAATAAAGAAAGGAGTAGCCATTCCAGCCACAAAAGTACCGCTGGAATCGCGGATTACCGCACCCCCTGCCGCTGATCCGGTAGAAGGGACCCAAGCACCGTCTGAATTGTTTTTCTAACGACCTGATTCAGGGGGACGCCAGCAATGCGCTGGGTTAATCTGGTCCATGCCGCCAATTGATGTTTGGGTCTTTGGAACAAAGCTGGACTCACTGACCGCCTCAATATCTTTCAGAATTTCCTCCGGCCTCTTCATCATTCCTTGAAAAATTGTTGAGTTCCGATTTCTCCAAATGCTCCATATAGCTAAACAAAATTTCTGGCGATCTTGAGCACTAAGATTGAGAAACACCATGGGGATCCAAGAAGAGATACTACCCACTCTAGTTGCTCAGAACTCGGTACCAAATAGCTGTTTCCAGACCCAAATTGAAAAAGGGCGGGACATGAATAAATGTGTGGCATCTTCTTTGTTATGTTTGCACAGAGGGCGTTGGGGGTTTATATCTTTCTTGAACTTCATAACTTTATCTTGGGTAGCTAGGGAATTTTGCGACGCTCTCCAAACTGTGTAAATTGTCCTCGGTTGGACCTTCGTTTTCCAAAGTAATTGGAGCCATTGTTGCGCCGTACCAGAAGATGAGCCTTGCCCATTATCCTGTGAGATCCTTTTAGCAAGTCGGGCCAATTCATAGCCTGAGGCTGGTGTGTAAATTCCATCTTCATTGTAATGCCATACCAGTTTATCCTCCGAAGGGGCTGTAGGGATGTAAATTTTCTTAATCTCCTCGATATCCACTTCAAGACCAAACTGCTGTAAGCGAGCAACATCCCACTCGCGGAGAGGGGTTATAAAGTCAGCAACTAGTAGGTTGGACGCCGCAGAAGAAGTGGCAATAGGCCTGAAGTTGGGAGGCCTCTTGATCCAAGGGTCTTGTAAGATCCGAATCCGATTACCATCTCCAACCTTCCACCGCAAGCCTCGCTTTAAGATATGCATTAAGTTGAAAATAGATCTCCAAGCGAATGAGATATTTGTTTATATTTTTGCATCTAACACACTTGAGTTAGGAAAATACTTAGATTTAAACACGCGACTAACCAGAGAGTCCGACGTAAGAAAACGCCATAGTTGTTTGACCAATAGAGCATCATTAAAATCTTCGAGGTCCTTGAAACCGATCCCTCCTTCACTTTTTGGGTCCTTAAGCTTTTCCCAAGCAATCCAATTCCCTCCTTTCTGATCCTCATTTTTGCCCCAAAAGAATTTCCTAGCCATCGCCTCCAGTTTAAGACAAAGAGAAGATGGGAGTTTGAAGCAACTCATTGTATATACCGGAAGACTCTGCATGACCGCTTTGATTAGAACTTCTCTACCTGCTGGAGAAAGTAGAGTAAGCTTCCATTTTTTTAACTTTGCTTCGGCTTTGACTGATAAATGGCCAGAGCTAGTTGATTTCTTCTTTCCAATCACTGTCGGGAGCCCCAAATATTTCTCATGGGAAGCTGCTTCATTCACCCCAAGAAGGTTACAAAAAGTACCTCTTTGGTGTTGTGGCACATTTGAGGAAAACACCATCGAGGATTTTGAAAGATTAATCTTCTGACCCGATACTCTCTCATATCTCAAGAGTAGATCTTGCAAGAATAGTATCTCCTTTGAAGTTTCCTTGAGAAAAATCATGCTATCATCAGCAAAGAACAAATGTGACACATTAGGCCCTCCTCTTGAAGCTGTAATCCCTGAAATATTTCTGTTTACAATAGCATCTGAAAGGGAGCGTGAGCAAGTCTCGCATACAATCAAGAAAAGATAAGGAGATAAGTGGCAACCTTGCCTCAAACCTCGTTGTGGCAACACTTGACCTTTCGCTTCCCCGTTGATCGAGAAAGAAAAAGATGCTGTGGAGATACACTCATGAATCAGATTGACCCACCTTTGGCTGAAACCCATCCTCAACATAGTAGCTTCCAGAAAAACCCACTCAACTCTGTCATAAGCCTTAGCCATATCCAATTTTAGAGCCAGAAAACCATCTCTACCCTTTTTCCTCGTTCGCATAGAATGAAGGATCTCAAAAGCCACCAAAATATTATCAGTAATCAATCTTCCAGGGACGAAAGCACTCTGAAACTCAGAGATAATTCCGTCGAGCACAATTTTCAATCTATTGGCAATGGTTTTAGCAAAAAATTTGTAAATAACTGAACAAAGACTGATAGGTCTTAGATCACTCGGGGAACGCACCTGTTTTACCTTTGGAATGAGAGCTATAATCGTTGCATTGAATTCTGCGATACTACCATTCTCATTGAGAATCTGCAGACACTTCTCAACCACTTCTGTACCAACAAGGTCCCAATTTGACTGATAAAAGATAGCAGGAAAACCGTCCAACCCTGGTGCTTTAGTCTAACCGAGTTGATTTAGTGCCGTCTCAATCTATCCACGAGAGAAAGGGGAATCAAGAAATTCACTCTGATTCATAGAGATCGTTGGCTGAACAACTTGTAGAAACTCGTTTATCTCATGCATCGTGGGGTTCTTTGACGTAAACAACTGCTGAAAGTGCGCCTCGAGGATGCCCACCATGCCGTCGGAACTAGTGCGCCAAACCCCTGCTGCATCCTCCAAACCAATCAGACGGTTCCTGGCTTTACGGATAGACGCTCGACGGTGAAAGAAACTGGTGATCCTGTCCCCTTCTTTCAACCATTGTACTCTTGATCTTTGTCGCCACATATCTTCCTCCCGCATAAGAATTGACTTGAGCTCTTTCTTATATTTTTGAATCTCCTCACTAACTGTGTCAATATCAGCCGATCCCTGCAAGGACTGAATTTTACACCGGATAACAGCAAGCTTCCTTCTAACATTTCCGAAAGTTGCTTTCTCCCACTTCTTGAGTCGCTTACCAGTCTCGGTAATTTTGCTAGCCAGATTGTTGCCTTCTAGCTCTTCCCAACTAGCTTTTATGAACGGTTTACAACCTTAGTGTTTGAGCCACATTGACTCAAATTGGAATCGCGATTTCCTCGATTCAACCGGAGCCCAATATTACTCAATTGGGGTATGATCCGAAACCGCGGCTGTTAGATGATTCACAATAGCATTCCCGTATAAATCTAGCCAGGCGGGATTGGCTACAACACGATCCAGTCTTTCTCGTATTCTTCTCCCATTTCTAGGATTGCTGATCCAGAGAGAGATATTGTGTGAGAAATGTGAGAGGTGAGTGTAATTGTAGTACTCGAGAGCCTGCAAAAACCGAATACCGGCCACAGCAGAAAGAGAGAGAAATGGCGTGGAGATGGTTGGATTTGATTTTCTCCCCCAGGCGTAGCACTATTGTTCTTCGTGACAAGCCCATTTAAGTGACATGGCTTCATTTTTATTTCTACTTGTCGCCTGCTAAATCTTGTGTAGCTTGTACACAGGGGTGTTCGCGTTCTGGTTAGGTCAGTTTTAAGTCATGTTGGCAATAGGCCAGCCCGCGGGCAAAATCGGTGTAGCCCGGCCCCGAAACCGCCAACACGCCCCAGACTGGCCCCTTACTACCCTAGCCCCACAGCCCGGCCCCGTACGAAGCAGCACGACTTCGATACTGATCCGGGTCGCCTTTTGCCTCCAACGGCTTGTCCCCCTTCCCTCGACAGCTCTCTCACCATTTTAATCCGGCCCCGTACCGAATGGCTATTTCAGGCTCCAATGTTAGCCCGGACCGGCCCTACCCATCCGTTAGACACCATGAGTGTAAAGCTATCAAGAATACGTAATTCGACACGTTCTGGTTCGATCAGTTTGAAGTTATCAAGAACACCTAAATCGACGCACTCGTTCAGTTAGTTTGAAGTGATCGATAACACTTAAATCAGAATAACATGTTTTTGTGTATGAATTTGGTTTCCAAAACTGAAGTTATAAAACAGCACTGATAACTTTAGTTATGTTAGGTTAGTACGTACGGTTTTCATTACTAGTGTCAAGCATCAAAAAATGATTAGTAAATAAAAGACACAAAATTTAAATTTTCCATAAATGCATTCAAAGTTGAATTGAAGTAGACAGTTTGCGGCATTGTATTTTATTTTTGAGGAAATTGCGGTATTTTATTTTCTGAATACTATATGTTTGTAACATTTTTTTGGGCTGACCTCGTGGCTTGAGGCCACTGTCATGTTTGTCAACGAGCTTTTAAGCTCAACCTCTCACTTATTCCAGCTCATCCAAACAGCACCTTTAATGTAAATGGGAGCTATCTCAGTAATAGAAATCCATGCATGCATTTCTGGGTTCGAGCCCATATAATTCTAAATAAAAAATATAGTAGGCATTAGTTATGCAAATTATTTTATGTTCTAGCTTAATAAATTGACGTTGAACCGAGAACTAAATTATAGTTTCGAATTTTATACAAAAAAATGTGGCCAATATATAAAATTGTCACGTGTGCGAACGAGATAATTATTCGAAAAACAAAGATGGGTATGGAAGAAGGTAGCAGGTACTTCATGTTCTTCAACCAAATCATACCTAGCTGTAACTCTACGCGTCATTGTCACCGTCACCACGGATTCATGTCAACTGGGGCGAGCATGGACCGATTGTGCGGGGTTGGTGCACGGATCGTGTCAGGATGATCATTTTTCGGGCTCAGTAAAAACGGGATGAACAACCTGTAATCAGCGGCAGAGCCAATAGAAAATATACATGTATTTTGTTTAAATTTATTAACGTCTTTGCTAGAATTATAAAAGCGCTATAAATACATTTTGGATTGTGACTTAGTACTCATGCAACTTCTATCTCATAATATTGTGCCCCTATCTATGTACTCCTAAAGAATCTTTCCCTTTTATTGTTCATGGAGAGCTCTGTGGCTAAAATCACATCCACTAAATCTTGGTAAGACCAAATGTTTAAAATGGAGGAAAAAACTTGATAATGGACAGAACGGCGTATGCCCTAGCCTATTTCGACTTTGGCCAACTCGAAAAAGTAGGGGTGTAGCCTTACCTGAACTTTTAAGAATTGCATTTATCCATATTTTATTTACGTTTTCAACTTGATACCTATAAAAATTGCGCCATAGCTCCCAGGGGTGCACGAGTATCCGTCAATCCGCACCGTTTGGCCTAATCCGTCCGATCTGTGACGAATTGGGTCCGGACCGATCCGTGACGGATCGGACTAGGATCAAGAAATATAAATCCGATCCGATCCGTCAATCCGTTTGATTGATCCATTTATATTATTTTTTGCTAATTTCATCAATATGATTTGTTGTAATACTAACTTTAACTTAATAATGTCATTACTTACCAATGTCGTGTTGAATAATTTTGATTTTTGATGATATAAAGATGAAGACATTTCGTACGTTAACTAAAAATTTAGTACTAAATGATAACTGTATATTAGTGTTTACTTTGTTAGTTGAACATATTCAAAAATATTTGCGATCCGCGGATTAATCCGGTCTGACCTGTGAAACCTTGGATCCGATCCGCTTCGATCCATAAACCAACAGATCAAATTAACTCAACCTCAATTTGGACCGATCTGATCCGTGTGCACCCCTAATAGCTCACACGGAACTTCACCATAATTTAAATTGTATCTTTATTTTTATCTAATTACTTTAATTTAGTCTCCACTGTAATAAATTTATATACAAGAAGTGCAATCTTGCTTCTTCTCCACTGTGGTAGGCATTGTATCGGTGTGTAGCATTTCCATGTAGCCCATTTTGTACCGTATAGTGGAGGAAAAAACTATCCTAAAGAGAGGTCATGGACCGTCTTAGCTTACACCATTAATCTCCTCATATCCTACAATTCCATAAGTTTTTCTATCTCTTTTACTATTCTTCTCTATTTTATTTTTGAGTTTTTCGATTAATCTTATAGTTCTAACACAATTCTGAAATTGTTTGTCCTTTGTGAATTTTCCACAACATTAGATACATAAAGTGTATGGCTTACTGTATCATCTTCAATTTCATTTCAAGGCATAAAAGTGTATTTGACCCTCTTCGCTACTGCTACAAACATTGACAGAAAAAATAATGACGCATAAAATTGATCAGTGTTTCATGGGTTACTGCATCGCATGTTCCAAGCTTAGTCACCTGAGTGGAAAAGCGACCAATTATAAAAAATTTATATTTTAAAGCGTGAGCACGTATATAAATTATATATTTAATATACTTTTAGATATAAACATATTATAAATTGAACTTTTATGTAACCCAAATTTAGTGACAACAATTACGGAACTTACATTAGAACCCCTTATACTAAAAAATGTAATAGAAGTCCAACTTGAGTGAGTACTAGTAATAGGAACGTGACATAGAGTGAGGCTTTGGGCTACCTTTGTAAGGGGATGGCTAAGTCATTTTATATAATTTTAGCTTGACATAGTTCCAAACAAAAAACAGGTCTGGTAACTCAATAATGAGTCCAATTGCTAAAAAAGTACATAGCGTTGGTAAAAACACGCTATAGAATTTTGGGAGCGAAAATTATCAGCGAATTCGAACTGAAAGCGCCGGACCGAAGATTGGGAGCGGGAGCTAAGCCTCCAGAGGTTTTAGGTGATCTAGTTTCCAACCCGCATCATCTAAGATTAATCCACATTTCTCTAATGAGGGGGTTTTTCTGCTGAAGGAAATAAAACTTGTGGTCTAAAAAACAATTACATTGGAATACAAGGGTTTTTATGCAAATTAGAAGTTTACTACAACTTGTCGACTTCTTCATTTCCGGTGGACGGAAGTAAGAAAGAAAGAGAAAAGTGAGAGCTCATGCTTCGTTGACGTCGCCGGAGTTACTACCAGAGCACATCTTCTCCGATCGATTCATCATTTTCAGAGAGATAGAGAGAGAGAGAGGATGAGAGAGATTTCAGCAGAAGCCGAAGTGAGGACCAAATCGCGGATCGGATCGATCGTGTCGCTGTTCGTAAACGTTCATCCCCATGAGATATCGGCGTTGATCTACTCCTCTTCCTGTTTCTTCTTCGTAAGCTCTCTCTCTCTCTCTCTCTGGTCATACGATTTTTCGCTAGGTTACGCTAATCTCTTTTCATTGATCAATTGTCAATTTGCTGTATAGTAGGTGTTAGGGTTTACTAGCAGAATTAGGGCATGTTTGGCTTCACTTGTTTTTGTTCAATTGAGAAGGAGATATGTGTTATCAGCTGATTTCATTTGGCAGCACCTAAAATTTTCAGCTCAAATTAATTGATTTAAAGATATGTATATTTTGTCAAATGGAGAAAACTTAAAACTCTATAGTTTCAGTTCATACCAAACATTTTTTAATTCTCAGTTCAGCTAGATTTTTCATAGATGATTTTTCAATAGTTGATTTAAAAATATGTATATTTTGTCGAATGGAGAATCTATATATCATATTTTGTCGAATGGAGAATCTATATATCAGCTCATACCAACATACTTTGATTTTCAGTTCAGCCAGATTTTTCATAGATGATTTTTCAGTCGATTTTGTGGATTTTCAGCTGATACTAATAGCCTCTTCTAATTGTGAAATCTTCAATTTGCAGATTCTAAGTGCGTATTTTGTGATTCTTCCATTACGGGACGAAGGTGCAATCTCCTTGGGGTTAAAGAATCTCCCTGGGCTTTTTGTTGGTTCATTAGCCCTTACACTGGTGGCAGCACCGCTTTCAACGATCATCTTTTCGTTGCCTAATCTTCCGAAAGAAAAGGTGCGGATAGTCGCTCCATTCCACTCGAGTCTTTTGCTATGTTTTATTTACATCTTTGCAACATTGATTAGCTCTGCTGAGTTTGGATCACAATACGGCGGTGGTTTATCTTAATATCGAATGCTTTATTTGAAGATTGGTTGTGTGCATGTTTTGAGTTATATTGATGAGAACTTGGTAATCATATCATGGAAAATCATGTTTTTCATTATACCGTGTGACTGAGGTAGTTTTCTTCTCTGGTTTCCTTTCTTAATTTACCAGTTGTTATATTGCTTATGGAAACCTTCTTAAGAGAAATTAGTTAATACAGTAGACCATAGAAGCTGCTATTGGTCTAAGGCAGTGTTAAATGTTAATTTCATTTGCACTGCGAGCATTTTTCAGTTTCTGAAGAGCTAAATAGGTCATGGATATGATCACGGAGCCAAACTAAGGAGTACCCTTTAACTGAAGAATACACCGGTAAACCATAATTAGAAGAAACCCAAGATTAGATATTAAATGAGCTCCTAAAGACCAAGGGTCTAAAGGTGCATACAATCAATCACTGATCAAGCCTTTTCCCCAATTTAACCGGGTGCTGCTACATGTATCAAGCGTCTCCACTGCGTCGGTCCGAACTCATTTTCTCCCTTAGGTTTTGGCTTAGTCGCGTCTTATTGTCTCTACCTATGTTCGTTTGGGTCTCCCTCTCCCTCGTCTACCACCCTCATTCTGAACCATATCACTTCTCCTAAACGGGGCATCCGACGGTGTACTATACCTATGACATACCACCTCAAACGATTCTCCCTCATTTTGTCTTCTGTGGTGCAACATTTAGGTTCTTTCTAATTGCGTCACTAAATATCCTATCTTTTCTAGTCACCCCATCCACCTAAGTGTTCTCATTTCTGCTAAACTCATTTGCTGATTATATTTTTTCTTAATCGCCCAACATTTCGTCCCATACATCAAAACTGGTATTATAACTGCTCTATAACTCAGTTGCTGATTATTTTTTTTCTTAATTGCCCAACATTTCGTCCCATACAACAAAGCGGGTATTAAAACTTACCGTTCAGCCTAACCACCCAAGGATCATACAACAACCCAGATGCACTCCTCTACTTTGTCCACCCTGCTGTTATCCTATGGGTAACATCATCATCTATCTCTTCGTTACTACGTAGAATTGACCCAAGATATCTAAAACAATCCTTCTTTGGCACCTCTTATCCACTAATAGTTATTGCATCTTTTCCCACTGTCTGATGGCCACTAAGGTGATACTCCAAATATTCTGTCTTGGTCCGACGTATCCGTAACCCTTTATATTCTAAATTATCTCTCCATAATTCTAACTTACAGTTTGGCCCACTCCTTATCTCATCAATCAAACCTATATCTTCTGCAAATAGCATACACCACAGGATATCATCCTTAATACTTTTCGTAACATCACACATAATCAAAGTGGACACGTACAGACATAACGCTGACGTTTGGTGTTATCCTACTGTTATAGGGAATTCTCTTGTCTCTCCTCCCACTGTCTTCACAGTTCACACTATTAACTGCTCCTTCGTACATGTCCTACTCACCTCACAAATCGAGATATTAGATTAAACTGAAGGGATACGAAATTGGTTCTAGAGCAAGGAAAGACATGTTTCGTCTATTTAACCGCTAGCTCCACTCTCTCAATCGATCTCAGGCTGCATTGTTTATAAATTATTTAGAATACACTGAGTACATTAATATAACTAATTGTGTTGTGTCTTTCATTTGACATCTCTTTCTGTAAGTAAAAAATGCAAATTCGGCACTGAATGTGGCATAACCAGCGAAACCCTGAGATGGGAGAACCATGGGTCAAAATGTCACAAGCCAACTCACGGGGAAAAATAATCAATAATGTAACTTTGCACATAAACACCATTTGAGTTCGGATTCTGAGCTGTGGATAGTGCAGATAACCCCTTTATCTGTGGTCCAAATACCAAGGCTACTTTGGGATGTACCTTATATTGTCAGCAGCTTTATGAGGGAACTTTGTACGTCCCGCTGCTGTGCTTGTCGAACAGCCAAACTGAGTGACATTCTCTTGTTGAGTGTTGACCCTACCCAATAGAATAGAGAGGTTGTCTCCCCATCTTGAACATGTCTCTTTAACACTCAGCAATTCCTTCTTGAAATGGATTTTAATGCTCCGATACAGTACCATAGCTACTGTAGGCAACATAATAAAGTCAGAGAAATTGGTCTGTTTATGATATGCCCTTGGGCATTTAATGTGAAATGATCTCAATCAGATACAATCTAGTTTGATGTAGAAGCTGACAGTCCCTTTCAAAATAGTGTGGCACAATAATATGTGTCATTTTCTCTCTTTCACCTTATCTCCTCCGCATCTTGTATCAGAACAATCACCAGTTGTCCTTTATGTGGTTTTTTGTATGTTTTATAACTTGTTTCTGAATTGATTTTGTTTATCTTCCTTGATCATGATTCTATCTTGCTGACATGATAATGGGTCATATACTCTTCGTTAACACCCATTCATATCCTAGAGAAGTGCAACCAAATCAATACATGTTGTGATCATATACATTTGGTTAATCTTTTATGCTTGTTAACTTCATGCTCTTAATCGGACAAAGAATATAATGAGAAGGTTCTAAAGCATGAGAATGAAGTAGGAATTTGACCATGCAGCATGTAGAAGTGGGTATGTGATTGTCAGTGCATATATTTTCATGCTAATTATCATAAATATCATTAACCTTGCATATGTATGTACCTCCTGCATTTATTAGTTAGCCTATTTGTATGCTCGTACTGAGCCATTTTTTTTTTCTTTTTTCCTCTGCGGCATAAGACATGACTGTTTACATTTTACAAACTGGATATAGCTTTCCAAGTATAAGGTCACACTTTTGGCAATCCCGTAAGATACATAGGTTCTTTCTAAATTTGACTTCTAACGTTTTGCATTGCGTACCAAATGGAAATAGTTAACAGCTCGGTCATCCTTTCTAGTGCTCCTTATTTACCTTCTTAATTTTTTCCTTGGATGCTTTTTAATCAAGCTATCTCTAAGCTGCAAGGATTACAAATATCTTCTACATTTCAGACTGAAAAAGAGTAATTTAAAGGGATCTCCGGGAAATAAACAATGGGATATCTGTCACTTCTGTATGTTCAATGAATTAGAGGAGTCAGATGATCTGAATTAATTTAAGTCGCTTTTATCAGAATAGCTTATTGCTTGCTACTTTGTGATTATTCTCTGTTGAGAGAATTATACTCAATGCTAGCTGTTTTGTTCATGTTTCCTTACACATCCTCCTTTAACAGGTTCTTATTGAAATTTCAGGCATTGGTCTTGATACATCGGTTTTTTAGCCTGTCTCTGGTTTTATTCTTCATTCTCTGGTATTCTTCTTCACCTGGAGCTTCAGTATCTGGTTTCAAGGTATGAACATGATTCTTGTCTATCGTAAATGGCAACATGGTTTCCTTCTTATGGGATTCACACCTCATTCTCTCATTTTTCCCATCTCTAGGTTATCTTTAACATGTCATCCACTTTAAACGAGGAGCTAAAAGTTGAGGCCCATCAATCAAGTCAAGTACAACCTAAAGATTGGGTGGACCATGGATGGTTCTATATTTCAGTTAGAGTTGGCTTGTTCCTTTGGGTATGATGGTACTATCCTTTGTACTGAGCTGCTTATGTTAAATACTGTCAATTGGTGTTAAATACTCTGAATGTATAAGTACTAAAGAAAACTCTTTATTTGCAGGTTGCGCTGCTGAATCTCATTACTATATCCTCAACCTGGGCTAGAGTAATCGATGTGATGGACAGTGAGGTCTGTAACGCTGTTATGTGGCGTCTAGTGAAGAAGTTTTTTGGTGGGATTTAACTGAACACTGTTTTCTGTCCAGTCAGGTTCAAGATTATTCGGTTTCGTCGGTGCGGGTGCTACATTTGGGCAGCTAAGTGGTTCACTGTTTGCGGCAGGAATGGCTTGGATGGGACCATGTATGGTTGCTCTCTTGCTTGATATGGAGGATTCAACTCCCTAAGCATTCATTCTTTTGCTATTTTAGATTCATATGCTCTATAGCTTTATGTTCTACTTGTAGTTCTTTCTTCTTATACCTCGCCTCCCATTAACGTGCTGCATCTTTTCTCAGACTTACTCCTAGTTGCTGCTCTGCTAATGGAACTAGCAGCACAGTCATCAAAACTTATCAAGAAGGAGGAGGTCGCTGTTACATTGGAGGAACTTTCTCCCTTAAAGTTAGTTAATAAGCTTGCCTTTGCTTCTCTTTTCTTATTTGTGGTCTTATACATGCAATCGTCTTATATGTAGCTTGGTCTGTTTCTGCTTTCTATTCACAAAATGTGTTTATTTATTTGGTCCATGTTTATAAGCAGTGACAAAGTTTTACGCTGGCTGTCAATCTATCGCAATTCTCCTCCTTTACCCTGGCTTGGGTCCGGCTGCAATAATGATAAGACACTAAAGCACAGGTAGGCGGAGTTACCGAGGTATCAACTTATGAGTCACGCAATGAAGCTTTGGAAGTGTGTTATTGGGAGGAGACTGAGATACAATACCATAGCTACTGAAAATTAATTTGGTTTTATGCCAGAAATATTGATTATGTAGTCCATATTCATACCAACATGTTACGGAGAAATATGGGAAATAGTGAAGGCTGCGTTTTCTGTTCACGGATTTAGAGAAGATATATGATAAGCTCCTAGAGAGCTATGGTGGGAAGTATTGAGAAATGGGGGTACCCACACTCCGGCTAGCTTTAGTTAGCTAAATAGACCGAGGTTCAATACATTGAGGTGGTTCTAGACATGCATGATGGGTATTTATCATCTACTAGTTCGAGGACGGGGAGGAGAAACAAGAGCGTTCCCCGTAACAGTCGATTCACCCCAACTGTCAGCTTCAAGTACCCGAATGTTAACTTTGGTAATGGAGGTTACAAGGAGTATTCAAGATGAGATTCTGCGTGCATGTTATTTGCAAATGAATTAGTTTTGATTGATGAAATAAGTGTGTAAAACTGTAAGCAAGAGTTATGGAGGGAGAATTTATAATCTAAAGGGTTTAAGATTAGTAGGCAAGGATAGACAATATGGAATGTAACTTTACAGAGAGTATGTGCATAGGAGAAGAAACAATAACATTTGGTTATCAGAAGGTACCTGAAAATAATAAGTTTAGATATCTCAGGTTAATTATACATGCTAATTTAGACATAGACGAGGATGTCATACATTAAATGATAGAATGGTGGTTGAAGGGGAGGAGGGCAACTCAAGTGTTGCGTGACTGCAGGACTGTGACTATGTTGAAGGATAAGTTGTATAGAACCGCTGGAAGACGTGCATTGATGAGTGGTTTAATTTGCAAAGTTACGATACACAATGGAACAACTAAGAAGAATCTAGATGTCGCACACAAACCGAGAATACTGTTCCCCACACCCCCATCCACCCACCCAATAAAAAAACGACAGAGAACTGTTTGAGATGGTTCGGTCCATATATGGTATATCTTTATTTGAATGCATCGATTAGAAATGATATGGTCCAAAACGGTGATGGTGAAACAGGGAGAGGGCAAGGCTTAAATCAAAGTGAGTGGATCGTTTTGGACACAGAACTGGATTGGATCCTTGTACCGACCCAGTTAAACTGGGAAAAAAGCTTGCTTAGCTCAGTTGTATTCACAAAATAGCATTTATTCATTCAGATATTGAACTCCCTGTTTCTGCATGTTTTGGCACTCTATTGGAGCAAACAAAGAGATAATTTTAGTTGGGGGTAATGGTTGGGAAGTTCGATGTTTTCTAAATTCTAATACATGCATGTGTTCGTCTTATGTTTGAGTAAACGATTTTGAAGAGTAACCAAGATTCTGCTCTATCTAGGGTGCATAATATCAGTTCTGTGCCTTTGATAGAGACCGTGGGCGTGGCTGTAGTTTCTTAAACCATATTGAAGCATCTTGGCAAGGAAGGGAAACAATTATGTTTTACCAAGTACAACTTTATGTTTAAATACTTGGATAACTAGAGGCATGCTTTTTGGTCAGTGATATTTTCTTTTTTGTTTTAATAGATATTTGTATGTCCCTGAAGGGTTTCAAAAGCACTCTCTCTCTCTCATGATGTTGCTCCTCTTAGTCTACGGCCTCATTTGGGTAGGGGATATAAACAGTGAGATATGATGTATACTGGGATATGAGTTGGGATATGATTACAGTGGGATAAGGTAGGAAAAAAATTTTGTTCATCTATGTTTGGGTGATGCAGGATATGATGAAGGATTGGTGTGTAATGACCACAATGCCCTGCAATGTCGTGGGTTTGGATACGTAACCATCGTCAAATTTATTAACAAATTATACGTGTAAACTACTTTTCACAGATTATTATCCCATATGCGTAACCGAAACCGATAAAAATCCCAATTTGATTCGGTTAACCGAAACCGATAAAAATCCCATATGTGTAACCGAACCGAAACAGGTGGACCGGAACCGGTATGTCAGTTCGGTTCGGTTAACCGGTTCCGGTCGGTAACCAATACTTTTTTTTGTTTAGTTCGTTTTGTGGTGTTAAAAATAATTAAATAACTTAAAATTAGCCAAAAATTCGGTTAGAACCGCCGCTTCCTGTTCCGGTTCGAATCCAGTCCCGGTTCGGTTACCAAATAGCTAGGACTGAACCGAGACCGAATATATACGGGTCCGGGTCCGGTCCTGGTTATTCAGTTCGGTTTTGGTCTTCCTTTTTTCGGTTACTCGGTTCGGTTTTAACCGAAAACCGACGGTTTAACCCCACCGAGCGCAGCTCTACCTTGTGTATGTTTCAAGGAAAAATGGGGTGTTGGGATTAGATGAAATTTGATATCCCTTCCCAGATCCCCTTTCCCAAATACAGGATATAAAAGGGAGGGGATATCAAATCTTATCCCCCTCTCATATCCCCTACCCAAACATAGAATATTTAGATTTTTATTGTTTATTCTCCTATTTTTCTCTGCAAATTGTTCCAAATGATTTTGATGTTATGCTTATCTTTTCTTTGATCCTTTTCTCTCAGGAAAACTGATATAACTCAAAGCAGTGAGACTCATGAACAAACAACTCCTGCCTGTGAAGGAAGATCTCCTAAATGTTCTACTCCTGAAGCTAAGTACCAGATTCGGGCTATATTGGATGGATTTCAGCTAATTTTGTCTTCGACATATTTGTTGTATGTGTCCTTATTTCTGTGGCTTGGTGCCGTCGTTTCGTCGTTCTTCTATTTTCAGGTAAATTTCTAACCTGCAACCTTTTCTCTTCCCTTTCTGAAATTTGTTAAGTTTATGAAGCCTCATCTGTTCTTTCCGCATCTGTAGTAGTTAATTGGGAAGATGTAGGACATCTTTTAACTTCATGGAAATCCCTCGTATGTCATGATGTGAAGTTCTAGCCCATTATTTTTCGTTTTTATCTTTTTGTTCCATTAACTTGTCTCAACTTCTGTATATTTGTCGTCACACCAAAAATATTTCACAGGAGCTGTTATTGAACCAAAAAATGTTTCTTATGTCATATGTTCTAAATTTAGTACTTTTTTTTGAATGATTACCGTAAACTTATTTTTCTGCTTACTTTTCTGCAGAAAGTTACTGTCATTGCTATGGCTGTCACAAGTCCTGCTGGCAGGAGAAAGTTGTTTGCCCAGATCAATAGTTTCGTTGCTATCTTTATCCTTGTTGGACAGCTTACTTTAACGGTACGTTTAGCTTCTACGTAGAATTACCAGATGTCATGTGCAATTATTTGCTCAGTATTGTTATCTATTTGCGGCGTTGTTTTAAGTTTATAGCTGTCAGGACCTCAGGATGCGTACAGGTGAAAATTATTCTTGTTAGCATGATACTAAAATGTCTCATGGAAATCACAGTAACCAGGAAATGAATCTGACAGTAACCTTAAAATTGTCCGTTACAAATAACATCAAGAATTTATGGGGTTATACGAGAGAAGTTGTGGACCATGTTTTTGTGTATTCGTGTATAATGAGAGCATGCTGATGTGCAAGAGCCTTTGCAGGCCGCAGTACAATATACTTCCGCCAACAATTTCCGCATCTTGTACCTCAAATCTCTACCTTTCTAAGAGAACTTGACAACATCGTGCTTTCGTCGGCGGTATATCCCACTTCTGACTACTCTTCCTGACAAACAAATACATGAGTTCCATGGTTGGGGGATTCATTGCTTGACATCCTGACTTTGTATTTAGCATGTACATTTAGGAGTTTTCATATGATCAAATTCATCTTGAACATGTCTATCTAGCACATAGGTATTGAGCTAAGAAGCACGGATAGGGGTGTTTTATACGTTGCGGGAACAGACACGGGATACGTCATTTAAAAAAAATATGAGGATACGAGACGGCAGGGACACACGAACACTATTATTACAGTATGAATTTATATATTAATAGATGACAAAATATTGGTTCCAACTTTAATATTTATAGCTTAAATATCACGGAAAAACATAGATTTAAGCTGTGTTGCATGGGTGCTTCTGAGACCTTGCGCACTGGGTGCTTCCGGGTAGAGGTGTCAAACGGGCGGGTTCGGGTGGACCCGACCCGTTTATAAACGGGTTCATTATACATGGGTTCAATCCGTTTTACCCGTTTAAATGTTACGGGTTTTATGGGTGGGTCATAAACGGGTCAATCTGACCCGTCAACCCATTTTTAACCCGTTTTCAACCCGTATATGCTAAAGTAGGAAAAGACGCATACTCATATATTTCTATTAATAGGTTTTCTTTTAACATTTTTTTTCTGTTTTAAACTATCTACTTAAATTTTTCATTTTTCTAGAAAAGGGGACTGATTTAACAAATTATAATATTTGCAAAAAAAAAAAAAAGAAAAATCTGAAATCCAGCCGTATAGAGAGAAATGAAACATAGGGTCTCTTGAAGGCTTCCTTCAGGCTTCAACGTTGCCACAAGCAAATCTTTGTATCCTTGTTTTTCCTCAAACAAAAAAAAATCCCCAAATCGAAGGGTTGGGTTTGATTCCGGAGAGAGAGAGAGAGAGAGTGCGTCGAAGAGAACCAAGACGAAGAATAGTCACCATCCAAGAGTCCAGATCTGGGGTGGAGGTGGTGGCGGCGCATGGTGGTGGTGGTGGTGGCGGCGGCGGCGGCGGCGGCACTCTGATCTCGAATCAACCTGCAAGTGTCTGTAGTGGCTTGCAATTGGGTTTATCTCAACAAAGCCCTGGTCGGCCATGGATGAGTACCTGACTGGTTTTGCGAAGAAAGCGATGGACTCAGCTCTCTCTCTCTCTCTCTCTCTCTCTCTCTCTCTCTCTCTCTCTGCATAGTTGTAAGTTGTAGCAACAATAATGTATGGGTTTATCAGTGAAATTTAGGTCGGGTTGGTGGGGCTTGTTTACCAACCCGTATGCACCCATTTATTTTCAGTCACATATGGGTTAAACCCGTATAACCCGTTTACATAATCGGGCGGGTTTAAACCCGTATAATAAGAACGGGTCCGGGTGGGTTGACGGGTGTGGGTGAGGATTGACAGCTCTACTTCCGGGGTGCTCTCTGGATGCTTGGGTGCTTCGTGGGTGCTTTGAGGATAAGGCAGGTTTATTTCGAAGGTTTTAGTTGAGAGTTCTTCTAAATACAACTACAATTTAACCAACAAAACATGCATCTATGTGAACATTTTTAACCCTTAGATTACTCGCCTCTCCACAGCTAACGAACAGTGGAAGGTAGAGATTATATTGTTAATATAGTAACCCAATATCTTTGAATATGTTATGTGTATGATTTTCTGTTTCATTATAATTTGGATTACTATTATTGTTGTTTTTATATTAGTATAAAATAAATATAAATAAATTCGCCGCACCCCTGCCGCACCCACACCCAGATCTCGTACCTGCACCCGCATAGGATTTAAGTATAAGAATGAGAAAAGAAAGAGAAATAGCCTACTAGGGTTTGAGTTTGACGAGTTGTCTATAAAAAACCCTTGAAGTTGTCGCATGTGAGAACTTAAAACCGCACTGGAAGTTTTTATTTAGAAGGGCAGCATTTTCATATATAAATCCTTCAATTAATCATATATATTATTGGGGGGGGGGGTGTTGGTATGATTTATAAGCAGATTATTAGTTGAACCCAACTTATAAGTAGTGTTTGGCATGGACTTATAAGCTGAAAAGTTGGAGTTCGACTTATAAGTCCATAGTGTTAAAATTGAGCCTAGAAAAAGTTGGGTTTTTGAAGCTTTTTTTGAACTTTTGGACTTAAAACATCTTTTTCACCAAACACCCCCAACTTTTTTGTTCATCTTTTTTGTCGTAGACTTTTTTGACATAAACCTATAAGTTATGTTAAGTTGCAAATAAGTCATACCAAACTCACCCTATATCTACTCTAGCCTAGTTGTATTTAAACCCATATAAAGTTAAAATATTTCACCAAGCAACCTGTGTGAAAGGCTGTTAAACACTGAGGGGCGACTGTCGGCACTCATCAACTGTCCCTGATGTGTCCCTTGAGTTGTCTAGTCTAATGAAATTATCTAAAATACCCGGTCACGCGAGCTGGAGTATCTGACACATATTTTGTAGTGTCGTACGGGTGTGTCCTAAGTGTCTGACACGGATACGACCCCTATTTTGGAGTGTCCATTATTCCTAGGTATTGAGATAATTTCAGCTTCATGGGTCTTCTTCCTTAAAGAGAACATCCCTTCATTATCTCACTCCTTAGTCTTTTCCATTCTAGGGTTAGGTCAACATCATATGAGCAGAATAAATTGAGCAGAATGAAATGGCACGTGTAGTTTCCATGTGGACTTCTTAACCACTGTCGAATTTCATGAGACTACGTTTCATTCTATACCAGTGGGAAGTGAAGCAATTTGAATCCACACGAATCTCTCATGGACTTTGGTTGACATTTTAGTTTAGCTGGGTTGACTCAAGTGTCCCATTGAAGTTTGTTCTGCATCATTATAAACACAATTCACTGCCAAGACGTTTCATTAAGTTTCTCTCTAGTCACTATGCTTTACCTTGCACTAATGTTCAATATATTCTTAGTTTTGCTTTAGTAAGAGAATCTCGTGCATTATTAACACACCTTTAGATATCTCAACTTATTTATTCTTCATGTTGCAGGGACGCATACTTACTGTTGCTGGCATCACTGTAGCATTATGCTCTGCTCCATTTGTTGCTTTCCTAAATTTGATTTCTATTGCTGTGTGGCCAACCTGGATTTCAATAGCCATTTGTGAGACCCTCCGAAAGGTTTGTCATTGTAAATGGCTGGCTTGTGTGAGCTCTATTTTGATAAGTAAATGGTTACCGAAAGGTCATTTTTTGGGTAAACAGTTACCGAAAGGTCATTTGATCAGCAGTGGATCTTATTGTGTTATTCACTATGCAGGTTGTTACTTATGTTGTAACCAGACCTGGGAGAGAACTTCTTTTCACAGTTGTCTCACAGGAGGAAAAATATAAAGCTAAGGTATCAACTTTTTGTTACCACGCGATTGATTTGCAACATTTACTTTTGGATTATCAAGCATGGGTTACTGAAAGCAATATGTTACAGATATGCATCGATGTAATCGTACAAAGGCTAGGAGATGCTACAGCAGCTGGACTTTACAAGCTTCTTTTCACTTCTCTAAACGGGAAAACAACGACCGTTTCCCTTTATGCATTGCCGGTATGTATGCGAAATGTCATGTATTTGTGTATATTTCTTAGTTTTAACTGGTTACAGTCATTTCTGGAAACATTTTATCAACACAAATTCTTGATAGCGGACGCTCTCGTGTTTTCATCCTATATGCTATACCTTGATGTTGCCGAATATTCCAAATAAATGTCTCTCTTCTGCTGGCTTGGTGGCATGCACTCATGGATCTCTATCATGCCAACACCATTGACCATGAAGTTTGGCGCATGCTTTGGGATAACTGTGAGATGGGTGACAAACTTCTCATGCCACACAGATCCTACATTCTCAGGATTTGTCACTTGATGATAATATTACACGTGTGTTTCTAAGAGAGCTCTTAAAAACACTATGTTAAGCAGAACTCTATACTGGAGGAGCGCATCTTATCTGCTTTTAGGTCTCTAGTTCACTTATAGGTTACACAAGTTTCTTTTGATTGGGATGTCTCCGAGGTTTGAGATGTCTTTGGGGTAGTTTGGATAACAAGGTTGGGCTTGTTTGGTTAACCAAATCAGGTGAATGTTTGGATTTGAGGGTTTTGGTTTTGAGGTTTTGACTTTTATGTGAGTAGAAAAATGAGTGGAATGTGGGTCCTACAAATTTTGGGTTGAGTTTTTGGTTAACTTTTATTTGAGGTTAACCAAACCACAATTTCCAGACAAGGCCTTTAAGCACTCGAGTTTGAGGCCCACTTCCACTGGTAGGATCAAGCCAACAGTTTACCAGAGTGTATGCATGATAAATTGGATATCCAATTGGTTTGAGTGATGCCACAACCTTGGTGCTCAAACATCATTGTTTTGAAAGAAGCACATGGTGAGAAGGTTGCCTGGGCAACTGTAGACTCTCCATTTTAGAGATTTATGCACCTTTTTAAACCTGGCCTGAACAAGCATCAGCCGTGGCTAGGAGCCTAGTAGTCTAATGAATCAACTTATGAAACCTTGATCCATAGGCACAAGTACAACCAGCGACAAGGGCATGGGGCTCCTAAAAAAGGTGCTCTATCACCACTGTGCAATTATACGTCTGGAAATCAAAGAATGTACCTGCACCCAGTGTATTAGCTTGCGTTGTACGGCTTGCTTTCAATCAGAGGTCTGTATGTTGAACCTACTGGCTGCTAACACACGACTTTTCTACCATTTTCTTTTCAGCAGAAATTCTGCTCTCCTCAGTCCTATGTACCGAACATGCCTCATCCTTCACCAATCTACTTTTCTCCTTACCCAAGATCTCTTTAGTGGACAAAGAACCCTACTCAGATGTCAGGTGACATGACTGTGTTGTTAGAAAAGCTCGGGGGGGGGGGGGGGGTTGTATTACCCACCATGTATAGGAACAAAAAGCTACTACGGCAGGTTCGAATACATGAGGTCTATCTATTCTGAACAAATGAATGTAGCACTGTAGTCGGTATATTTTTCAACTCAAAGTTCAAGCTCTTACAATCTTCATGGCCTTGACATCGTCCCCGTATGATTTCGCTCAGGTAGCGTAGGTGTCACTTAGCTTATCATAATAACTGTCACTCATCTTCAGATTATTTTTATTTTTCACTTTAGTCCGAGCCTCTGCATCAGTACATGTAACAACATTGAGCTCCTGCATACTTGTGACTTTCAGCCCTCCACAGATCCGCCTTTCCGGTTTTGTGTCAAGCCTTTGTCATGTCCAAGAAAGAACATAGTATACCCATAAAGTCCGAATCTCAAGATCAATATTCACAGCCTGCATTATTGATTCTCTTTTTTTCCACAACCAAATTTTTTCATTCATTTTGAAATTGAACTTTGTACACTTCCCTTCTCCAAAATTTGCCTAAACAAGGTATTCTGATCTTCTAATCTATGGCTTTCAAATCTAATTAACTTAACCCAAGCATCAGCAGCTTGATTAGCACTTCTGGGGATCCACCTCACTTCAGCTTGAATATTAGCCCTAGCTTGATATCAGTGACACGATTCAAAATTTCCCAGCAATTACTCACCCCATTGATGCAATTACTGACCTGTTTGTTGTCAGTTTCAAAGATTATCTTTCCTGTTCTTTGATGTTGAGCTTTCCAAACAGCAAGTCTCATAGCAAGAGCTTCTGCTATAGTGGCACTCTCAGCTCTTTCAAAACCCCAACCTTTAGCCTTGAGACTCCCTTGTTGATCTCTGATCATCGCCAGGCCTGTTTTGTTTCTTTGCACTAAGACACATCTGTGTTGCATTTGAAGTACACTTCTGTAGGAGGTTGCCACATTCGAATCTGGGAGGCCACATGAGCTTCACTTCTTGAAATTGTAGCATCTGTAGGTGTAGCAATTTTGACTTTCTTCTGTCTGAGCCACCACACATCTGACTTGCAGTTCTTAATAGCCACATAGGGATCAATTTTTTGATTTGAGAAAATGTACTCATTTCTAGTCTTCCAGATCCACCACATACCCAGAATAATAAGTTGGCATCTAGAAGCTGGGAATTCATCTTCTCTGACTTTTTCCACAATTTTATCCAGCCATACTTTGAGATTCCCGATGGCTTTACACTGATCTGGTTGCAGAATTCCAAGGCCAAACCAAAAATATTGTACCCAACTACTATGCAAGAAACAATGTTCTATATTCTCCACCCCTTCCTCACAGATGTTACACATAGGAGTAGACTTGCAGCCCCTGCTGAACAAATTAACATTTAGAGGCAGAGCTTCATTACTCACCCTCCACCAAAATTATTGATTCAACTTCCTCTCCTAGGAAGTTTTATAGTTCTTGAAGGTTTTATTATACTTTGTCATGCCGCTAGTCCAAAGCCACTTTATTGGGAACTTGGGTTATCTCATGGCATTACTGCTCTATGATCCTTAAGATCAGGCCTGTCAATGGGCCGGGTCTGAACCTAACTCGACCCAAACCCATTAGCTCTCCCAAGTCCCACCCATGAATGCTAGACCCAAACCTGCATCAAACTGTGCCAGGCACATGTGTTATCAAATCCAGACCCGACCCATATATGACGTGTCCGACCGACGCGACCCTGACCCATTCTCGTCAGGGCTCGAGTGTCAGGGTCTGGTGGGTCGTGCAAAGCTCGAGGTCGGGTCCCTGCCTGAACTGGCCCATCGACAGGAGAAAATATGCGGTATCACGGGGATTCGGTGACGTGGTATGACGGAACACTCAAATTGGATGGTGATATTAATTCTACCATATTTACTGTATCAATGTATGGAAATAATCACATAATCAACCAATTGGAGTGTACCGTGATACCACATCACCAAAATCCCCGTGATACTGAATATTTTCTCCATCGACAAGCCTGCTGCTTGAGATACACATAAAAGAATAACCACAAGAGGAGACACTCGAAAGATACTCAAGGATATTGAGAGAACTTAGTAGCCTAAAGTTAACCGCATCTGATAGAACTTGTTGCAACCTCTCATTTGTGTTTCCTTCATTATTGCAACTTACATAACCTCTTCACAGGCGCCACGGTATCACAGTAACCTTGCCCAAATAGAAAGTATGGAAAATGAATCCCTCTTGTAACACACTAATTGATAGATACTACTTTCCATTCTGAGATCACTATGGAAAATGACTCATGGCCTTGCATTTCCTTTTTCCGATATGATTTTTTATATTTCGTTCATTGTGAGGTTCTTCGCTAAGTTGCAAACTTACCTATTTATGTTCCATCATCTTTTTCTGTATCAGGCCTGCTTATTGTGGATATTCACAGCATTCCATTTAGGGCGCCGACAAATAGAGCTTGCGAAGCTTTCTAATTGAATTTTCTTGCCCGACAAGATTTTGTAGATGTGATGTACTCTTAGTTTACAGATGAACTATCTGGTTATATCCAACTCTCTTGTATTTTGGTAAATGAGCTTCGATGGTTATATGAGCATTTATACATGATAATCTACTTCATTGTTGTAGTTTTTTCTCGGCGTTTCGCGAATATGTCAGAAACAAGATGATAATGCCACCATGCATGCATTTGACTTGAAAATTTCCATACAGATTGCATTGTACCATTTGTACTGATTTCACCAAAAATTAAATAAATCATAATGGACATTCCCAAGTGATGAAAGTGACAAGACGCAGCTTGGAACGACCGGAAAAGGGAGGCGGCGGCCGGAGTTATCATTCGAGGCTGTAATGGTTTCTTCATCACCGGTCAATCAAAAGCCCTGCTGTGTGATGTGGGAATCAACGTTTGCCCAAGAGCTGTGTTTTTTTAGATATCTGTGCGCGTGGACATCAAAATTAAGAACCGGGACATCGTTCGACGAATGATCACGTTACAAGAGGTAAACCTTATGACTTCCGCTTTTAGTATCATTCTAGGGTTTACTAAAAATATTCCAACATTGGTATCAGAGTCATTGGTTGCTATCTTGTGCCTCGTTTTGCGAGAAATTCAGTGTGTGTATTGAAAATATAAGATTTTGTGTACGTCGTAGAATTTTAGAGTCATAGCATGAATGAGAGAGTGGTGACATCGCTAGCTTATGGCATACTTATATTGAAGAGAGTGTGGTCCATGAACAAGCTCATAAGTTCACTAATGATGTGTTATTTCGACTCGATGGAGAGGTTTGCCTTGATGAAGTGTGTCATGCATCCGTGGACTTATTGTATGTGGATGTTTATGAGCACGAGTCATGAGAATCCTCATCCTACTCCCAGTTGCTCTAACTGGATGATGATAGCAAATTTTTGGCGACCGACATGAGGATAATAGTAAGTCTCAATTTTATGCTATTCATGATTTGCCCATCCATGATTCCAAGATACGCATGAGAAAGGATGCAGTAAAGACGAGACTCCTTGTTGTTGTCGTTCCACTTGAGATTTTATATCCAAATGATCGCTCCTCTATGAGATTGTTTTTGAAGAAGAACAAGCAGAAGAAGATGAAAGGTAGAATGAGGCATGCGGCAGTTAATAAATTCTCGAGTAGATCGGTGTTCAAAGAGTGAAAGCGAGTGAAGAAGAATTTTAATATGGCGGTCTTCTATAACTTACTCTTACCATTGTGAACTAATGCATGCTCACTCGAGAAAAAGGTGAAAGAGGAACGATGGTGGAATTGATTCTCAATTCTCTCTAATGACAATCACCATCTCTCTATCTCTGGTTTGAGTTTTCTGCAATTCATCTTTGAATCCTTTGATTATTTCAGTTTGAAACTATTTGACCCTCAATAATTAGAAATAAATTATCAACCCACTATGCCACTAACTTATCATGGCTGTAAACCTAATCCACTGTTGTCACAATGCATCGCATGGGACAAAACACCCATGTTCTCCAACTCTTTATTGCAAACACAGTCGTGACAAGTGATGTCGATAGAAGGATTGTTTATCTCATCTAATTAGATAGTCTTTGGTTCATCCTACAGTACTCTATTCAGTCGCCAGAAAAAAAAGGTTAGTATTGGAATGTTCGATTGATAATATATTCACGAAAGTCAAGTACAATGGTATTATCAAATGTGTCTGTGTTCACTTACAGAAAAGAGAATGAAAACTTTTTAACCTTTCTCGATAAGTAACATTTTGACCATATCCCACCACTGAGGACACTGATATTGCATCTTGAGCTCTTCATCTCTCTTCATGACAGTAATTAATAACAAAAAAGTTGATTAACCACCGACTCTAACTGATGTATTACTTCCCGAACTCATAGATCAAAGTTTGTTGATCTTATAATTTTCTTCATCGCAGTTAAACGGGCTTGAAGACATCAGCTATCAAGCACAAGCTCATAGCTGCTTGATCTGTATATGCACTGCCATGTAAATTAACATGGGCTGCATAGTATTGCATTCAAGTATTTATGGCTCTGGAAGATAAAAAAAAAATCAATGTCTACTCAGTAAAGAGACAAAGATTCAGTAGATTTCGGTTCCCAACTACCCAAGCTGAAAGTGATAAGAAGAAAAAAAGATGTAAAAACTAAAACCTCTTTTAAATCACATAAATAAAACATCTTTTTTTTTTTTTTGAGGAAAAGATTGTATTTAACCCATAGGGCCGGAGCCCAAAATATCGGCATCAATTACATCAGTGATCCAACTTGGGTCATAGTAGGCCCAAGAGAATGAAGAGTCTTCTAGATCTACACGTTGACAGACTAGATGAGCGGCCGGTTACTCGTGCGAGGCGTGTATTGAAACACGTACTCGGTGGAGTCTTCGAGAAGGGTTATCTGATATTTTCTATATCCTCAGGATAACATATGCTATAACTGATAATCTCAATACCCGGAATGAGCTTACATGGAACCACAATGAAAAAGTTTAGATAGAAAATGTTAAAAGGACCAATCCATATGCAATTGAGAAGTCCTGAAAGCAGATGGTCTTTTTATAACCTTTAGAAAAAGGGAAAATTGTAATTGAGACTGAAAAAGTACATGTATTTCCTCACTTTATGTATATCATCTCTGTAATCTGAATTTTCTAATAACCTAATCAGACATAAGGTGAGGGAGACAATACCTAAGGGCAAAGCCGAATTAAGGACATACCCGGAAAAATATACCCAAAAGCAGTTATAAAATTTATCCCCTATACATTTGGTGAGGAATGGAAGTCTGGTCAGGGGTTAGGGAAAAACGAATAACTAAGCAAATGTAAGGAGTTGTGAGAGACTAAGTATTTGGGCGCAGGTTAAGTCGATCTAACAGTTCAAAATAGCTCGTACTCAAACTCCCAATCCAATCGCCAAGATTATCTCCCTACAAAAACACTGTTCAAATACCCTTTCTTGATTAAGTAGAAACCACGAAGTACAACAATGATGGTTTACAGTATTGGGAAGACGACAGAAAATAAATATTTGTGTACCACTTTACTTCTTTAGTCGTAGGAAGGAGCCACCTGAAAGCCACATAACCATGCCAACAAAACTATATGAGAGAAAAAGATGAACAATACCGAGGATCCGCAAACTGCAACCAAAGCAAAAACTTGGCACATAACCATGTTGGGTATCATGTGCCAGATCTTGTGGGAACAGACTCGTCGTTCTTCTAATGATCAGTATATATACTCACCAAATTAGGGAAATCTTTCTGTGCAACTACCAACCTACCATAGAGAGTTCACCATCACCACCACCATTGTCACAAAGAGTTCCCCCATCACAACCAAGGCTGCAACAACTGACCAGAATCCCCACCTCCTCAGCCTAAAACCAGAAAACAAGCCCAATAATATGAACCAACTACGCCCCACCATATACAGCTCCTCCAACAGAACTTTTGGATAGGTGAAAAAATGATTGATATTGAAAACATTTGAGAATAACATGTTTCAATTTATCAAGAAAATTTTCAGCTATATTCATACATTAAGACATAAACTGACTACAGAATAAAGAGGTCTACGCCTTCTAGAGGTGAAGATATAGACCTGAAAAGGAAAACACAATAATGCACAATTAATTCAAATCAAATACCCTATTCTAATCAAAGGTTGAATGTGATATGGGATCCTGGGTCAGAGCATCGATGTTTTATCCACTTCAGGATTGGTGAACAAGATGGGCAAATTCAAGGTTTTTGTTGGAATAAGCTGATTTCTATGACATGTATATCATACACACGCGCGCGAGCACACATATTATGTTGGTGTTGTGCATAAATACAGCTGCCAGTAGAGTCAACTATCGACTCTTTGATTTAGGCCTAGGACGAGCTGAGCTCTTAACCAATTTGGCCTCTATAACCTTTATCGAACCGTCATCCATGTTAAAGATACCAAGACAAGGCTCTGTGCCACTAATGGCAAGTTTATGCCGGTAGTATACAGAGTTCCTCTGATACTGTGGAAACTCGCGAGAGGAGAGGGACACCGATTGAAATCTGGTTACAACAAACAGCACGCGATCCCCCAACGAGTAAATACGCACCCATTCCTTGTTGATGAAATCCATCTTGTAAACTTGACACATAGGTTCAATCTTATTATAAGCAGTGAGGGTTCCCCCTTTAGCCTCAATGCGTCTTTTGCATGGCTTACCTACGGAAACAAGCAAGATATCTCCTTGCGACTCCACCAAATAAAAGGTCCTCCAAGCCACATAATATGGTTTGAATCGAGGCTGGAATTCCAATACCAAGGTCGGGACATCATCAGAGCTCGAGCTGATGTTGCTGCTACCAATACAACTAGGGTAATCCCATACGAAAAATCGACGGCTATGTAAAGTTAATCCATATATATGATTCTTCACACACATGATGTCTGTAAACTGTATAGAATCGTCTTCCTTACTGTCATCGCCATCATCATCATCATCATCATCATCAGCAACAGCATCATCAGCATCCGCATTAGCATTAGCATCATCATCAGCATCGAGATCATCAAGTTGGGCGAAACGGGGGTCTCCACAATCGAGTAGAGTGAATTGGGCGTCTCCACATTTAGCAAAGAGGGGTGGTCCATAGTCGTTATGGATGACGACGAGACCATAGCAGCCACCGCCAGAAACCGGGTCACCCCAAAGAACAGCTTTGTGAGAACCAAATCTAGTTCCAGCTTTCTCACTACCATATCTTGTTGTATAGGGATCCGTAACAAGCGGAAGACGAAGAGCAGTGCCGGAAAGCAACAAGGGATGATACAAATGAAAAGTCTCCCCATCCTTGTTATCCAACATGAGAAAATATCCACCATTGGAGGATGAGGAGGAGCCAATGCAGTGTGTCGTCAGTCGAAGCAATTCTTGTGATTTCTTCCTATTGGGTAAGTACAAGTTTCCCCCTACCTTCTTCTTTGCCTTCACGACGTCGAAGAAGCATGAAAAGACACCGGCGGTGAATTCGTGGTACCAAATAATGAGGGGTGGGTAGGGTTTAGGGAGAGAGTTGAGTGAAACTGAGAGGTGGGTTTTGGTAACGGAACGCCAGAAACGGCAAACGGCTCGGCAGCGGAGGAGATCGGCTAAAGATAGATTCTTCAGAATGTGTTCCAGCAACATATCAACACCGATATGTGCCCAATCACGCTCATACTCTTGTTCCTGGTGGTGGTTGCAGAGACGGCGCAATTGAGGCTGGTCGTTTTCGATTTGGGTCTCGCCGGAGGCGGTCACGGTGGCTATGTCGTCATCACTCTTCCTTTTACGGTGGTCAGGGCTAGGGTTTGTACCGACAGAGTTCATTGTAGCACAAATGAATAAACGAATGCATGAATGAACCAAATTAGAGATAATATACGGAGGGAGTTCGGTGAAAGACAATTTCACCCTTCTCAAGTTTGATAAAAAGAAACTTTTACCCCTTCTTGTTTGAGAAATTGGATTGGGAAAAGAATTAACAACTTTCTCTTCATTATGCTATGGACGCTTTGGTAGTACATAAATAGGCATGGATGCTACATAGAGGAGGCATAAGCGGAGGAAATCGTAACACCTACACGAGAGTATCTAAGAGTGATATTAATTTCAGAGAGAACAGAGGAAGATATGTAATCAACAAGCCGATCATCACAACAACCTCTTGGCAACCCCCCGAGTCAACAGAGATGGGGGATAGTCAGAAGAATCAGGAGATCTGGCGTAGACGCCTTAGTTCGTGGCGGCAACGGTGACTTCTACACAGGATTAGCCACACACAGTGTTGGACGCAGAATTGTAGACAAGCGAGGGCCAACTTTTATATGTATATTATGCAATAGTAATTTTTTCATAGTCTACAAACTTTTAGTAAGAATATATAACGGAAACAATGTAAGAACTGTATTAGTCAAATGCTAATATTAAAACTTATTTTACAAAAGCATGTTCGTCCGATGTCCGGACACAAATCATGTAATGACTAGTATAATTCTCTTACAAAGTTAGTACCAAATTTTAAATTTAGAAGGACTAAATCAACTATTCGACAACCTAGAGGGGACAACATGTAATACTTACTTGAAAAAGCGGTATAACTCAAGGGACCGATTTGATATTACCAATCCCTCACAACTAAACAACAAAACAAAAAAGCGCCTATATGTTCAATTTAATGGAATTTTGAAACATCTAAGTTGAATAAAAAAATATGACATTGATCAATCACAGTAAGGACATAGAGAATGATACACACAAATGATACCGATGATCTGAACTCCGTGACGGTTCGACGGCGGATCCCTCCCACACAAACTATGTCAAAATTGGGGAGTGTGTATCTTGAAATTTGACATAAAGGGGTGACACTGTCCTACTGTTATGGTTTTAAATACGAGCATGCCCTAAACCCTTCCATGACGTTCAGAGCTTACTCCGCCGTCTCTGATCCGCCTCCGCCGCCGTTGCGCCTCCTCCTCCGTCTCCGCCGCCGTTGCGCCTCCTCCTCCGTTGAGCCTAATCAGGTGACTCCTACTACATCTTCTCTCTAGTTCGGTTCTGTCCAGTTCATTCATTTGTGCTACGATGATCTCTGTCGGTACAAACCCTAGCCCTGACCACCGTAAAAGGAAGAGTTACGACATTGCCACCGTGTACCCCTCCGGCGAGACGAAAATCGAAAACAATCAGCCTCAACTGCGCCGTTCCTGCAACCACCACCACCACCACCAGGAACAACAACATCACCGTGATTGGGCACATGTCTCTGCTGATCTGTTGCTGGAATACATACTAAGAAAGCTAACTTTAGCCGATATCCTCCGCTGCCGTGCCGTTTGCAGTTTCTGGCGCTCCGTTACCAAAACCCACCTCTCATCTTCCCTCAACTCTCTCCCTAAACCCTACCCACCCCTCATTATTTGGTACCACGAATTCACCGCCGGTGTCGTTTCGTGCTTCTTCGACGTCGTGAAGGCGAAGAAGAAGGAAGGCGGAAACTTGTACTTACCCAATAGGAAGAAATCGATAGAATTACTTCGACTGACGAGACACTGCATTGGCTCCTCTTCATCCTCAAATGGTGGCTATTTTGTCATGTTGGATAAGACTGATGGGGAGACTTTTCATTTGTATCATCCCTTATTGCTTTCCGGCACCGCTCTTCGTCTCCCTCTCGTTACCGATCCCTATACAACCAAATATGGTGGTGAGAAAGCTGGAACTAGATTTGGTTCTCACAAAGCTGTTCTATGGGGTGACCCGGTTTCTGGCGGTGGCTGCTATGGTCTCGTCGTCCTCCATAACGACTATGGACCACCCCTCTTTGCTAAATGTGGAGACACCCAATTCACTCTACTCGACTGTGGGGACCCCCGGTTCGCCCAACTTGATGATCTCGATGCTGATGATGATGCTAATGCTAATGCTGATGATGCTGATGCTGCTGCTGATGATGATGGCGATGACAGTAAGGAAGACGATTCTATACAGTTTACAGACATCATGTGTGTGAAAAATCATATATATGGATTAACTTCATTTAGCCGCCACCTTTTCGTATGGGATTGCACTAGTTGTATTGGTGGCAGCTCGAGCTCTGATGATGTCCCGACCTTGGTATTGGAATTCCAACCTCGATTCAAACCATATTATGTGGCTTGGAGGACCTTTTATTTGGTGGAGTCGCAAGGAGAGATCTTGCTTGTTTCCGTAGGTAAACCATGCAAAAGACGCATCGAGTCTAAAGGGGGAACTCTCACTGCTTATAATAAGATTGAACCTATGTGTCAAGTTTACAAGATGGATTTCATCAACAAGGAATGGGTGCGTATTTACTCGTTGGGGGATCGCGTGCTGTTTGTGACTGAATACCAATCGATGTCCCTCTCGTCTCACGAGTTTCCACAGTATCAGAGGAACTCTATATACTACGAGCATTGCCTTGCCATTAGTGGCACTGAGCCTTGTCTCGGTATCTTCAACATGGAGGACGGTTCGATAAAGCTTATAGATGCCAAATTGGATAACAGCTCAACTCGTGCAAGGCCTAAATTCTAACCCACTACTTCCTTTGTATAACTGTAAAGTGACTTTTGAATATTTTTTCTAGTTCAAAATTATGTGGTTTATCAAGTTATTCGTTTGTGCTTTGACAATAATATTTTCTTCCCTTGCTTTAGTGATGATAATATTTTCTTTGCAGTGGTACTTCACAATCCTCTTGATCGTCGAGATACTTGATAACTGTTTGATATTCTGTTTGCAACTAGTGCGGTCTGCTAACTTGATGATCTGTTCTTGGTTAATAATAAGTTTTGCAGCAGGTTGTAAATGGCATGTGGATGCTAATCATAGTGTTGTGTCTTGCAACTACATATCTGTCTAAATATATTTTTTCCCCTACTTCTGAGATGCTAGTACCCAAGGAAAGTAAGCAAAGGAGTGGAAATTAATAGAGGTAATATGTTAGAAGGAGATGAGCCAAATTTCATGAATTAATTCTCTGGGTCCATAAAAGGCGTAGACATCTTTATCTAAGAGGCAGTTTATGTTTTGATGAATGAATAACGCCGGGAACTTATCTTTTCTTTGATCCTTTTCTCTCAGGGAAACTGATTTAACTCAAAGCAGTGAGACTCAGAACAAACCACTCCTGCCTGTGAAGGAAGATACCCTAAATGTTCTACTCCTGAAGCCAAGTACCAGATTCGGGCTATATTGGATGGATTTCAGCTAATTTTGTCTTCGACATATTTGTTGTACGTGTCCTTATTTCTGTGGCTTGGTGCTGTCGTTTCGTCGTTCTTCTATTTTCAGGTCAATTTTCTAACACTGCAACCTTTTCTCTCCCCTTTCTGAAATCTGTTATGTTTACGAAGCCTCATTTGTTCTTTCTGCATCTGTAGTGGTTAATCGGGAAGATGTAGGACATTTTTTTACTTTATGGAAATCCCTCTTTTGTCATGATGTGAAGTTCTAGCCCATTATTTTTCATTTTATCTTTTTGTTCCATTAACTTTTTTTAACTTCTGTATATTTGTCGTCACACCAAATATTTCACAGGAACTGTTATTGAACCAAAAAGTGTTTCTTATGTCGTATGTTCTAAATTTAGTACTTTGTTTGAATGAATACCTTAAACTTATTTTTCTGCCGAAAGTTACAGTTATTGCTATGGCTGTCACAAGTCCTGCTGGCAGGAGAAAGTTGTTTGCCCAGATCAATAGTTTCGTTGCTATCTTTATCCTTGTTGGACAGCTTACTTTAACGGTACATTTAGCTTTTATGTAGAAGTGCCAGATGTCATGTGCAATTATTTGCTCAGTATTGTTATTAGTTTGCGGCGTTCTTTTAAGTTTATAGCTGTCAGGACCTCAGGATGCGTACAGGTGAAAATTATTCTTGGTAGCGTGATATAGTTTGCGGCGTACTAATGTTCATTATATTCTTAGTCTTGCTTTAGGAAGAGAATCTAGTGTATTATTATACGCCTTTAGATATCTCAACTTATTCATTCTTCATGTTGCAGGGACTCATACTTACCGTTGCTGGCATCACTGTAGCATTATGCTCTGCTCCATTTGTTGCTTTCCTAAATTTGATTTCTATTGCTGTGTGGCCAACCTGGATTTCAATAGCCATTTGTGAGACCCTCCGAAAGGTTTGTCATTGTAAATGGCTGGCTTGTGTGAGCTCTATTTTGATAAGTAAATGGTTACCGAAAGGTCATTTGATCAGCATTGGATCTTATTGTGTTATCTTCACTATGCAGGTTGTTACTTATGTTGTAACCAGACCTGGGAGAGAACTTCTTTTCACAGTTGTCTCACAGGATGAAAAATATAGGGATTATTATAGTTAACCCGATTGATTTGCACCATTTATTTTTGGAGTGAGTTAAATTGCAAATAATTTCTCCAAAGCAAAAGCACGGGATAAATTATGCTTCTCTTGGTCCCGTTTTTGGATTATCAAGCATGGGTTACTGAAAGCAATATGTTGTAGATATGCATAGATGTAATTGTACAAAGGCTAGGAGATGCTACAGCAGCTGGACTTTACAAGCTTCTCTTCACTTCTCTAAACGGGAAAACAACAACTGTTTACCTCTATGCATTGCCGGTAAGTATGCGAAATGGCATTTATTTGTTTATAGTAGTATTTGTTAGTTTTAACTGGTTACAGTCATTTCTGGAAACATTTTATCAACACAAATTCTTGATATATTGGTGAACGCTCTCATGTTTTCATCCTCTATGCTGTACCTTGGTTTAGCCGAATATTCCGAATAAATGTCTCTCTTCTGTTGGCTTGTTGACATCGACTCATGGATCTCTATCATGCCAACACCATTGACCATGAAGTTTGGCGCATGCTTTGGGATAACTTCCGAGATGGGTGACAAACTTCTCATGCCACACAGATCTTACGGTCTTAGGATTTGTGACTTGATGATAATAGCTCATGAATACATGTGTGTGTCTAAGAGAGCTGTTAAAAACACTATGCTCGGGAGAACTCTACACCGGAGGAGCGCATCTTATCTGCTTTTCCGTCTCTAGTTCAGTTCTAGGTTAGACAAGTTTCTTTGATTCGGATGTCTCCGAGGTTTCAGATGTCTTTAACCACTTGAGTTTGAGGCCCCACTTGCACAGGTAGGACCAAACCAACGGTTCACAAGAGTGTATCTATGATAAAATGGATATCCAATGGGTTTGAGTGATGCCACAACCTTGGTGCTCAAACATCATTGTCTTGAAAGAAGCACATGGTGAGAAGGTTGTTTAGGCAACTGTGGACTCTCCATTTAACAGATTTAGGAACCTTTCAAACCTGACCTGAACAGGCATCAGCTGTGGCTAGGAGTTTAGGAGTCTAATGAATCAATTATGAATACTTGATCATAGCCACAACCATATACAAGGGCCAGGGGTCAAGGGCATGGGGCTCCTAAAAAAGGCGCTCTATCACCTCTGTGCAATTCGACGTCTGGAAGTGAAGGAACGTACCTGCACCCAGTGCATTAGCTTGCCTTGTACGACTTGCTTTCATCCAGTGGCCTGCGTGTTAAACCTGTTGGCTGCTAACACTACTTTCTTAACAATCTCTTGTCAGCAGAAATACGGGTAAAATTTATATACCGCCATATATATGACCAACAAGCTACTACAGTGGTCTGGAATATATGAAGTCTACTTTATCCTGAACTAATAAATGTACCACTAGCCAGTCTATTCTTCAACTCAAAGTTTAAGTTCTTACAATCTTCATGGCCTTGGCATCCTCCCCATATGATTTCGCTTAGGTACCGTAGTTGTCACTTACTTTATTCTAGTAACTTTCACTCAATCTTCATGTTATCGATGTTTTCACTTTTAGTCTGAGGCTCTGCATCAGTGCATGTAACGACATTGAGCTCTTGCCATACTTGTGACTTCCAGCCCTCCACAGATATGCCTTTCCTGTTGTGTGTCGAGCATTTGTCATGTCCACGAAAAAACATAGTATCCCCATAAAGTCCAAATCTGAAGATCAAACATTCACAGCCTGCATTATTGATTCAACGCTCTCCTAGGAAGTTTTATAGTTCTTGAAGGTTTTATCATACGTTGTCATGCCGCTAGTCCAAAGCCACATGATGACCTTATGTATTGCTTCTATGATCCTTGAGATTAGGCCTGTAAATAGTCCGGGTCTAAACCCGACTGACCCAAACCCATTAGCGGTCCCACCCATGAATGCTAGACCCAAGACTTTCCCTGACTGTGTCAAGTCACATATGCTATCAAATCCAGGCCCGACCCGTATCTGACGTCTCCAACCGACTTGTCCTGACCCGACCCTGACCCATTCTCGTGTGGGGCTCGAGGGTCAGGGTCTGGCGGGTCGTGCAAAGCTCCGGGTCGACTCGAGTCCGGGCTTGACCTGGCCCATTGAAAGGCCGGCTGATTGAGATATACATAAAAGAATAACGACCAGAGAGTACCATTTGTGCTAGTAAATTATGCCTCCTTCATTTTGCAACTCACTCGTACCTCTTCATGGGCGCCACGGTATCTCAGTCCACACCCTTGTACAAAGAGAAACAATGGACAAAGACTCCCTCTTGTAACACTCTAACTGATAGATACTGCTTTCCATTCTGGATCACTATGGAAAGTGGCTGATGCTTTGCGTTTCTGTATTTACTACTATAAATTGATTCATTGCGAGGTTCTTTGTTAAGTCAAAAATTGACTCGCCTATTTCTGTTCCATCATTTTTTTTTTTTATTTTTTTTTTACCCAGGCCTGCTTATTGTGGATATTCACAGCATTCCATCTAGGGCGCCGACAAACAGAGTTTGCGAAGCTTTCTAATTGAATTTTATTGCCCAACAAGATATTGTAGATGTGATGTAACAGTTTTGCAGATTGTTGGAATCATTAACAAGTACTACTATTACTATCTGATTATATCTAATTCTCTTGTACTTGTTGTTGTAGTTTTTCCTCGACCTTTTGTTGATGTTCAGAAACAAGATGATGATGCCACCATGCATGCATCGACTTCAAAATTAAAATACAGATGGGCCTTGTACCATTTGCTAAATAATATACATCTGTTTCTTCATCCGCTTCCCATCTCCCCGCGGTTGAGCCTAATGAGGTGACTCCCTCAGATTTTGTGGTGCAGAGTTAACTGAGATCTGTCTCATGGCTAGTTAAGGTGTTAAAGGAGTTCAATTCAAAACGTAGGTTAGTTAAGGAGTTCAATACTTCAATCCCCATTCCTGTGGTACGAGGTCCAATTAAGTTTTAAAAGCTTCGATATTTTTTTTTTATAGTTATTTGTTTTGACTGGCTACGGGTTTAGCAGCCCTTTTTTTGGGGGTCAAAAGCTTAAATTTTCATTAATTACTTGTAAAAACCATTATCATCCATGAGCCCCCCACCGACTCTGAGTTTTTTATTTCCTGCCCAACGTTATCTCCCGTTCGATGGATTAGAGATCCAAAGGCTGGAGGTCTGCCACGTATACAGTTACGAACAGTTAAACACCTATATATAGGTGGTTTTAAATACGAGTCCTGCATGAAATCACACACCAGTCCAGTCTGCCCTGAACGATCCCTCTTATCACGGTCAGAGTTTACTCCGTCGATCCAGCTTCGCCGGCGTTGCGCGTCCTCCTCCTCCGTGGAGCATAATCAGGTGACTCCCTCCGTATCTTGTGTATAATTTGGTTCGGTTCGGTTCAGTTCAGTTCATTCATTTGTGCTGCTGCTGCTACAATAATGATCTGTGTCGAACCCTACCCTTGCCCTGACCACCGAAGTGCCGGCGAGATCGATCAGCCTCAATTGCGCCGTTTCTGCAACCACCAGCACCAACAGCGTGATTGGGCACATATCGGTGTTGATCTGTTGTTGGAACACATACTGCAAAAGCTATCTTTACCCGATCTCCTCCGGTGCCGATCGGTTTGCCGTTTCTGGCGCTCTGTTACCAAAACCCACCTCTCAGTTTCCCTCAACTCTCTCCCTAACCCCTACCCACCCCTCCTCATTTGGTACCACGAATTCACCGCCGGTGTCGTTTCGTGCTTCTTCGACGTCGTGAAGGCGAAGAAGAAGGAAGGGGGAAACTTGTACTTACCCAATAGCAAGAAATCGATAGAATTACTTCGACTGACGAGACACTGCATTGGCTCCTCTTCATCCTCAAATGGTGGCTATTTTGTCATGTTGGATAACAAGGATGGGGAGACTTTTCATTTGTATCATCCCTTGTTGCTTTCCGGCACCGCTCTTCGTCTTCCACTCATTACCGATCCCTATACAACAAAATATGGTAGTGAGAAAGCTGGAACACAATTTGGTTCTCACAAAGCTGTTCTATGGGGTGACCCGGTTTCAGGCGGTGGCTGCTATGGTCTCGTCGTCATCCATAACGACTATGGACCACCCCTCTTTGCTAAATGTGGAGACACCCAATTCAGTTTACTTGACTGCGGAGATCCCAAATTCGCCCAACTTGATGATCTCGATGCTGATAATTATGCTAATGCTAATGCTAATGCTGATGCTGATGCTGATGTTGATGCTGATGATGGCGATGACAGTAAGGAAGACGATTCTATACAGTTTACAGACATCATGTGTGTGAAGAATCATATATATGGATTAACTTCATTTAGCCGCCGCCTTTTCGTATGGGATTGCAGTAGTTGTATTGGTAGCAGCTCGAGATCTGATGATGTCCCGACCTTGGTATTGGAATTCCAACCTCGATTCAAACCATATTATGTGGCTTGGAGGACCTTTTATTTGGTGGAGTCGCAAGGAGAGATCCTGCTTGTTTCCGTAGGTAAACCATGCAAAAGACGCATCGAGTCTAAAGGGGGAACTCTCACTGCTTATAATAAGATTGAACCTATGTGTCAAGTTTACAAGATGGATTTCGACAACAAGGAATGGGTGCGTATTTATTCCTTGGGAGATCGCGTGCTGTTTGTGACTGAATACCAATCGATGTCCCTCTCGTCTCACGAGTTTCCACAGTATCAGAGGAACTCTATATACTACGAGCATTGCCTTGCCATTAGTGGCACTGAGCCTTGTCTCGGTATCTTCAACATGGAGGATGGTTCAATAAAGCTTATAGATGCCAAATTGGGTCAGAGCTCAGCTCGTGCAAGGCCTAAATCTTCAACCACTACAGGCTAGTTTGGGAATGCTGTGGCGTTTTAGAAAGCTGCTGTGAGAAAGCTGCTATGGAAATATATTTAAAAAGTGTTTGGTAAACTCCATTTATAGCTTGCTGTGGAAAAGCACTTTTGACATTTTGTGTTTGGTAATTATTGCTTTTAAATTTGCTGCATTAGTCATACTTCCTTTATGCAAATTGACTTTTGAATATTTTTTCTAGTTCAAAATAATGTGGTTTGTCAAGTTATGCGATTGTGCTTTGACAATAATATTTTCTTCCCTTGCTTTAGTGATAATATTTCCTTTGCATTGGTACTTCACAATCCTCTTGACCGTCGAGATCCTTGATGATAACTGTTTGATATTCTGTTTGCAACTAGTGGTCTGCTAACTTGATGATCTGTTCTTGGTTAATAATAAGTTTTGCAGCAGGTTGTAAATGGCATGTGCATGCTAATCATAGTGTTGTGTCTTGCAACTCCATATCTGTCTAAATATGTTTTCCCCCTACTTCTGAGATGCTATTACCGAAGGAAAGTAAGCAAATGAGTGGAAATATAAGTAATATGTCACAAGGAGAAGAGCCAAATTTCATGAATTAATTCTCTGGGTCCATAAAAGGCGTAGACCGCTTTATTGTAGAGGCAGTTTATGTTTTGAAGAATGAATAAAGCTGAGAGCTTTTCTTGATGTACATTGAAACATGTTATCCTCAAATGTTGTCAAAATCAAACATTTTTTCACTAATTCAAAAGTTCTGTTGGAGGAGATGTGTATGGTGGGGGGTAGTTGGTTCAAGTTATTGGCTTGTTGTCTAGTTTTAGGCCGAGGAGGTGGGGATTCTGGTCATTGGATGCAGCGGTGGCTGTGATGGGGAGCTCTCTGTGACAATGGTGGTGATGGTGAACTCCCTCTATGGTAGTTTGGTACTTGCAACGTCCTGTGACACAGGTAATGCTTTCAACCTCCGTGTGTGCATCCCTGGGTTTCGTCTACCATGTGGCCTGGTATTTATTCTTTTCTAGTTATTATATTTGGAGTACATCGCAATATGTGACTTAGCTGGTAAACAATATTCCTTTCTCAAATCACTGTAGTGCTGGGAGGCAATTTCTGCAATGAAGTATTAAAGGATAGAGTGGTTAGTAGTCTTAGTTGTGCTTATGATGCATCATTGTTTATTGGTTAAAAACTTACTGACACAAATTTGGTGTTCATGCGAGGTATTTGATTATTCTTCCTTCACAAGTCATCTACTTTAATTGTTTCTTTGATAGCTAGATATTAAGTCATTCTACTCTAGAAGGTGCATCAACAAAGATTGATAGACTCAGTTGTGGATCATATGAAAGTGTTAATGAGAGCAAAAGTAATCTGAAAATTTCCCTTCACATATAAAATTGAAAAGTTCACAGAAACGTAGCCCTAATTTGGTGAGTGGGCATGTACTGATCATGAAAAATACGACGAGTCTGCTCCCACAAGATCAAGATCCTCTTTGAAGATTACTGCGTTTTTTCTTTCGTATCTGCATCTTCCCAATACTGTAAATCATTATTTCTCTACTTAGTAGGTTTCTACTTAATTAACAAAGGGTATTTGAACAGTGTTTTTGTCGGGAGATGATCTTGGCAATTGGATTGGGAGATTGAGCAGGGAGGTATTTTGCACTGTTAGATCAACTTAACCTGCAGCCACTGCTCATTCTCTCTAACAAATTTAACCACTAGACCGCCCTCCTTCCAGCTGTTACGAATATCGCCCCATCAGGTACGCTTTCCCACTATCATCTCTCTCAACTCCTTACATTTTCTTAGTTCTTCTTTCTCCCCTGACCGACTTCCATTCCTCGCGACGACCATCATCCCTCACCAGAGGTATAGGTATAGGGGATACTCTATACCTGCTTTTGGGTATGACCTTCCAGGTTTGTCCTTAATTCGGCTTCGCCCTTAGTTTCTATTTGTGACCTTCGTCATAGGTATTGTCTCTACGGTTGAAAAGTTGTGACCCTTTGTTTGTCTGATTACGTTATCAGAAAAGTCAGATTACAGAGATGATATACATAAGGTGACGAAATCCATGTACTTCTTCAGTCTATATTATGCATGCCTCAACTCTACAGGCGATACTGCCCTTTTTCTAAAGGCTATAAAAGGCCATCTACTTTCAGGACTTCTTAATTGCATATGGATTGGTCCTCTTTATATTTTCTATCTAAACTTTTGCATTGTGGTTCCATGTAAGTTCATTCTAGGTATTGAGATAATCAGCTATAGCATATGTTGTCCTGAGGATATAGAAAATATTAGATAGCCCTTGTTTACACGATGTTTCATTTATGTGATTTTAAAACTGTTTTTTACATCTTTTTTTAGTCACTTTCAGCTTCGGTAGTTGTGAATCAAAATCTATCGAATCTCTCTCTTTATTAAGTTGACATTGATTTTGTATCTTCCGGAGCCATAAATATTTGAATGTAATACTATGCAGCCCCTGTTAATTACATGGGAGTGCATGGCTATACAGTTCAAGCAGTTAACATGATAGCAGATGTACTCAAGCCGGTGAGTTCTGGAAGTAATACACAAGCTCTTCAACAAGTAAACTCATCTATTAGTGTCATTAGTTAATCAAATTTTGGTCTGCCTATATAGCTGGACATTCCCTTGAATTTTGAACTCTTCATTGCTGTCCATGAAGAGAGATGAAGATCAAGATGCAAGATCAGCGTCGAGTCTGATAGACATTTGAATGGTCAAAATGTTAGTCTGATAAGTGATAAGGTTAAAAAGTTTCACCTTTCTGGATTGTAGTATGCATATTTGATTCTCTTTTCTGCAAGTGAACACGCCACCTTTGATAATACTATTGATTCTTTTGTTAATATTTTGTCCATTGATCTTGATGGAGTCTAATGATTACGATTTCGCTGATTCTTCACTTTTTTTATTCAACACTTATTGTAATGCTGTTTTCACGGAGTAGAAAAACTCCATGTGCACGACAACAATTTGAGTTTATGCATACCTTGGTTAGTAGAGTTTATTCCCTGTTATTCTTTGGGATTAATTTACAGCATACACACAATGATGTTTTTGTCAGACATGGAGTTGTCTAAAGTGGCCTTCCTGTCTCGTTGATGACATCTTTAGTTGATTAGATTTCCTTGTCTAAGTAAATGTTTTTATCCAGACTGGAGGAGATTGCTGAACATCTGAAGTTGAATTTCAAGGGCGCTGTAATTCTGAATTTAGAGGGGTTCAGGGAATGGGATGTTGTTCATCTTAGTCGTAGAGTTGTTTCAAATCGACCGAACATTCCAGATCGTGGAGATGAAGAAGTCTGGAGGTGGTTCACTAATTTGAAGATATAATGAAAGCAAGAGATGAGACCAGCTATTGAGAAAATACTTTGGGCTTGGCAAGGTGTGCAACAAAATCAAGACGAAGAATAGGTAACCCACCAAAGGTACAAATATTCAGCGATCCTAACCTTGCCCACTTGTAATATTCAGCGATCCACATGTAATATCGTAGACTTGTCTACATGAAAGTTTCCAAAAGGACAATGATAAATAGGTTGCCCTTCTGGTAGAGGTAATGGGATTGATCATTCTAAATGCAGCGCAATTTTAATCAGGGCATCTCAAAGACTCCAACCCCTCTAGGGGGAAGGGGGACTATTCAAGCTTGGCTAGGAGTGTGTGTTGGAGATGACCTTACTAGGTAATGCCCGAATACCTGTATGTGTCTTGAATATGGTAATTTACCATTTTATTGGGATATAGAAGAGTAACATAGTGACTCGAAAATGAGTGAGCTACTTATTAACTTCCATAGTTTGTTAGTATGATGTGTGAGATTGTAGAGTGATCTGCGAATTTGGGGTTTGGTTGTATGTAAACCAACCCTTGTTTTCACGATACCACTCTTGTTCATCCCAAGATATTGCCACTACCACAACCTGCATCACCACTACAGTAAAGTTCTAAACTAAAATTTGATTCTAGTATACCAGCAGACCAGTAGTAGATCTTAAATTCGAACCGAATCACAAGAAAACACAACTGAAATCTTCATTCATATAAATCACCCAGCGAACTACTATATAGAATGAAATTGAAACTTAATCGAGAATCCCCCAACCTGAAGCTTTACAAATTTCCCAGATCTGTCAACCGAAGTGAGATGCCTTCACATATATTATATTCAGTATAGATACTGGTTTTTAAGAAGAAATAAACAAAATAAATATAAATAGATACTAGCAACTCCGAGTTTATTTTTGCTCAATAGTTTTGCGGTATCTTTATAGTGAAAATTAGCTTCGGTTTAATTTACATGCTTGTGGATTTCAATTTCAGAGAAGTGACGTGGAGTTCCTCCAGATATGATGATGATTCTTCACCTGGAAGTGCAAAACTGACGTGGTGTGAAACCAGCCTGGTAATTTCATAGAAAGGAAGCTTGCTTTGGAAGAGGACGACTCCGGGAGTGCTTCTTATTTCATCACTTGAGGAGGCAGTAATTAATTGGATATACCATCTCTCTAGTAATTATATCAGAGTCAGTCAAGTAGTTAGTTCCTTGACTCTGAATGTTGTAATGTCTTGGAGTAGAAAACTGTACTTTACATGGAGTCGTTTTTTCTGGATACTTGAAAGCAAGCACTGCTGTAAGCTTGTAACCTTTTCTGTTAATGTGTTTTGGGTGCTCCTTCCTGTGTTGATGTCTTGTTACCTTAGTTTAGGTTGTTTGTTTTTGGGTAAAAGACACTTTCACTCCTTCGGTGTGCCAAATTTCAGGAGCGCTACACTACCGAATGTCAGGTGGCATGTAAATGTCATGAAGTTTGGCACGATGAAGGGTTGGGTGTGAAGGTGTCTTTTCCCAAACCGAAAAGTGGTGAGAGTGTCTTCGTGTCAAACCTGAGGGGGTATCTTGTAAACTTTGTTCGTTCATTCATCTAGGTTTTGCTTTAATGTAATATAGTTTTATACGGTCAAATTTTATCTGATGATAACATGTGTTATCGCTCGATAATTGCTTCCCCACTTTATCTGGCAGTGGTGATTTGTAAGGAGAGAGGAGGTGAAAAGTTAGTACTGCTTAAACCAACTTTTTTAGGGATAATTTGTAAATAAATAAATAAATAAAGTTTAGGAATTTAGTTGTCAATGATGCCTAATATAAAAACAACATATCAGTGATTTGGCAAGAATATATTCTGCTGCAAATTCCGCTAGTTAGTTGGTTCAGTTATGATCATATTGGATAATATTCCAGGTATATTTAGGTGTACCCGTTGCATCCATCCATCATACTATTGTCAAACATCATAATGCTTGGGCATTGTTATGGACCGACAAGAAAATTGCGAAGTTGTTTAGGAATAAGTAAATGATCGACGTAACAACAACTAGAGACTTCAAATGTCCATACAACTAGAGAATCCAAGTGTACGTAGACATTTAACAAAAAGTTACTTATATTATAATAATATAGTTTCTTCAACTTAAAACTTATAATTTCTAATTTAGTCTCTTAAACAAGTTTGTAGCTCGTACAAAGAGGATCACATGTTCCATTATCTTCTTGACATTTCATAAGGTATGAGGCGCACATCCATATCCCTCGCTTAGTACCAAACTTCAGAGTTGTTGGAAGTCCTCCTCTTAACATACGCTATATAATGCCCATCATCTTGCGGCCAGAAATCAATAAAGCCCACGAGCTCATATCGTAGTTGCTTATTATTTTATTCGCCTCCTTAGTGCTTAGGAGAAGCTTGAGCAACTTTTCTCTCTGTCAGTTCTTTCTCATCTCTTCTTCTCCCTAAGAAGCTGATGGTTTGTCTTCATCTTCTTTCAGAGTAGCCTCTTCTTCCGGTGGAAATGCATCAATCAGTGTTTGTACATATTGATTCCATACATTGACAAAACCTTCCACGTCGTGCGTGTCTTTGTCGTACAGAAACCTATACATTGCTTCTTTATTGACTGAGGTTTGTTTGTTTTCGTCATCTTGATAGAGTTCCTTCACTATCTCAAGGAAAGCGAGACACTGAAATCCAGAGTTCAGAAAACATGCAGTATTGGATGGAGGAATATATTAGTGAGAGTTTTTTTGTGAATAGAGAATAGTCGTGAAACATTTAGAGAGAGAATAGAACAATGTATAGAAGAAGAGCTTCAATTATTTTCTTGATGCAAAGTGGTGGAATTACAAGGTATTTATAGGTGGATGAGGAAGGAATATGCGTAGCATCATTTCTTCAACACACTTCTTCCACCAAAATATTTATGCGTTTTTTTTTACAACATTCTACATAACATCTTCTCTAGGAACCTCCTACTAGACACAATGAACTCCGACAATATAATTATTTTGATCTACTACTAACATGACCCACTAGTTAACTAATACAATTGGGCTACCAACAACATAATAAGAGAATATTCGGGCCTTTTATTTTTTTGGCCTAAATCAAGTTAAATTTTCGAACACTCCCTCTTCAACTTGGTTTAGTAACTCCAAGTAAAACTCGCAACTTGAAGAAGATGTCGTACTTGAGGAGCTTGGTGAATATGTCCGCAACTTGATCTTGAGATCTAGCATATTTCATCTCCACACTCTTTTTCTCTACACATTCCCTTATGAAGTGGAAGCCAGTGTTGATGTGCTTGATCCTTTCATGAAACACGAAATTGTTGGACAAAGCGAGAGCGAGCTTATTGTGACACCCCGTATTTTTCCAAATATAATTGACGTCTTTTCTTGAAGTTTATATTTTAATTCTCGAAAATAGATGGCTAGTGGGGAGGTTGTTGAATTTTTAGACAATGTTAAATAGTTATGTTGGGGGTTATTTATAAAGTTTATGTTAACTAGGGGGGATGTGTTTGTCTTTACCTAGAAACTTACCTAGGAAACCAAAATTTGTGTTTCCCCAACTCCCTCTTCTTCTCTCTCTCTCTCCCCGTACATCTCTCCCTCCCTATTTCTTCTCCCCCTTCTCTTCTTCGGCAACAACACCACCACCACCCCCGAGACCTTCTCCACCCCCAACACCACTCTCTCTCTCCATCTCTTGTCACCCACTATCTCTCTCTCTCTCTCTCTCTCTCTCTCTCTCTCTGTTCTGCCAAACGCAGGAGGAAGCAGCAGCGGCGGCATCAAGGCCGCTGCCTTCCCGACGAGAAGACCCGCCGGAAAAAAATCACCGCCACCACCACTGTCGTCCATCTCTCTCTCTTTCCCCTGCTCTCACATTCTCTCCCCTCTCTGCCTTTCTCGAAAGAACCACCACCATCAAAAGCAGCAGCAGAGGCAACAACAGACGCGACAGAAGCAAACCCACCGGCAAATCTCCATGGTTTCCGGCGAGAGCTCCGGCCAAGTCAAGCCAAGGCCACCCATCATATGAAATTTGTCCCAATCACCTCCTGGAGGTCCGATCAAGCTAGAGGAGGCCTCAACCGAGGCTAAGAACAGCCGGAGAATCCCCGACGAAGCTCCACCTCCGGCGACCCGATGCGTGTTTCGAATCGTTCGATTTCTTGACCTTTTCTTGCGAAATTTGGTATGGGTATGCTCTAAATCTTCCCCTAAGTTGTTTTCAGTAATCAAAATCATGTTTTAGGACCTTAATCCATATTTTGAGCCGTTAGTTTGAATGTTCTTGATTGAGAGGTTAATATGTAATTTTTCAGAAAGTTTTGGGGGGTTATTTTGCAGTTTCAAAAACTTAGGGGGATGCAGTTGTTTTTTCATAAACTTTTGGAGGACTAAGTGTAGTTTTTAATTTCAGATTCATTCATAAATTCAGTTTTCTTAATTTATTTAAATTATAATTAATAAATATATTTTCCATAAATCGGTTGGGGTAACTATTGTGTAACAAATATAGAAGAAAATATTTTTGTAAACTTAAAAACGGGGGTTAGCCTAAGAATTAATAAGTAGGAATCCCGTTATGACTTGTTGCAACAACCCCCTTATCCGGCTCGGGACGAGACCGGGAGGGCGATGCTTAATAGAAGCGGCAGAGATCAAAAGCAATGCATTTTACAACACTTATTCATATTATTAAACACCAAACTTAGAGTATTACACACTAGTTGCTACTATTACACAAAACTATCTCACAAAACTTATCTGACATTTATTAGATAGTCTACTGGTGACGTCTATACTCTAGATGAGTCTCGCGCCCCTTTTTATCTTACAATCCAGCTCCTAGGCCTGCGGTGGGAAGAAAAACAATAGCCGCAGTTTTGAAAATCAGTTTGAAATGCTGAGTGAGATACACCTTAGCGTGTAAAACAAGGAAGATGAAATAGTTGATGATTCACGAGTTAAGTAAAACAGTAACAGAGTACGAGTAAAACATTATCAGAGTTTGCAGCAGAAATAATCATTTAAGAGCGTTTAAGAAGGAAATCCATTCGTTGAAATTCCAATCCGTTGCACATTTCCAAAACACAGGAGCAAAGAGATCAATTTTTATCATTTCGCTGTACCAGGGTAGACCAGTGACCACGACAGACATACTAGACCTTAAGTGTTGCAACACCCTCCTAAGAGCGTCAATCAAAGGAGTGTTATCTAGATGTCAGGGCACACAAAGCCGCTAAGCATATGACCGTAAAGATCGAAGGCGTAGAAGCCAAGGGGAACTAGCTGGTATCGGTGTTCCCGGCCGGAGCCGATCAAAATAAGTCCAAGGCGTGAAAGCCAAGGGGAACAAGCTGGTGTCGGTGTTCCCGGCCGGAGCCAACTATAAGTCCAAGGCCTATAAGCCAAGGGGAACTCGCTGGTGTCGGTGTTCCCGGCCGGAGACAACTGTAATAATTCAAGATCCAAGCCTACAAAAGTAAGCAGGGGGAACTCGCTGGTGTCGGTGTTCCCGGTCGGAGCCGATCAAAGTAAATCTACTTGTTCTGGTACATGCGATTCTTTCCACTTTGCATAATGAGCGGATTAATATTGCGTGACAGTTTCAAAGAATCATTTCGAAAATGTAACCAACTCAAATAAAGCATGTGAAACACAAAACACATTTCGAGACAAGAAATACAAATAACACAATTCGACACGAACGAAGCTAGGCTCCCTAGGCTAAGAATGTGAACTCACAAATATATTTTGAGACATATTATAAAATCATTCATTGACACGAAAGGAGCTAGGCGTGCTAGGCTAAGCATGTGAACTCACTGAAGTCAAATCAGCAATCGTACAACGGATGTTCGACGAAACCTACGTCCACGTATCCGTCTCCTACAATTTACAAATCTCTAGTCATAACAGTGTTATAAATGAATGCACTAACTCTATAAAATTACTCGGTTATGTCGAATACTAGTTATTTCTCTCACGACCCCAATTCGTCTTTACGTCATATTCTTATATAAAGAAGCATTTCGAAATAACTTGATTGCTATTAAATCAACATTAATAAATACTTTTCCGAAATAAACAAAATATAATTACTAGAAATATTGAGAAAATAACGTTATCTCCTTTATAAAAAGTTATTTTAGCTAGAAAACAATATCACAATAATATACTTTATTAATAAATAATTAAATAAATAATGCAGGCTCATTGGATAATAAAACTTTATTGATATTACACAATAAATATGTATGAATGCAAATTATTTTATTATCTCAAATAGGCTTCTTGCTAAGAAGAGTTTATTGAGCAAATACTTGGAAATCACTATGTGAAGTGAAGTTTAGTATTTAAAATGATATATTTTTCAAGAAAAACAATGATTTACTCACATCATACTCTTACTACTAAATTAATCATCTTATTTTATATTATTAAAACATACTTTTATTTTTAAGAAAATAATTTATTTTGCCATAATTATATTTTTATTCCAAAGCGTCAATTTTTATTAAATTTATTTGAAACACATATTAATATAGCATTACTAAACTAATAATCCAATTAAAAGCTATTTCAGAATCTATAAACAACAACTACTCCCCCAACAAATTCATTAAAGAACACCCACAACCCCTAAGCTTTTGAAAACAACTTCCTTAAAATACACTTAGCTCCCCCCAAACATGAATAATCAAGTTCATCAATCAAAACACGAATTGAAGCATTCAAGGCTTGGTTTTGGCTATGTAATTCAACTCAGGAGGTGAATTAGAGCTTACCCACTCCAAGAAACGCGAGAAACGGTTGAGAATCGAACCGGGACAAGTCGCCGAACTTGTCGCCGGAGAGGGAGCTCGACCGGAGCTTTTCTGGTGGGTCTTGGCTTCGGCTGAGCACTCCAGGAGGTGGTTCGGACCCTAAGGAGTCTAGAGAGACCAGGGAAAGGTCCGAGTGTCACTGTTTTGCGTTGGCCGAAAGTTTGGCCGAAAACTATGGAGGTTTGGCCGGCGGCGTGGCTTTCGGCTACTGCCTCTGGGGCTCCGTTTTGTCTTCTATTCTTCTGTCTAGGTTCGAAACAGAGAGGGGATTATAGAGAGAGGGACAGTGGTGGAGGATGAAGAGAAAGCAGAGAGTGGCGGTGGTGTCGGGCCTCTTTCCCGACGGCGGCAGCGGCTGTGGTTGGTGGATTTGGCTGCCAACTGCTGCTGCTGATGTCTTCGTTCAGTGAAGAGAAACAGGGGGAGAAAGATAGAAACAAAGAGTGGAATGGAGATATGAAAATAGAGGGTGGTGGCCGTGGGTTTCTCTCGGGTTCTCTCCCGATGGTGGCAGTGGTGGTGGTCGGTTTTTGCCGGCTGCTGCTGCTGCCTTGTGCTCTATTCGGGGTCAGAGAACAGAGAGGGAGAAAGAGAGAGAGGTAGAGGGAGAGATGTGGGACAGAGAGTTGAGAGGTGGTGGCGGTGGAGAGGTTGAAGGTGGTGGTTATGGCGGTGGCGTTGGCGGACGGAAAGGAGGAAGAGGATGAAGGTGAAGATGATGATGATGATGATGATGATGGTGACTGTGAGAAGAGAGGGTGGGTGGCTTTTATAGGGAGGTTGAGGAGGTGGATGAGGCGGTGGTGCGGTGGGTTGTCGGGCTAGGTGGCTGCCGAAGGAGTAGGAGAAGAAAAGGAAGAAGAAAAAATGAAGAAGGCACTTAAGAAGAAGACAAAGATCATGATGTTTTCTGGTGACACATCTTCAAGTGAAAAACAACTTCTTGGTATTTATTTGGCGTGGTACGTGTAGGTAGTCTCGCGGTGGTTGCTATCGCGAGATAATTTTGAAAAATAATAATAACCGCGCAAAAATTTAAGGTTTCGTTTTAGATTAACTTACGATATTAATACGATAAACTAACCAAATTTTATTATATACATGTTATATATATATTCCACAACTAAGTTTCGATTATTATTACTATTGTCGTTTTTATTACTTTGTTTAGTTCTCTTAATTACTATTTTACCCTTAAATTTTAAACGGGGTATTACACTTGTAGCTTTATATTTTGGGTTTGTGATGAGTTAGAAGCTCCAATTGTAGGTGACGATTTCGTAGGCGAGAACGACTTCTAGGACGTGCTTGGATTTTGGTAAGTTAATATGCCTAGCCTTGTGTGCCTTTCATTCTTTCGTGTATCGCGTGTGTTATTTGAGAACTACTACTGTACAAGTTTTATTTGAGTTATTTACTTATTTTTTAAATATTCTGCTTTGGAAGTATCGTATTAAAAATGATAATTCAAAAATGAGAATCCGAAAGAATAACATATAAGTTTTGTTTCGAAATGAAATGTCAATCAAACACGACTACCAAATTAGGCCGTGATTACCTAGTTCACGGGCCACGATTTTCCAAGAGTACCACACCGCTCACTTATTGGTCGAATAATATCTCTCACAATCATACATTGATTATTATGTTAATTGCCACACCGGATTTACTTGGAGCTCCCGATTTACATATTATTATATCTTAGAAGAAAAAGTCGTAATGACGTAAATTGGAAACTGTTGTGCGTGGGTTTGTGCCATATCCCTGATACGATACATTTCCGACATATTGTGATTGGTTATTGTTATGAGATTTTGAGGCGCTATGATGCGAACCTCCTTTTGATTATGTTATGGTTATGAGGCGCTGTGATGCGAACCTCATGTGATTGAGTTATGGTTATGGCAGGACTTTTGCACATTATGAGAAAGCGGTTGGGGATTGGATATGGTCACGCCCCGTATCAACTAGTTGGTAAAATGATTTTCTGGACTCGATTCTTATCGGTGAGAATGCTATTATTTTGAGATTTAAAGTGATATTTGCGAAATACTTATAACAGTGATTCCCCGAGATGGACCACATCATTGGGTTGGAATACGAAATTTGAAATCGTCACGAAGTTTGACACATCAAATCAACGAGAACGTTATCCCCACATATTTCTGATATTTATTAGCGAATATGTTATTCCTGTCATATGTCTCATAATCTGTTTACGTGCTATGGGTGTTAGCTTACTCAGTCGTTTGCTGATTATTTTATGTAAAACTGCGTCGGCTTTTGCTATTTTAAAACTGCAGGTTATTATTCGAGGTGGGGGATGTTCACGATACAGCTGGATAGGAAGGCTTGTTATTTGGGACATCACATAGTATTCCATCTCACGAAACAATGTACTCCTAATATTTGAAATGCTATCACTGTTGATCTTAAATTTGTAATAAGTTATGTTTTGAATTGGTATCGATGGTTGTACTAGCTATGAACCGGCGATCCTTATCCGTTCCCAATGAGGCTCATCACCTCGGGCGGAGGCATTTCCCCTTTGCGAAATTGGGGGTTGTTGCACTTATTGTCAACTAATATCTCCACGGGCTCTTACTGTTGCAAGTTTAGCTCCTTCATCAAGCTCTTCAACCAAAGTGCATAGCACACACAAGATGTAGCGGCAAAGTACTAGGCCTCGCTTGCAAGAGCCTTGAAGCTGAATAGCAAGAGCCAAGGGAAGTCCGACCGTCGACCAGGGGCTCTCCTGTGCTGGTGGTCGAACATGAGAAGCTCTTTCTCTTTCACATGAAAGAGTGGCTTACCTAATAATGCTTCTACTTAAGCTTGATTTTCTTTCAACTCTGGGACTATATTTGTAGAAGATGTTACTTGATTTCCAAGCGAAGAGAGTTCTAGAGAATATAAATTATGAATGTAGACTTATAGAATTTGATTTAAAGTCCAACTCTTATTATTGATAGTTAATTAATAATAAAAGAGTTTTAGTTGTTAAGAAAATCTAATTTTCATAAAGAAATATTTATTATTATTTCCAATTCTAAATAAAGTAGTAATTAATATAAAAGAAATAATATTTTCAAAAAATCAATTCCAATTTACTTAGAAAGAAATTAAGGCTCCTAATGGTACATTCTCCACTCCAGAGGGTCTAACAGTAAGCTATGAAACACTTGAATCAAGTTCTATCTCGGTGACCTTTCTTGATGAGCATTTGAGATTCATCTGCAGAGCATTAGAGACCCTATATTGTTAGAACAATTGAGATTTTAACTTTTATTCTCTCAGCCTTATTGCATCGAATGCAAATAATTCTCGCAAAAGGAGACAAGACTTCTTGTAGAAAGACCGAGAGTATGGGTATTATTAATTTTCCCATACGACCACTGTAAGGGATAGTGAGACACCCCCATGACTTCACTTATGTCTCATCAACATGCCGCATTAAACAATCTCAACACGAAATCCTACCCCAGATCAAAAATGAGTCGAAAGGTTTCCATAATATCATAATATATGTACACTGAGGAACTCCTTCCAGCTAGCACAATAGAAGAAGTGTAGATATACCCTTCTGAGACACTTAGGGTCATAAAATGGAATTTCAAATTTTTAAGGAACGTACTTCGGCCTTGACATGACTCTACACTTAGATGCGGCGGAAATAATGGTTGAATATTTTCTAGTTCGAAGTAATGTGATTTATGAGGACGATTTTGTCAAGTTATGCGTTTGTGCTTTGCCATATATATTTTCTTCCCTTGCTTTTATAATAACATGTCCTTTGCATTGGTACTTAACAATCATCTTGATCGACGAGATCTCTGATAGCTGTTTGATATTCTATTTGCAACTACTAGTATATGATGATCGGATTTGGTTGATAATAAGTTTGCAGGAGTGTGTAAATTGCATGCTAATCATAGTGTGCTGTCTTACTACTACATATCTATGTCTAATAAACGGGTTGCGTCAGCAAGGGTGGATCCAATATTTTGCCTTAGAGAAGGTTAAACTTGTAGAAGTGAACGTTTTTCCAATTAAAACTAAGTAAAATGGTTATTATTTAATTTCAGTGGGGGTTAAAGATGAAATTTATGATAAAATGTATGCTAAATTGCAATTTTCAAAACTAGCGTGGGGGCTACAATTGCCACAACCCAATGCTTGGATCCGCCTCTTCGTGTCGGGTCACCAGACAACTGACGTGTTTACCTTGTTATTAAGTACCACTCCGTCCCAGCTCTTTCTTCCCATCATGACTTTTTGACTCGTATCTGAGTCACTTTGACCGGGTGATTTGGATAGCAAAACGTTGTGATTTTTGGATAATTTTTTCACAGTGTTGTAGAGCAACCTTTACTCTACAATGCCGTGAAAAAATTATCAAAAAATTGTATCATTTTACTATCCAAATCATTGGATCAAAGTGACTCAATGAATAGTGGTAAAAATTAAATTGGAAAGAAAGAACTGGAAATACTTTGAACTATATCAAGGTCAATGAACAAAGCCACATAACCTCCAATAATCAATCAAATATCATGCTTGATTCAGCCTGCTGAAAGTATAAACACCAATCCAATAACCTAGTTGATGAAACAAGCAAACTAACAGCGACATGTCAATCACAAGTTTACTGAATACTCATAGAACCAGAGTCTTCATCTCATTTCTAAAAAAGAAAAAAGTCTTCATCTCTTTATGAAACAGTTAATCCAGCAACAACAAAAAACATGGACAGTCAAACTACAAGTTCTACCGAGCATCTCCATTGGAATACTTAAGGTAGAACATCTCCGATGGAATACTTAAATAGCGGTTATTTTTCTAATACAAAAGATATGATAAAAATCCCTGTCCTACTCCGTTCTTATTTTAGCGGAAGTGATCCCGCTCTCTACATTTAAAGTGCATAGCTAATTCTTTTATTGGTCTCCTTATTGGGTCCACTAGTTTACTTCAGTTACATGCTTATATATTTGCTCTAAGTTTGGTATAAAAGTCTATCGGTGGCTATGATTGCTGCATGCCCTCTTCCAAAGCTTGCTTCACACCATGTCCGCGTCGCGCTTCCGGGTGAAAACATCCCTAGGACTCCATGCCGCTTTTTTCTGAAATTGAAGACCACAAGCATGTAAGTAAACCGAAGATAGTTTAACTATACAGTTATCGCAAACGATTGAGCAAGATAAACTTGGACTTTTCTGGGTGTGGTTGTTCAGTATCAGTGGTGTACGAGAGAGAGAGAGAGAAGAATATGGCGAGATGGCTCCGAAGGGTAAGGAACTGGAAAATATTGACGGAAAATATGGCATAGTCCTTAAGATTGAAGAAGAAAAATATCAATTCATCGAACATGTATGATTTTTCTATTTTGCAGATTCTCAAAACTCAAAAGGTCATCTAAATCTTCTATGGCACGCCAGATTCTATAGAAAGGGGAAGCAATCTCACCAGTGTTAATAACTTATCAAGTGCCACGGAGAGAGCGTACACGATCTTGGATCAGTTTCCTCTCCGATTCTGATATGCCCTCAAAAGCATGTTCTGGAAGACTCTCAAAAGGCTCCTTCCATTCGTCCGGTTTCTTCACCAAATCATAAGTAGCTCCTCGTATTGCCTTCTTATTGGGGCCACAAGGTCGCTTTGAAGTAAGTTTATTGTATGCGGTGTTCAGCTGAAATAAGTAGAAATCAAGAGTGTAAGTATCTAGCATCAGGGTTGTGATGGAAACCTAGCTTTTACAGCACTTCATTAAATCATGATGACAAATTGAACAGAATTGGTTACGTTACATGGGAAGGGGAAAAATAATAAGTGGTATGAAAAATATGCAAAAGAGAGACCAATGTATCCCTCCTTCCCACATTAAGTGCCTACCTTTCCTAAAATGGGGACGGAGGTAGTATGATCCAATCCTGATCCGTTGCCATTTAGTTTCTTACTTTTGACTTTATTTCCCTCCGTACCAGTACCCTGTTTCCAATTCTTGCTTTTTCACTCCCCAAGAAAAAGTACCACATAAATCAACAGACATTTTACCGCTTTAAACTCCGTAAAAAGTCCACCGAGCACTCATTTTGGGAGGGAGAGGGTAACAAATCGCACGTCGTAGACACGTCCCTTTGCCTACACCTTTTGTGGGATCACAAAGTTGTTCACCTGCCTTGTCTTTCTCTCTCTTTCTCATGGTAAGTAATCCAAACATAGAAAAGAAAAAAAAGAAAAAAAAAGAAATCCCCCCAAGTTCTGATCATTTCTCATATACTCACTTATTTCCAGCCAACTGTTAAAAGGGTTGTCACCTACAAGTGACCAGCCAATGCAGCAAGACAATGATGGCATAACAAAAGAGATATACAGCATGAGGAAAGGAGTATAAAACTGAAGAAGGGGGAACTTACATCCATGCCACAAAACCAGTACATGTAAGTGATAGCAACAGCTGGAGCTCTTCCTAACCCAGCCGTACAATGCACGTACACTCTTCCTTTGCCTTCTGAAATAGCCCATTCTAGTGAAGACACAGCTTTAGGTAGTCCGTTTCTCAAGGAGTCCGGATCGAAATCTTTTGCCTGCCAGTGCATGGACATGAAGAAAAGCTAAGTAACCACGAGCACAATAAGCCCGAGAATATGTAACATTTATATATGTGGACATAAAAAAACGGCTTAACACTGGCTGCATCCTAAAGCTTTGAAAAAATCTTCTTCATAACTAGTAAACCTGTTGTTTGGGTAACGTATAAGGAGGGAAGTATAGGGATAAAGTATACCTGTTGTGTCGTATACCGCGTTTGGGGGCGTTATAAGCAACAAGTACAATTCATCCCACCTTTATCCCCCCCCCCTCCTAATTTTTTGCCTACAAACTTATAGTAGTACCATCCTAGGTGGTATAAGCCAGTAAAAGAAGTTTTGGGGGATGGAGTGGGTGGAGGGAAAAGACAAACATACCCCCGAAAAAAATCTAAAAGTGGCCTTAATACCCTCATTCGTTTAGGCACTTCCCAGTTCACCCATTGCATTTTATGATTCTTATCCTCATATCCTGCGCTACCCAAACACTAAAAAATAAATCTTTCATATCATGCCTTATCCCAGTATAATCATATCCTACCTCATATTTCAGTATATGCCTTATACCCCTCTTTCTTATACCTTAGCCAAACCAGGCCATTTAATTTCGAGCACTTCTTAGGGGATAATGTGTATTCAGAAGTACTTGTAAACTTACATTTTTAGAAGGGTTAGGACTTAGGAGAGACTTCAGGCTGTAACCAACCCTAGGCCTGAAGTGCCTCTCATACTGGATACAGATGCCGGCCACATTTATATCTAATGGATAAAACAGGAAACCCCGTTAAGGTTTGTTTGTTATGACATAAAGAGACTTGACAACTTTATCTTCCATAACAGCGGAGCTCATTTATATTAGTCTGGGCAAATGACACAAGTTCTGGAGATGCAAATACAGACACACAGAAACTGTACATAATATGATGATTTGGGGTGACAAACAGATGTTTTCTTTTCATGGGACAACCAAAATAGTATCTAAATGAGTAATGCCTTCAACATTCTAAGATGACGGACCATCGCCTGCTCACTCAGAACACGCATTAGATGTTGGCTGGTTACTATTTAAGATTATAAATATTCACCTAACGTGGCTTGAATATAAAAGCAAATTATTAATCATAATTGAACCGAATCTTTATAATCAAAGGATATTGCTTACAGGCCTTCGCATGTGACGAATTCCAAGTTCTTGACATCTCTCTACTATAGACTGCAGGTCTATTCCCCAAAACTCCACATCCTTGTCCTGCTGCAAGTTAAGAATGTAAGCAACATTTTCCTCCTTCTTCAGATGGTCTATGTCTTCAGGTTTCTGAGGCTGGGAGCCCACTATCAGATTATCTGTTATAAGCGTGTAGTTCATCCCTGAAATGATGAAATGAGACTAATTAAACCCTGGTGTGCAAAATTGTGAAAGTAATTAGGCTTAACATGATTTCACGGGAATCTCACCTTATGCAAAACCGAATTGACTCGTGGAATTCTCGGATAGATTTGCCAACATTCATTATTTTACTGAAAGAAACGCTACAACTAACCCTAAGAGATCAGACTTTGAAGACAACAAATCTTCAAGTGAAATTACTCCAAAAGCGAGAGAATCGAAGAAATGGGTTGAGGGATGGAGTGGATTCCATCAACGGTGGAAACAGTGAAGGAATTTACTTCAAATAAGATATTAAAAGGTTGGACAATTCGCCTTGCAGATATCATTCTTGTTTAATAGCTTTACAGGAGATAGTTACTTGCATGGAGCAAAGTAAGAGGTGGAGATATGAAAAGAAAATGTTTTGCAGGCACATATCATTAACTACTTTCATTCCAAAAACATGGTAATCTGTTAGATTAGCTAAGAATCCATAGAGTTCCACCTCACACATCAATTTAAGCCTACCATGTAGCTATCATCTGACCAAACAGATGTTGATATACATATTTTTAATCACAACTCAATTTTATGAGGGTAATATAGTCACTGTCCAACTACACACCTTATACCCAACTTTTCTTATCCTACCTTGTACCACCTTCTAGGTGGTATAAAATAATTTTTGTACCTCCCCCTTATCCTGCACCCAAACACGGGATAAGGAGCAGGAGGTACATAGTTATCCCTATCCTCCCCCTTATCCCTAGCGAGGCCATACTTTGTAAATTCCAAATGTGGGATTATTCTCATTACTCAACATGAATGCAGTAAATGTATGCAAGGCAGTACATCCACACTTCGTAGGTACATAATTCAGCATCAGAGTTCTACAATTAGGGTAAGTGAACTTAAGATGCGATTACTTATTCAACGCATTGGAGGAAAGTGCTTAATTTATATCATACGAGGCTATAACTGCCACAGCTCAGACACTAAAACCATAAGATGAGGCACATTCCTTAAATAGCATAGTATCCAAGAGACAAGCAAGAAACATTATCCAACAACTAAACTCATTCGGAGAGTGATAAAACAAATCTATGAAGGATTACAGATGACAAAGATCTCTACTCTTAACCTAGGAAGTCCCTGCTTCAATCCAATAGATAACAGTAACTGAAGTAACAGAGGTAGTATCCATCAATCAGTCAACAAGCCTTTCTCCCAGTTTAACCAGGATCGGCTACATGGATCAAGCGTTCGTGTCCATTACCCCACTCATCCACCTTAGCATTCTCATTTCCGCTACACTCACTTTCTGATTAAATATTTTATTAATCGCCCAACACTCTGTCCCATGCATCAAAATGGGTATTATAGTGGTTCTATAAAGCTTACCCTTCAGCCTAGCCGGGAGTCTATCCAACAACAGCCCAGATGCACTCCTCACCTTTGTCCACTCGACTTTTATCCTAGGGGTAATATCGTCATCTATCTCTCCATCACTACTTAGAATCGACCCAAGATATCTTAAATATCCTACTATGGCACCTCTTACCCAGCAATAGTTATTGCCTTCTCTCTAACCCTCTGATGGCAACTAAAGTTACACTCTCCATATGCTCTGTCTTGGTCCGACTAAGCCTAAATCCCGTAGATTCTAAACTATCCCTCCATAATTCTTACTTAATGTTTAGCCCACTCCTTGTCTCATCGATCAAATTATGTAGTCTGCAAAGAACACACACGGCCCGTGATCATCCTAAATACTCTTCGTAACTGCATCCATAGTTGAAGTGGACATGTACGGACTTAAATGCTGACCGTCAGTGTAAACCTATTGTTATAGGGAATTCTCTTGTTTCTCCTCCCACCATACACACACTAATAACTGCTCCGTTGTACATCTCTTGAATTACCTCAATAAATTTAATAGGTACCCCCTTTTCTCCAAGACTTTTCTTGTAAGCTATCTAGGCACTCTATCATATGCCTTCTGCAAGTCTATAAAATCTAAATGTAGGTCTTTCTTTTTTCCCTACACTTCTCCATTAAGCTCCTAAGTAGGAATATGGCCTCCATAGTCGATCTTTTTCTCCATAGTCAATAACACGCTCCCTAAGCTTCATTGTCTGAAACTGTGAATCTTAAGTTTGATACCTCGATAATTATAGCAACTTTGAATATATCCCTTGTCCTTAATAGAGGCACCAATGTACTCTTCTTTCGGCATTTTCTTGCACCTCTATCATACTATACTACCGACTTCCACACTTCAATAGGAAGTCCATCAGGTCTTAGGGCATTATACACTTTCATCTACTCCAAAACATCTCTTACGAGTGAATTTGTCGTTTGAGCATAAACTAGAGACACCAAGATCCTCTACCCTCAAGTCACCAAAATGGTTCTCATTAAACGGTTCTCAAATTAACTCCACGTTTCCTTAATCTCATCGTCCTTCACTAAAACTCTAGAATTCCCATCCTTAATGCACTTAAATTAACTCAAGTCCTGCTCTTTCACTCTAGTGCGATTTTATAGTTATCCCTCTCGCCAGCTTTAGAATCTAATCTTACATAAAAAAACCATCATACGCTCGCGCTTTAGCCTCTCATGCCGCTCTCTTAGTTTCAGCGTTGGCGATTTTATATCTCTCCAATGTCTCACTATTCCTACAAGTAAATAAGGCTTTGTGACACTCTATTTTCGTTTTAACGACTTTCTGGATCTCGTCAACCCACCACCGTGTATCTTTAGACGGTGGTCCACTTCCCTTAGACTCCTCCAATGTGCTCGTTGCTACCCTTATTACACCTAGCCATCTCCTCCCACATAGTATTAGGTACCTCACTCGTACGCCATATTCCCTCCTCGAATATCCGGTTTCTAAAAGCTTCCAAGTTTTCCCCTTCCTGGCCTTCTAGTCTTCCATCTCCTTAAACAAATATCCAAAACAATTTTTTTTGTGTTGGGCGATCGAACTCTCGCCTACTATAAGTTAACAATCCTTCAACATTCTTTAAGTCTATTAGGCTAGCCAATAAAGAGCAAATAAAACAGGTAGTATCAACCTACTAAATCTATTCTATAAAACACTCACCCTGAGTGGATTATCAGTATCCCATACCATTTAGAATTCACACAATTTTATACCACAGAGGACCCAGAACTAGTTTGCACAAATCAACAGAACCCAGATTTGATGTTTCCTTACTATTTCCAAATCTTTAAGAATACAATTCACTGTTAACAAGATTAGCAAGAACAAAGATGGGAGTTTTAGAAGGAAACTGACCCTTAGCAGGGACAAAGTAGGGAGTTTTAGAAGGGAACTGACCGAGATCGTGATGATACTCATATGGGTTCCTCATCATCTTCTTCATAGCAACATTGTACTCTTCCATTCTGCTACTCGAGCTCGAAACGCCTCTCTCGGTTGATTTGCATGAAATTTTGCTCATTTTGAATGATTTCTTCGAACCCTTTGCGAAATTGCAGGTGGGTTTTGCCGGAATCATTGATTTATGGCATGCTGACGAAGCATTTTCGATTGGAGAAGTGAAGATCGGAGGAGCCAAGAAGGGGTTTGCTATAGATCCCATTTTCACTCTCTCACTCACTGGGCAAGTTCTCTTCCTCTCAATTCGAAAAGTACAAATTGGAATTTATAAATCATTACATTAATTACCGGGTTGCCCTTTGAGTTTGGATCCCCTCTCTCTTATTTCCATTCTTTGCAGTCATTTTCAAGTCTTTTTTCCAATACCACAATGTGACCGACCATTGAAGCATACCTAAGGCAGGTTGGGTCTTTCCGTGAAAATTTTCTGCATACACAAGGGCTTTAACCCGAGACTTGCTTAAGCGGAACTAAAATACTTTACCACTTGGATCAGCTCCTATTGATGATTCTTTCAGTCTTACTGAGGCAATACATTGTTTATGTACTTTTTGGTGTGTTTCACTTATTAAGGCAGCGTCGAGACAGGACACTAATTTATAACAGGTAGACTCAGTGTTTTTACGAAGATGAACAACCCATGTGATAGAGGGGTGAGAGAGGAGTAGGTCATATTCTCCTATGTCAGTTTCGGGAGCATTTGGTGCCCAGTTTGTGCCCCTAGGACACGTAACATCTAAGCACGCAAGCGTATGTGAAAATTTGAATGGTGATTTTTAGACATTTTTGCAGATGAATTGAGGCAGCGCCAAGGCAAGGACACGAGTGACGCTTGCTCTCTAAGTATTATCTTTCTATATGCTAGTGTCTGAGTTTGATCCCGTGATCTCATAGTTAAGGAACACATTTGTCTATTTGTTGTCAAGGGCGGAACAACCTAAGGGCAACAGTTTGCACTTGTCCTCCCTGAATTTCAAAAAAATCCACTATTACCAATAATTTTAAATATTTGATAATACTGTCGTTTTATTAATTATGAGTATACACCGGTTAATTCCGAATTCTTGCATTAGTGCCTTTGCTTAGGTTTTGCCCTGACTATCCTAATTCTTAGGTCTGCCACGGTCCGTTACACCAAATTTGGATCGCATTTTCGTAAAAAAACTATGTTGTGACAAAAGAGAAGTAAATAGTTTTCTTTCATGTCAATACCGTTGAATTTAACGTTGGGAAAGTGCGAATGGATGCCCGAATACTATGCAGAAGTTGATGAAATCGAAGAATTCTCTATTCAATGCTTAATGACTTTAATCCCTTAACCAAATAACATGCAGAAGTTGATGAAATCAAATAATTGTCTATTTCAATGCTTAATGACTTAATGCGCACGTCGTGTAATCCTCAGAAAAAAGACAATTCCTTCTTTATCACGCAAATTTCTCACTATAACTATACCTCGGAAACCAAAGAAGGCGAGGGTACATCTTGGTTATTGGGTCAAGATTGGGCCATTAACGGGCTGTAAAACGGATTGGGCCATTACCAGGCCAGGATCGGGCCGTCAACAATGACTCAATGACCACCAATGGGAAGAGTGTGCGGTTATTCAATTAACCAGAAGGATCTGGGATTCTGCTCACTGAGAGGAGAGCGAAAGAGGGGATCAACGAAATTGATTTTTTCCGTTCCCTGTGCTATTCTAGATCCTCCAATTCCCCAAAAGAAGAAAATAACGATAACATTTCATCAAGTCAGTGCACGCATAGCAGCAGTTGAAAGAACAGAAAAAAACATACATGGATGTGATAATGCACCGCGGGGAAATGCTTACAAACTACTATCTAGTGAAAATCTAAAGGTAGTAAAACAAGAAACACAAAAAAACATAGCAGTTTGGCTCCCTCTCTCGCTGCTCTGCAGAAGTTACTATAACCCAAATCTGCCCGAATCTCATAGCTCTCTCTTCTGTAATTTGGTTGTTACTACTAACTGTCAGGGAATGCGGAACTTGGAATCATCTCTGCATACACAGAAAATAACACGCGAGTGAGTGAGAGGAATGCAATACAAGTATACTTTTCATACAAAAAAATGAAGAACCCACGAGTAAAAAAAACATGGTATGGGTAGTAATTCTTATGGCACGGTTGGTTTTCCGAACTAGCTGGATTGGACTGGATTGGACTGGAAAAGCTGGATCATAGTAATTAATAGTATTTTGTTAAGGTTTGTGCTATTAATTCAGTATTGCATTACAAATAATGAAACCCAGAGGGGACTAATTTGAGGGTACTAAACAGTAAACCCCATGACTTCACTATTTAGTACTAGTACGGGTTTAAAATCAGGGGTAAAAGACAAAATCAGGGGTAAAAGACACTTTCACCCCCTCAGCATTGACAAAAAGACACTTTCGCCTCTTCTTGTTTACGAAACGACATTTTCAAACCCTCAGTGTACCAAACTCCAGAACACTTACACCCCATGATCGTGTCATTCTATATTCTAGAAGGGCAAATTTGTCCAAAGCTACTACCGCCTCACAATTAGGGAGTGTAGGTGTCTGAAAATTTGGCACACTGAAGGTGGAAGTATCCTTTTCCAACCTGGAAGGGGTGAAATTGTCCTTGCATCGAACTTGACGGGGGTGAAAGTATACCCTTAAATTAGTCAAGAAGAACCAAACACGGTATAAGTAGTCGAATCCTAGCTAATACGGCTAATACTGGAAAACCAAGCGTACCAACCCAATTCAATCGTTGAATAAATATGTTAGATGTTCTATATGCTCTTTAATAACACATAAAAACCATTGTCGTATGAAACTAGTTACACCATTGTTTTAACAAATTTTCCATTTTCGTATCAAGGGATATTTAAGGATGAACAATGAAAAAGTTCACTATTTCAAGCCCACTGACGAGTGTCGCACATTTTCCGTAGAAGCAATCCACATAGCAGTTCATTCAGACATGAAGTGTTGTGATGAAGCTAAACTGGGTATGTCATAAGACTTGCACATGTTTAGAGTTTAGTTCTAAAAATAACAAAACTAGGGTTTACGTCACTTTAGGGTTTAGTTTTTTCAAGCATTAGGTCATACCCCATCCTCCTGTCCCCTCCAGGAAAGCAGTAACCCAAAATTGTTCCATGTTCTAGTTCTTTCTTTGCATTTCCGAGTCACAATGTTCTCCTATGTCCCATGGTAAATTATCAGTTTCAAGACACATACAGGTATACCGGCATTAGCAAAGTAATTAGCATTATGCCCCATTTGGAGAGACCAATCGCATTACCTCTAGCTGAAGAGCTACATATTTTTCATTGTCTTCTTGGGAACTTTTGTAAATACAAGTCTACAAAATTTGATGTGGAGACGACTACAAATAGTAAGTGCCTCACATGCTATAAACTCTCAAGCTCTTTCCCTCGAGTGTGAACTTATGAACTAAACACCATGTCCCCATGCTTTACCAAATAACAATAGGAAACAGAACGGAAATAAATCAATACAAAAAAAACGTGTAAGAAGCCAATGAATGAGCTAGAAAAACAACTTACAGGGTGAGCGAGGCTTAAGATCACTGAATGGTTGAACCCTCCAGTGCGTTAACTATTCTTCGTCTTGATGTTGTCGCTGCTCACCTTGCCAAGCCCAAACAATTTCCTTCAGAGCCGGTCTCATCTCTTGCTTCATCACGTTCTTAAACCTCAGCGAATCACCCCCAGATTTCTTCATCTCCACCATATGGAACGTTGGGGTGATTTCAAATATCTCCACATTGATGGACAACACCCCAATCGCTCCTTCGCTCGACCCCTCGAAATGCATAATTCCACCATCCTTCTTCTTGACTTTCAGCTTCAGATCTCCGGCAATCTCCTCCAGTCTGGAAATGATAGCCGCGGCAGGCTTTGCTGATGTGAATTGTATCTCCTCCTTCTGGTCGTTCTCCACAAACAAACCAGACAAATTGAATCCTGTTGAAAGGGAGATTATATCGAAAGCATTCAGATTCGTAGGTTTGGCAACATCCATCTTCATCACCTCAGTAGCAGAAGTGGTGCAAATCCCGGGAGAAGCAAATATGTCATCAGTGTTTAGTGGCGCGCTTTCCTCAGTTCCCACTGATCTGGTGTTGAACCCTTTTTTGAACCAGGGATTTTCCATGATTTTAGCAATTGAGATTCTGTATTCTGGGTTAGGGTCTAGGATTCGGCATATCAGTCTGCGAACATCTGAAGGGAACCAAGTAGGGCACTTATACGAACCCTTGCTAATTTTACGATACATCTCCATCAGGTTCGAGTCATGAAAAGGGAGGTGACCTGAGAGCATAACAAACAATATCACCCCACAAGACCAGATATCAGCTTTGGCACCATCGTAGCCTTTTCTACTGATCACTTCAGGAGCAACATATGCCGGAGTTCCACAAGCCGTATGGAGAAGCCCATCTTCGCGCTTGCACTCGGCAAGGGCACTTAATCCAAAATCTGAAACTTTTAGAACACCATTCTCGTCGATTAGAAGGTTTTCTAACTTCAAATCGCGATGATAAACACCTCTTTTGTGACAGAAGTCAACGGCAGAGATCAACTGCTGGAAATACTTCCTTGCGATATCTTCCTTGAGTCTTCCTTTGGACACTTTTTGAAAGAGCTCTCCGCCTTTAGCGTACTCCACGATGAAGTATATCTTTGTTTTCGTGGCCATGACCTCGTAGAGCTGAAGTACATTTGGGTGTTTGACCAAACCCATACCGGATATTTCTCGCTTCGTTTGGGCAACCAATCCGACTTTGAGAATTTTTTCTTTGTCGATAACTTTGATGGCGACGCTTTGACCGGATTTAAGGTCTCTCCCATAGTAAACCTTAGCAAAATTCCCTTGCCCTAATAACCTCCCAAAATCGTACTTCTTCATCAATATGTTCCCCTTATTTTCCATCTCAAAAAACTAGAGAATAATTTCCCTATTCTAAGCTTCTGCTATACGTATGATGAGCTATGTATTCGAGCAGGAGCCCTTGGGAGATGGAAAATTCAACCGTCTTCTGCAATATCGAAATTCAATATGGCAGGACGACTGTAACTAGTGGGTTTCTCGTGCACACGAGCACTGAGATTAACGCAAACTGTGTATCCAACATCATCAAGTACGGCTACCGGTAATCCAAACGAGCAAAGAATCTCGATATTTGCAGGGGATAAATTGTCAGCAAGCAATATCATCTTTCCACATTCCTGGGATTTGGCTTCCAATGATATTGATGACAACTATGATAGCAACCTAGAAGAAACAAGTGTCCAAATACATGAAAAGAATTACTCCCACGTCGGATGGCATAGATAATATATGACATTGACATGATTGGATGTAAGTAACAACACTTGATGAATCAGAAATGAAAAAGTAAAATAATTCGACATTTTCAAATATATATAACAAAATGAAATAGGATATTATACCATATGAAAACCTTCAAGCACATTGCAGAAGACCATTGAGTAAGGTACCAATAAACATATATACTTTGAAATCAAGATGTTCTTCGCGTATTAGTTCCTAATTGTGTATTAGCCTATTACCAATGATCTATGAACGCATAGTAAATTACAGCGACTTCGGTGTTAACAAGTAAATCATGTCAAAGAACCACCATGGCTCTTGAAACTCCACATGAAAAGAAAATAAAAGCATTCCCACCTGATAAAACCATGCCTAAAAATCACTTATTCACTTGTCAAAGATTACCAACCAATAATCAGGTTATAACAATCGATATAATCAACTAGTGATTAGAATCAATCGGCGTGAAGAGGTGTTTATGAGAAGCTAACCAATCCCCTTCAAGCTAAACATCCAAATCCCATACAAGAAAACCTAGAGAAAACCACAACCCTCTTTTCTTATTTCAGAGAATTTAAATTTCTCATATAATAACAAGACTTTAAACAAGTAAAGAGAACCCAAATCAATCCCCCTTCAAGCTAAATAGCCAAATCCCATACAGCAAAACCTAGAAAAAAACCACAAACCCTCTTCTCTTGTTTCAAAGAATTTACATTTTCAGAGACACCCAATTCACAAAATCAAATTTTTTATCAGAACAATCAATAATAATAATAAAAAAAAGGTCGAGAATTCAATCAAATCATCATTCATTTCTCAAAAAAAATCAAATCATCATTCATAAAACAGAGCTAAAGCATATCAAATCGCCAGATTCACACCACAATAACAGAGATTCGCCAATTCTGCTATGTGGGTTTTTCAAAATAAAACAAATCTGTTCGATTTCGATGTATTCGAGAACAAGAACAGATGAATATACACAAATACGTATAAACCCAGATAAAATTGATTACCCAAAAAGGGCGAAATCGTTACCTGCGAAGAGGGTTTGGAACAGATCCGGAGGTAAGCGAGAGAGAGGAAAGTGAGGAGAGAGATACAGAGAAAGAGACGTAGAATGAGATGGTTTTTGTATCTCTCTGAGCATACACCAAATGAGAAAGATGAGTTTAGAAGGAACACAGAAGGTAATCAGCTGCTACACGAAATGTGTACACCATTTGTCTCCCAGCCAATATTTGATGAACACGTGGATAAAAGTAATTGGTTGGTTTGGTATGTAAAAGACACCTGCCCTTTTAAGGGTGAGTTTGGTACACAATTACTTTTAATTTATGTTTTCAATACACCTCAAGGCAAACTCCTTTTAAAGACACTTTCACCCCTTTTATCTGGAAAAAGGACATGTTCATTTCTTTAGTGTGCCAGATTTCAAGACACCTGCACTCCTTAATTGTGACACCGTTGGTCTAGAGTGGGTTCCTTGAGTAGTACTACCTGCTTCTCATGAATATGCCCAGTGTATTCAGATGTCACTTAGACCTGTTGATTTGGCTAGCAAAATAATGCGAGAATTGAGTAATTTTTTTATGTGTATCATACAAGATTGCTACTTTTATGCCATAAAAATATTACTAAAATATTGCACAATTTTGCTAATCAAATCACCTATACACCATAAGAATAAGATTAGTAAATTCTTGCACTGTTTTGCTAGCCAAATCATCAATCAAAGTGACAAGAAAGAGATAAAAGGGTGGGAACACACCCAAATATCCCGCTTCTCTCAATTTTTAGATAGAGAAGAGGAAGATGAAGCAGCACAAATTTGATGGACCAGTTCTCCAATTACACATGTTTTTTAAAACCTTTGTAATTTTTGCCAGGAAGAGAGAGGTAGAATGGAAGAAGTATAAGATTAGATTAACAGCGAGTCTGGTTTCTCTATTATTTAATAAATGGGTAAAAGACATTTTTCACCCTCCATTTATGGGTTAAATACATTTTGCCCCCAGATTTATGGGGAAAATACCTTTTTCACCCTAATTAACGGATGGAGCTAACGGAGTAGGCTAAATGACATATTTACCCTCATATGGAAGAAAAATTACACAGGTATTTAAGTCTCTATTCTCTTCTCATTCTCATTTCTTCCAAACCTTAACACATATTTCTCTCTCTCTCTCTCTCTCTCTCTCTCTCTCTCTCTCTCTCTCTCTCTCTCTCTCTCTCTCTCTCTCTCTCTCTCTCTCCTATCCATACTCTCTCCGCCTCCCTCCTCTCCCTCCCTTCACAGCAGCAGCGACGGATCCGACTGGTTTCGAAGAAATCAACCGCCTTCTCTCAGCAACTACGCTTCCTATGCTCTGTCGTCGTCGTCTTCTTCTTCTCTCTCTCTTTTTGTGTGGTTCAGATTGCTGGGTTTTCAGATCTGTAGTTGTGGGAGAGACTTCACCAATAATCGATTGGTTCTTATCTCTCTCTCATCTTTCACTCACGTCACTGATTGTGGGTTGAAGATCGACAAAGACGAGCAGCGATTGTGGGTTGTGTGTCGGAGATTCATCGGAATCAATGGAGACACTAGCCCACGGGCGATTTCCACGTCGATTCACTCCCGTTGCCCTCTCAATCGGCAAATCCGGAAACAGGCAAACGGAAACAGAGCTACGCTGCTACTGTTGACAAGCTAATTTCGGTCGACACTCTACGAATCGACAGGTCTATCGGTAGTTTAGGGTTCGATTTTATCAGGTTGTGAGGTGGTGGCTGTGGCGGAAACGGCGATTTCAGGAGCAGGGGTTAGTTCGGGAAACTAGGTCGAGGTTCATTCTAGGTTGGAGATGGTTCTGGGTTTGTTAGAGAGGGAAGCGGTGGTGTTTAGAGGAATAACGAGCTTAGAGACTACTACTACTAAATCATCCATGTATGTTGGTAATTTTTTCCTTTCTCAGTTTTGTGTATTTTGTTCTCTTTTCTTAGTATAGATGTACCCAGATTTGAATGAAATTGAAATCCAAGTGAGCTGTTCAATAATAACTAGTATTTCTTTAATCCAATTCAGAATGATTCTTCATTTGTGTTTATGTTCTTGCTCGTTAGGTGTTTGATGAAATTTGAAGCTGAGTTGGGCACTCCAATCCCAATCCAGCATTATTCTTCAAGCCAAGAATGGGTTTCTGAGATTTTGTTTACACCCATCACAATTTCAGTTTGTGATTTGAATTCCCTCCCCCATTCAGTGTGTTTGATGACCTTCTTCCTCTATCTTTTGAAATTGATTCAAACAAATTCATATTTGAAGAAAAAAGTGAGATCCAATCCGGAACGTGAAAGGAAGGAGGATTGGTGGAAGAAGAAGTCAACAGACCTCTCTGCGAGGGGCTTAACTCTCTCCCTCCATGAATTTATATTTTTGATTTTTTTCAATCGATGAACTGGGTTCTGGGCTCTGGGTTTCTGGATTCGAACTGGGTCTTTCCGGTTAACCCTGTGTGGTGGTGGTGGTGGAGATTTGGTGGGAGTGGAGGTGGTGCTCAAGAACATCAAGAACATGATGAACTTTATATTAAACAAAAAAAGAGTGGTACTTGTCCACAATCAATAAGGGTAAAATGGTCACAAAAAGTCTGTTTGCACCCCTCCACTAACGGATTGTAACAGAAGGGTGGTATCTGTCCACCCTCAATCCGTTAACAAGGGTGCAAAATGTATTTTCTCCATAAATCAGGGGGCAAAATGTATTTAACCCATAAATGGAGGGTGGAAAATGTCTTTTACCCGTAATAAATTTACTTAAAATTTACTGGTATTATTTTATACTCATTTAACATAGTTTTTTTCATACGTGTTTAAAGCAAAAAAGAGGAAAAAAGAACATAATAGGGTTCGAAGTCCCACCTTCCATATTGCCACCACAACGATCACCATAGCACTCAGCCTCTTAGCTTCCCCTAAGGAGAGATCTGAAGTCCTAAATGAACCAATTTATATGTCCTTTAAGGCCCAAGTACTACCAAGCTTTTTGTCTGATATGTTTAAAACTCACAAGAGTCGGCTTTTCAAAGAAATTCTGCGGGGATGAAAGGTATCTCAATCCAATTGAAAGGGTGGAGCAATCTCGATTCAGCGAAGAGGAACATAAGTATGCAACTTTGGTTTGTGAAGCCCAGAATTCTCAGCTTGTTCGCTGCACAAGCACAAAATCAATCCAAATCACGGTTACTGAGAAACAGGAAAAACGGGTTAGTCTCAATCCTTCGCTGAGTGTTGAAGACGATTGTATCTATGCTCGGTATATGGACGAGTTTCAAACTCTGATGAATCGTTCAAAAATTCCCTCTGAAAACAAGGTGGTGGTGGCTGACCTTCAACAGCCACACGCCCAATGTTAGTTATCGCCTGGAACAGTCAGGGGATTGGTCGACCTCTGACAGTCCAGCAGCTGCGAGGGCTTTGTGATGCGCATCGGCCTAGCGTGGTGTTTTTAAGTGAAACAAAAAATCAAAAAAGAAGAATGGAGTTAATTAAGAAGAAGAATGAGGTTCCCAAATTCTGTTCTAGTGAATCCCAGTGGCCTTTCAGGGGGTTTAGCTTTGTGGTGGACTGATAATGTTGTCATAGATATTCTATTCTGCTCTAGTAATGTTATTGCAATTATTGTTACAAATGGAGATGGCAGTCAAGAACATTGGGTGTTTGTGTATGCCTGTCCCAAACAAGCAGACACAAGGAAGTTGTGGTCTGAAATTAATCAGGTGGTGCAAAATTGGAGGATCCCTTGGATCATCTGTGGCGATTTTAATGAACTTTACAGAGCAGAGGATAAGCAAGGAGGTTCTCAACCCAATATTTGGAGAATTGCCAAATTCTCTCAAATGATATCTGATTGGGGTTTGATGGAGGTTGATGCCAAAGGTTTGAAGTATTCTTGGTCTAACAACAGAGAGGAAGGGAACATTAGAGAAAAGATTGATAGAGTTTTTGCTAACACTGAGTGGAGATTACTCCATCCCAGGGCAAAAAGTCACAAATGAGATCATCCTAGGCTCTGATCATTGTCCACTAGTTATTGATACTAGCCCTGCTAATGGCAAAGTTCCGTATAAGTTCAGAATGGAGCCTAGATGGTTCTCCCATCCAAAGTTTGAGACCCTTATCTTTAATGGGTGGAAGGTCAGTACTGCAGGATCAGCACAATTTAAACTCCAATTCAAGCTTAATGAATGCAGGGAGTGGATTAAAATCTGGAGTTCAAAGGAGTTTGGTAATTCTAGAAAGAAGATTGATCAGCTCAAGGCAGCTCTAAGAGAGATCCAGAGCAAGACTTCTACTCCTACTTTAGAAAGAGAACAAGGTGTGTTGAAGGGTCAAATCCAAATTGAAGAATTAAGAGAGGAAAGCTTCTGGCTACAAAAATCAAGACTTCAGCATTTCAAACTTGGTGACCAAAATTCTAAATTCTTTCACACCTCTACAATCCAAAGAAGAGGATGGAATGCAATTACAAAAATAAAAAACCAGTTGGGTCAGTGGGTGGAAAGTGAGGAGGACATTCATGATGCTTTTCTCAAATATTTTTAAGACCTTTTCACTGAGGAAATAGAAGAAATCCAGCAGTGGCTATCCAGTGTATCAATAAGGTGGTAACAAGTACTATGAATGAGCAGCTTTGTGAAAACCCTACTCCAGAAGAGGTTAAAGCAGCAGTGTTTCAGCTAGGAGCTACTAAGGCACCTGGCATTGATGGCTACAATGGAAAAAAAATTCAAAAAAACTGGGAAGTTGTGGGAAGTGACCTTCTTGAGGTTGTGCAGAACTTTATTAGAAAAGGTTTCCTACTTAAGAGATGGAATAAGACTATCATAGCTTTAATTCCTAAAAACCCTTATCCCCAAAGCCCTGCAGACTTCAGACCTATCAGCTTATGTAATTTCTGCTACAAAGTGATCTCAAAGGTGCTGGCTAATAGATTGAAAAAAGTTCTCAAAGACATTATGGGAGAATTCCAAGGTGCTTTCATTCCAGAAAGACTCATACAAGACAATGTGATAATGGCACAGGAACTGTTTCATTATATAAACAAGAAGAAAACTGGAAAGGAAGGGTGCATGGCTATTAAACTTGATCTTTCTAAAGCCTATGACAGAGTTTGCTGGGATTTTTTGGCTGCTGTCATGAAACAAATGGGTTTTTGTGACAAGTGGATATCCCTTATCAGTCAATGTGTGTCCACTGTTTCATTCACCATCTCAATTAATGGTAAACACACCAACTTCTTCCTTCCTCAGAGGGGATTAAGGCAGGGGATCCACTTTCCCCCTACCTTTTTGTGCTTGTTGCTGAAGTCTTCTCTAAGCTGCTCTGCAAAGCTCAAGTTGATAGGGAGCTGACTGGAATAAAGATCAACAGAAGTGCTATGGCTATCTCTCATCTTCTATTTGCAGATGATGCTGTGGTGTTTCTAAAGTCTAGTATTGCTGAAGTGGAGAATTTCATCAAGCTAGTGAACATTTTTGAAGCTACCTCAGGTATGAAAATCAAGGTGCAAAAGACCTCCATTCTGTTCTTCCCAAACACCAATCCAGATTTCAAAAAGGAAATGACAGCCAAATTTGGGTTCATTGAAATGGCTCCTAATGCAAAATCTGGGAATACCAGCTTTATGGGGCAAATCAAAAACAGAGGCCACAAATCTCTTACTTAGTCGCATTAAATGCAAGATGAAAGGCTCTACTGTTATCTCCAGGGGGAAAGAAACACTTATAAAGTCTATTGTTCAAGCTTTGCCAAGCTACATTATGCAGTGTGTCCTCCTCCCAAAAAGCTTCTGTGATAAAGTTGATCAATTGATAAGAAATTTTTGGTGGTCAGTTAATGTGGAAAAAAGGTCCATAGCATGGGTTGCCTGGAGTACAGTGACCCTTCCTAAAGCACAAGGAGGGGTAGGTTTTAAAAATTTCAGGGACTTCAACCTAGCTTTGCTAGCTAAGGTTGGGTGGAGGTTGTTGGAAAAACCTGATAGATTGCTTGCTAATTTTCTCAAGAGTGTACACTATCCCAACAGAGAGTTTATGGAGGCAAAGAAAGGCAGTAATGCATGCTGGTCTTGGCAGAGCATTTTAGAAGGAAGGAAAGTGTAAAAGGAAAATGGGAAATGGGTGGTCAACTCAGGTTTTAAAGTCCAACTGCAAGACAAATGGACTACTGGTGGCCAAAATGGTGATAGCTCAGCTTTGACTATTCCCCCTCATCTCAAATAATGCAAGATTTCTAATTTTATTAAGCATCACAATATGTGTTGGAAAGTGGGTACAGTTAGAAACAGTTTTCCAAAAACTACAGCTGAAGTTATTCTGAAAACCCCCCTTCCACATTTCCCAAGAGAAGACAATTTCTTTTGGCCTTGGAATTCAAATGGCTCATATTCAGTTAAATCTGGATATGCTATCCTTAGAATGGAAAGGGATAAGCTTTCTAAAAACGAGGGTGATAGTTCAAATGTTCTCTCTCAAAAGAACTGGAAGTTGTGTTGGAATTTTGAGATTCCTCCAAGAGTGAAACACTTTTTGTGGAAGTGTTGTAAAGGAGCCATAGCCACTAAGGAGAACCTCTTCTTAAGACACTGTGCTCTTTCAAATATGTGTCAGATTTGTAATGCAGAGGTGGAGACTATCAATCATATGCTGTTTCATTGTGCCTGGACCACTCCCTTCTGGTTTAGGTACGTGGGACTCAGAAGTTCTATTTGGTCACAGTTTTAGAATTTTAAAAGCTGGTGGATTCATCTTTGTGATCAAGTGGAAGGTAAAATAATCTCTTTAGTTCAATTGCAGAAAATTATTTGGGGCTGCTGGTTTATCTGGAAAGGCAGGAATGAGTTTACTTTTCAACATAAGGAGGTAAATCCAATCAAGAGCATCCAGAAGTGTTTAAACTCTCAAATGCTACATAAGCAAGCAGATGGGAATAGTGTTAGTGACCTACAACATACTGGAGTAAAGGAAAAGAAGAAGGAGGCTGGGGTGTACTGGACTAGACTCCCTGAAGGTAAAGTAAAAGCTAACTGTGATGCTAGCGGGAGTAAACAAACCAAAATTACTATTTTTGGGTGGATTCTCAGGGATGAGAAAGGAGTTATGTTGGAAGGAAAATGATGTAGAGCCTATGCTCCTTCAGCTACAGTTGCAGAAGCCCTTCCTGTTAGAGCTACATGTGTGGGTACTCTAGATTACACAAATATGGAAAGCATAGAAACTGACAGTCTCTTAGTAGCCAACATGGTGAATGGTAAATGTCCCATCTCCTGGGTCTGTGCAGCTATAATTGAAGATATAAAGTCCTATATGTCTCTAGGAAGTTTTGCTATTAGATGGATATATAGGAGAGCTAATGGTGTAGTGGATTGGATTGTGTGTAAAGGTGTTAGATCAGGTTTGCAATGGAACTGGGTGGTATGTCACCCAGCTGAGCTCAAAAAGCTTTTAGAGCTAGATTGTAATAGGTCTGTCTTGGTTTAGTTTCAATGAATTTTGTTTGTTCAAAAAAAAAATGTTCATCAGTTAGATGTCACAATAATGTACTAGGTGTCTGAAGCTTGAAATGCTTAAACATATCTACGCCAAGAGCTCTCAAGTTCTCGAAGGCTGAAAAGGATAGACAAGTCCTAAGGCCCAAGTACTACATCATACTACTTCCGTTTCTTCTCTATCACATCGGTTTGACTTTTTGACTCGTATCTGGGTCACTTTGACCGCGTGATTTGGATAGCAAAATGATGCGAATTTTTGATAATTTTATCACTGTGGTATAGATAAACTTTTACTCTACAACGCCACGAAAACATTATCAAAAATTTGCATCATTTTGCTACTAAAATCACCGGGTCAAAGTGACCCAGTGAATAGTGACAAAAGTCAAACCGGTGTGATTCAGACTCGAGACTCAATACACGGTTTCAGGTCATAACCACTGTGCTAAATTGAGTCCTACCTTAACATTTCGTCCTATAAAGGCTAGCTAATGTGTTGGTAGTTCAAATAATTGGGCATCATCATCCCAACAATAGAGTCTGAATCTTGTACCTGATGCTCCCTCTTTGGTATACAATGACATACATTAAATATTAATGTTTTTTTATACAATAAAAACAATATTAATGTTTTTAGTGACACAATAAAAAGACAAGCCACACAACAAATTGTATAGTTTACGTTTAGGCAAATCATTGTTAAGTACTCATGTTTCTCGAAAACAATCATTGTTATACTCTCGTTATATATTTTAGTGTCAAATTTGCATTTTAATGAGTTTAAGTTAATTGATTATTGGTTGAAGATTGTGTATGCATTATTCTTATAATTTGAACATATTATTAGATTTGTACTACACTTGTATACATGTCCTAGTATAATGTAGCTTGTCTGATATGGCCAATCACGCTAGATAGGTGTTACACCGTTGAGTCTCTTGGACGATGGCGGTACATCGGATCTGTGCATTAATTCGATGTACATCATGATTGGTCTCGTCAACGCAATGGATGGTTTTGGCTTGGTGCCTTGGTCAGATCTTGGCTTCGTGGCTTGGTCAAGAGCATTCTAAGATGAGCACGGGTGATAATGAGATACTGCTAAAGTCGGACATTGATGTTGATGTGTTGTTGAATGTAGTGGCATAGTCATAATTTGATTAGTGGAGTGACACAATTTCACAAAAGCGCTAAAGGCATAAGAGAAAAGTTTTTAGGATATAAAAATACAAATTATTGAAGGGCGCTCCTGAAAATTTTATCTATTTTTGAATGTATATATGTAGTTATTTCAAACTTAAGGGATGCATGTGCGGTCTTGTGCCCATGTGTAACTCCGCCTTTGGCTGATCGGTGCAACTTGGTCGTTGTGCTCTCATTCGTCATAATCAATCCCTAGTTTATTTAGTCAGCTTGATCCAATCGATTTGGTTTCAATTTTTCAAATAATGGCACTGCTATGGACCGAATCAGGAACGGAGACATACTTAATATATATTTGTTTTGAGAATTAATTCATATAGCTAGGTTCGAACCATAAATCTCATGCAAGATTTTCAAACGCACAACCACTAAGCTAGCACCCATTTGCGACATACTTTTTTTCTTTGAGAAAGATTTGCAACATACTTAACATTTCTTTATTATCATGTATGTTGTACAAATTATTCCATCCGTTCTATGTGGTTCCTTAAAATTTCTCTTAATGTACGTTCTCTTTGATTCTTCAAAATTTCTACAAAGGAAACATTCTACAACAAAAACATCATCATACCTTTACAAAAAACACCCACCAAAGAAATTTCCTGCCACCTAGATTTCAACTATCTGTTTTAGTCACTTATTAGGGGCACTTTAAACTTTCTACTGCATTTTTTAATAGAAATTTCTCAATTTTTTGAAGAACTCGAGAGAACGGAGGGAGTATGTGTTTATAGCTTCTACACAAGCTGTATCAAACCGCACCAGTCACACTCTTACTAAAAACATACTCCGTGCGTTCTAAAACAATACACTGAGCCTTTCTAGAAGCTCAATTTCTTAAGGAAACATGCATTGATGCATGCTTGATTGAGTTTACTCAATAATTTTTTTGATGATATTGGCGCAATAGTTAATCATTTTCTTATATTAGTGTAATTTATTTTTTATGTATGCATCTTTTTTCAATGTATACACTTTTAAACACGAAAAAAATAGAAAATTATTTTGGGACATCATAAGATAGAGAAGTGAATAGATTCTATGAGAGATAGAAATTATGTGCATCCAATGAAGGCTATGGACCATCCATAAATTTTAATTTCATTTGAAAAAGAAAAGAACAAAAGAGTGGACAAGTAATTGATGGCTTTTTTTTTTTTTTTTTTTGAGGAATTGATGGCTTTAAATTGCTCACCCAAGGGCCAAGGCCAATGAATTCATAGCTCACGGGAAACTGAGTAGTTGTAACGTTTATTTATCTTCAAACGCGTATGCGGACTTGTTATTTGGACATCTCTTAATTTAGTGCACTCCGGTAAGTCACCTACATGCAGGGGCGACACTCCTAAACTTTTTAAAAACTCTACTACCACCCTGCTAATTAGAACCATTTTACATTAAGACCCTTAAAAAATTACATAAATATCCCAACTAGAATTTAAAAAGATCGTCACATTCTTAAAATATATATATATACTAGAGTATTACCCGTGCCCGAGGGCACTATCCCTAAATTGGGTAATTTTTAATTTAGAGGTGTTTTTTTCTAAATGAATTTAGAGGTGTTATCCAAATATTATATTTTCAAATGTGGTGAAAAAAGAAAAAAAAAAGAACAACTTCCAAGTTAGAGATGTAGTAATTGAGAAAAACCTCTCTCATATTAGTTATGGATGTCTGATAACTCCCTTTTAGGAGTTATTTTAATACTTCCATATTACTTGTAATAGGCTTATTTCACATGATTTATATGTGATATGTGCGCAAATATGTGAATTTGACTATCTCTAAGTTTAAGAGTGAAAAGTTGTGTTTCTAGTTTATTTGTGCATGTTTTCTCTCATATTTGCTATGATAATTGCACGGGTTGTTTAGTGTTGTGTATCTCAGGTAAAAGAGGTGCAATGGAGCTTATGAGATGCTTGGATATGCTTGGAATGGAGCTAGATGAAGAGGAGAAAAGGAGACGCACAAACGAAGTAAAGTTGGAAAAGTTACACAGGACCAGCCTGCACTCTTTTCGATGCCCAGGAAAATCTACAAAGAATTTTGAAGCAAGGCTTGCGGCATTGGAAAGTAGACATCCGTAGCTTTCCAACGGTATATGGTAGGCCCGAAGACGAGTCCGTATGAGGGAGATACAGCCCGCGCAAAATCAGCAAATAATTCTGTCCGGGAATTACAAAGTAGAGGGGCAGAAGTGCAATTTCGGTTAGTTTTCATTAAAAAGCGTGCCCAGCTGGTAAAAAACGGGGAGGACGACCTAAGAGAGGAGATTGACGCATCTTTGAAGTCCTGGGGAGCTAGGGAAGATAGGAGACAAAGCTTGGAGCTTGGAAGATCATCAACATTGAAGATTCAAGCGTTTGATCATCTTTTCTTCTTCTATTCTTCATGAACTCTATGATTTTGATCATGTTGAACAATATTATGTGTAGCTAAACACTTTAAGCTAGGTGATTGATGGAAAACTAGGGTTTGTTGGATGGTTTTCCGGATTTTGGACTTGATGCATGCCTTTGCTTAATTCTATGAACGTTCTTGTTAGTTTATCTATTCTTGTACTCAATTCTTAGTGTTCTTGGCTTGATCACCCGTAGAATGCTACTTGTTGATAGAATTGCACGAAAGTGAATTCTTTGAGACGTGTTAAAGAATAGGTAGATAATCTTGTAGTTTCTTGAGACTGAGAGGAGATAAAAACTTGATTAATCGTGTGAGGGTAGTTTCGATTGATTGTGTTAGAACTTAGTGAATTCGGTGGACCGACAGGACCCGGTGAGCGAGCCTAACAAATCAACTAGAGTGTAATTGTAGACGGAGGTGGACCGAGAGGACCCGAAAGCTATTGTTTACACAAATTCACGTGAGATCGAGAGAAGATCGTGATGAGTATTACCCGATATAACTAGAACGTGCGTAGAGTGTTTCAAGCACAACCCGGAAATCGTTAACAACCCTAGGGACCATTGATTGCCTAGTCCTTCTCCATAATCGTATTCCGTGATAATTATTCTTTTCAGCAGAAAAGCATACAAAAATAGTTAACTTAGTTGTTATTTAGTTTAAGTCGCTTGTTTGTGGGCGACAACGTTATAAAATCAAACACTTTTTACCGGTTACTTACGTATCATAAATTTAATTCTTAATTAGCTAATAATCGTAAATTCCCTTGGGTTCGATACTCGGAGTCGTAAAATACTCCACTTACTACTTGACCGTGCACTTGCGTATACACGTAAGAAATCGTGTCAAGTTTTTGGCGCCGTTGCCGGGGAATTAAACGGTTTATTAGTTTAGTTAAAAATTAATTTAGGATACTTCTTTTAGTTTATTTTTGTTACTATCTGTTTACCTCACGGGTGTGCTAGTGTTGTTTTCTCAGGTAGTGATGGCGGAAGGCCAAGGGCATATTAGCCTCACCACAGAGCAGCTACAAGCTTTGGTAGCTGAAGCTGTAGAGAAAGCATTGGCAGCAACATCTATACCGCGCCCAACCTCAATGCCATATAATCGATCAGGGAAAGCAATAATCCAGGCATTTGAGGCGGACCTTAAAGGAAGGGAGCCAGCAATTGTGGTGCCACCAATTCAGGCAGAAACCTTCTGTCTCAAGCTGGGCACAATTCAATTTGCTCAGGACCAGTGCACTTTTGCTGGGACAGACGAGGAAGACCCACATGCATTCATTGGGAGATTTCAGAGCCACTGTGGGCTAATCCGATATAGTGGGGTCACATCTGAAGCGCTAAAACTGATGCTCTTTCCCCATTGTCTCAAGGGAGCTGCTATGGATTGGCTGGACTCTATGCCATCCTGTTCAATCAAAACGTGGGAAGAGTGTGTGGCACAGTTCTTGAGTAAGTTCTATCCTATCTCACGTGTGATTCAGCTTCAGAATGAGATATGGATGTTCAGGCAAAAGCAAGATGAATCACTTGTCAAAGCATGGCATCGCTTCAATCATTTGCTACGTAGATGTCCCAACCATGGTATTGACAAGCGACAGTTAATCCAGGTCTTCTATGATTCACTTGGACAGCTCAATAGAGACAAGATGGATATAGAAGCTGGGGGAAACTTCTTATTTAACTGTGATCATGAAGGGGCATATGCATTGATGAGATGCTTGGTTCAGCAAGAAGAGAGCATAGATTACCAGTACAGGCACATGGAACTGGTAAGAGATGAAAAGATGGCTTATAACACTGTTCAGGTGAATGCGGTAGAGGTAGTGCATGAAGCAAATGTTTCAGAGATGCATCAGGAGCATCCAGTACCACCATTACAGTTTACCGATATGACAGGGATAATAAAGACGATGGCTCAGCACATGACAGACATGTCCACACAGGTCAGCTCTGTAGCAATTGCACTTCAAGTTGCTCAAGCAGAAATAAAAGATCTAAAGGAACAACTTGAACAAAGGGCACTGGGTAGCATTGTTGACACATCAGAGGGACAGGCTCAAGCCATCACCACTCGAAGTGGTATTGCACTTACAGATCCTCCATATCCGAGTCATGCCAGAGCGGAAGCCTCAAAGGAGAAGGAACATGAAGTCTTCGATTCTGAGAAGACACCTGTCATGATCCCCCAATCAAAGGGCATGATTCACCAGGATGCAGAGAAATCTACCGAGGTACCACTCCCATCTTCTCCTTCTTCTTCAGAACTACCATTTCCATTACGTACTAGGAATAAGAAGGATGATTCAGAAGAATACAGACGCTTTTTGAATGTCTTCTCTAAACTGCATATCAATATTCCATTGATTGAGGCACTTCAAAAGATGCCTAAGTATGCTCGATTTATTAAAGATGCAGTTCTTGGAAAGAAAGGGGTGGATGAGTTTCAGAGAGTAAACTTAAATGAACAGGTTAGTTCATGTGTTTTGCATGGGTTACCTAAGAAAAAGAAGGATCCATGTAGCTTTGTCATTGAGGCTACATTGGGTGATTCCTACACTGGAAGAGCTCTCTGTGATCTGGGAGCGAGCGTGAATTTGATGCCGTTGTCGGTATTCAAAAAGTTAGGTGTGGGGGAGCCCCCGAAAACCTGGATAACTCTCCAATTTGCAGATAAATCGACCAAGAGAGCATGTGGGATGATCAAAGATGTGCTTGTGAGAGTAGGGAGCCTGATAATTCCAGCTGACTTCGTAATACTAGACATGCCGGTGGGTGATGTGCCTATCATTCTGGGCAGGCCATTCTTGGCGACTGGTCGTACTCTCATCGACGTAGAGAATGGATAACTGATTATGAGGGTACATGATGACATGGAGACTTTTCGGGTCTTTAAACCGTCACCCCAGTGTTCATGGGAGTATCAACCAGGTGTGCCATTTGCTGTACAAGTGAAGCGTCAAATCCCAGAGTTGTCGCCAGGGGATCCACCTGACTACTGGGAAAGAAATAAGCCATCAGCGGTGCACGCACATGAAGCAGTGCTTCAAATCCAACACAGGAAAGCTAAGCTGGAAGCGGCACAATGTGCCAGACCACCCTCGTGAGGTGGCAGAGGTAACTGGGTCGGGCCGTCGACCGTAAATTACAAGCGCTTGTTGGGAGGCAACCCAACGTATTTTATGCATTAGTGTAGAGAGTGTGTTTTAAATACTGTTGTGTGAGTTTTTAATTCCGTTTTGTTATCTGAGGGGTGAGAGAGCGAGAATTTGACATTTGAGTTGAGTCTCTGCAGGTTTACAGGTTATTACGCTATTCGGACTCCCCTTCTTGATGTGTGTAGACTTGCATGGAAATGCGCGCATCGGAGTTCGGACGTAAAAGAAAGGCGGAATTTGAATGAGAAAGACGTGATCACGAGAAGATTCCCGAGATGTTGGGAAGCGTGTCACGGGAAAAAAAAATGAGCTCAAGAGCACATAGGGGCACATGAAATTCAAGCTAAGGAACCGTGAAGATTAAGCAAACAAAGCGGATCAGAAAAAAAAAAAAAAAAAAAAAAAAAAAATGCCAGGAGATCGTATGATCAACATGTGAGATCGTGGGATCAGCAGGAATACTTAGAAGAAATTTTGACGAAAAAGTTGAGCAAACTCACTGGAGAATAATATCACAGAGGAGATCCTACGATCAAAGCAGATCGTACGATCACAAATTGTGATCGCACGATCACAAAGGAGTTTGCCGCAACAAAAAGTAGCCCAACTCACTGGAATTGCCGATCACATACTTGATCGCGCGACCATCTCAGATCGTACGATCACCTTATGGTGATCGCACGATCATAAAAGAAACACACGGCTCATTAACGGGGGGCATTGTCGTCGTTTGGCAACAATTAAAAGGAATAAAACACATCATTCACGGATTGAACAGCATAAACACGCCATCAACATCTTTCCCGTCGCTCTCTTTCTTGTGAGCTCTCTCAGTGCTCAAGAACACGGTTGGAGGAAGTTCATCAAATTCTGAATCGAGACTGGGGTTTTGCTCGCCTCAAGCTCCTCTACAACTATTGTGAAGCCAATTCAGCTAGTTTACAAGAGACAAGTGTGGGGGAGAAGAAGGAGGTCCGAACCCTAGAACGAAGAATCGTCGATTCGTTCTTCATCGTTTGAAATTTCAACAAACCGTTTTCGGGGTTTTGACGGGGACACCAAGGGGAAGCTAAAGAGCTAAAAATCTCACATCGCGAAAAATTCAGAAAAATCAGTCAATTTGACTGATTTTGTCAGGTATTCCTAAACTTCAGCGTATTATTTGATTCTTGCACTTGTACTTGCTGCATTTGTTTGACAATTGATACGTGTGTGAGATGAGGCCTAATAGAGGCAAGATGGTGATGGTTCGTCGGTCGATAAAGGGAAACGTAAGGTGAATGAGAATGAATTAGTTGACCGTTACCAAAACGAGGATGAACCAGAGCCTAGATTCACCGCCCCTCACATTAAAAATGCTGAGTCCTCGGTTTTACTTCTAAACTCGTTGAGGACAAGGACGCAGTCTAGTGTGGGGGGTTTTTAGTCTTGACTAGCCAGTCCGTGTTTGCATTAACCTGTCAGCATGTAGATTGTTAGTTCGTATTGTATCGTATTCGTGGTCCATGTCGTGTTTAGTTATAGTGTCGTATGGTGATGTATTAGCGGTGTATATATGTGTTTGTTGTTTTATTTTGCACGTTTACTTAATTGAGTCCACCTACCTGAAATGAGTCAATTTCGAGTCTTCTTTCGCGTCTGGCCCTGCATATAGAGTAGGAATTAAAAAAAAAAATCCATAAAAGTAAAAATTGATTTTTTTTAGAGAAAGGGCAATAAAAATGAGTTGAACTTGGCGAGGGCTTAATGATAGAATTCTCTAGGAGTATGAAGATCCGAAGTGAGGCAGAGACGCGAGAATCTGGAGTAGGAAGACTTATAGAGCTAATGCACACTAGAAATGCAAGTAACTGTCTCTCAGACTTAGATATCCTACTAGTACTACACCGCCGTCATTTAGGTAGTCGTCAACCCTCCTCGTAGTGGCAACGGAACAGTCGTGCGAGTGACTTTTATGGGGACCTCACGTCCCGTCTCACAGCCTAGGTCCACTAGTTACCCTCTTCGATCCATTTACCCCTTTTATTCACAGCATCTAGCCTAGGAAGCCTTTCATTGTGACTTTCATCACTTGTTAGAATGACCCTTTCCTATGCGTCATGATAGAGGGAGTCGAGTTAGGGAGGTTCGATGAGGGTGTGCTGATTTGATACATTCATTGTGGATACTCTTACAGGTTTCGTCTTACGAGGGGATGTGAGGGTGAGTTAGAGACGGCAGCACACTTCGGTGTGGCGGTGAATCGTGTCCTTACACCACGATCACAGGTGGAGTGCCGTAGTGCGTGACATTCTTTCCGCATAATATGGGGTGGGGTTGATTGATATTATAGGAGGACATGCTAGTTTTTCATGTTATTCTCTATATCTTAGGTGATGAGGAGGATCGGTTGGAAAGCATGTATCATTTTGACTACCAGATTTTGTGAGTTGGTTAACATCGAGTGTGGGGGTGTCGACGATTATTATTATATCTCCTTGATCTGACACATTCCACCCCCACATTATCTACATGATATTTTTATCTCGTCGGGTTCATTCAGTATTACTTGTGCTCCATGCGTTGATTATTTGTGGGAAGTGAGAAAATAAAAAAAAAATAAAAAAAAGAGAGAGATAGAAAAAGAAAAAAAAATAGAGAGAATGAAAGGAATGAGAAGGAAATAAAGGAGCGTGTTTTGGCAATTGCAAGGGAACCGAAGAGATTAGCTATGATTCTTTCTGACACTCTTTCACATTTGTGGCCGCGAGAACGGCATTGCACCGGGATTGAGGGAATGAGGGTCGAGTATGTGAGATTCGGTTGGGTTCCTTGGATTTCGGTGAGGGAGTGTGAGAAACGGGTTATGTGAGAATATCATGACGTCTAGGACTACGCTTCTAAATAGCCTGTCCCACCCCTCCTAAGCCGTCAACAGTTTTAACCCATGGATAAATAGCTCGGATGGTAAATACTAGGGATATGTCTGATGAGTGTGTGAGTGCAAATTATTAAGTGCTCGTGCTTGTTCTGTCTAACGAAACTGGCCGCAAATTCTGCCGATCATGGAGGTTGTAGAGTTTCCAAAGGGGATATGAGAGCCTGATGACTTACCAGTTTGCTTATTGAGATTGCCCAATCTCAACCAAAAAAAGAAATACTTTTGTGTGCGTGTGTAAATATGTGTTGTGTTGTATCGAGTCGTACCTTGCATTTGCATCATATCGTTGCATTGTTGAGTCGTATTTTGTTATTGAGTCGGCTAGTTAAGATTTGTATGCAACGGTGTTTCGAATAGTATGCAATTGTCTTGGCTTGTATCTTGTTGGTGGTGGGATGAAGTGAGAATGTGGTTGGATTTTGATTTGTTGCTCGGGACGCGCAAAAGGTAAGTGTGGGGGTATTTGATAACTCCCTTTTAGGAGTTATTTTAATACTTCCATATTACTTGTAATAGGCTTATTTCACATGATTTATATGTGATATGTGCGCAAATATGTGAATTTGACTATCTCTAAGTTTAAGAGTGAAAAGTTGTGTTTCTAGTTTATTTGTGCATGTTTTCTCTCATATTTGCTATGATAATTGCACGGGTTGTTTAGTGTTGTGTATCTCAGGTAAAAGAGGTGCAATGGAGCTTATGAGATGCTTGGATATGCTTGGAATGGAGCTAGATGAAGAGGAGAAAAGGAGACGCACAAACGAAGTAAAGTTGGAAAAGTTACACAGGACCAGCCTGCACTCTTTTCGATGCCCAGGAAAATATACAAAGAATTTTGAAGCAAGGATTGCGGCATTGGAAAGTAGACATCCGTAGCTTTCCAACGGTATATGGTAGGCCCGAAGACGAGTCCGTATGAGGGAGATACAGCCCGCGCAAAATCAGCAAATAATTCTGTCCGGGAATTACAAAGTAGAGGGGCTGAAGTGCAATTTCGGTTAGTTTTCATTAAAAAGCGTGCCCATCTGGTAAAAAACGGGGAGGACGACCTAAGAGAGGAGATTGACGCATCTTTGAAGTCCTGGGGAGCTAGGGAAGATAGGAGACAAAGCTTGGAGCTTGGAAGATCATCAACATTGAAGATTCAAGCGTTTGATCATCTTTTCTTCTTCTATTCTTCATGAACTCTATGATTTTGATCATGTTGAACAATATTATGTGTAGCTAAACACTTTAAGCTAGGTGATTGATGGAAAACTAGGGTTTGTTGGATGATTTTCCGGATTTTGGACTTGATGCATGCCTTTGCTTAATTCTATGAACGTTCTTGTTAGTTTATCTATTCTTGTACTCAATTCTTAGTGTTCTTGGCTTGATCACCCGTAGAATGCTACTTGTTGATAGAATTGCACGAAAGTGAATTCTTTGAGACGTGTTAAAGAATAGGTAGATAATCTTGTAGTTTCTTGAGACTGAGAGGAGATAAAAACTTGATTAATCGTGTGAGGGTAGTTTCGATTGATTGTGTTAGAACTTAGTGAATTCGGTGGACCGACAGGACCCGGTGAGCGAGCCTAACAAATCAACTAGAGTGTAATTGTAGACGGAAGTGGACCGAGAGGACCCGAAAGCTATTGTTTACACAAATTCACGTGAGATCGAGAGAAGATCGTGATGAGTATTACCCGATATAACTAGAACGTGCGTAGAGTGTTTCAAGCACAACCCGGAAATCGTTAACAACCCTAGGGACCATCGATTGCCTAGTCCTTCTCCATAATCGTATTCCGTGATAATTATTCTTTTCAGCAGAAAAGCATACAAAAATAGTTAACTTAGTTGTTATTTAGTTTAAGTCGCTTGTTTGTGGGCGACAACGTTATAAAATCAAACACTTTTTACCGGTTACTTACGTATCATAAATTTAATTCTTAATTAGCTAATAATCGTAAATTCCCTTGGGTTCGATACTCGGAGTCGTAAAATACTCCACTTACTACTTGACCGTGCACTTGCGTATACACGTAAGAAATCGTGTCAATGTCCAATGAGAGTGAGTAGTTAGGGATGTTCAAAGAGAGTGGGTAGTTAGAGATGTAATAAGTAGGTGAAATCTAATGGTGGAGATTGATTTGATTTAATCTAACGGCTGAAAATTCAAAAGTTTGTTAAACCATGCTATTTTATAATATAGATATATATGACAATTTTATTTAATAACTTCGGTATAATTTAATTGTGTCCTGACTGGTTTGATTTTCTGACTTCGCCACTGCCCTACATGCACGGGACGAGAGAGAAGTTTCACTAGTTAGAAAATTGTACCTACTCATATATATCTTGCATCGTAACTCCCACCTCATGCAATCTAAAAAAGAAGCGAACAATCTAAATAAAAAATCTCCCACCTCTTACATTTATACACACATAACGAGCTCTCTCAGACAATGAACTCGTGTGCTTCTCGCATTGGACTTTTTTTATACTGAATATGAGGTTTAACAAGTTCACCAAGCCCGAAGCTACACCTCCTTAGCCATCACCTCTACAGAGATGAGTAGTCACCAGCATCGGTCACACTAGTCTTTGCAGAATTCGAGACAAAACCAAACAAACCTAACAAATTTCCCATCCGTCAAGCTGGTCTTTGCAAAATTCGAGACAAAATCCAACTAATTCCACATTGGTTCAGAGAGGAGTATGCCTCTTCATCGTTTAGACTCCCGATCTCAACTTGTAGTGGGATCTGTAAAGCCATCCAAAGATTCCAGTGGAACCCAAGCTCGAAAAGGCCTCTTCACATGGTCCCAACGAGAATTGTCTAGCTTCCAAAAAGAAGAGGACTGGACTAAGAAATATCCAATGGATGATACAATCATATTAGCAGAACAGGCTTGGCGAATTATTAAGCGTCCGAATCTTTCAATCTCTACAGCTCTCCAACCAAAATGTTATTATCGAAAGAACTTTCTCTATTGCAAAGCTAACAGCTCCTCTTCATGAGCTTGGAAATGTTGTATGGGCGTGACTTAATAAAAAAAGGGCTTGTGGATTATAGGTGTGAGTGCGATGTGAACAGTTTCAGGAATGTCTGGGATCCCATGGCTTCACCAGCAGCTCCTTCAGTACATAGGACTTCCTCCCACAACGGAAGGAAATGTTAGTTCTTCAAGCCGCATTTTGGGAAGAAGGCATCTGGATTGTAGAGGCTCTAAAATGCATTGTTCTTGAGTTCCTGGTGAAACGAATCACAGCTATTCAACTTTCAAGGCCGTCTCAACGCTACCTACTGAGATGGACGTTTACTAAAGATGGGTGTTATTCTGTAAAATATGGATATCTGCATTGAGAAGCAGCAAAATACCACATATGATCCAGCAGGAAGTGTTCACTCTTTGGCTCACTAGCTCACAAAACTTCGGAGGATACCAGATGGGAGAGGGGGGGGGGGGGATTAGGGATTGAAATTTCAGAAAAGTGGAAAGTTTTTCTTTGGAAATGCCATAGAAATCCCCTTGTTCTTCGCTGCTCTCAGTACTAGATCTGGGAACTCACGCCCGTCGATGTCCGATTTGCCATAGTAATGAAGAATCGTTGGAGCATCCCTTTTGAGAATGTGTTGAACCTCGGAAAGTTTGGGAAAAGGTGGGTCTAACTACAATCCTTCGCTTCTCAAATCCTAAGGTGAAGTAGACTTGCAGCTCTGAAGGATGCCCCAATTATTAGTAGAATATTATCGGAGTCCAAGTGTAATATCTTGTCCCATATCGAGATATTGTGGACTAGATATGTGGATATAGTAAACCTTGTGGATTACTACTGGTACCTTCAAGACTTAAGTATTTTTATTTGATGATACGGGTAAAAATTTGTTGGGACAGTAATCTGCGGGTTGTTACAAAATAGTATCAGAGCCGACACTGGTCCCGCAAGGGCTCCGTGGCGGTGCGCCGCCAGCCAAGGAATACGTGACTGGGCACAGTCGACGAGGACGTCGTGTATATAAGGTGGGGGATTGTAATATCCCGTCCCACATCGAAGTAATTAGATATGTGGTATATAGTAGCAACGGTAAATTTAAAAAATTTATAAGTATTTATCAACAATCAAAGTGAACAACACACAAAAAAAATTACAAAAATTACCTACCTTCGACACGGTTCAATAGTTTAACTAATTCGATATAAAATTAATAAAAAGTGTGGTAATTTTTATATATAGTTTCATTATTTAATAATTGTGACATAATTGTTTATAAAATAACAAAATAATGCCGCTGGCCTAGGCCAACTGCTGGAATAGCAACTCAAAAACTGTTGGTGTAAAATTTGTGGCAGATACAAATATAATTCACTCATAATTCAGCTGTTGGAATGCTCTTAGGAAAGTGGATCGTTGGGAGTTGCATATGGCACATTCACTTGCTAGAAAAGCTTGTTTTCTATAGTCTAATTTTAGCTTATTTGTTGCTCTTTGTTGTGGCTTGTACTATAGTATGGCTTTCTCCTTGCCGCGTTTTATGCTAGTTACTTATGTCTGTTGGTTGTCTTTTTGTTTTGTTATACCACTCTGTCCCACCTCAAAAGTACCATTTGGACTTTTTCACCCGTACATGGGTCACTTTGACCCGGTGATTTAAATCGCAAAACGATGCAATTTTTCGATAATTTTTTTATGGTCTTGTACAACAAGTGTTACTCTACAACATTACGAAAAATTATCTAAAAATTACAAAGTTTTGCTATCCAAAAGATCGGGTTAAAATGACCCAATGAATAGTGGTAAAAGTTTCAATGGTGCAAAAGAGATGGGACGGAGTGGTATGTGTTGTTTGGACTTGTTGGGGCCCTCCCTTTTTATAATGAAGTTCTACTTACGATGAAAATAATGGTAAATTTTATGCTGGCATGAGCATCAAGTGACCTTAGAGCATCTCCAACAGTCAAATTGTCTTTGGACTATATTTGTACTTGTCCTAAATTTTACACCTGCACTTTTTGAGTTTCTGCTCCAGCAGCTGGCCTAAATATAGGCCACCAGCATTATTTTATTTTTTATAGTTTTCATTATTAAATAATTATGTTACTATATTTAATAATTATCACACTTTATTAAATTAATATTGAATTAATTATACAATTGAAGCGAGTTTAAGATAATTTTTGTAATTCTTATTGTTTTTTTCATTTTGATTGTTGACAAGTATTTATGAATTTACCGTTGCAACGGTGAATACGAACGTTGGAGGAGCGGTGGAAGATTAGGAGGAGGATCAGAGGAGGAGCAGAGTAATAAATCAGAGTTTTTTATTTTTTACACCAGCTTCAAATTGTCCTCAGTTTAGACCAGAACTAGTCCAATTATAAGTCTGGCTCAAATTTAGGTCAGATTTTAGACCAGCTGTTGGAGCTGGTTTTTGAGCAAAACTGACCTATATTTGTGCCAAAGACAACTTATAGGCCATCTCTTGGAGATGTTCTTACTCTTGTAGAAATGAATATTCTCTCTCCCATTCATCAAGAGGGAGATACCTTGCCATCTCATAATTTGTTGTTATGATGAAATGTTTAAAGTTCAGTTTAAGAGAATCTCATTGCTTGCTACCTACCCGAGAGAGAGAGATCCCAATTTGAGGTAATGTCACCTAAAACAAGAGCCAAGTCATGCAAAGCAAAAGGAGGGGGGCCTATACAGATGGGAGGGAGGCTCAACCAGTGCAGTAATATGCTAAACACTAGGAGTAGTTAAACAACCGCAAAAAAAACCACTCATGCAGGTTCTGCATCATTTCTATTCAAAATAGTAGTAGTATCATTAAAATAGTTGAAAAAGCATTTGACAGGAGCCTAAATAAAGATGCATGAACAGCCTTCAATTGCTGAAAAGGTCTCTTAAAGACAGGCTCTCTAAAGTTATGATAATAGGAATTTCAAATGGAAATAGAAGGGGTTGTCAAAGTGTTCTTCTTATTCTCAAGCCACAATGTTGGTTGGTGTTGACTGGTCTTTCATACTTTATTATATACTCAAAAAATACCGCAATAGTATTCCATATGTCTGTCTTTACGTGTATTGATTTTTTCAAGCTTTTTGATAAATGATTTGACAAACAAAAAGACACATAAACTTATAATTTTGTTCATAATACTAGTTGTAGATACTGCTTTCTGACATGGCTAATCTTAGCCACGTGGCGATCATCCAGCACACCATATTGTGCTCCACACACACAGGATCACCAGCCGAGCTGATCCATGTGGGGGCTGCGAGACAGAGCCCTCGCATACCACTGCACGGGACTTGTAGGGATTTGTGGTTTGGAGGCTAGGGTAAGCCCTGTCGCGTGCGAGCCAAGCCCGCGCGCGACCTTTAGTAACTGTTTTGAGAGATCTATGGCACGAGCTCCCTAGACCCGGTCAATCCGGTCAAACCCGGTCAACCTCGTAACGGTTCCGGTACTCGCGCACCACGTGCTCTAACGGTTCCTATATACTCGGACGAACGTGCCGTTACGGTTAAGCTAATTAAGCCGCCATTAATGGGCGCATTAACTACACTACAACGGCCACGTTCTCCAGTATATATATATCGTTACTCTTTCCATACAAAGAGAACAACACTGCCATACGCGGAAGCTCTGCCAAACCTCTGTCTCTCTCTCAGACATTGCTATTGACTTGCTCTCTCCCTACACACACCCCTATTCTTCCTGTGCGATCCCTGATCCACTACGTACGGTGTACACGGAGGTCTCCCTGCCGGAATCTCTTGTGCACATTTTGGTGAACCCGACGTGAATCTTACCAGCAAAAGCAACCATGTCTCAGGAGGACGATGTCAGCAACCGATCGCCTTCCGCCGAAACTCCCTCAGGAGAAGAAGTCCGCCGTACTCCGACGACACCCGGCGAGGCACCGACTTTAGAGTCTTTGGACACCGCTGTCCAAAGTCAGGCGAAAACTCTCAAGTCTCAATCTGCGCAATTGGAACGGATTTTGGTCGTTCTGAGCACCCTTGCACCAAATCCTCCACCGGTTACCGCTGTCCCTCAGGGAGGAGGTACCCCTACCGCTCCAGGATTGGGAGTATCGGCCACGCCCCCCAATCCTCATCTGCAGACTCCACCGTCGGCCACGCAGCTGCCTTCGGTCCAAGGGTCAACGGCGCAGATGCTACCCCCTGCTGCTCACGCCTCTCAGCCCACGGCTTTGGCGTCCAACCCAACTTTGCAATACACTCTGCCTCCACCAGCAACGATCTGGGGAAACGCGGGCGGTCAATACACTCCCAATCCTCCGGCGGCATATGTGTCGCCACCGCCTACGGCAACCCCTCCGCCAGCTACAGAGGGGAGCATTCCAGAATGCATGACATCTTTGCAGAAGCGCGTGGACTCCATCTTGGCTCATCAGTCGCTCGCGGATACCATCATCCCGAAGCTAGACAACGATCCGCCCATTCCACGGGAGATCTATCTCATGCCTAACCCGGTGGGGTACAAGGCTCCTAAATGGGATAAGTTCGAAGACGTCAATGGAAACGCCCATGAGCATGTCATGCGTTTCATTGATGTCATGGGTCCGTATGGAGCTGATCCCAAACTGCTGATGCGAGAATTCCCAAAGACTCTTGGGAATGTAGCATACAAATGGTACCGAACATTGGAGGCCGGATCCGTGAAGACTTGGGACGACATGGTCCAGAAGTTCTACACTAAGTTCTTCCAGATGGAGGAGAAGGTGACGATGATCCATCTCTCGCGGATGTATCAGAAACGCGAGGAGGATGGGATCACTTTCATCAAGAAATTCAGAGCGAAATCTCTGGAGTGCAAGGATCCCATGCTCGAAAGCCGACTCGTAGAGATATGCCTGCAGTGCATGCGAGATGAGTACAAGAGCATGCTAATCAATTTGCAAACACCCACGTTCTCAAAGCTCATCGAGTGCACGATGAACATCGAGCCCATCGTCGAGAGACAGAGAAAGAAGAGCGCTCCAGAACGACCTGCGAGCGGCACCACCTACAAGATCGGCAGATTCGGCTACAAGCGAGGACGCGAAGCTGAGGTCAATGCAGTTTCGCCCCAGAAGCAAACAAAAGTTACAAACTTCGACGCACCGCCCCTGCCCTGCTCGGTGGAGGAGGCAAGCGATCTCTGCAGACAGTGGCGTAAGGATGGCGTCCTGCCACCGCTAGAGCAAAAACCCTCCAAGGAGATGACGAGGGACCCCAAGTGGTGCGAATACCACGGCAAGGTCATGCACCCCACAGCCGAGTGCAAGAAGCTCAGATTCGCGTTCGACCAGAAGATGAAGAACGGCGAACTCATCGTCAGCGACCACCGGAAGGATGTGCGCAACAACCCACTGCCTGCCCATACAGACTCGGGCTCAAAAGGCAAGGAGGTCGCCATGATCTCAATAGTGGACTTGGAAGAAGTCGCAGAGGATGGTCTACCCATCATTGCTGAAGTCCATGAAGAGGAAGACTATAGCATGGACACGGAGGATGAGCGTGCCGACCGCATGAAAGGGTCGCACGGCTTCAACAAATTCTTCGACGAAATGAACTTCTCCGAAAAATGCCGATCGGATATGACAAAGGCAATCTTAAGGATAGCGGAGGACTACGAAGAGGAACTCGTAGTCTCCAACGGGAAGGTCATCAGGGCGTCCCGTTCCACAGAAAAGATTATGACCTTTTCTGCCAGCGACAAGAAGACAGATGCGAGCCATCAGAGGCCCCTGTACGTGACCGCCATCATCAACGGCGTCGAATTCAAGCGAGCATTCGTCGATGGAGGAGCAGCGGTCAATGTTGTTCCACTCCACACACTGAAGCTAGCAGGGATCCCCGAGCACAAAGTGGTCAAACGTCCATCCCCGCTGGTGGGATTCGGAAGCGACTCTAGAATGACGATCGGATGGATCCGCCTCGGCGTTCAGATTGGTAAGATCAAGTGTTCGGCGAAGTTCTATGTCATAGACGCGAACACCACATATCACATGATCATCGGTCGAGCCTGGATTCATCGCTTCGACGCAATCCCTTCGACGGCTCACCAGGTGATGAAAGCCATCTGGAACGACAGGATTGTCGAGATACCGGCCTCAACTAACCCGTTCAACTTGGACGAAGCACATCTCAGCGAGGCGGTGTGGTTCACCGAGATGGCGGACGAGCAAACACCCGGACCATTCAACCCTACTCCTTTACCTCTCTGGGAGGACATCAAGGACCAGTCACCTGCAGGCGTGATGGTGACAAGGGGAGACACCGAAGAAAAGCCGCCTACCCACGAAGAGGCGCCGCGCATCGCATATCATCGCAAGAGTGTCTACACTCTGAAGAGGATCGCAAAGCACGACCCCGAGGGCAAGGAGATAGAAAGCTTCTACGCCAACGGAAAGAAATGCTATCGCATATGAAGGTGCGCGGGGACGTCCTCACACGGGCATGAGGATGTCCCTGGGCAAATCAATCAAATCGAGCAAGTTGCGCTGACAGAAGAGCCAACACAGGTCGTTTCGGACGAGAAACTCAAAGAAGCACCCGAATGCATGGAAGACAGGCCGCGACCACAAAAGCAAGAGCTAAAGGAGGTGTTCCTCAGCCCGAACGAGGAAAAGAAAAGGCCAGTCTTCCTGAGTGCGGACCTCACAAGCGAAGAGGAACAAGGGCTGCTACAGCTTCTAACTGAATACAAGGACGTATTCGCATGGGAATACGATGAAATGCCAGGTCTGGACACGAGCATCACCATGCACCGTTTAGACATTATCCCAGGGTCTAAACCGGTCAAGCAAAGCACCAGAAGCTTTAGGCCAGAGCTCAACGTCAAGATCAAGCAGGAGATTGTCAAACTCCTAGACGCCAAGTTCATAGAGCCAAATCACCATCCCACATGGTTGGCCAACATCGTGCCGGTAGTGAAGAAGAACGGACAGCTCCGCATCTGCGTGGACTTCCGCGATCTCAATCGCTTCTGCCCTAAGGACGATTTCCCACTGCCTAACATCGACTTACTTATCGATTCGACGGCAGGCCATCGCATGTTCAGTTTCATGGACGGTTTCAGCGGATACAATCAGATCAAAATGGATCCCGAAGATGCGAGGAAAACTGCATTCATCACTCCCGTGGGGGTCTTTAACTACACGGTAATGCCGTTCGGTCTTAAGAACGCAGGGGCAACCTATCAGCGGGCTATGATGGCCCTATTCCACGACATGATGCACAAAGAGGTGGAATTCTATGTGGATGACTTGGTAGTCAAATCCAAGCACGAAGCAGATCACCTTGCAGACCTGCGAAAGGTGTTCAACAGATGCAGAAGCTTTCAACTGAAAATGAACCCCATGAAATGCGCATTCGGCGTAACTTCGGGAAAGTTTTTGGGATGCGTGGTTCATCGCCAAGGGATCGAGCCTGACCCTGCGAAAGTGTCAGCCATCACCAGCATGACGCCACCTCACAACCAAAGCGCCTTGAAAACATTCTTGGGAAAATTGTCATATCTGCGGAGATTCATCCCAGCAATCGCCGAAATCACATGCTGTTTCAGCACTCTTCTCAAGAAGGACGCCGCGTACAACTGGGCTCCTGACCATGAAGCCGCATTCGAAAAGCTAAAGGAGATACTTACATCCCCAAAGATCATGATCGCGCCTCAACTGGGATCACCGCTGCTGCTATATCTTACATCAACAAGGAGATCTATAGGAGCACTCTTGGCCCAGGTATATGAGGGACAAGAGAGGCCTATCTATTACATCTCTCGCATTGTGCAGCCTGCTGAGTCAAGGTACACAGACATCGAACGTCACTGCCTTGCCTTATTCTTTGTGATAGAGAAGTTGAGACACTATTTTGCATCGCACAAAGTAGTGGTGGTCACCAAAAGCGACCCCATAAGATACTTGCTAACTCACACTACTCCGGGCGGGAGATTGGCGAAATGGTACATGACCATCTCTCAATACGATATTACATGCGTGAAGCCAAGGGCGATCAAGTCGCAGGCGGTAGCAGATCTGCTGGCGCAGTTTCCCGACAACAGTCACGAACCTGTGATCGAAGAAGAGCTCGAAGGCCCTGAAATCTACGCGATCGACGTGCCCTATTGGACCCTCCACTTCGACGGTTCGTCAACCAGAAAAGGTGGAGGCATTGGGATAGTCTTGACAAAGCCCGACGGGGAAGTCATACAGATGTCCGCAAAACTCAACTTCGCAGTCACGAACAACGAGGCGGAATACGAAGCTCTTATCGCGGGACTTCGTGCAGCAAAAGCTCTGGAAGTGAGCAACTTAACAGTCATGGGAGACTCCAAGCTGATTGTTAAGCAAGCCTCGGGCGAGTATGGTTTAAAGGAGATCAACCTCCTATCATACCGCACTCTAGTGCAAAAGCTGATGCAGCAATTCTGCGACGTGAAATACGAGCACAAACCCCGAGCGGACAACAGGCATGCAGATGCCTTAGCAACTCTGGGATCTAAGGTCAGCATAGACAAATGCCCCGCGAGGATTTCCATCGAAGTGCGAACATCGTCGGCATTAACAGAAGATGCGTGCGACGATGAACACATAGATGACGCAGATTGGCGAAAAGCAATCCTGCAAGCTATTGCGAAAGGCACCAGCAGCGAGGGCTGGGCACTCACGAAAGGATACTGCATCCACGACAATACCCTTTACTACAAGGGTCCTGGAGGGATACTCATGCGATGTGTCTCCGAGCAAGAGGGACAACAGCTGTTAGAAAAGATTCACCAACACGCTTGCGGAGAAAGCGAGGTGTCAATCTACAGGAAAGCTCAGAGATATGGCATTCATTGGCCAGACATGTCTACAGCTGCAGCCCTGATACAAGGGAAGTGCGAAAGTTGCGCACTGATCAAGGATTCTCTACTTTTCGCTCTAACCGACGACGACACGGACTGGAGGAAGCCATTGTTCGAATTCCTCACCCAGGGCACCGTACCTGAATCAAGAAAAGAGGCCGACAAATTGAGAAGGAAAGCCTCTCGATACATGGTTCAGGAAAACCTGCTTTGGCGAAAAGGCCACGAGGGCAACTTGCTGCGATGCCTGGACGATAGGGAAGCACAAGAAGTCATGGACCTCTCTCATCAGGTGGAACACCAGGGAGGTGCGAAATTATGCAGACAGCTCCTCTCAATCGGATACTTCTGGCCCACGATGGAAGTCGATTGCCGCACCAAGGTGCGACGCTGCCAAGAATGTCAATTCAAAGGGAACCTAGTGCACGCTCCCGCCGTGGATCTACATGCATTAGGGACGCCATGGCCATTTCACACGTGGGCTTTGGATTTCATTGGCCCCATCCGACCAACGTCACATGGGAACCATTTCATTCTCACCGCAACTGAGCTGTTCACCAAATGGGTGGAAGCAATACCACTAAAGACGGCAAACGCGCTGGCTGTGGTCAACTTCATTCAGGAAAACATCGTATGCAGGTTCGGAATCCCGAATACTATTCTTTCAGATAACGGTACTCCTTTTGTTAATCGTCAGGTAGCTACGAAACTTGCGGAGTACAATATCAGGCAAATATGCTCTACTCCCTATTATCCAAAGGGAAACGGACAAGCCGAGGCGACTAACAAAACGCTGCTGAGAATTCTGAGCAAGATGGTCGCAGACGACCACAAGAAGTGGGCCGACTCTCTTAACATAGCTCTGTGGGCCTACAGGACCTCTCCAAGAACACCCACAGGGGCTTCGCCATTTCTTTTATGTTATGGGGCCGAAGCTGTAGTACCTGCGGAGGTCAGAGTCAATTCGGCACGGCTGGCCTTCCACGCGCTTTATGAAAATCAACGCGATCACGATTTAGTCTTGCTGGAAGAAAAGCGAGAACAAGCCAAAAGGACTAACAAGCGGTACCAAGAAAGAATCGCTCGCGCCTACAACAAGACAGTTCAGCGGCGAGATTTCGCAGTTGGCGACCTGGTCTTGCGCGCGTCCGACCACTGCATGCGAGAAGCGACTCATCCAAAGTTCGCAGCCAATTGGGAAGGACCCTTCGAAGTCACAGAAGTCTTCGATAGTGGCTACTGCAGCATACGAAGGTTGCACGGCACAACCTCAACTCCGAGCTCAGTCAACATGCGCTGGATCAAGAAGTACTATCCTTGACTCCCTTTATTTCATACGTTTTATGATAACGTTGCTTAATATCTCATGTGGCTACGATTAATGCAATCTACCCTCCCATATGAGGGGATTGTAATTCTACCTCTCCCATATGAGAGCGATGTAATAAAAGAATTCTCCCAAATGAGAAGTTCATATTTCTAGCCGCTTATATTGCTCTATTTTATTTAAGTATCTCCGTTAACAATGATTCATTCGTTGCAAATAGCAATTCATGCAAATGTGATCTTAATTGATCATCAAAGCCTATCCCCGCGATAGCAGCAAACGCAAATGCGATCTTAACTGATCATCAAAGCCTATCTCTACGATAGCAGCAAACGCAAGTGCGATCCTTATTGATCATCAAAGCCTATCCCCGCGATAGCAGCAAACGCAAGTACGATCTTAATCGATCATCAAAAGCCTATCTCTATGATAGCAGCAAACACAAATGCGATCTTAATTGATCGTCAAAGCCTATCTCTACGATAGCAGCAAACACAAAAGCGATCTTTATTGATCATCAAAGCCTATCTCACACGATAGCAAACGCGATCTTAACTGATCATCAAAGCCTATCTCATACGATAGCAAACGCGATCTCAATCGATCATCTAAAGCCCATCTCCTACGATGGCAGCCACTACGAATGCGATCTTAATCGATCATCAAAGCCTATCTCATACGATAGCAAACGCGATCTCAATCGATCATCTAAAGCCCATCTCCTACGATGGCAGTCACTACAAATGCGATCTTAACTGATCATCAAAGCCTATCTCATACGATAGCAAATGCGATCTCAATCGATCATCAAAGCCTATCTCATACGATAGCAAACACGATCTCAACTGATCATCCGAAGCCTATCTTTTATGATAGCAGTCAACATGAGCGTGATCTTAATTGATCATCTAAAGCCCATCTCCTACGATGGCAGCCACTGCAAATGTGATCTTAACCGATCATCTAAAGCCTATCTCTTACGATAGCAGCTACACGCGAACGCGATCTTAAGTGATCATCTAAAGCCCATCTCCTACGATGGCAGCCGCTGCAAATGTGATCTTAATCGATCATCTAAAGCCTATCTCTTACGATAGCAGTTGCGCGCGAATGCGATCTTAAGTGATCATCTAAAGCCCATCTCCTACGATGGCAGCCAATGCAAATGCGATCTTCAATGATCATTAAAGCCTATATCTCATGATAGCAATCAAATGCAAATGCGATCTTCAATGATCATTAAAGCCTATCTCTCATGATAGCAATCAAATGCAAATGCGATCTTCAGTGATCATTAAAGCCTATCTCTCATGGTAGCAATCAAACGCAAATGCGATCTTCAGTGATCATTAAAGCCTATCTCTCATGGTAGCAATCAAATGCAAATGCGATCTTCAATGATCATTAAAGCCTATCTCTCATGATAGCAATCAAATGCAAATGCGATCTTCAGTGATCATTAAAGCCTATCTCTCATGGTAGCAATCAAACGCAAATGCGATCTTAAGTAATCATCTAACGCCTATCTCTCACGGTGGCAAACAAATGCAAATGCGATCTCAAGCGATCATTAAAGCCTATCTCTTACGATAGCAGCCAAACGCAAATGCGATCTTAAGTGATCATCTAAAGCCTATCTCTCACGGTAGCAATCAAATACAAATACGATCTTAAGTGATCATTAAAGCCTATCTCTTGCGATAGCACCCAAACGAAAACACGATCTTACATGATCATCCAAAGTCTATCTTTTGCGATAGCAGCGAAATACAAAAACGATCTCAATCGATCATCTAACGCCTATCTCTTGATAGCGGGCCATACAGATGCGATCTTATAATGATCTTCTCAAGCCTATCTGTTACGATAGCAATTTTGGTTAAGTACCCAAGCCCGTCTGTTATGATGACAACGCACGTGCAGAATCATTTTATTAGATCTTCCAAAGATCTATCTGCTGTGATAACAGTTTATGCGCGAGACGATCTCGAACAGTTTTCTGATAAAGCCTATCTTCTATGATAGCGATTCGCACTGCTCAATGATCTTAATTGATCTGTGGAAAATTATCTGAAACGATAGCGAAGTTGTGAACATGATCTCATACGATTTACAATGACCAACTACAAGCCCATCCGTCAAGATGGCAAAGCTGCGAAATTACGATCTCAAATGATCTAGCCAAACGTCTGCGAAATGACATCGCATATGAGAAATCATTACATGGAATTATGCAAGGCAAAACAAGCCGAAACGCATGCGAAATTGTATTTTGTTGCAAAGAACAGATAGTACAAGAGCTATTTATCATTATGAGTCAAATGACTTACACTTTATCTATCTAGATAGCAGCTTACAAGCGAAAAGCTCGCATCTAACTACACAGCCAACATGGCTTGCAATACATTCGAAAAATGGCTGATCAGCCAGCAGAGACACGGTACGGAAACCCGGACTGCAAAGAATGAACCGCCCTGGCTTCGAGCGCCGGCTACACGATGCCCAAATCTGTGGGTGACATCTGTAGCAAAGGGGATCTCGCTCTGAAAAGAGCCACATGAAACCATACGCTCGACATCCTGCTATCCGACAAGACCGTTGTCAGATAGGCTCCCCATAACATTTGCCCAAGGAGCCACCGGTTCCGGCAATCTACAGGCAAGCAGCAGCTCCAAAGGGCAAGGGCTCCTTGTAGACGGGGATGAACGCGACGGTTCATCACCCCGGGCTCACAAACATGAAAGTGACGGATTCTTCTTCATTACTGCCGAAGAAGAATCACGCCGTTCATTACGAGACGGTAGTACGGTCACTACGGCGCTGCACCTCGCCACGAGGCGGCCGGAAACATGACCTGCACACATAATACACGAAGAAATTTCTTCGAACACACATGAGGTATTATCTGCATCCTCTTTATGACGGTTATAAACAGCAATAAGCCTCATAAAGTGGATCTTGGAAACTATTTCTATGGCACAAAGCGCAAACTCAGGATTCAAAGCTTGAAGTTGCCATGAATCAACGAAAAACAAGCGTTGAAGCCAGCAGTCGTAAGGACTCACGGCAAAGCACATGTTTGGGATGAAGAACCCAAATGGCAAAGACGGGGTTTATATAGGCCCTGTGGAGACTCTTCGGTTGCTTAAGATGAGTCAGCAAAATTCAAAAAGAGGGTAAGTTCAATCACTTACGCCTTGAAAAGCGGTAACAATCAATTACCCTACTAAAGGCTACGACGATTCAGTTGCGTACCCTAATAAATGACGGATAGTCATGATTCGGATGGACTTCCCAACGGAAGCGTGCTTATCTGCCGAGAAATTAGCGCGAAAATCAAGCAAAGAATCAATTGCTGATGTCATAATTGGATATGCACAGAAAATGTCCAATCAAATCCCGAAAAGGGCAAAACGGGCAAACTCATTGTTTGTTGTCAAAAAGAGGGGGGAGAAACCCTAGCAACATTACATTAATGTTTCAAAACATTACATTAATGTCTCAGCCATTTTCCTTTCTTTTCAAAAACACGAAAAGTCAAAACAAATTTTTGACTAAGGAGTCCTGGGGCTCGAATTGCTCGATCAGCCTCTCCACTTGTTGCACTTCTTGCTTTAGCTGCTCGCACTTGGCATACAGCTTCAAAGCTTCATCAACCTTTTGCTTTTGCTGCTCCACCTTCTGCATCTCAGCTGCGAGATTCTGGTGCCCGAGATTCAAAGTTACAGCTGCGCGAATCAGTGTAACTCTGTCCTTGAGGAATTTAAAGCCAAGTCTGCCTTGGACTTTGAGCACGAGATTTTGGCACATGCCACACAGCAATTCAGCACTCTGGGCCGAAATGGTCGCAGGTGTAGCCGCACACAGCTGCTCTAGTATCCAGATGGCTTCAGTAAGGAATAGCCTCCTGTCAAAAGGACTGATCTCCAGACACCTCACAAACGATCGGGGGTATCTGAGGCGCATTCGAACCACCCAGTCTACATCGGTTTGCTTCAAACCTGAGACGTCAAAGACAAGTCATGATGTCAAAACTCGCAAGCAAATAATACGACGGGCGAATGGTAAATCTTTACTTACCAGTGCCTTCCAGGATTTGGTGAATAGAGGGAATGCGAGCCACCGGGTTGTTCAAAGACTGCCCTCGCTCCATGGCTCTCCTATCAGCTGCGAGCTCCAGCCTCTCATAGTCAGGAGGAAGAGTGTAGGCCGCACCAGCTGCGACTACGCTCCCAACCTGCGAGCCCCAAATGCTCCACGCAGGAATAGATGCTTCCGGCTCAGTCATTGCCGGAGGCACAGGAACAGCTGAAGTCGTTGGGCGAAAGACATTCTCAGGTGCGAAAATATTAGCATCACTTGTCCCTTCTTCCCCACCACCGGTACGGACACCTTCGTCCATCGGCACAGCATCAGCTTCGACATCATCGGAGAGTTCAATGACATCCTCGAGATGCTCACTCGCGTGTCCAGTAGCTGCGACGGGCTTCTCAGTATGAGAGCTCGAGATTGGAACATGGGATGCAGAAGGCTGACTTCTCTGCTCCAGCTCAGGTTCCTCAGCATGACCTGCGATACCAAATGCGACAATATGAGGTAACTTGTGTTATAAGTTATTTCACTATCTTTGCTAAAGCTAAGAATAAGCACCTCCACGCGAAGGTGGGATTAAGGTATCCTCATCGTACACTAGGGACGTAGAACCGTGCCCTATCAGTGTATCTTCACTAAGCAAATCTTTAAGAGAAGCGTGACCTGGGACGCAAGTAAACCAGTCATGATTTTGCCTCAAGTGGCTACAGCCTAGCATGCGCGTATTACTCAAAACAATTACCTGAGGGTTCTCCGCATTTGCTTACCAACCAACGGCGAATGTCAGGCTTTGACACACCGTGCTTTAACGCACCCACAATTACATCTCTATAAGTAACTGCGAGATTGAAGATCTCACCTTTATCGCCACCTGCGATCTCTGCGAAGTCCGCTTGGACTTGCTCTAGCTCTGCTGTGTCCTCTTCAGGAACCTCATCTTCCTCCTCCACATGAGGAGCCACTTCTTCGGGAAGCTCGTCTTCCTCGCCAGTTGGACGCGCTAAGTCGTCAACATGCCGCTCCTCGAGGCTCCGCTGTTTCACAAGCTCGAGCTCCTCTTCCTCTCGCTGCCTTCTTCTCGCAGCAGCCTCCGCGGCTGTCTTCCGGGATTCAGCAAGAACATCCTCGCTTATGGGATCATCTGAAACGCCAGCATGGGCATTTCTCTTTTGCCTCTTGGCCACGAGGCCACCAACGGCTTCATCATCATCACCTGCGAATATACAATTGGTTCAAAGAAAAGAACTGCACAGAAGTTATGATAAAGGACAAGGAAAGGCGACGGAAGTACCTCCTGACTCTTCCTCGCGCATCACAACTGTTCCTTCTTCTTCTTCCTCATTACTTGCTGGGGGCTCTTGCCTCTCTTCCTCTTCCTCTTGATTGAATGGAACGAAAGTCTCAACTGCGAGATCTTTTCGCACCTTGCCGGGCATACGACCCTTACCTTTGTCCTTGACAGAAAGGGACCTCGCTGGGGGCGAAGCTGGAGCGCTCCTAGGGGAAGAAATCGTAATCCCCTTTTGCCTAGGCCTCTTCGCTCTCGGCGCTGCAGTCGCTGGAGGGGACGGGTCATCTCTAGGAGGAGACGGAGCCGGAGGGTTGTCTATCAGCGAGTCAGCAAAAGTGTTCATGACCCCGCGAACTTTTGTTTCGACCTCGGCATCCATCCTCCATGCTAGCCGATACGACTCCCCCCTTCTTCTGGTCGCAACAATGGTATCCACCAGCGATTTGGAACGGTCACCAGCTGCGAACCTCCGCACATGACACTAGACAATACAGAACAAAAAGCATCAGTGCAAGCAAATCAAAGAGCTCAAAGCACACAAGGAAACTGCTTACCTCAGCAAACGCCTTGCTATATTTGATGACCTGCGTGTCACCCTTCTTGATTGCATCGACCTGCTCCTTCAGAATGAAATCGGGGCACAAATGATTCTCGCGGTCCAACAACGAGTAGCAACCGTACTCAGACTCGCTCAGACTGCAATTGGGGCGAAACGGAAAAGAGTTTCTCTTGATCAAGGGGGCTCTTCCTGGCTGCGCCGCCGCCTCCGTCTCCATCCTCGTATGCTGGGCAATCCAGTATGCGATCCAATTCTGGGAACAACCACCCCTGCGAGTTCCCGCAGGCTGCTCAAAGGGAAGATTGCTCATAAGGACCGTCTTGCATTCCTTTGTCAGCAAGCGCTTGTAGCACCCTCTAACGATAGACTGGGGCCAGATTGATGGGGCCACCGCATCGAAACCAAACTGAGGAGAGACCCGAGTGGGGTCAACATCCACTGTAAGCCTTTCATATCGTGGCGCGAGCTCACGAATATGCTCTGCAAGTGCAGGAAGAGAACCTCGCAGACACCAGCAAAAGAACTCACGATAGCGCTCGTGGAAATGCGATCCCTTCTCAAAGAGAAGGTCTTCTGACAAGACCATACCTTCGGAGGGGTATAGCTTCGGAAACCACCGCACATTCTCAATACGTGTGGCGTAAGGCCTGGCAGTGAACTCCCTCCGCTTGTCGCATATCAAGCTCCAAGTACACTTGGTGTTGCTTGCACCAAACCATCTCGCAGCCCTTCCGCTGTTGAGCGCTTTCGTCTCGCCTGGGGGACACCACTTCTCAAGTGGGAGGGGAGTTGGAGCATAAGACGGCCAACGCTCGAAAACCCACATTGTCAAAAAGCTGATATTGACAAAGGTCAGAACATCGAGGCGGCCACGCGATTCCCTCATCGCCAGAACCAGCTGATCCAGCCTGTAATATAGCGTGCCCAAGACCAAGGGTCCAAGTGCAACTCTCTGGCCAAGAGCGAGCCTCACCGCAAGTGGCAGCACATGGTAGAAGACCCCATCATGGGGGTGACCATCAATCAGAAATCTCGACAGCCAAGCACAAAGAAAGGCGCAAAGGGTCAAATGATAACCCTTGCCCTCTACGTAATTCTCGGCCTCCGGGTCCTCGCTCAAAAGCTTCTTAGTAATGCTGCTGCTCGCATAGTCTCGGAAGAAGTACTGCAACCATTTGTTCCAGGTATTCTTCGCAGACGTATCAACCAGCTGCCAGTTCGGAAGAGGTTTTGTGCTGGTCCACCGAGTGGAGATTTTCTTCACCTCTGCTAAGCACTCCTCCATCTGCGCGTACAAGGCTAATTCCGCAGATGTCCTTAAGTGACTCAAGGGGTCCACCTCGCCCATGGGGGAAAGCTCATACAGCATCTGAACGTCCTCGAGCGTGGGGGCAGCCTCGAACTCAGCAAAGTGAAACGTGTGAGTCGCAGGCGAATAGCGGGACAGAAGGTCTAGAAGCATGGACTGATCCAACTTCACGGCAGCACCCTTCATAGCACGAACAGCGAAGAAAATGCCGGCTTCATCAAGAGTTTCGGCGTAATTACCCAACACGTGGTCAGTCCACTCATCCATATAGTCCAACTTCTGGACAAACGCCTGAGTAGAAATCGCAGTATATGGGAAGTGCCCGTTCTCGATTCCCAATCGAACCACATCCTCGGAGCCAACTAACTCGAGCAAGGCTGAGTTAACTGGGCGAGTCAGGGTCAACAACCGCTCAACGGGAACAGGATCAGGCATCCTCTTCGCCTTCACCCTCGCGTGGTAAAAATCTTTCCCACCCAGAAAGGGGGCTTTTCGCCACAGAGACTGCGGAAGCTCCGGCATCTCTTCATCTTCCTTGACGGGTCTGGTTACCCTTGTTTTGGCCATTCCTGCGAAAGGGCAAAAAAAAAAAAAAAAGAAAAAAAGGGGGGAGAAATACCACACCAGTCAGTTTGAATTTTGAATTCGAGACTTATGCAAAGGAATGCAAACAGTTCCGGTGCCGATTTCAGAAATTGGGTAATTGCAAGATCCAATATCGTCGAAAGAGTAAAGCGAAGCGGGATTAAAGATCAAAACCTCTTCACAAATTCCATGGGTTTACAGATTAATTCCATGGGTTTACAGATTCAATGCGATTCAAGGCGAACACTGGTAGTTTAAATCAAGAGTAAACGAGGCCAACCTTGTTTCCTTGAAGCCTGCTTGGAGATGCACAATTGAAGAATACGATTTGCAGTCTTGAACTGATGATTGATTATCTGGATCTGCTCTCGAAGATCTCCGGGTACCATTCACTTTAAGAGAAAGAAGTGATGCTCTGCAATAATGGGATACAAGGTATTTATCCAAAAGAATGAGGGGTTGCGTCCCTTCAGTAGTCGAATCGCAACCGTCAAAGTCGTGTCGCGCAATCACAGGACGGGCTGACGTCACGCCTAAAACCCTAAAGGTCAGATGGCACGACTCTAGGGGTTTTAGGTCATAATGACACGCACGGGGGCTGAACTTACCCGTATTTGAATTGGTGCGTGACGACGACGCGCATGTTGGTTTCCGCGCATGGAAGCCTATACAGCTACAAGCCTTCACGCGCAGAAAGGGGGCTAATGTAGATACTGCTTTCTGACATGGCTAATCTTAGCCACGTGGCGATCATCCAGCACACCATATTGTGCTCCACACACACAGGATCACCAGCCGAGCTGATCCATGTGGGGGCTGCGAGACAGAGCCCTCGCATACCACTGCACGGGACTTGTAGGGATTTGTGGTTTGGAGGCTAGGGTAAGCCCTGTCGCGTGCGAGCCAAGCCCGCGCGCGACCTTTAGTAACTGTTTTGAGAGATCTATGGCACGAGCTCCCTAGACCCGGTCAATCCGGTCAAACCCGGTCAACCTCGTAACGGTTCCGGTACTCGCGCACCACGTGCTCTAACGGTTCCTATATACTCGGACGAACGTGCCGTTACGGTTAAGCTAATTAAGCCGCCATTAATGGGCGCATTAACTACACTACAACGGCCACGTTCTCCAGTATATATATATCGTTACTCTTTCCATACAAAGAGAACAACACTGCCATACGCGGAAGCTCTGCCAAACCTCTGTCTCTCTCTCAGACATTGCTATTGACTTGCTCTCTCCCTACACACACCCCTATTCTTCCTGTGCGATCCCTGATCCACTACGTACGGTGTACACGGAGGTCTCCCTGCCGGAATCTCTTGTGCACACTAGTCAAATCACTTCCTTAAAATACATGTAGAAAAAGATGGACATCAAAAATCAAAATACTCAACCCTTTGTCCCGTATTAGTGCTATTTCTATTAGATATTTCATTGATTCTTTTCTTTGTCGTTTATAGTTACTAATATGCGTTGAAGTATTTTTCTTTTCTCATATGGATCGATCACATGACTTACAATGTCTTTCTAATAATCTGCACTCCCACAGTGTAATTCTTTCATATCTAAACAATGTATAATTGACTCAATATTAAATGGTTGCTCATCAACAATCAATTGAACCGTCACAGTTCAGGTTCCTTTCCATCATTTCTATTATTGACGAAGTAATGTTTTGATTATAGCATTTACACTGGTGCAAGCAACACATACCACGGCGTACCATATCGATTAGTCAAATCATGATAATTGTGGGTACTTAAAATTGTGTCTTTTATGAAGAGCCGTGTTAGATAAACAGAAATTTAAACAAAAAGTTATGTGACAGTAGATGCGAAAATATTAGCCTGATTTATTCTTTCTATTTTCTTCATAATTTTTTTTTTTTTGAGAAATAATTTCTTCATAATTGGTAAGCTGCAGAGAAAGGGAAAAAAATAAGTTAAAAAGTATTATGGGGTGAGAGAGGCTCGAACTCTCGACCTCAGGATAACACACAAAGCTATGAGACCTACGCGCTAGCCAACTGCGCCACCACCCCCTTGGTGGTTACATTGTGACAACTAATTATTTATTTCTTTTTCATCAAATACTGGTCTACATTGCATAAAGTTTCCTTGTCTTGTTCTCCAGAACTTCTAATTGAAGACGATTTAAGTGCATTTTTGTTACGCGTTAGCTGAATAGTCAACCTATTTTCAGTTCCCTATGATACGAGAGAATTGTGGTATCTCAAAACTTCGAGAACAGTATTTCAACCATATTGAAAAAACATTAAATTCTAAAACAAAGATATCTCAGATTCCCAAACATACATGGAGAGGAAACATAAACACATTCTACTCTTCATTATTCTCGAATTTAGAATAGTCATTTTCTTTTCTCATCTACATCTTCAAACATACCTTAATGGACAACAACAATGAAATAGCTAGCTAAGTTTAAGGAGTAAAACATATGAGAATCGACTCAATTGAGAAGCCCGGAAAAATGGAAACCTAAAAACAAAACAAACTCCGTCATCAGTATCTGATTCCTTGAGCGACTTCAAAGAAATGAGCGACATTCTCCTCCGGTGTCCCTACTTTGATCCCGTGTCCCAGGTTCAGGACATGCTTACTCTTCCCTGCTTTCTTCACCGTGTCGTATATCCGCTTAGTGATGAACTCTTTCGAACCGAAGAGGACGCCGGGGTCCACATTCCCTTGAACGGCAACGTCGGGTCCCAGCCTTCTCCTCCCATCGGCCATATCAACCGTCCAATCCAAGCTCACCACGTCTACGCCCGTCAGAGGTAGCCTCTCGAGCAATCCCCCAGACCCACTTGCGTAGAGGATTAAGGGAAGGTTGGGGTGGGTTCTCTTCACGGTGTCCACGATCTGTTTCAGGTAAGGTAAGCTGAATTCCTCGAAATCGACGGGGCTGAGCTCCGTGGCCCACGAGTCAAAGATCTGGACGGCTTGGGCTCCGCTGTCGGCTTGGAACTGAATGTATTTCGCCATGGAGGTCGCGAATTTCTGGAGTAGCGCGTGGAGGACCTGTTGAAGGAGCGAAAGGTAAATGACTATTAGGTATCACTGTGCAAAGACCAACCATGAAGTAGACACAGAGGAGAAACAATGAGGGCACCTTTGGTGCAGGGACTGAAAATTGGGGGTAGATGGGCCCATGAAGTATCACAGTGTATTGATATTCAGAGAGTATTAATAATTCGGGTAGGATTAAGACTTAATATTAATAATTCAGGTATCATACGGTGTATTAACATGATTGTTTGCACCACTATAAAAAAGAGTATTACGACTTACTATTCAATCCCATCTACATGGCGGGATTAGATTTTAGGCATAGAAAGTGTATAAACAATGAGGGGGTATTGAATCCACCTGAAATTATCCCTGCACCAAACGCCTTTAATTAACCCCCTAGATTAATGTACCCCTTCTTTATCCCTGCATCAAACGTGCCCTAATAGAACTGCAGTGGAAAACGAGGGAGGCTATTACAGAACCTCCAGCTGTCTAGGATCCAGGCACAGGCTTCAATGACTCCTGGAGCACAGTGCATAACTCTATTTGAGCATCTTTTTGTTCTTTTCTTCCACCAGTATGGGCTTCAAGCACCAGGCAAAATATCGTCATGTTAGAATTTATTTATTGGAAAAAATGAGTGGTTGAATCAATCCTATTAGGACACACGGCTGGTCTTTGGGCACCAGGGTGCCAGTGAAGTGCCCGTCCCGGTAGTTTAGAATTTATATGTATATAAGGTTTTAGGGTTTAATACTTGGGTTTAGGGTTTTAGATTTTGGGGGTTTAATATTTAAGATTATAATTTATCACAATATAATACCTACAAAGTGGTGCTGTCAATGTAGGCTAATATTTGTCTTCCTTATAGTCTGCCGAAGTTTCTGTTCCTCCTTTCTGTTCGGCTAGCATGATCGGTCCAGAAAACATAACAGATGTGAACAGAATTGGACACAAGCACATGACATGTTGCACGTACCAAAGGCATATTGATCAACAGGCCCAGACGCTGCTTTGAAGCGTAGGGGTTGCTAATAAATACTTGTATTACCATAACACCAAAAACCTAACTAAAATAACTCGTGAGTCCTATGAGATAGATCTATAATCTTCCCCAATAGGGTAAAACACGCTTTCACAGTTTCACCCGCTTGCAGCTTGGGAAATGACACTTTCGCCCCTAAACCGTGCCAAACTTCAGGGCACTTAAACCCCCTGATTGAGTCATTTCATACTCTAAAGAGCAAATTTGGCCGAAAAATTACTCACTGACGGCCCCCACCCCCAGGCTAACGATGTCACAATTGTGGAGTGTAGGTGTCCTGAAAGTTGGCACACTAAAGGGGTGAAAGTGTCTTTAAATCAAGCTTGAGGGGTTGAAAGTGTCTTTTACCCTCCCTAATACTAGTATGCTTTACTAGACTGTTTTAGATCTTACAGTATGAGATTACCTTTGGTTGAGTGAAAGCAAGTTTCTTTATCTTTGTGAAGTTCTTTGATGAACCACCTTCGACTACGTATGATGCCAGGGTAAAGGGAGCACCAACAAAACCCAGGACTGCTGCTTCGTTATTCACCTGATAAAAGTAGGTACAACAAACTAATATCAAACTCCAATATTAGTTGAAGGCCAGCAGTTAACAAATTCCCTCATATGATGCAACCTGAAATCACAATTATTCCAAAAGCTCAAGCAAGATCAACTTCTCGCGATAAAGCATACCAATGTGTAACATGCAAATCCATCATACAGATGGAGAGATTTAATATACACATCATCAAACCTTGAAGGTGATAACATATCATATCATACAAACATATGACTATATGAGTAGCAATTGAACATATTATACAAACATATGACTATATGAGTAGCAATTGAACATATTATACAAACATATGACTCAAACTTGAGACGTTGAGAGTTAAGCTTAAGAATAGAAAATTTTGTAACTAAGAGATGGAATAGCATCAAATGGCAAAGATTCAATATGGGCGTTGGAGAGCCGAGTCAAGGAAATGACAAAAAATGAGAATTCGTACTCGAAATACGAAAGAAATTTGGGATTTTAAGATACAATATCTGCATGCTATTCCGTAGAAGATTTAGATTCTAAACCGTACTATACCACACCGCACACTTAGGAAGAGGAGGAAGAAGAAAGGGGACTTATCATAAAACTAAAGAAGAGAGCCAAGATTTTCCGTTGTAACCAAAAAAAGAAGAGAGCCATTGCAAGCCATACCTCTTTTCTCAAGATTGTTAGTGCTTGGCCAACATATGGAACCGACTCCTCAGGAACAAATTCCCTCACTTGATCGACATCAGCAGCTGAGGTAGGAGGATTGAAAATGATAGGCCCCTTCCCTTTAACAATATCAAACGGTATGTTCATTCCAGAAAGAGGGGTTAAAATGTCGGAGAATAAAATGACCTGTTACAATGATCAATATGGCCAATATCAGATAACAAGGAACACGGAAAAGACTACACGGCGAAGGTAACTACTCCTAGGGTATCTATAATGCTTCTATAGATGAGCATTAGAGTATGAAGCTAAGCACATCAGACCACACTAAAACTTCCAATACCAGATTCGAATAGGAAATCATTCAGAGACATATTACCCCATCAGGCTTAAAGACTTTCCAAGGCTGTAGAGAAATTTCCACTACCAGATCAACATTTTCTGATCTGTCACGGAAGGAAGGATACTTCTCGCAGATCTTTTGGTAGCTCTGTCATGAAAAAAAATGCTCAATGAGTGAGATCCGTATAAAACTGTTAGGTTAACACAACAAAGTAAATATAGGAACCTAACCAAGGGTGTTAACAAAGTTACTGCATCGGTTCATTAGCTCACAAATTTCCAGAAACATATTGATACAAGTTAAAAAAAAAAAAAAAAAAAAAAAAAAAAAAAAAAAAAAAGTTATGTGCAAGAGCATGCAAGTGACAACTTTCAGGTCCCAGAGCTGCAACCTTTAAGGTACTGGAGTAAAGAGTAAAGACTAGCACTCTTTGCGTTGTATAGCCGCGTATGGACACGCAAATATGAACAGCAAAAAAAATGGTTAGGTAAATAGAGTGGAAATAATGAAAGAAGAAAAGATCATTATTCTTAATTTGGCACCACAAACATCGATGACTATAAGGCCCCACGCTCCTTGCAAACAGTCACATCCTGACAGAACACTTGGACCCATTTGCTAATGCCCCTGGTCCAAATACAGCATTTGGCATGATATAAATGCCAAATTTGGGTGGAGGTTGTGAATTTAGTACCGGGAAAGCTTCTATAACTTTCTCGGCATTTGGCTCAACTGGTAACTAAATCTGAACATGGCACGACTTAGAAGTTGCTAAAGTGTGTTGAAATGCCAGCTTTAGTGTTGAAGCAACTAATTGGCACGGGAGGTGGTGTAGAATTTCCAAAACCTGGCACATTCGTAACTAAATCTGAACATGGCATGACTTAGAAGTTGCAAAAGTGCGTCGAAATGCCAGATTCAGGGTTGAAGCAACTAATTGGCACAGGAGGTGGTGTAGAATTTCCAAAAACCTGGCACAATAGCATTCCGTGGGCATTGTGAAACTGAAATCAGCACTGGAAATGGCTTCAGATTTTCTCAAGTTGGATCTAAAAGCTTAAGATGTTGATGACGGTCATTTAATTATTTACATTCTTAAGCCCTCAACACGTCTCTGCCCTGGCTTTTGTGGCAAGAAGCCGACACAATGTGCAAATATTACTGAATATGGGTAGGAGGTAAATTTGACCATATTACGTGCAAGATCCAGCATATGTTAAATAGCTAACTTGATCTTGAAGCTTTAGCAGCCACAGTGATGAAACTTATCACTAATTTGAACAGTCATGGTGTATATTTAAGTATTATCATTCATCATAAGAAAAGGGAAAAGAACATAATTAATGTCGTGTAATATATGGTTCTTTTCATGCAAACATCAACAAAATGGAAACTCGTCTGGCACATTTTGCGTTTACAGCTGGTTAAGACTTGTACGGTTGTACCAGATCAAAATATGACCAAGAAACATTTTTTCATCAAAAAAATCATGTACTGTGAAAATCACTACACACTTGTAATCACATTGACAAGAAACAATCATGAGTAAAAAAAGAAATAGAGAAAGAAAGAACATGGAATAGAAAACAGAAAGGTTGCACTACTGACAGTGACCAACTAAACCTGCCTTCATGTACCTCCCCGCTTGTCGCATAAGCCAAACTGGAGGTCGCTCTACTTCCAGCCCTCGAACGGCATTAAGCAATAGAGGTTCAGTTGCACTGACAATTTGTGGTTCAGCAACAGCCCCTGGATAATACATTCATCAACAACTCTAAATAATCTTGATGTATATTCGTAATAGGAACAGGCTTAGAGCGGATTTTCACTAATTTCAACACAAATTGGTACAAAAGTGTAGATGATACGAAACAATGAGAAAGAAAAGAACAGAAAAAGATAAGAAAGAAAGGAAAAGAAAAAGAAAAAGAAATAAAGATAAATCCGAAATATCAGGAACAGATGGAAAATCTGATGACTGAAAGAAAAGCAGTGAAGATCTCTAATACTTAAAGTACGGCTTGGTAGAGTTAGTGCCCGAACAGCAAACAACAGTGCAATCTTAAACCTATCCGGCAGTGAAGTTTTGTTTTTTATGGAGCATCTATAGTTGCAGTGAGATATGCCACATGAGCACCCAATTACCAGATCTTGTCTCCACCCTTTTTCCCCATCAAACTTGCGTGTTGCCAAAACCATAACAACAAATCTCTGTCCCATTGTGTCCCTTCCTTTTCGGTTCCTTGTGTATCTCCTTTGAGATCTTATTAAGTAGTTATTACTGTTATGACACAATCTCATGAGATAACGTTTTGCACTTGAGGTCTTATTGGTTGTTACTCCTCATACTGTGCTTTCATATTTACTAGAAGGGATCAATGGAAAAAATATATATTCAGGGGATGGAGATCAGGCCATTCATTATCATTGACTATTATATAGAATTTAATTTGAGTAATGGATTCAGTGAAGCTCAGGGAAGGAGTTCGACCGAGAAGAGAAATAAAACATCTTCTCTAATCAATCTTCACAAAAATATTATGGAAAACACGGAAACATTCGACCAGACAATACTTGGTGCCCTGCAGAATCATTCTGGGAAATGGGAACTGTCACAAGATTTTGAACTCTTGATAACGTTCATCCTCAAAAGCCATTTTTTATTGAAATTGTAAAATTTATATGTGAGGATATACAAACCTCGCTGCGCTATGTGCTGATCAACTCTTACCTATATGCTACCCTACAAGCGTACATTACACATTAAGCCATGCTTGACTAATATTTTCTTCAAAACCTAAATGCACACTTGGCCCCATTTTGCCTCCAATAATATAATTAGTTCCCCTAGAAACTGGAGAAAGAAGCTCTGACCTGGGATCAAAAGGAGGTTCCATTAATAAGGGTTCAAGTTATAGGATTTAAGAGACTCTGTATACATTCTTTGCAGAGGAGTTGAGACCTCGGCCACGGATTCTTAATGGCCTCCGGTTACCGAGATTAAGGGCAGGGGCGAGCACAGCACTTGAGTGCCAGGGGTGGCACTTGCCCCCCCCCTGAGTTTTCAAAAACTCCACTTACTCCCCTTATTTAGAACATTTGATAGTGGTGCCCTCTTATTAACTACACAAATGCCCCCCGGCAGATTCCAAACTCTTGCAATAGTGTCGCTCTTATTGGCTTCACATAGAATTTTTCCCCGGCTGTTCGTAATTCCTGCCTCCACCACTGATTAAAGATGCTAAGAGAATTTATCTCAGACGAAGCCAACTACCAACAATACGAATTATGCTCTTAAAGGTATCCTAAATAAAATTGCCACTGCTTCTAAGAAAAAATGGCCAATGGAACTACAACCAATAATGTACAATGGGAGAAATAAGTGAGTATTCCATTAGTACCAATGCTACTTTATAGCTCTATAGCAAGATCAACTAATCTGAATTCTGAATTTCGCCCTTTTGATTAGGGTTTTAGTTGAACCCAGAAAACCAAGCAGGGAAGATGGAAGATTTCATCATTCAAATACAAGTATTTCCTAAATCACTTGTTTTGGGTTTCACTAGCTTTCTACATCAAACAACTAATGCAACAATTCAATACAAAAAATCTTCAGTCCCTGCAAAACCCAGATCAATAAACTTCCCCTTTTAACCAAATTTCCCAAAACAAAGCCACGATCTCATCTCTCTCCCTCAATTCAACATCAAAATCACATAAATATTCAAATATGAAGGGAAGAAGTTGTTTGTACCTCCAACGGCGCAGCGAATTCTGGGTATGGAGGAGCTTCGGAGAGGTGAAGAGAGGGTTGACTTGGGAGATGTTGAAGTTACAGAGAAACAGGAGATTGAGCTCTGGAAACAAGACATTTTCGCCCAAGAAGATGAAGAATTGGGTTCTTTAAATCTCTTTCAACACGAACCCAGCTCGCATTTCCTGGCAATTTCGTCTCTGTCTGTCCTGAATCGTATCAGAATTATGAGGATCGTCTCTTTCTCTCTCTGGGTTGGATTTGGGGAATACAGATAGATAGAAAGATAAGATGAGTTGGGGAAAATGTTTCTCTGGTTTTATAGACTTCTCCAGAGGGGTATTATTGCATATATTAGAGACTCTGGGGGTCTATTGTAAGAGAATGTGATGGTCAAATTGTTAATTCTAGTCCTTGTACTTTAAGGCCTCGTTTGGGTAGCAGATAAGATACAACAGGTAAGCTTACGCTGAGATATGAGGTAGGATATGTATGCTGACAGATAAGGCATGATATGATAGGTTGACGTACTGTGTTTGGGTGCTGCATGATATAAGGCAAGATGAGAAGCAGTATATGTGTCCAAATGACTACAATAACCTCAGTACAATAATTGTGTATAAAACTACTTGTATTGTAAATTGGGCTTAAATTGTATGAATTGTTTGTAAGTAACGATGTCTTGCTAGATAATGCTCATTTTTTCTCAAAAAAATTACGTAAATGATTGTCGTCATATATTGGAATAATGTGATGTAATATTGATATCGTAATTAAATAACAAACGACGATAACATTAGAATGTGTTTGAAGTTAGAGAGTCTCTTCTAAAAAAATATAGAGAGTTGAAATTGTCATTACAAAATACTTAGATTTAATACGAATCGATTAACGAATTATATCTTTTAATAAATAGATTAATTATAATTTAGCTTTATATTTAGAAGTTAATGTTATTTCAGCATATTTAATAAAAATTAACAAAACAAATAAAACGAAACATGAACAATTAAAAAAATAAAACATGAAAGGCTGGGGTTGGCGGCCATGATGGTGGTGGTTGTTGCCTACAGTGGCGATGGTGGTGGTTCTTGTTGTCTCGGTATTTGTGATGGTGGTGGTGGTGGTGGTTGTTGCCTACGGTGGCGAAATGGGGAGGGATATAGATCGGAGAGAGAGGTCTGGTGAAGGAGGTGGTGGATTTTTTTTTTTTTTTGTATTTATAGCATGTACATTTTTCCTATTTGATGAGGATATTTTTGTCTTCAAAAAATAGTGCGTATCTTATCCGGCTTATACCACCACCGGAGGTGGTATAAGAATTACTCGTAAAAATGACCACTAGCATAAGAGGAGGGGATAACACGTCTTATCCAGCCTTTGTATCCGGCACCCAAACACAATATATGAAGGGGAGGGGATAACACGTCTTATCCGGCATTTGTATACGACACCCAAACGAGGCCTAACGGTACGTTTGGTTTTCTAGGATTAGCGGTATTAGTTGGGACTGGACTAGAACAGTTGCTTTGTGACAACAGAAACATTTTCAGTGTGTTTGGTAAAAATAAAATTTCTGCTTTTCCGAACAGTTTCCGCTCTCCCACAGCAGTTTTCAGGAAGCAAGGGGGAGATGCTTTTTCAGAAAGTGTTTTTGATTAATTTATCTACAACCGATTTTAACCTTACAATTTTTTAAAATATCAATAGTTATCTTTACGGAAATGACACGTGACATATATTTTTGTCATTTTACCCTCTCACAGCAACTTCACAGTTGATTTTATCAAACACAAAACTATGTTATCAATATTTCACAGCAGGTTTTACGTAATATTTACCAAACAACATTTTATCAAGAACTAACAGCAGCTTTTCCATAGTGTTTTCACACATCAGCTTTCTAGCACCGCCAGAGCATTCCGAAACTAGCCCTAAACATAGTTCATGTATTAGTTAATAATGTATTTATTTGTTCTGGACTAATTTTTATACCGGTACTAAAGAGTAAAGATGAGGTTTAATACCTCAAATTAGTACCCTCTCATATGAGGGTATTAGCTCGATAGGATTATTTGTATCTTAATGTTGAATACTGCACGAAACCAAACACATTATTAATTATAGTTAAGCTAATCCAATCCAATCATATTCGGAACATTTAATCCAGTCTAGTCCAATCCGAATAGTCTGAAAAACCAAACGTGCCATAAAACCCCAATATTTTCAATTAATTTTTTAAGGAACGCACACTGACAGAGCAAGAAATTGGAGGACCAGCCAGCAACAGTGCCCGTCAATTAACGAAAATAGCCAAGTTTAGGTGATACACTGTTGAAGATGGAAGATACACTAAGTCGTTATTAGTAATTCAAAAGTGCAAAATTTATAGCGATAATGCCTTAAATTAAGAAAGAAACTACAAACACAAACGGCAATTTAATGAATTGATGAATATTTGAACCTACTAATGCTTGAACTTGCCCTTTGCACACATGATATGTGGCAAGAGGGTTTGCTACTTTGAACAACAAAAGCGGATTACTGTCGCAGCAACTTCTTTATGCGTTACCGGATAAAAATATTTAAGACTCGAAGGTGCTAGTAGTACCTGCAAAGTTTACTCTATGATTAGCAAAATCTCGATCTGGGACGGAATATTACATGCACTTGGCAACTCCCGAGCAAAACTAGATTGGTATTTATCAAAGTATGACCCGCATTTTGACATATAGGGCTTGTTTGGTTAGCCGGATTTGGCTAACCCCAACTGCAACCTAACCAAGACCGGTGTCCGGTGACCGGTGTTTGTAGGGCCGGTGTCCGGAAAAATGAATTGCCGGTGGACTGTGTTCGAAAAGGAGGGACCGGCATTTGTGAAAAAGTGAGGCCCAATGCCGGGTATGGCATTCAAACCGGTGGGCGGTATTTTGTGGTGAGGGGACGGCAATTAATAGAGGTGGGTAGTGGGTGAGAGTGTTGAAAAAGAAAGTGAATGGCATTACAAGCGTAAACAAAAGAAAAAATACAACTAACCATGCAACGGCCAAAATCAGTCGGGCATGGCATTAAATTACACTACAAATGCAGGGCACCGGTTCAAAATTACCGGGCACCGCTTTTACAAAATTATGGCCAAAAAATACCGGTGACCGGCTTTTAATTTGCCGGCCACCGGACTAACCCCAACTTCAACCGCGTTATCCAAACAACAATCGGATTTTACAACCCAACCCAGTCGACCTTTATATCCAAACGAGCCCATAGTTCTAGTTTCGATAATCAAACCTTGTAAATTGAATGAGAGAATACACGTTTTTAAGTTTTGTTGCTATATTATATAGGGCATGCCATTTTGGGCTCCTAATATGTCTTCAAGGTGGGCCGCTATGTGATCCAACAAGCCCATTAAATCACAAGACGTCAAAGTTGAAAGTAATGGTGCCTCCTCTTAGTTATATCTTCAAGGTGAGCCGCTGTGTGATCAGAGGTGAGGTATTCAAAAACCTGCCTTCCCTCCTGAACTTTCATAAACTCTACTAATCACCCTAATTGCGAGTATTTTTACAGTGGTATCATTTTATTAGTTACACAAATGTTCCAATTGTTCTTGTACCCTTGCACTTTACACAAAATTTCACCCCAACTGTTCCTAGATCCTACCACTGCATGTCATCCAGTATGCCCACCTTATCAGAAAAGACGCCAACGTTTTAATCCTACAGACTATGGGTTGTGTGCATCAGCGTGTCAACCAATTTAGGAAGCGGTGTCCGTTCCTCGTTCCTGAACAATCTCCCAAAATATCCTGACGTGTCCTGTGATGTATTGATTAGAGCACCACGTCATATTTGCTCTTGGAGCAAGCAATAATTACTCATATGGAGCAAACAAAAATACGGTATGTAACTTTTGAGTCAAAGCCACATCACAATATCTTCAGTCTCAATGCATCATTTACTTCGATTCCACAACTAAATCCGGTATATGAGGAATTTCACCTTTCTATAGAGATGATAGCTTTCACATGTTCATGTACATGCTAGACCTAGACGATTTTTGTACTCTGTCGTCTTCACAATACCTCTTTCAAGTACTACTACATATAACGCAAATCTTAGGAAGAATACGTACTTCTATCTGACACTTATGTAAGCTAAGAAAAAGAATGCGCCACCACCGCTTAATTACATGAGAGATTTGGAGAAGAGGGCGGGAGCTAAATCAAAAAATGGTGTCGATGGTAAGCTTTCTTCTGCGAGGAGTCGTCTCTACAATCTGCTTTTGCAGTTCCATGAAAGTTGAACCCTTGTTAGCAAATAGACGTCTGAGATTGATCACCGAAAGCTCATTGAAGTTGGCAACCGCAAGATCCGCTTGTCCCAGATCGTACCTGCATTTTTCAGCTCTTAGCTTCGCGCACGGAGAGAGAGAGAGAGAGAGAGAGAGAGAGAGAGAGAGAGAGAGAGATTACGCTGGGTGAGTGCCAATTAAAGCTACAGCCATCATTGTACAGTTGTGAGCGGCGGCGATTCCCCTGGGATCATCCTCAAACACGACACACTTGGATGGTTTCCTGTCCAACTGCATGAAACTTGTTATTAGCTTAGAATGTTCTGATGTTTACTTAAAATGTCACTTAGCATTTCTATCATCAACACGAAGGTTCTATTAATATAAGATCTATGCAACTTAAGAAGTTAAGGTTATTAATACGGGTAAAAGACACTTTCATCCTCTTTGGTTTGATGCAAAGATACTTTCACCCTTTCCAGTTTGGAACGGGGCACTTTCACCCCTTATGTGTGCCAAACTTCTGGACACCTACACTCCCTTATTGTAAGGCAGTTCGTCTGGGAGTGGAGTCCTTCACTTATAATAGATTTTGAAACAATTTGCACTCTTGTAGGATGTAATTACACCAGAGGGAGCAAGTGTTCTGAAGTTTAGCACATTGAAGGGGTGAAAGAGTCATTTCCCAAATTGGAAGGGGTGAGAGTGTCATAAAACTGAGAGGGGGGGGGGTGAAAGCGTCTTTTACCCTTTTAATATCTGTTTCGCCACCTGATTTCCTACTCCTATCAAGGAAACTCATCCAGTCATTTGGTGTGAGTGCCAAATAAAACCTTGCTAAAATCATGTCAAATTAAGACTCTTTTTCCCTAGGTTGGAAGGTCTGAGATGAGTTGGAACATCATAATTTCACAGCCGAGTTAACCAATAATGAAAAGAGACGGCACCATGCCTCAATCAAATATTTTTAAACCACTCGATCTGCTCATTCCTTGCACTAAATCTCATCAAGTGGTGTAAATGTGAAGGCAAATACCATAACATGACATTTATCTTACTCCACCTTCTGTTATGACTCTGTGATACCTAGTATGGACTGATTTGGTAGCTAGGTCCTACGTTCTGGAAACATGCCTCACCCATATCAAAGACTTTACTACATATTTTCAGTTCATATAACAATTCGATTGGATGAAACCAATAATGAAATGCTGTATTACTCGTCAAAAGAAAAAGAATAGATACCTTCATCGCTGCTGAAAGAAACCGATGGGCTATGGACTCCATGCCATCTTTCTCGGACACAACTGCCTGCAAGCCAAATTGGATATCAGCTAGGTATAATAATCTGAGTAGCAGCCATGTTTAGTAGCGGAAAATGAGGTAAGAAGAATTGTGGAAGAACACTAAAGGTTTGATACATGGTGATTTGGGAAGAGCAATATGCATGGGGTGAATCATGAATGACAACTACTGTATCCCCCCCCCCCCAAAAAAAAAAAAACAATTATTCAAACAGGGTTTTACTTGATATCATATCATGTTTTCTACTCAAAATAACTCTTCCACGCCAAAATTAATCACTCATAGTACCCCGCATTAATCATCGGTGGTGACACCAAATATGCCAGAAATTAATTTAGGCATGCAACATAGTCACCATTTTACCATCGCAAACTAATCCCTTTTGGTAACACCAGCAGCGCATCATAGAATGAAAAAAAAAAAACAATAGCAATTTAGTTTGCAATTAAATGTCAACTACTCTTTTAGCATATCAAAACAGCTATAAAGTAAACGGAAAGTGTTAAGATGGTCAGAAAATATATGTTCATCCCATAATAGGCCACAATTCGTTGTCATATTACAATGATCCCTAAAGATGACATTTAGGGTTAAGATAGGGGAAGTCAGCCATTCTCGTCACCTATTCTGTCACATAATTAATTCCTCTCGAGAATTCAAAGCAGTCGTTACTACGGCAACAGTTTTATCCTTGATCATTATTGTCACATTCATGAGAATTATAGACTGCTAGACCTTTTAAGTTGAATTACAAAATATCTAAGCCCTTCACATATTTGAGTAAACTAATAAATAGAAAATCCCCAGAATCGAAAGATGTAACAGTATGAGGGACATGGAAGAAATGAAGCACGAAAACATGCATATGTTATCGTTATCAACCTGAAAATACTTTTTCAGCCCCATGCGTTCCAAAGTTTCAACCATATATCTATGGTCAATATTTGACACAACGGCGCAAGGAATCTGAGCTGTAGATACTGCCTCAAGCCACTCTTGTAGTCCATCAATAGGAGCTGAAAGCTGAAAAAGCAGATGACAAAGACAAGCATGAAGACAATGCTATATACTTGAGTAGCAAAATTGACACACATTAATTAACTGTAGAAAAGGTCTCACATTGAGAAGATTGTCATAATATAGGTCCGAAAGCCTTGACTTGAGTCTGTCAACTTCACTTTCTGTTCCTCCCCAGAGCAAAACCTGAGTGTTTCAACACCAGTTTAAAAAAAAGGGTAAGGGACAAAAGAAGACAGACAACATGACAATGAACAAGAACTAGCAGCCACAAATATTTCTGAATTTCAGGTTTTACACAGAAATTATCAATGATAGTGCCAGACCAGATCTTATTGCGTAAAGAGAATGAAAATAGTAATATACTAATTCCAAACTAAGATAAATGAAACTAGCATAAAGGTCAAGGATACCGAACCTTGCGTAACACGTGATCAACGCCTGCAGAAAGCAGCTTTCTGGCATCACCATCTTCAGGAATATCTTTTCCTGCATGTGAATGGAGACTAATTAGGTTGAACACCAATGATACATATGTTTGAAGTAACTTCTTACATAGTAACAATCGCCATAAACTATTGAACCAGATTAGACTACAATATAATACTTTTAGCAGAGACGTCAGAAAATGCCAACTAATGTAATACATGACAATTCAACTTCACTCAACATAAGAAGCCTTTATCACTGTAAACAGGATCAGTTACATGGATCAATCTCCTCCTGTTGTATCTCTCCACAGCCATTACTCCGATTAGGCTTAGTTTCAGTGAGTCTTGTCTTATTGTCTCTACCCAAATTCATCTTAATCTTTATCTCCTTCATCTACCACCCCCTTCTAGCAGAAACCAAGCCCCGAATACTCAAGATGTGCAGGTCCATGCTTTAATTACTGATGAAGAAGATTGACACTTTTCTCCAGCTAATATGATGCAAGAGGAACTCATTTAAGCTTGTTTCTTTAGACTCTAAAGAGTACTACATCACCTTCCACCACTGAGGGTCCTCTTTCAATAACATATCTTAAGAGCTAGCACATTATTATGAGCACCCAGACTTCATCTAAACCACAGACCTGAAACCTTTTTCGTAAAATATACGCTATATGTATTAAATTTACTCAGAAGTTAAGTACATGTAAATTGCCAGCGACAAGCCTTCCTTTTCAAACATTAGGATATGAGTACATGTATCTATAAGTTGGGTATTTACACCGCGAAGGAATTTCACGTTCTAAAAAATTAGTTAAAAGATGGAATATTTTGATGAATGGGAGGGATATAGGCAATTATTCAACCAACTAGTGATTTGTAAATGAGTTGTGCAGAAAATCACACTAAAGCTTCTGTCTCATCAATCACGGTTGAATATTGATTTAAAGGGACCCTAATATCAAAATTGAGTGTAAAAGTAGGATAGAGATCCTGTACCCTTAAACTGGCCACATTTGGTGAATATGGATACCACGGGGTGTACGAGGAATAACAGACTAAACAGAGTCCTGTAGTGTACTCTACAGCCAAAAAAAATCACATATTCGTGAAGGGCAAATGGTGTATATTACTCGAGGTGCATAAGATTGGACTATCACAAGACACATTATGTGACAGCTAAATAACCAATAAAAGATCTTCAAAAACCACTTACAAATAAGCATATCAACCTGATAATTGCTTATCCCCTTTTAACTAAGAAAATTTACAGCAGCAAAAATCCACTAGCTCAATCCATAAGATGGACCTGCATCAAAATCATCGGTTTTGATACGCCGGAAAGCAAACCAAATTGTCTGTCCTAACACATGGGCACACCAGAACAGAAATCCACAACCAACTGCTGGGATCATCAGTATTTTATTTTTTATTTGCCACCAGTCAAAAACAGTTGAACGGATTCATGTCTGAAATTCCACTAGCGTTTACCTATCCATTCAAGTAGAAGATATTTCCCAACATGGAGACTGATCTAATAAAGATCCAAGTACCATAACGAGAAAAATATAACAATTTAAGGGTACTCCCACATATGTTCCATGATTTGGTCGAAAAACATTTTAATAAAGAAATTCACCACTCAGGTAGAGGCATTTTCCCAACATGTAAACTGATTTTTATTAAGGATCCAAGTACCATATCCAGAAAATCTGATAATGCAATTGGAACGTCTAGATCTTATAAAGATGTGGTAATTACATCTACATACACTGAAAGAAGAAAATCACCCAGAGTTTTATAGCAAGCAACAACTGAAAAATTATATATGAACAGGACACGCTCCACATATTGGGCTTGTTTGGGAAACAAGTCTTTTCTTTTTTGATGAATGGATAGTGGAAGTGAGGAGAGAGATTTCTCCATCACAACCACCATTGACTAAAAAAAAATGTGCTACCCAAACAAGGCCATTGTATCATTGAATTTTTACTTCACGATTTGCCTCCCAAGTTAATGTGTACCACGAGATCAGCCATACTTTTAAGTCGCAGTATTAGCCAACATGACAGTTCCCATAATATGTTAGGAGTATCGGGCCTCATATTTTGGGAACTACAACATTAACAAAGAAACATATATAACATAAGAATCTCCTCATCAAACAAAAGATAATCTATTGGATATGCGTATATTGGATATAATGGCCACTATTCACCGATTTAGCACTGGAAGTGATTGCGTAACATCAGATAAAATGCACGTAGATTGGATTCTCAGCATAGAAATTGGGGGAACCAGTGTCAGCAAACTCAAAAAGCGATACTGATTAGCCAATACATTAAAGTTATAAAAATAAGCTGCAATTCTCAATGCTACACTGATTAGCTACTTCCACGTTAATTAAGTGGTAATTTACACCCCGGACAGATTGTAGCTACAAATGATATCACCATAGTGAAACACATTGCTATAAGTTCCCATTGGGAGGCAAATACTAGATGTTGGATTGAATCAATTTTAATATTCGGTACCAAATGTCCCAGGAAAACTACGCATTCTTTTCATTTCTACAGCTGATTTTACTTTGCTACACTAACATATTAACTTATTATTTTTGTAAGGAATAAATTATATAGTTTAAGTTCAGCTATGATACCAAATAAACAACACCCTAGTCCTAATTTAAAATATTCCATTCAGTTTCATTTCTATAAATCATGGTTATTTCTCTCATTCATTTAAATATCCGATCACTCATCAAGATTGTTGTACGCAATCTCAGACACAAATTTATCTTTGTCTTGCTACTGATATCGTTTAGGGTGTTTCGCCATTCATTTTCTTTCCTTTCATTCAGTTACTTTGTTCTCATTCTTCTTTCTCGATGTGATTCTGCAGTGTAAGAAAAGTTTGAGTCATGTAACTACTGAAATTGTTTAGTATCGAAATTCGATGGGACCCGTCCCAGAATGACCACAGCTGGACCATGAAGCAAGAGATGTTTCACTGATTCTGAGTAGGAGTTAAACAGCACAATTCACTAACACTTTGAAACCATAGACCAAGTTATCAATTGTCAAGATTATGCCAAGGTTTTAAAAAACGGAAACGGCCGACGTATCAGTCGCGGTCGCATGTAACGGGATCGGACTATATCGGAGGGACTGTAACGGAAAACGGGGATCGAATGCGTGAATTTTAGAAAACTGCCACGGACGTTTTCTTCGTTTTTCCTGATTTTTCCCGATTTCCCCGACGCGAAATGGCCATTTTTCCCTTTACTAACGCGAAAGGGCCGTTTTTTGTGTGAATAAAATTTACACAACGCGTAACGGAAAACGGTGGCACCCTCTGCCGATTCCATTACAACACGGCCGCTCCACACCTCTTTTACCGTTTTTTTAAAACCCTGGATTCTGCATACCGAAAGAGACCATAATGGAACCTCTATTTTCCAAACCGAAGGAGCTGGAACCGCCACAGATACATCATTACCACAAAAGGCAAACACTGATCGAACTAAGAACAACCCAATCAACAAAGACAGGTGATCCTCCAGAGTGTCAAAGCCCCCTTGGGGAGACCCAATACGTCGTGAAATACCAAAAAGTTCAACAATTCATGTAGCTCCTTGCCGTTTAAGTCTTGTCTGAACCGAACTTCCCACACCGAATTCCCACCTCCCTTACACTCACCCCCTCCCCAAAAAATGCACCAAGTCACTAGCTCTAAGACTAACTACAGCTTTCAGACCATAACGGAACCACTATCTTCCAGATCGAAGGAGCTGGGACAGCCACAGATACATCTTGCGGACATAAGGTGAACAGTGATCAGAGAGAAAAGAACCTACTCAAAGACACTTCCACTCAAGAGTATCAAAGTCCCCTTGGGGAGGCTCAATACGTTATTAAGTAATAAGTACCAAAAGGATCAACAATTTATGTAGCTCCTTGACGTCTGAGTCTTGTGAACTTGTCTCAACCGATCACACCACACCCTACCTTACCTTAACCACCTCCCAAACATCAACACTGAGTCACTAGCTCTAGGACAAACTAGAGTTTTCAAATAATAATCATACTCTGGAAACTTTTAATCTCTGGGATTGAATTAGTCTTTCCCATAGTAGCTTGGGGTACTCATCATGTCCACAGTCCAAATACAATCAAAATATACCAGCCAAAATTTCAATTTTGCTCATCAACTTTAAGGATAATAAATATACATTGCAAAAACACCCATCTTAAACTAAGTGAAGGCATTCATACCTTCCTCAGAAGCAAGTTGCTTCCAGGCATTCAACTTCATTTTTTGAGTATTTGCCTGAAATTGAACATATACTAAACTTATAAGATAAAGGAGAACATGATGCTTCAGCCTCACATTATAATAACTCAAGTAATAACAAGCACAAGGAGGAATTACATTTTGTTTTGGAAATTATTTAAGTCATATCAGTCATTCCTCTTTCTTATACCTACATAGTAAATAAAAAAGCCTTTCAACTTTCTCCAACTAGGTCAGCATCAAATTCATTTCTTCATTGTTATTTTCTCATTTCAAGTTTCTTACAGGCACAACAAAGGTATACCACTCTGTCCCAGCTCTTTCTTCCCAATCTGACTTTTGTCACTATTCACTGAGTCTCTTTGACCCGGTGATTTGAATAGCAAACCGATGTAATTTTTTGACAATTATTTCAAGGTGTTGTAGAGTAAAAGGTGCTCTATAATATGGTGAAAAAATTATCAAAAAATCGTATCATTTTGCTATCCAAATCACCCGGTCAAAGTGACCCAGATACGAGTCAAAAAAGTCAGATGGGAAGAAAGAGCTGGGACGGAGTGGTAATAGTTTAAGATGATTATGTTATCACATAATAACTTCTTCCTGAAGCATTCAATTCAAAATTTATCGCGGCAGATATCTACCTAGACATGTGTGTGCACACGTGCATGTTTGTGGCACTAACGATACTATGCTACCATACGAACATTTCTATTCTAGCTACACCTGTCCTTTGCCTATATTCTGAAGTTTTTCCTTTCACAAACTAAAACCAACTATATACTCGTTCCATGTCAGCTGAATAGGGGTATATTATTGATATAGAATATTTCAATATATTTTTAGCATATGAAGACTTTTTAACATTTGTGAACTGTCAGGTTATTAGACCATATAAAATTACATAATACAGCCTCTACGAGATGTCTGACTCATACAGAATTTCCTGTTTCCCCTGATGCATGAAGAAAGCTCAAATGTTCTATCTGGGAATGCACATTATAAATGAAAAGTGAAATTCCACAAAATCTGCTCAGTTAAGTAAAGAAATAAGCATGGTCAAAGCATTGGGTATATTTTTGAGCTTATTGGCCTTTTAAGAATTGATTTTGGAACCCCCTTAAGCAAAGAAATCTGAACAAATTTGTGTCTATACATGCCGGGGAAACACCTAGTACAGAGGACATACCGTTAGATATCACATGTTCAACATCGTCCCTCAAAGAAAAATTTAACAACCAGAAATTATACCAAATGTCACTCTGTTAGATAAGCTAGCAATCTCCGTGTCCATGCATTTATTTTTATTTTTTGATGGTATGCATTAATTTTCTTTTAGCTGTAGTCAGCATTATATTTGAGATTTGATTTTAGCGAGGTGAAATTGGGTTCTCTAGCTGAGACAGGTGAGTTCTTTAATTTATCTCATTATTGCCATATTGAAAAGATTTTAGTGAAGTCAGTTGCATGAAAAGATAATAAAATGTATGGGTAGCCATGTTAGTGTGATGATGACCACGCAGATCATAGCAGAACATTTCACAGGATAAATTGTTGTCTCTAAATTTTCAGGTCTGCTAATTGCTTTTTCCCTCTTTGAGCAGTAATAATATAATATTTGACTTAAAAGGTGAATAGAGCAGAGGCAAGCAATTCAATGCAAATAACCACCAAACTTACGTGCATGTCAGTGTACGCACTACTATAGGAAAGTAAGTAACACGACGCCATCTTACAAAACTTCAATAAGGCATAAGCATTACCGATATCGCAACTCAGCATCACAATTGAGAAAATAAATAAACTGCGAAAGAAATAGCTAGAGTAGAAAAGTTTACCACCACATTGTCCCAGGAGAAAATGAGACCATAAGCTTCATCAGGTTTCATAGCGTAGCGAATTCGTTTAAGAAAACCCTCTTGTAGTCTGTCGTTCAGAAAATCCTGGACATATTCACTAACCATATAAGCTACTGAGAAGTGAGAATTTTACATTGATATTTAAAGCCAATAAAGATATTCAGGCTACGCCCTAACCAAGAAACTGCAAATTGAGATACTGCATATTAGTGCGCAGCATAGTCATCAATATACACCAAAAGAAGAGGTTTGAGCTGACATACCACATCAACTTTAAGAGGCCCATCTGATCTAAATGTCTCGAAACCTTCTCCATATTCAGCTCCAATTACCTAAAACACAAAAAACCCAGATCATCAACCATCTCCAATTCAACAAAACAACAGTTTCAAGGAACATACAAGTCAAAAACAAAAAACCCTGAAACCCTAGCTCATCAAATCCTCCACATAGACCTATTCAAAGCAAAACCCACAAAACCCAATATGGAAGAACAACAAATTCGTACAAAAACAACAAAAAACTGGAGGATTAGACAGCTTCAAGGAACATACAAGTCAAAAACAAAAAAACCCAGAAACCCTAGCTCATCAAATCCTCTACAAAGACATATTCAAAGCAAAACCCACAAAACCCAATTGGGAACAACACCAAATTCGTACGAAAACATCAAAAACCGGAGGATTAGAGTACCTCTTCCATGAAAACTCTGTTGGGTGCGTTAAGGTGCCCATTTCCGCCGGAGCTGCAAGCGCTCCTCACCACTATCCGACGATTCTGATCATCACAATCACAGACCACGAACGTCTCAATCACATAAACACGTCAAAAACAAAGACGGAGAAATAGATAAAGAGTGTAGGAAAGTTATTTACCGGTAGTCTGAGCTTTGTGGGGAATTGGGTTCCTTGCAGAGAATGAATCGAGGATGGCTTCATTGAGAGTATGGAGGATGAAGATGAGGAGGAGCTCGTGAAGATAGTGCTATCCATGGTGGTGATGGAATTAGAGAGGGAGAGAAGAAGGGTGAGCTGCAATAGATGAAGACAAAGGATGAGGATCGAGGCTAGGGGTGAGCACGGACCGGTTTGGGCGGGTATTGTCGAAAATTTTGCCCCGACCCAATAGGTACGGGTTGGAGAACATTCAACCCAAACCCAATCATTTGTTCTTGATACCCAAACCAAACTTAACTTATCGACTCGGCCCGATTCGGACCGGGTTGAACGGGTTGTTAAATCTACATAAGTTATTTGGAAAATGTATATACTTAGTTTAAAAAAAATAAAGATGTATAAGTTTCGTGTTTGGAATTGAAAATTTTAACATAGTTTATTAGAAAAGATGAGTTATTTAAGGAAAATCAACTAAAACTATTATTCGGGCATATAAATTTAGTTAGCGGGCGGTGTTATCTAACTACAATATGTATTTTTTTCATGTAAAAATGTAACCGGACCGGACCGGTCCTAAACGGGTATGCTAAATTTAAACCCATGATCAATCAAAGTTAGTTCGGGTTTGCGATTTTATAATCGTACCCAATCAAGTCGCATGAACGGGTGTTAAATTCGGACCGGTTTGATGCGGGCCGGATTGGGGCGGCCGGTTTGGGTAAGTTTTGCTCACCCCTAATCGAGGCTAATGGTGATGACCCTTTTGGGTTGTGGGCTTTGATAATTTCTATGGGTTGGTCTTTGTTTCTGTCCATCAGATGTTTTTTTGATGGTAGAAGGTGAAGGCCCACTCAAAGTTTATCCATTGTACTATTGGTATATCCCAAAAATCTCACATTTTCTTCAAAGCTCTATGGGCTAGTTTGGATACTCAGGTTTGGTTAACTAATAACCAAACCCAAAATTTTTTCTGGTTGTTGAAATAAATCGGTGGACGGGATATTAAAGCCGGTGACCGGGACAAACCAGGCGGCACTCGGACAAACGAGCGGTACCCGGCTAGAGAGGAAGAAGACGGTGAGAGAGTGGCGGTGCCCTGCTGATTAGTAGGCAGTGTCCTACTTATTAGTTGGCGGTGCCCGGCTCCTTTTCTAACCTAAACCTATATATCCAAACACTACACCCGTTTGGTTAATCGAACCCCCAACCAATATATCCAAATACCCCCTATAATTTGAATGGCTCCATATGAATTTTTGCAACTATGAGGAAAAATAGCCAAATCAAAAAGAAGTGTTGCATGCTCTGGAATTACAAAACCTCCGCGAAGATAAAAAGGTTGCCTCATAATTAGTATTCAAGGTGAACAAATGGTTTGTCTAAGTGGTAATGACTTTGATGCTCGAGTTCATCACTGGGATTTGTTGGTGATTTTGGTGTTGTCGGCCATTTGTGTAATCGGATTTACGTACGACCAAAGTAGACATTGGCATATACATTGTACACGTTAGGAGGTGTGGAGTATACGCGTGGACACAACTATGCTAATGTCTTGGACAACGAACGCCCGTACGACTGCGGGGGTTCGCGGGCGCAGCCCCCCGACGGCGGTCCGGGGGCGCTGCCCCCGGTGGGGTCCAAGGGGAAACGCCTCTGGCAGCGTTTATAACCGCCAGATTAACCGCCTTGTCTCCCTCTCTATTTGTCATTTTTGGTCGGATTCAGAAATACAGAGAGAACCTGTGAGTTTCGAAAATCCATAACCACCATATTCGTTCTTGATATAGTCTCTGTTTTATCCGATTATAGATTTCGTGCATACCGCCGAAATACTTTAACCTGAGAGTGATTCACACGACTCAGAGATTATCCAGGCCTATTGTTCCCGTTTCAAACACCCCGATATCCTACAGGGTCCAAACCATGTGGCACACAATTAGTTAGGTTGTAGTAGAGCTGCTTATTCGGTTACAGCTGAACTGGAACCGAACCGGTGGAAGCCAAACCGGTCGGTTTCGGTTCGGTTAGACGGTTATTTTGTATTTTTCGGTTCGGTTAGACCGGAAGCGAATTTTGGGTATATCTGGAACCGGGCCGGAACCGTGGACCGAAACCGCTTTGGTTAACCGGTTCGGTTCCGGTTCCGAACCGGGTCTGGACAGTTTTTTTTTCTTTATTTTAGGGTTGTTTTTTGCCGTCCGTGGTCGTTTCTCGGTTCGTTTCCGGGTCGGTTTCGGTTTCGGAAGACTGCCAAACCGAACCGAGACCGAATATTACCTGTTTCTGGTCTGGTTTCGGTCCACCGGTTCTCAGTTCGGTTCTCGGTTGCACATTACCGGTTAATTCGGTTCGGTTTTAACCGGAACCGCCGGTTAAATCAAACCGAAATGCAGCTCTAGGTTGTAGTTTAGATTTACTTTGTATTATGATGTTCTATGTATGCGGCAAAAAGAAATCAGCCTTCAAAGTAGGAAGAAAGTTAGACCGACATGTTGTAATGAGCTCTAAATTTTATTATGATGCTGGCAAGGATAGAGTTGCAAGTCAGAGTTTTGAAGGATGTATTATGGGTGAGTTTGATATGACTTAATTTCAATATAAGTTGACTTATGAGTTCATGTCCAAAAAGTCGATGATAAAAAAGATTAACAAAAAAGCTAAGTTTATTTGATGAAGAAGACGCGTAAGTTCAAAAGTTCAAAAAAAACTTCAAAACCCAACATTTTAACACTATGAACTTAGAAGTCGTAATCCAACTTTTCAGCATACAAGTTCATACCAAGCACTACTTATAAGTTGTCTTCAACTTATAATCCAAAACTGACTTATAAGCTGCTTAAACCAAACTCTCCCTATGAAAAATATTTTAGAAGTTGCAAGCGGGAACCGGTTCAAACTAAAAGCTAATTTTGCATTGTATTTAGAAGCTCAATATCGAAGAATGGTATGCTATGATCTTTAATTGATGGATATGAGACAGGCACTAATAGAGTGTGACAATCTACAACCGGTGAGGCATGTGCATTGAGAGAAGCCTTTTAGTTGGGAGATCCTAATTCTGAGTATGAAATCAAAAGAGCTATGGCTTCATGTCCTGAGACTGTATGACTTATGGGGGTACAGCCTATAGCCACGAGGGTGACATTAGACACCGCGCGTGGATGAAGAAATAACTATCACTTGGGAGTACCTGAAGAAATCAAAACTTATAGAGAGAGAGAAAGAGAGAAGAAGGAGAGAAAGAAGAATTTGATTCATTGAATTAGAGCATCGTTCTGTTACAAGATATAACAGAGGCTAACAACATTTCCCTCTTCTTCTAACTTCTTCTTAATTACAACATGACCCCTAACCTTTCTGCATACTATAGAAATGTACCTTCTGAATCTTGTATCATCTAATATCCTCCCTCAATCCAATGGCTCTCTCTTCTAACGATTTTGAAACACTTTAGAAGTGTTATAGGTACTCATGGCTAGCTGTGGAATAACATTTTGAAACACATGAATAGGCGATGCTTTGGTAAGCACATCTGCTAATTGAAACTTAGAAGCAATGTGCGCTACCTTAAGTCTGCTGCTTGTGACTTGTTCTCTCACAAAGTGAAAGTCTATTTCTATATGCTTGCTCCTGTTGTGGAAGGCTGGATTTGTACTTAGCAGGATAGCAGACACATTATCACACAAGATTAATGGAGACTCTTTCTGAGAAATCTTCAAATCTTGCAGAATAAAGCTAATCCACTTCAGTTCAGCTGCTGTGGAGGCCATGGCTCTATATTTTGCTTCTGTTGAACTCCTTGAGATTGTATTCTGTTTCTTAGAACACCAGGATATAAGATTTGTGCCTAGAAAAACACAGAAGCCAGTAGTACTTCTCCTGTCTTCAGGATTCCCTGCCCAATCTGCATCAGAAAATGCAGTGACACTGAAGTTGCTGGGTTTAAACTGCAATCCATTATGTAAAGAGCCTTTCACATATCTCAGTATTCTCTTGACTCCCATATAATCACATTTTTGGGATTGTGTAAGTGTTGACACACTTTGTTCACAACAAACTGTATATCAGGTCTAGTGACTGTGAGGTACTGAAGAGCTCCCACAATACTTATGTAATGAGCTGCATCTGAATATGGTTGAATATCTTCTTGTGTAAGTGTAACCTTGGGTAAGATAGGAGATTCACATGGTTTGCAATCCTTCATACCAGCCTTGATTAGAAGATCAGCTGCATATTTGCTTTGTTGAAGATGAATTCCAAACTCATCTGTGCTTATTTGAATACCCAAGAAATATGAAATTTCACCCAGATCTTTCATAGCAAAAACTGATGACACATGAGTAATCAAAGCATTGATAAATGTCTCATTATTACCTGTGATAAGAATGTCATCCACATAGATGAGTATTACCACTGTAACTGTGTTGGAGTGAAGAACAAACAAAGATGCATCAGCCCTGTTCATTCTGAAGCCATTCTTTATCAGAAAACTTGTCAACAAGCTGTACCAAGCTCTAGGTGCCCGAGGCCATATAGGGACTTGTGTAATTTGCACACATAAGAAGGAAACTGCTGGTTCTCAAATCCAGGTGGTTGAATCATGTACACCTCTTCTTGTAATGATCCATGTAGGAAGGCATTACTGACATCTAGCTGTTTTGTGTGCCAATTTTCTGAAATAGCTAAACTCAGAACAATTCTCACAGTTTGTTGTCTAGCAACTGGACTGAAAGTTTCTTCATAATCCAGTCCATATTGTTGATGAAATCCTTTGGCCACTAGCTTTGCCTTATACCTACTAACTGATCCATCTGCATTTCTCTTGATTTTGAATACCCATTTGCAGCCAATTGTTCTTCTGTGAGAGGGTAGAGGTAGGAGAGACCAGGTATTCTGTTGTAGTAAGGCAGTATATTCCTCATGCATGGCTTGAAGCCAATGAGGTGACTTCATGGCTTCTAGATAAGTGGGGGGTTCTTCATTGAGAAAGGATTGACAGAAGTGAACAGCATATCTGGGGTTTGGTTTGGAGATACCAGCTTTGGACCTTGTAGTCGTGGTGGGAACAGTCTGTAATGGTTCTGAACTTGTAGAAGAAGAAGCATAATCAAGTGGTGAAGATGAGGATGATGGAATAGGCTCAGGTGGTAATGGAGCTGTGTTTGGTGAAATAGGTAATTGTGAAGTAGACACAGAATGAGACTGTGATGATGACAATGGTTGAAATAAGGGTGGAAATTGCATCCAAGAAGACACATAAGAAGTGGTTTTTAACATAGGTGTAGATGAAGGTAAGGCAGAGAAAGGAAACTCATTTTCAAAAAAATGTACATGTCTAGATACATAAATGGTAGATGTTTTGGTATCTAGGCATTTATATCCTTTGGTGTTGGGACAATTGTAGGGTTTTGATTCATGGATGCGCAACGGAAGCATAAACAAACATAAAACCATGCAAAACCCTCCAAGTATCACAAGTCAAGAGACATAACGATGGTAAGGGTTAGAAATCATAAACACACCTTTGGGTTCTCCTTGATGACTTCAAACGCGAATTGTGTCACGTTCTCTATGGTTGATCCACGCCTAGAGTTGATCCTAGAATCTCCTAAGTCCTTGGTGCTAGCCCGGAAGAGGAAGATGAAGAAGAATCACGCAAAACGAGACCCAAAAGGAGGGTCTCGGCCTCCTTTGGCCGACGCGGACGGGGCGGCGACAAGGGGGCGGCCGGGCCTCCTTGTTGCTTGCTCTCTCTCCTTTTGTTCTCTCCCACTCTTGTTATGTTCAATTATGAGCATAAGTTATATGGGAAGGAAGGAAGGAAGGTCCTTTATATAGTCCAACAACTCCTTGTTAACTACCTAAAGGACTTATTCTAGTCCTACTAGAATTCAATTTAGTCCCTTCCTTGCAAATTAGTCCCTACTAAGTTTGCAAGGGTTTGAAAGTGATCCTTCTAATTAATTAATCCAATTAATTAATTCCCAAATCTAGTTCAACTCTATGTAGCGCGTGACCCCGTAGGTTCTATCTAGTTGGTAACAACTATTTGCTAATATGGAGCGGTCTCTAGCAAAACATCCATTCTAGCCAACTAATAGAATAGTCATCTTGACAACCTTTGTACAAGTAATTGTCTCATCCTTTTGTCTCTATATCCGGATTGGACACGAGACATACAAGTCACACTCGTATATCCAATCCATAGTTTCTCGATCCATGGGAATAGCCTTATTCGTGCAAATAACATCAATATCCCATATTGATTTATTTGAGTCTGGCCAGACATTCTATAAGCACTATCCCTCGAGTGGCCTAGGATATTTGCTCCCGTTATGTGGGAGGGACAAATTCTATCTACGTCCACTACGATATCTAAGCTTGCTTCTTATTGTATCCAGTACACGCCTTTATAACTACCCAGTTACGGTGTAGCGTTTAACGCTACCAAGATCACAATAATCCACAACTAGAATATCTAGTGACTTCAAGTCTAAGGATGACAATACCATTGTACCGCAAGAAGCGCTTGTGACTCAACATAACGTGTATGTAGCCTTCTTGGAGATGGGTCAATCCAGTGCAACATTCCCTAATGCACACCTATGCGTCGGATCGTGATATCTCCATATCAATCCAACCCCATACTAGTCTATAGATGATTGTCCCATTAATCATTATACTTGACTAGGGATATTTAAGATAAACAACACAATTGTAAATCTAAGGACTTCATTATATTAAATATCCAATAAATAATAAATGAATTTCTAGCCACAAAAATTCATACTAAACTAGATTGCCTCTAGGGCATCTATTCCAACAACAATAACCTAAGAAAACACAAGCTGTTGATCTTTGTTGAAGCTTGTGTTTGGTGTAAGGTTTGATCTAGGGGAAGCAAAGACAGCCAAACACCTTTAGAGAGGTGTAAGAGGGGTTTTGTGATATAAACAGTAGTAGGAGGACTTGTAATTGAGGATCCTTTTTGGTTGTATATTGATTAGAAAGTTTGCTGTAGCAACAGCTTCTAACCAGTATTTTGGTGGCATCGAGGCATGATACAAGAGTGCTAGAGAAGTTTCTATTAAATGTCTATGTCTTCTTTCTACCCTCTCATTTTGCTCAGGAGTATGAGGACAGGAGGTATGATGAATGGTACCATGAGATTGAAGGTAGGTACCAAACTCAGTGTTATAGAATTCAGAACCATTGTCTGTTATGAACACTTTGACATTGGAATGAAATTGAGTTTGCACATATTTAGAAAAATGAACATAAGCAGTTTAAGCTTGATCTTTTGTAAGAAGAGGGTATAACCAGCAGAATCTTGTAAAATCATCAATAAAGAGAATATAATACTGGTAATTTGAGCAAGAAGCAACTGGGGAAGGTCCCCATACATCAGAATGTACTAAATCAAAAGATTTGTGTACAATAGACTCAGATAAGCAAAATGGTGGTTTATGGGATTTTGCTATTTCACAAGGAATACATGCATTTTGTTTTTGAGAGTTGGAATTGGAATGTAAATTCTGAGAGAGATGCTGCATGATGTTAGAAGCTGGATGTCCCAGTCTGTGGTGCCACAAAGAAGATGCAGATGCACACACAGCTGCAGACAAAATAGATGGAGATTGAGTTAGAGTAGGACAAGGTGAAGTGGAATTATAAATGAAGGAAGAGAGTGGAGGAGAAGGGCTAACCAGGGTATGTGGTAGAACATAAAGTCCATTTTCACAGGGGCCCTGGTAGAGAATATGGTTGTAGGCATCCTTGATTTGAAAATTCTTAGATGTAAATGTGATTGAACAGTTATTAGCATGAGTAATTTGAGAAACTGACAAGAGATTAGATGAAATATGAGGAACAAGTAAGACATTAGTAAGAGCCATATTACCATGTGGGAGAGGAAGAAGTCCATCACCAAATGAGTGATAGGTAGATCAGAACCATTACCAACTGTAACACTTTGAGTACCTGAATATGGTAGAGCTGATGTTAGAACCCCAATATTGTTAGTAACATGTGCATTAGCACCTGAATCCAATATACAGAACTTAGAACCTGAATAAGGAGCTGAATTTGGTGGTCTTGTAGAGCTGTAATGTGTCACAGGATCATAGCCAGAAAAATGTGGTTCAGAAACTTGTGCAATGTTGCCATAAGTAGCTCCAGAAAAATTGCTGTATGTAGATGAATTTCTGGGTCTTGTAGGAGGTTTGAAGCTGTTATAAGTGGTAGTATCAGCTCTATACCAGCAGTCAATTGCTGAGTGTTTGTTCTTGCCACAGATTTGACATATAACATCATAGTTTGTAGCCCTAGAACCTCTGCCATTGCTGTAGCCATAACCATAAACTAAACCAGGGTGTTGAGTAGCTCTTGGATTTCCTCTTCCAAAACCAGAACTAGATACATAACCAGGAGATCTATTAGTAGAAGAAAAACGTCCACCACGTGGAGCTAGATTACGTCCACGGCTAGAATAAGGTCTATATGCACTGTAAGCTGTGAGCATATCAGGTGTTTGTTGAAATGTCTCAGACAAAGTGCCATTTCCAGTCAAAGATCACAAAGGTTTTGAAGTGGAATTGACATGAAGATCTTTTGAAAGTAATAGTGAGGACAATTGATTGACAGTAAGAGCAGTTGCTCGCAGTCTAATATTGGATTTGACATGATCAAATGCAGAAGGTAAGCCTCTTAAGATGTAAAGTATGAGATCTTCTTCTGTAACTTGTTCTTGAACTTGTAATAGTTGATCTACTAGATTCTTGGCATGATCAAGATACTGAGTCATAGTATGGTTTCTTTTGGTTAAGCTACACAGCTGTTCTTTGATTTGATGAATATGACTCCGAGAGAGTGATGTGAACCTTTGGGCTAGGGTTGACCAAATCTCATGTGCAGTGGATAGATGAAGAATAAATGGAAGAACAGCAGGCGAAATAGATGCAATAAAAAAAGTTTTCAAGTGTTGATCAATAGTTCTCCATACCGTATATTCTGGATTCACAGTGAGACTGCCATTGGACGAGAGAATTTGCGATGAAGGCGGTGTACAAGTCAGATGCTCATAAAGGTCATTTGCTTGAAGAACAGCTTCCAATTGAGCACGCCAAAGCATATAAATCGTATTGTCGAGCTTCAATTGCACTAAGGATTTGAGATTAGAGATAAGAAAGATGAGACCAGATGGTAAATCAGTCGCCATAGCCAGAAGCAGCGTTAACTCAGTAACTCGGTAGATTTCAACGGAAACTCAGTAAAACTCGTCAAAACTCGGTAGAATATGACGAGAACTCGGCAAAACTTGGTTCCCAACTCGATGCATACTCAGTGAGTGAGATCTGGATACTGGACAGACGAAGAATCAAGAAATAACTCTGTCGGAGATGAAGACAACATCGAGATTCGCCATTAATGAGAAGTGAATGAAGAAATGTTGATAGATTCGTCGCCGGAGATGATGGCGAGACTAGATGTTCATCGGAGACGATGACCGGAGCTGATCGAAGACGCCGATGAGGCCTTTAAAGGCTCTGATACCATGAAGAAATCAAAACTCAGAGAGAGAGAGAGAGAAAAGAAGGAGAGAAAGAAGAATTCGATTCATTGAATTAGAGCATCGTTCTGTTACAAGATATAACAGAGGCTAACAACATTTCCCTCTTCTTCTGACTTCTTCTTAATTACAACATGACCCCTAACCTTTCTGCATACTACAGAAATGTACCTTCTGAATCTTGTATCATCTAATAGTACCGCCTACGACTCCAAGGGTAGCGTGAATTCCTACGTTCTCAGGAGCAAGTGAACACCACATGGAGGTACCACATACAGCACCGCCAGCTCGTAGGGTCCGTTTGGCAAGATGATTTCTTTGGTTTTAGACCAAATGATTTGTTTAAAGTGTTTGTTTCGAAAAGTTTAAATATAAGATTTTGAACCAATTTTTTTTTTTCAAATTTTGCCTTGTTGAAAAAACCACTTCTTTGGTGTTTTTTCTTTGATTTATTTCCATGGCACACAAATACGATACTATCTTCACACTGTGACTTATTAAATTGGAAACTGTCTCTTATTTTAGTAGTTTCTCCGACTTTATAGTCCTCCGATATACGTTAAACAATGTTGCATTTAAAAAGTTGTACTTGGATTGATTTTGATTGTTTGTAAATTTTTTTTAACAAAAAACAATAAGGTATGGACAAAGACAAATATGTTATTTCATCCATAACATAAAGTTTAAAAACTACTATCAAACACATTTTTTTTAATCTAAATTAACAACCATCACCGAATACATTGGTTTAAACAGATTCTTTAGGAAAAAACTAAAAAAATTTCACCACAATCTATAAATTAGTTTTTACACTAAAAACCATTTTACCAAACAATTCGCAGTTCATTGCAAAACTTACATGTGTACTCCAGTTTCATAGAGTAGTCGAAGTGCACGCAAGTAAATCAAACACTACATGTACAAAAATAGAAAAGTATGCAGGGCCCTAAATTACAACTCGTTGTTGTACCCTGACAAGAGGGTTAGATCTGACATAGTAATTCCAATACCCCATCAAACCTAATTTTCAAAGTTATCTTATATAGTTCATGATTAGAGGGGCAAGATATTTCATGAATTATAAATTTTGTAAGATGTCACTAGACTCAAAACAATGGCCCAACGCATCTAAGATATGTGAATTTTCACCACAATCATGTGGAGGGAAATGGGAAGAAGCTTCACAAGAACATGGGTTTTGAATCTAAATTTAGAAGAAACACAATCTTCAAGACAGTTTGCATGTGAAAAAACTAATCCTTTTTAGAGATGAATCTTACTGGCCATTTAATCTGCATTAAGACAAGCCTCACTAGATTGTTTCTCACTCATCTCTTGATTTCGAGGGGTGATTAGGTGGAGGAAGACCACTAGGTCACTTCCGTTGAGGTAATCAAGGTTCTTGGCAGGTTGTCATGTGTAATTAAATGACCAATCGTTGTAGTTTATATCACATATAGCATCATATATGAGTGATTCAAAGAACTATCAAAACTAAATTGTTAGCTGATAATATTGGCTCGTCGCATATTTTACTATCCTTTTTCGATTAAGGTTAGATTGGGAAACCACATTTTGGTTTTGAGTTAGCTCCCTTTTGCTATTTTTAAATTTACCCTTCCTTTTTGCTATTTTTAAATTTACCCCTCGTGTAGTAGAGTAGAGGGTGCATTGTAACCAAGAGAAACCGGAAACTTCATCAAGAAATAATTGCGTAAACTAGCTAGAAACAAAGCTTAACTAAGATAATACAGAAATGCGAGAGTTACATTCAAACGTTAACTTGAGAATTCAAACAAGCTTCAACTAATTAATTATGGAACCAGCACGCTGATACGAGCGATCGAAAACATTAGGATAAAAATTGGTAACTAAATTGAATGGGAGTATATAATTGTAAAAATCATAATTTTATTCAAGGCAGTTCCAAGAGCGTCGTGAAAGACTTTGGTGTTTAGAAACCCTAACTTTAGATGAATAAAGATATGCGATGAGCGAATTGCACAAAATGCTAATGTTGGGCTTGCCTGAAATTGCTCAAAAACACTGTAGTAGGAGTGTCTCCACTACTGTTAAAATAATCCTATTTTTTTTTTAAGGCATGATACCGGCTATTACATGGTTTTTTTAAAGGAAAATAGAACTTCATTTAAAAGAAACGGGAGAAAGTACAAAACACCCACAAGAAACCAAAAGAGAAGCCACGGCAAACCAGCATTCAAGGGTGCTAAAAACAACTGCACCTGCACCTCCAAACATAAAAAACCTACTGAAACCTACAAATTCTTAACCTTGTTTTGATTACATAGTATAACTGAAAGGTAACATAAACTAGGGGTGATCATCTAAAGATCCTTCAACTTTTTCTTCCACTCCTTTGACCAATTCTTCTTCCTTCCTTGGCCCTTCTCCTACCTGCTTGAACAAATTGAAAACACAGATGTTAACAATATGTATGCGAAAATGTGAGAAGTTTCTTGCAGAGATGTAAGTAATGGCAGTATCAATCATCTCAAGAATGGCGTTTGGAGCATGCAAGATAGCTCTTTCTTTGTGAAACGAAAGCACCATGCCACAATTCTGAGCTCTCCAGTAGACCTCTCTACCATTTTTGCCTTTCTTTGTCCAGACAAAGGTATCAACAACGTGCATGTGACAGTTTTCCCCTTGTATGAAGGTGTTGCGCTAACTCTCCCCACCGTCTCTCTTAATATATAAAGAGAAACATTTATGCAGTTCCTCTGTGCTGAAATCTGAATTGCACATATCTCTATTGTCTATCACTATGCAATGTTAATTCAGATATAAAAGGAGAAATGTAGATTGAAGATTCCGAGTTAGCACGAATCTTTTTTTTTTTTTTTTTTTTTTTTTTTTTTTTTTTTTATGAAATACCAACTTCATTACGAAAAGGGCAAGCACAATAGAGTCAGAGATAAAAAATAAGTGGTCCATGGAGCATAAACAAAGAAACAAAACTAACCATTGCTATTTATACCACTGTAGTCATCACTTTTTACTCCATTTGCTTACCTCTTTATTGGTACGGTATATTTTTGCAGTCTCAAAAAACTGTTGCATAAAAAGAAAATCTGCTACTTCATAATTTATATTCAAATTCATCAATGCAATAGTCACATGCTTGCACTACCCCACGAGGCTAAAATACCAGATGCAGAAGGATTCACCACTGAGATGCCATCGTGCTGGCATGGGTACATGCTTACACAACCACTAGGTTACCAGATAGGGAAAATTCTCAACTGAACTACAGCCAATATTCATAAATACTTTTATCATTTTCCAATTGAAATCATCATCAAATTACCAGATACCATTCTGAATTCTTTTTTTACACATCAATTTGACTTTTATCATTATTTACTGGGTCACTTTGATCCCGTGATTTGGATAGCAAATTATGTAATTTTTTTAATCTTTTTATGGTCTTGTAGTGTAAAAATTGTCTTATAACACAGTGAAAAAATTATCAAAAAATTGTATTATTTTGCAGATTACCCGGTCAAAGTGACCCAGATACAAGTCAAAAAGTCAAAATGATATGAAATAGAAGAATTATGAGTAAAATACACTTTCACCCCTCAAGTTTGATGCAAAGACACTTTCACCCCTTCTTGTTTGAAAATGACACTTTCACCCCTTCTTGTTTGAAATGACACTTTCACCCCTTTTGTTTTCCAAACTTTAGGCCACTTACACCCTCACTGTCATATCATAATCTTAAGAGAGCAAATTTGTTCCCGAAAGTGACGGAAAACCGCCACTAGACTAACGGTGTCACAATTGGGGAGAGTGTATATATTCTGAAATCTAACAGACAGAAGGGGTGGAAGTGTCAGTTCCCAAACTGAAAAGGGTGAAAGTGTCTTTCCATCAAAATTGAGGGGGTGAAAGTGTTTTTTACCCAAGATTTGTAGTGGTACGAAGAATTCTGAACTGAACTAGCAAATATTCAGTTTTTTTTTAATCATTTTCAAAGTGAAATCACCATCTTCAACATCTGCAAAAAGTTAAATGCAAATAAATAATTTGGGAAAAAACAAATGAATTATGAATAAATATAAAAAAAAATGGTGAGTGGTGACAGTATTCCACGAGTAGCATCTTTACTAGTAGTACCACTTCGATAGAATGATTTGAACGTAAAGCGATGCAATTTATACTACCTCTGTCCCAGTTCTTGCCACCATCCTGAATATTTGACACGTATATGGGTCATTTTGACCGGGTGATTTCAATAGCAAAATGATGCGATTTTTCGATAATTTTTTCACCGTATTATAGAGCAACTTATACTCTACAACACCATGAAAAAATTATCAAAAAATTAAATTACTTTGCTATCCAAATTACCGAGTCAAAGTGACCCAGTGAATAGTGATAAAAGTCAAATTGGTGGGAAAGAGCTGAGATAAAAGTAGTATATAATATTTTCACCGAGTTGTAGAGCTACTTTTTTGTTCTACAATGCCAGAAAAAAATTATTAAAAATTGTATTATTTTACTTTTTAAATTACCGGATCAAAGTAACCAGTAAATAATGATAAATATCAGAGAAAGAGTAGGGACAATGTTATAGTGAAATTAAATGTACATTTACTTTGCTTGCTGCATGTGGGATTCCCCTACTGAAATGGGAAGTTTGCAGTGAAGTAGGTAGTATAACTACTGCTACTACTACTACAACATGTATATTTATATTCTGAGTACAATCTGAGTACAATAGCACAGTGTTTTTATCAATGTACAGAAAGGGTTTCAATTTTTGTGGGACAATGTATGTTTGCAAATTATTTTAGAGTTAATTGTATTTTACCCGTCTGCATTTTGGGGATTTATGCAAATTACCCCTTGTGTTTCGAAATGTTGCAAAAAGCTCACCCGTGGTACCATTGTTGTGCAATTTCGTTAAAACTAAAGGAATTCGGCTTGAAACGTCAATTACGCCCTTAATTTTCAGTGTATTGTCAAAATAGTATAAATCTCAATAAAAAAAAAGGAGAGAAAAGAGGAGACATTTGTGGAGGATGAAGAGAAAAAGAAGAAAGAGGAGGCGACAACCGTAGATGCAATGATTGCTTCTTCTTCTTCTTGCTAGTCAAAGTCACATCCTCATAATACACGAGCAAAAACTATCGTTCTATGTGAGCTTTGGGTATCTCTTTGCGTTTTGTTCGGTGGTGGTTATGGCAAAGGAGGAAAAAACAATCAGAAGCAGAAGAAGAATAAGACAGAGAAGAGATAGAGACAGAAGAGAAACCGCATGTGGAGAATTCTTCATCTAAATATTCATCAATCTGCATAAAAATAGAAAGTAGTGTCAGAGAGATAGTGGGAGGAGAAAATGGTCATAATATGATGCATTTAGAAGGGCATCTTATTCTTTTTAGCCGCAACCAAATGAAAAATTACTCCCCTCCGCATAGAAAAGACATTTGACATGGAAGTTTCTTATAACATTTCGAACTACACGGGGTCTTTTGTACCTAACTACAAGGGATAAAATGCAGTTAACCCTTACTATAGTGTTAGACATTTAAACAGTTTGATACTACTCAATAGAACTTTTGACAGAAAACCTCCCTGCAGTATGGTTTCGCTGACACTTAGCTACCAACAGTATTGATTTTGTCTGAAAACCCCCCTGCAGTTTCACTTTTACTGACATCGCGCACCATTTTTTAAACAGAAACCCCCCTGCAGTTTCAGGTTTACCGACACTTAACTACCAGCAGTTTCAGTAAAATGGTGCGCGATGTCGGTAAAAGTGAAACTGCATGGGGGTTTTCTGACAAAATCAATACTGCTGGTATCTAAGTGTCAGCGATGCGATACTGTATGGGGGTTTTCTGTCAAAAGTTCTACTCAATATGTCAATGTTACTTCCCTCCAAAAGAAATGTCAATGTTACATTGCTTCAATGCCCTCACATTATTTTCTTAAAAAAAAAAATGCTCTCACACTATTGGTTGAAGGTATGTACCATAAAATTAAACTATTATCACGACTTCTCAATGTCATTTCAAAATCAATCTATTAATCACGACTTCTCATTGTCATTTCAAAATCAATCTAATATACTTACTGATAATGGTTAGATTAGAAAATGAAAGATGTGACTCTTATAGTGCATGCAAGTTTAGATTATAAAATGGTCACAGTCGTCAAAAGGTATCTGAGTTAACTGAGAATACCTTTGTGATCGTCTTTTTCACTCTATTTGCTCCAATTTCTAGTACTTGAGCGTGTAGAGTCCTTCCACAAGCGCTTGGTACCTCTAAGGACTAATATATCTTAAAAAGAGCTTAAATTTTTACTAACGAGTGAATGTGCACGGTTTCAGTAGATACATAAGCATGCACGGTAAGTTTAAATGCAGAATGCAGTAATCCAACTTCAGAACCAAACTGGAATAAACCCTAATTGCATTAAAACTCAAGAAGGAGAATTGACCTGTCTATTAGGGTGGGATCCATTTTCAACTAGCAGGCAAATCAAATTTCAACAGCCATTTAATTTAAGAGATGAGTATTTCAATTTGCATTACTTAAATGAGCTTGAATGGTTAGAACCTCAATTAAGATAAACCATGTCGGTTGGTGCTTCGCAGAAGCACAATAACCACACAACCACATTTTTACTAGATTAGACCTATTTGAGTTGAAAAATAATGAAAATCGCCATTTACGGAATAATACCAATATGTGCTCGTTTAGAAATTCGTACTTAAAGTCTGGGTTTTTGGGCTTGAAACCGAGACTCTTGTTTCTTAGTTTCTCGAACCGCTACTTGGATTCTCAGTTTCAAGCTTATTTGAATTGAAATGTCGATTTTTAAACGAGTCTATTTTTATATTATCGCTCAGATAGAGATTGTTTTAAGTATTTTTCCGCCCTAAGAGACTCATTCGAGTTAAATTTTCACAACTCGCTTTCTAAACTCAAATCAGTGTATGCGGGGTTCAGTATATGTGTGGTGGTGATATCTGCAACCTCACAAGGTCCATTATAAAGAAAACCCACTCCACAATGAACCAAAAAAATCAAAGTTAGCCCCATCTCTAGCCACGACATGCATTGGAAAATTGGTTGGTTTCCAAATGGCATTTAATTAAGTGAGCCTGAAATGTTAGTACCTCAATGGAACAGAAAATCAAGTCTGTCTCATCTCTAGCCATGAAAAACACACAACTTTTTAATTGAATTCATGGGGCAAGGGTCATGGACCACACCCTTATGAATCTCATTTATTGTATATGCTCATCTCTAACTAAATACCACCCTCACACTTCTCAACTACCTTCTTTTAATTTCATCATCAAAACCAACTATTCATGGAGGGTTCAGATCAACACATGCCCATCTACTAATCCTATGGCCTAGATTCATCCATAAAACACGTGAGAGTGACTATTATATAATTGTCTGCAAGACGAGAAACCCGATAATACTTGTTGATAGTTCAAGGAATTACTGACGTGGTGCTCAAAATATATTTAGGTCATATCATTTATACAAACTCTACACATAATTGTGTACCACATGCGCTAAAAAGCACCATATTAGCAACTCGGTGACCAATGAGTAATTTCTCATTCAAGAAGAACATTTAGCCCTTAGTTATTGTATTATTCCAATTGCTATTTGACCCTTTGATTTTGATGATATGTCTGATTACATCTCTTTTAAACACAACATTTCTCATTTACAAGCTTATAATTTAATTTTTGTTCATAAGAATTCAATTTGGACAAGATATTTGAAGACTACAGTCTGACTTAAAAGTTGAGACTGTGTTATCATTATTGTAAATTTGAATAAGTTCAACTACTTAGAGATATGAATTGGTCATCGTCATATCTTAATCTTTTTTAGCATTTTCACTGTTATGCATGCAAAACACTTCTTGTCCAAAAGGCAAGGAGGCAATGTTATCCGAAGCTTTTAGCGACAAATCTTCATTTCTCAAAATACGGATGGAATAACCATGGGTCTTATATATATATATGAAGGGCTAGATTGACCAAAAAAGAAACCAGAAGGACTTATTACATAAATAAACCCTAGATTTTGCATATAGCTTAATAAGGTTAGCTTGTAGGTTTAAAAGACCTTGATTTATAAATGACCATTCCATATGCAGCCTATATATTTTAGGACCCTCCCTCCAATTATTCATATGTTACCCCCAATCCCCAAACACACCCACATGCCTACTTAGACACCACTTTCTCCTTTCACTTTCATCTTGAACTCCATTGTTGTTTTGAGATCTCAAAAAAATACCCCCAAAGATGGTGAATGGAGTGCATGACCAAATCTCCCAAAAGTTTCTTCAAATTAAGCAAGAGGACAAGTTCTTCTCAAGGCTTCTCTCAAAGGAAGGCTCAAAGGCAGAAGCTTCTTTTAGGGTTATGTACTATGGAGGATCTAGTGGTGCTGCAGTCCCATTCATGTGGGAGTCCCAACCAGGTACCCCTAAACACCCTCTTTCCCACTCTTCTCTCCCACCACTCACTCCTCCACCTTCTTACCAATCCAACAAGTCCATGCAAAAGAAGAAGAAGAAGAGTCACAAGGACAAGATCACACCAAGGTTTCTAGCTACCATCTTTGCAACCAAGAAGTGCCACGTGTCGCCATCCCTATGGCCATCTTCCTCCTCCTCCACTTCTACATCATCATCATGGTCATCTTCATCTGGCTCACTCTCAATCTCATCACCACCATCTAGAAGATCTTCATCATGGTTGTCAAAGTCCAGATCATCCACCCTCCATTTTGGTGTTGATGATCCTGATCATGATCATGAAGAAAAAGATAACACTAGATCTAGTGCCTCTGCTCCATCCTCACCAACCATGTGCTTTGGTGCTAGAAGTTGTGGGTTCCCTAAAGGGTACTTCTGGGGCAGCAGATCTAAACCCAATGTGAAGTCATGCACAGTGTGATTTTTAAGTTCGATTTTCCTCTCCTAAGATGTTGAGTTTTGTGTACATCAATTTCAGTTTGCATCTTAGTGTTATTTGGTACAGCTGTTGTACTACTTGAAAAAACAATGCGTCTGTCAAAATCACCGGAGAGTTAACAGAACTCGTTTACCGAGGTGGTGTGACAATTGTTCTCAATTATTTTCAATTTCTTACCGTTTTGGTGTAGAAGGTTTCGTGTTGTTGCCTTGTGCTACCAAATCAAAATGAAGCAAAATGTAGTAAGTACTGGTATATAGTTATAAAGTACTTTTTCATTTTCTTCTCTTTTTGCAATAATGTAGTAACAATATTTAATGTGATGCTCGTGTGGAGGCATCTAATCCATGATATTCACTTTTCAAAATCGTGATTTTATATGAATCCATCAATAATCCGTGACAAATATGAAATCCACATTCAATGTAGGGTTTTGAGTCTGAGACTTGACATCATTCATTTAAGTCTAGAAGCTTTGATAACATGATAACATAAATTATGGAATATAATTTATATATATATATATATATATATATATATATATATATATATATTAGAGATCGATTTTGACATCTAAAAATATTTGCAAACATCTTACCAGTAAGTGAAGAATATACTATGCATGTATGAATAGCAAACTCGATTTGGGACTATTAAAGAAATGGTTAAAGCCTAACTCTAAGAGTCACCCACTATATTTTTTTTATAATAGTGGTAGTAATGTTACCAAAGAACTGTAGCCTACCATGCATGTTTTAGCCAATCTCGCCTTTTTTGTTTAGTGGTCTTTGGATCTATCTCTTGCAGTTGAATTTGATTATTGTTGGTAGAGCACAAACTGTTGGAGCTAGGGATATTTATTTGATAATGGTACTTATAAAGTACACTTTGATATATAGATGATAACATTAATTTATCATTGTAATACAAGCTGTGATTATTAGATAGATGTATTTTTCTTAATTAGGTTGGATGTTTTTTAAATTATTGGACAATGTATTTAATTTACTAAACTAGTGAGGGACATGCAAGATCTTGTTTATTGTTCAAGTTCATGGAAGGAATTGTAATTATTGAGAAGATAAAGAGTTTAAAACTTCAAAGGCCATTTTGGCATGCTTAGTGAGAAAAGATGAGCAACCAATTTTTCATAAGCCAGTTACAACCTATGATGTACAGGGGCGGATTCAGAGTTTCATGTCAGTAGAGGCTAACTTGAAGAAAATTAATAATAGAAAAGTAAATTTTGAATTTTATGATGTTGAGTGAGGGTTAAAGTACAATTTCTGTAGAGGCTAAACTGAAAAAAGTGACAAAATAAGGACAAAATTTTGAATTTCCAGAGTTGAGTGGAGGCTACAGCCCCCACCTGTCCCCATTTGGATCTGCCACTGATGATGTACCCCTTCTTCCTCAGAACACTGCTTCTTAATTCTATAGTTGTGAATGTGGTACTTTATAGAACATGAAGATCACAAATTTACGTGAAATTCGTATATACTTATGGCTCTAATGTTTTGCAGAGCACCCATTTTAGGGAAGAGGGAGCCATAATATTGGAGACGAAATTGACTCTCATCATAGTTTTACAGAACGAACTTCAACAATCTCTACCTTGAAATAAGGTGAGCTCAATGCCCGAAACAATCTCCCACTTAACAACCACGTAATTTGAATACTAAATTCCATTCCGTGTGAGAAAACAATTAGGATTTTTAGAAAATACTAAAGAACCAGAAAAAAGCCGGAAACAGTGAAGAAGATGAAGATGTTTCATTGAAGAACCTAAACGACAGATAAACAGAGGGAGAAAATATGAAATTATGTTTGTTTTACCCTTTTAAACACAGAAAACCAAATTGCCTCAATCTAGACCGTCGGATTGAGAAGATAGCCACTATTTGCATGATGATCCTTATAGTTTGGTTACACTTTCAGAAATTTGGAGAGGAGTTTTGGGAACTAAGAGCATCTCCAAGAGATGGCCTATAAGTTGTCTTTGGCACAAATTTAGGCCAGTTTTGCTCAAAAACCAGCTCCAACAGCTGGTGCAAAATCTGGCCTAAATTTGAGCCAGGCCTATAATTGGACCAGTCCTGGCCTAAACTAAGGACAATTTGAAGCTGGTGTAAAAAATAAAAAACTCTGATTTATTACTCTGCTCCTCCTCTGATCCTCCTAATCCTCCACTGCTCCTCCAACGTTCATATTCACCGTTGCAACGGTAAAGTTTAAATTCTTTTCAACAATCAAAGTGAAAAACACAAAAGAATTACAAAAATTACCTTAAACTCGCTTCAATAGTATAACTAATTCGACATTAATTTAATAAAGTGTGATAATTATTAAATATAGTAACATAATTATTTAATAATGAAAACTATAAAATAATAAAATAATGCTGGTGGCCTATATTTAGGCCAGCTGCTGGAGCAACAACTCAAAAAGTGCAGGTGTAAAATTTAGGGCAGGTACAAATATAGTCAAGGACAAATCAACTGTTGGAGATGCTCTAACACAAGAGTCTCAACACAGTTTGGTCCTCTTCCCTTGCTCTTTAGCTACTGCACCTCCAAGTTTAATGTTAACTCCATTTTAGTCCTTTGACTGCTGATACTTGATTACTTGGTACCAAAATTTTCATGGTAATATTCACTTACACCCCTCACTTATGCCCTTTATGATTACCAAATTTGTTGTCACTTACACCCCCTAAGTCTGTCCACTATGCTAGTTGGTAGGATAGCTTTTCAAATTCAATTTTTCGGACAATTTTATCTTTGCAGAGGCTACAAAAGTCAATCCACCCCAATATGCACTTTTAACATGTGAAAATGTAGCAGGTTTCGTATGCTTTTTTGAAATGGTACAACTACTACCAGCAAAAGTCGGGACTAATTCGAAGCATGATTTATAAATTTGGGGTGAATTGGCCTTAGCAGTCTTCGCCAAGGAAAATATGTCCGGAAAATTGAATTAGGAAAGTCACCCTACCAACTATTATAGCAAGTGCACTGATGATGTGTAAGTAACGACATATTTTGTAGTCATAAAGGGTGTAAGTGAAGTTTTTTAAATTAAAAATGGTATAAACAAAAAATCAACAAAACTGAGCGGAAGTAAGTGAAAATTACCCAAATTTCCCACATTATTTGATTCTTAGTTCAGCCGAACGTGATGAAAAAGTGTATTTGTAGAAAACCATAAACTGTTTCTTTCAAGCTGACCAGTTTTTAAACGAAGATAAACTTACATTTGTACATTCAGAAAAGGGAAATATGAGCGTACATGCTATAAGCAGTTTGTTTCCGTTATGTACATGATGTAGATGCCGGTGAATGATTTCGTGGCGTGATGGTTCTGCACTATGTTTAAGGAGGAGGTTGTTAGTTAAGATTTCACATAGCTCAAGAAGGGTTGTTGTTGGGAAAACAAACTAACATGCCGCTCTCAACAGTTCTAGGTTGTATTTAATGCAGCAGTTACTTTCAGTTTGAATACTTAGAGACAACTTAGAGATACAATTGCATATGACGTGAGAACTCGCCAAAGTTTCTCACAACGCAACAGTTACCTTTCGGGTGTGTACTAGGTAAATCTCGCTTCAATGCATTAGCTTGCAAAACACCGGAGACCAATAAATTTGTTGTCATTGTAAGGTTGGAGAAGTCAATAAGCAGTGTTTTAGTTATTCCAATATTTGGACTCAAGATCTCTAGACAGACAATCAAATAGTAGTACTTAAGAATGCAAACCCGAACAACTCAAGTACAATTTAAAGGGTTGTTAGAGCATCCCTAATGCTATTAGGTAAAAAATAGGCATATTATGCCTAAAAATACAATTTTTGCATTTTTATTTTTGTCTTGGGCTCTAATGCTATTAGTTATAAATTATGCAATTTAAATTCAATGTTAATAACCAAAGATTATTTCCACACCACTAGATGAAATTTAAAGAAAAATTTAAGACAAGTGGTGGAGAAATTATAGGAGACATGATTTAAATAATTAATCACATAATCAAAAGTGGACAAATGTCTCAAAACCTAGAAAATAGGGAAAAAAATAAAGATGGTGAGCGAATAAACTTCGCCAAGTTTGGCGATAATGATGCCTGCATAATAAGATGTCTAGTCTATTGGACTTCTAATTTTTCTTAACTTCTTTAAATTTTGTCTAAGAATACCAATTTACCTAATCCACTGGAGATGCTCTTACGGAGACTTCATCCTATAAAGAATATGAAAAGCAACGACCCCCACCCCCTCTCAAATTTAGAGCCACTTTGACTTTTCATGAAAATTAAGAATATTTTTTGACTTGTTAAATATATTATAACGTGGTTTGCTTTATTTAATATATTTCTTGTAGTGTAAAGAATAGTGACTTAAAAGATTAACTGAAAAGTAGTAATCTAATAGTTCCCCAACTGCGTTTGTTTACCGGCCAACCAGGGCAAAAGATGTAATTTTGTCAGACTCGTATGTTTTTTTTCCTCTTAATAAAATACTTTTTCCCTATATTGTTCATGGGGAGCTCCGTGGCTAAACTATAGCCATTAGATCTTTGGTATGTGTAGGCCCACATTTATGGACCCGTTTCCAACATACAACTACAAACCTGAAAAATGATATTGCGACGAGGGCTGTAAATGAACTAGGCTTTCGCGAGCAACTCGTGTTCGGCTTGCCAACAACTCGTTCGTATTCGGTTCGAAAAAATAAACAAACAAATTCAAACATAAGATTTTGTTCGATTAGTAAACAAACAAACACAAGCTTTAGCTCGATTGTTCGTTTTGTTCGTGAACAATTGTTATTTGCATATTTTATATATATTTTTACAAGTACAAGTTGATTCTTCAAAATTCGTAGGTGAATTTCCATTATTATTTTTTTGTTTTGTTGTGTTTTATGATAATTTTAGGGTATATTCGAAAGAGATCATTGAGAAAAAATATTGTAAAACATAAAGATTAAAATATGTGTAATATTGACACATAATTACATTAATATTTCCTTAATTGTGGGCTCGATTGCAAGCTCGTGTTCGAATTGAGTTCGAATAAAATTTAAACAAAAAACTCAAACAGCCTAAAAATTGTTCGGCTCGAGTTCGCGTTCGTTATAATTGTAAACAAACCAAACCCAAACAGCCGATATTCGATTCGACTCGGTTCGTATACAACCCTAATTGCGACCCAAAGTAATGCTTTTTCGATACCAAGAACCCATAAAAAGCGCCCAACTGGTTAGAGTTTTGAACATCATCAATAGAAAAAGAATCCGAGTATTTCGATTTGATGGTCTTTGCTGCAAGAGTGTCATTAGTCATAAGGGTTCTTCAAAAAGAAGATGCTAGAAAAACTAGATTGCTCGAGTCTTGTTTACGAAGGTTGAGTCCACCATGAGACTTGGCTTTCCATAAAACTTCATCAGGAATGAGGAGTAGAAGGCATTTGTTGTCTGGATTATGTTAGAAAGGGGGCTCATTACTATTTTTTTTGGTCAAATGTAAGAAATATCATTAATAAGATAAAGTACACCCATATCGTGAACAGACACGACTTACATCATAAACATAGATTAAGATAAAACATAAATAATAAAAAGATAACCCTTCCGCAGTTGTGTCTATCCAGATACCACCGCTAGAGAAGTCGGTGCGGCGGTGGCTAACAGGAGACGAAGCTGTCGGTGTGCAATGGGCGGTGCCAGATCCACGGACGGCCAACGGCGATTCCTTGTGGCAAGCCGAGCTTGTGCAAACGAAGCACTGTGGCGGCGATGGCGAAAGCAAGAACAACAGGCGTTGTCAACGAGGTCGACCCGAAGAAGTTTTGGCCGTTGATGCGGCTGAAGATCGACGGGTGCAAGAAACAGAGCTAAAACCTGTAGAAGAAAACAAGAAACCCCAAACAAGAACTGACGCGGAGTCGTTCAGCTTCGGGGCGGAAACAGGAGCCCAAAACGATGAGCATCTACGGATGCTGGAAACAGGGGCGATGGAACAGCGCCTGAAAAAACAGAGTGGCAAACGAACCCCAAACAAATCTTGCCCGAAGGAGGCATCAGCAACGGGGGAACCACCAATCACTTCCACCAATCACCCGAGAAAGATCGCAAAGCAGCACCGCTGAAAAGCAATTCGAGACACGGCGAACCCAGGAGACCGAACAGTGCCGACGAAGACGGTATCCGCCAAGATTCCAAAAAACAGAGCTCTCCGAAAGAACAACCAGTCGGAAGCCGAATAATTCTCCACGAGATAAATGATCTCCAACACCTGGAGAGAACGGGCAAGGAAGAGAATCAAAGTGGCAGGCAACGCAAGCCTAAGATCTTGCCGGCAAAGCCACCGACTGTGAGCTCTCTCTCTCTAATTTGTTATTGTTGTATGGCTTGGCTCATTACTATTAAGCTTCGAAAAAATTTAGAAAGAAGACAAAAGAAGGAGCCAAAATATATCGGGACTGATTATATAAAGAACTTAACAAATGCAAGCCGTCCTGCTGAATTAAGCAGACGATCTTGCCAAGGACCTAGCTTAAAAGTATACTCGTGTTACTTTAGATCTATGTTCACTCTTGTTTCAATATGTAGTTATTGCCCTTTTGTGACCACAACCCCACTATACCCACCAAATTTTAGGTGATCTTTTATTTACCTACTTTATGGAAGTGGCAGATGGTGCAGTAGAACTATTAATCAACTTTTTCCTAGATGGCTTGCTAATAGGATCATGGAGCAGGAATGTGGTCATTTTAACCAAATGGATGCGCACTTTTGGAAAGCCTCCTCCTATGGTGTCTTTACTGTGTCATCTGCTTACTCTTTGCTTAATTACAATAACAGTTCTCCTAATTTATCTTCTTCTCCTCTTCATTTTAAAACTGTTAGCTATGCTTTCAATTGGTCTAATCTTTGCCAATCTAGCTTGCCAAACAATGTTATTGGTCTACTATGGAGAATTTTTACTAATTCTCTTCCCACATTGCATAATCTGCATTCTCGAGTTGCAACTATAAACCCTATTTGTCCTTTCTGTAATCTCACCACTGAGACAGCTACTCATCTTTTCCTTCTTTGTCCAAGGACTCAAGGTGTTTGGCATAAGGCTGATATTATGATTCCTACTCATTCTACTCTTAAAATTTTCTATTGGATCAAGAGTTGGCTTAGGAAAAAAGAAGGCTTGGAAAGATAATCCTCGTTGTTGTTGGCTCCCTGCCATCATTTGGATCCTTTGGAAAACCAGAAACCTGATGATCTTCCGAAAATTTAACACTAATGGGGATCAGACGTATCACCTAGCTCAGAACCTCGTGGACCTGTTTTTGCTTTCTACTAATCCTAATTAATGATTCCTCTAATGCTTCTCTCAGATTTAACAGCTATGGTTAAGATTGCTTTGGTTGATGGTGTCCCTTCTTGGGCAAAGGTTAGTGACCAGTTTGCAGCATGTTCCAGTGTCCAGCAAGTGCTTGAGGTTGCTCCATTAGCTTCTTTTCCCCCTCTTGGTGATCCCGTGGAAGCTTCAGTTGTTAGTGTTTGTGAGCTTGGTTTGCCTTCTACTGATGGTGGTGTGCCTCCTGTGGTTCCTGATAGCTCTTTACCCCCTCAGTCTGGTGCAGCTTGTGAAGATGTTCTCCCCCCTTGCCTCTAAGTTTGGTGCCTTCTGATGCTATCATCTCCTACATAATGCAGTATGTCCGTGCAACGACCCCCTTATCCGACTCGGACGAATCGGGGAGGACGATGCTAAAGGTAACGGCGGAAAATCAAAAGCACAACATTCCAACATATATATTACATACTATTAAACATTACAACATGTCCTCGAGTATGTCATACGCTTTCATTATACATTATTCTAACATTATTCATACTATTCTACAACTTGTGAAGGAACCTCCTTAATGAGTCTCGTACCCGGTCATGCCATAGTCGTCTTCTTCTAAGCCTGCGGGGGAAGGAAAACAAAGACCGCACTTCTAAAATCAGCATAAAGTACTGAGTAAGTAACACCCAAGCTCGTAAAATGGAAGACGAGGCATGTTTGTTTTTTTTTCATGTAATAACAAGAGGAATGAATTATAAAACAGTAAACTTGAAGAGTAAAGTAGGACTCAAATGTAATATTCTCTTTCTTTTAATCTCTTTTCTGAACTTGTAAACGGGGAATACGATTCCCAATCTCTTCTTCTTTTCTTTTATAACTGTTCAAATCTCAGAGAAAACTGTATTATTAACTTTGTTGACACGGGGATAATCTACTAACTCTACGCATCCAAGACCTTAAGTGCCGGCACCCCTCAAAGACTCCTCGCGGCCAGAGAGGTGAGTACATGGAGCGACCCGGCAGGTTGCGACTGTGTTAAATAAACGGGTCGAGTGGCAAAAGCCAACACGACCAATCTAATCAAAGGCAAATATAACGATCCCCGGACAACTCTTTCCACTTTACGTTAATTACGAATTATTATTATTCGTGTGACAAAATCAAAGCATAGCAACACAATTTAAAATGTAAGAACTTCAAATAAAAACATGTAATTAAAATAATAAAGACATTTTGAGACTAGTATTAAAATCAAATTAAGACACGAAAGGAGCTAGGCACGCTAGATTTGGCATGTATACTTACCTCGCTTCTCAATGACTAGCATGTAGCGTTCCCCTAGAAAGACACGTAGTCTTCGTCAACTGATTTGTCACCGGTACCAAAAATCGCGAGAAACGATGGAGAATTGAGTCGTGTCGGGCGGCCGAACGGCGGCGCCGGAGGTGGAGCTCGACGCCGGTGATTGGGTTGCTTTTGGGTTCCGCTGAGACTTCTGGAGGCTTGGTCGGGCCTCTAGGAGTCGACTGGAAGGGAGAGAGTCGCAGGTGGCTCTGTTTTGAGTTGCCCGAACTCTTCGCCGACGACTATGGAGGTTCGACGACGACGGTGGTGGTGCTCTGCTTTTGGGTTGCTCTGTTGTTGCTATTACTTTTCTATCTTTGTTAAGCTCAGAACAGAGAGGAGTGTGAGAGGAACAAAGAGGAAGAGTGAGAGAAAACATTGGTGGTGGAGCTTGGTGGTCGTTCGGTGGTTCTAGCCGGAAGTGGCAGCGGCGGCGGTGGTGTCTTCTAGCCACTGCTTCTGTTGCTGCTTTTGGCTCTGGTCGTGACAGAGAGCAAGAGGGAGGGAGAAACAGAAGGGAAGCAGATGAGGCAGTGGGTGGAGGTGGTTCTCTCGATGGTCTCTTTCGATGGTGGCAGCGGCGGTGTGGTGGTGGATGTTTGCTTCTGATGACTGCTGCTGCTGCTGTGGTTCATGGTGAACAAAGAGAGAGTTGGAGGGAGCAGTGGGAGAGAGAGAGAGAGTGATGGAGATGGTCACGGTGGTGGTGTTGGAGGTGGCCGGAGATGGAGAAGAAGGTGATGATGACGATGGTGGAGATGAAACCAGTGGGTGTGTGGGTGTGGTCTGCTGAAGGAGTGAGAGAGGGGGACTTATAGGAGTCGTGTGGGTAAAGAGGCGGTGGTGAGGCGATGTAGTTGTCGGGCAAATTCATTTTGCCGAAGGAGAAAAGTAGAGAAAGAAGAAGGCAAAATGAAGTTGAAGAAGAGAAAGAAACAAAAGAGGAAAATGACAGAATGAGAAGCAAAAGTCTGAGGATGATTTTGCTTCTTTTAGAAATTAATGGTGTGATAATAACACCACTTTACGCGGTGGTTATATACGCGCGACGATTAAAGTTAATAAATTTTTTGCGTAATTATTTATAAACACTAATATTTATTAAAATTTAACGACACTAATATGTGAAATAATTTATACAACTTTATTTTTATTTTTCTTTACAACTAAATTTATATTATTTGTCAATTTACTATTTTACCCCTGAGTATTTTACGGGGTATTACATTCTTCCCCCCTTAAAGACAGCTTCGTCCTCGAAGCTAAAATCAGAAAAATAACCACGACATACTACGACCACTTGGCGACTGTGCACAAGAGATTCCGGCGGGGAGACCTCCGTGTACACCGTATGTAGAGGATCGGGGATCGCACAGGAAGAGTGGGGTTGTGTGTAGGGAGAGAGTAAGGCAGTAGTAATGTCTGAGAGAGAGACAGAGGTTCGGCAGAGCTTCCGCGTATGGCTAGTGTGTCCTCCTTTGTATGGAAAGGTTAACGTCCTATATATAGCAGAGAACGTGACCGTTGTAGTGTGGTTAATACGCCCATTAATGGCGGCTTAATTAGCTTAACCATAACGGCACGTTCGTCCGAGTATATAAGGACCGATACAGCACGTTGTGCGCGAATACCGGAACCGTTACGAGGTTGACCGGGTTTGACCGGATTGACCGGGTTTATGGAGCTCGTGCCATAAATCTCTCAAAGCAGTTACTAAAGGTCGCGTGCGGGCTTGGCTCGCACGCGACAGGGCTTACTCTAGCCTCCAAACCACTAAGTCCCTACAAGTATCGTGCAGTGGTATGCGAGGGCTCTGTCTCGCAGCCCCCACATGGATCAGCTCGGCTGGTGATCCAGTGTGTGTGGAGCACAATATGGTGTGCTGGATGGTTGCCACGTGGCCAAGATCTGTCAGCTCAGAAAGCACTATCTACATTAGCCCCCTTTCTGCGCGTGAAGACTCATAGCTGTATAGACTTCCATGCGCGGAAACCAACATACGCGTCGCCGCCACGCACCAATTCAAATACGGGTAGGTTCAGCCCCCGTGTGTGCCATTATGACCTAAAACCCCTAGAGTCGTGCCGTCTGACCTTTAGGGTTTTAGGCGTGACGTCAGCTTGTCCTGTGATTGCGCGATTCGACGGTGACGGTTGCGATTCGACTACTGAAAGGACGCAACCCTTCATTGTTTTTGGATAAATACTTTGTATCCTCCATTGTTGCAAAGCATCACTTCTTTCTTTTAAAGTGAATGGTACCCGGAGATCTTCGAGAGCAGATTCAGATAATCAATCACCAGTTCAGAACTGCAAATCGTCTTCTCCAACTGTGCATATCCAAGCAGGCTTCGCGAAAACAAGGTTGGCCTTGTTCAATTTCGATTTAAAATACCAGTGTATGCCTTGAACTGCGTTGAATCTGTAAACCCATAACATATAATCTGTTTAAACTTGTGAAGAAGCTTCAAGCTTTGGACCCAATTGCGGCTTAATCCTTCAATAATAAGGACCTTGGATAGGGTTCTGAAATTCCTGATAATGCAACCCTCTAATTTCTGAAATCGATACCAGAAGCTATTCATCTTTCTTTCCATAGATCTTGAATCTCGAAATTCAAACTGAAGTGTAGCCTATTTCTCCCCCCTTTTTCTTGCTCTTCCGCAGGAATGGCCAAGACAAAAGGAACCAAACCCACCAAGGAGGATGAAGAGATACCCGATCTTCCGCAGGCTTTGTGGCGAAAAGCCCCCTATCTAGGTGGCAAAGATTTCTACCATGCGAGGGTTAAGGCGAAGAAAATGCCTGCTCATGTCCCAAATGAGAGACTGCTAACACTGACTCCCCCGGTTAAATCAGCCTTGCTCGAGTTAATTGGCTCCGAGGATGTGGTTCGATTGGGAATCGAAAATGGGTACTTCCCCTACGCTGCGATTTCTACCCAAGCTTTTGTCCAGAAATTGGACTACATGGATGAGTGGATTGACCACGTGTTGACCAATCATGTTGCGACTCTTGATGAAGCCGGCGTATACTTCGCTGTTCGTGCTATGAAGGGTGCTGCCGTGAAGCTGGACCAGTCCATGCTTCTAGACCTTCTTTCCCGCTACTCGCCTGGGACTCACACATTCCACTTTACTGAGTTCGAGGCTGCCCCCGCACTCGAAGACGTGCATATGCTGTACGATCTTTCTCCCATGGGTGAGGTGGACCCTTTGAGTCCTTTGAGGACGGCTGCGGAGATTGCTTTATACACGCAGATGGAGGAATGCCTAGCAGAGGTAAAGAAAATCTCCACCCGGTGGACTACTACCAAAGCCCTTCCAAACTGGCAGTTGGTTGATACGTCTGCGAAGAACACCTGGAACAAATGGTTGCAGTACTTCTTTCGAGACTATGCGAACAGCAGCATCACTAAGAAGCTTCTGAGTGAGAACCCAGAGGCCAAAAATTACGTGGAGGGTAAAGGCTATCACTTGACCCTTTGTGCTTTCCTCTGTGCCTGGTTGTCGAGGTACTTAATTGACGGTCACCCACATGATGGGGTCTTCTACCATGTTTTGCCGCTTGCTGTGAGGCTCGCCCTCGGCCAGAGAGTCGCACTCGGACCCTTGGTCTTGGGCACGCTGTACTATAGGCTTGATCTGCTGGTTGCGGCCATGAAAGAGTCGCGTGGCCGCCTCGATATACTGACTTTCGTCAACATTTCCTTCTTGACGATGTGGGTCTTCGAGCGATGGCCATCCTATGCTCCAACTGCTCTTAAACCCGACAAGTGGTGTCCCCCAGGCGAGACGGAGGAGCGTAACAGCGGCAGGGCTGCGAGGTGGTTCAGAGCGAACAATACCAAGTGCGTTTGGAGCTTGATATGCGACAAACGGAAAGAGTTTACTGCCAGGCCCTATGCCACTCGCATTGAGAACGTGCGATGGTTTCCAAAGCTGTACCCCTCTAAGGGTGTTTTCTTCTCAGAAGAGCTTCTCTTCGAAGGGGGATCGCATTTCCACGAGCGCTATCGCGAGTTCTTTTGCTGGTGTCTACGAGGTTCCCTTCCTGCCCTCGCAGAGCATATTCGGGAGCTCGCGCCAAGGTATGAGAGGATTACCGTGGATGTTGACCCCACTCGAGTTTCTCCCCAGTTCGGCTTTGATGCAGTGGCACCATCAATCTGGCCCCAGTCCATTATCAGAGGTTGCTATAAGCGCTTGCTAACAAAGGAGTGCAAGACAGTCTTCATGAACAATCTTCCCTTTGAGCAGCCTGCAGGCACCCGCGAGGGCGGTTGTTCCCAGAACTGGCTCGCATACTGGGTCGCCCAGCAAACGAGGATTGAGACGCAGTCGGCCGCTCAGCCAAGTAGAGCTCCCTTGATCAAGAGAAACTCTTTTCCGTTTCGCCCCAATTGCAGTCTGAGCGAGTCTGAGTATGGTTGCTACTCATTGTTGGATCATGAGAACCATTTGTGCCCTGACGTCATTCTGAAGGAAAAGATCGCCGCAGTTAAGAAGGGCGACACGCATGTCATCAGATATAGCGAGGCATTTGCTAAGGTAAGCAATCTTCCGCGTGCGTTAAGCTTCTTGATTTCCCTATGCTGACACCTTTATTTTGTAGTGTTTGCTGTAGTGTCATGTGAGGAGATTCGCATCTGGTGATCGTTCCAAGTCGTTGGTTAACACCATTGTTGCCACTAGAAGGCAAAAACAGTCGTTCCTGCTAGCATGGAGGATGGACCCTGAGGTCGAAACCAGGATTCGCGCCGTCATGAACGCTTTCGCTGACTCGCTGATAGACAATGCTCCGGCCTTGTCTCCTCCCAGAGATGATCCGTCCCCTCCAGCGACTGCGGCGCCGAGAGCGAAGAGACCCAGGCAAAAGGGAATTATAATTTCTTCCCCTAGAAGTGCTCCAACTTCCCCTCCGGCGAGGTCCCTTTCTGTCAAGGATAAAGGCAAAGGTCGCATGCCCAGCAAAGTGCGGAAGGAGCTCGCAGTTGAGACTTTCGTTCCATTCAACCAGGAGGAAGAAGAAGAGAGGCAGGAGCCCAGAGAAAGTGATGAAGAAGACGAAGAAAGAACAATTGTGATGCATGAGAAAGAATCAGGAGGTACCTCCGTCGCGTTTCTCTTCTCATTATCGTAATTCTTTTGCAATTCTTTCTTAAACCAATCATTTCTTCACAGATGATGATTAAGATGAGATCATCGGTGGCCTTTTGGCCAAGAGACAAAAGAGAGATACCCATTCTGGCATTCCATACGATCCCATAAGCGAGGACGTTCTTGCCGAGTCCCGCAAGACAGCCGCGGAAGCTGCTGAAAGGAGAAGGCAGCGGGAAGAGGAGGAGCTCGAGCGTGTGAGACAGCGGAGCCTCGAAGAGCAACATGTTGACGAATTAGTACGTCCAGTTGACGAGGAAGATGCGCTTCCCGAAGAGGTGGCTCCTCAGGCGGAGGAGGAGGATGCGATTCCAGAAGAGGATGCAGCAGCCCTGGAGCAAGCTCAAGCAGACTTTGAAGAAATCGCAGGCGGCGATAAAGGTGAGATCTTCAATCTCGCAGTAACTTATAGAGATGTTATTGTGGGTGCGTTAAAGCATGGTGTGTCAAAGGCTGACATTCGCCGTTGGCTAGTAGACAAGTGCGGAGAACCTTCAGGTAATCATTTGAGCGATATGCATGTACTAGGCCTTAGCAACCTGAAACAGAAACATGACTAGTTTCCTCGCGTCCCAGGTCACGCTCATTTTAAGGACCTGCTTAATGAGGACACGCTAATAGGGCATGGTTCCACGTCTTTAGTGTATGACGAAGACACTCCAATCCCACCTTCGCGTAGAGGTGCTTGCTCTTAGCTTTAGTAAAGATAGTAAAATAACTTATAATACGAGTTACCTCATACTATCGCATTTAATATCGCAGGCAATGTTGAGGAACCTGCGCTGGAGCAAAGAAGTCAGCCTTCTGCGTCCTATGTTCCGATTCCGAGTTCCCATACCGAGAAGCCCGTCGCAGCTGCTGAATACGCAGGAGAGCCTCTTGAGGACATCATCGAACTTTCTGATGATGCTGAAGCTGACGCTGTGCTAATGGAGGGAGATGCCCATACTGGCGCTGAGGAAGTAAGAACAAGTGCTGCTGATGCTTCCGCATCTGAGAGCGTCCCTCGCCAAGCATCTTTGGCTGTCACTTCGCCTCCGGCGATGACTGAGTCGGCGGCACCTCTTCCTGCGTGGAGCTTTTGGGGCTCGCAGGTTGGGAATGCAGTCGCAGCTGGTGCGGCTTATACTCTTCCTCCTAACTATGAGGGGTTAGAGCTCGCAGCTGACAGGAGAGCCATGGAGCAAGGGCAGTCTTAACCTACTCCAGCAATGCGCATTCCTTCTCTTCGCGAGATTCTTGAAGGAACTGGTAAGTAGTGATTCGCTGTTTGCATCTCGCATTGTTCATTTGCGAGTTTGATAGCATAACTTAGCTTTGACATTGCTTTAGGTTTGAAGCAAACTGATGTGGATTGGCTAGTTCGGATGCGCCTCACCTACCCCCGATCATTTGCAAGATCTCTGGAGATAGGGCCCTTTGACAGGAGGCTGTTTCTTATTGAAGCCATTTGGATTTTGGAGCAGCTGTCTGCGGCCACGCCTGCGACCATTTCTGTCCAGAGTGCTGAATTGCTTTGTGGCATGTGCCAAAATCTTCTTACCAAAGTTCAAGGCAGACTGGGTTTCAGATTTCTTATGAAAAGAGTTACTCTGATTCGCGCAGCCGTAACTTTGAAGCTCGGCCACCAGAACCTCGCAGCTGAGAAGGAGAAGGTGGAGCAGCAAAAGCAAAAGGTTGACGAAGCTCTGAAGCTCTATCACGAGATGAATGCCAAGTGCGAGCAACTGAAACAAGAAGTGGAGCAGGTAGAGAAGCTGAGCCATCAGTTCGCGCCCCATGACTCCTTGATCAAGAACTTGCTTTGACTTTTTGTTTTTTGAAAAAAAATAGCAAGGAAATGGCTGGAACAATGTAATGTTTGAAACATTAATGTAATGTTGCTAGGGTTTCTCCCCCCCTTTTTTTTAACAACAAGAATCAACTTGCCCGTTTTGCCCTTTCCGGGATTTGATAGGATATCTCTGTGCATATCCAATTATGACATCAGCAATTGATACTCTGCTTGATTTTCGCGCTAATTTCTCGGAAGATAAGCACGCTTTCGTTGGGAAGTCCATCCGAATCATGACTATCCGTCATTTATTAGGATACGCAACTGAATCGTCGTAGCCTTTAGTAGAGTAATTGATCGTTACCGCTTTTCAAGGCGTAAGTGATTGACCTTACCCTCTTTTCGGATTCTGCTGACTCATCTTAGCAACTGAAGAGTCTCCACAAGGTCTATATAAACCCTGTCTTTGCCATTTGGGTTCTTCATCCCCAAAAATGTGCTTTGCCGTGAGTCCTTACGACTGCTGGCTTCAACGCTTGTTTTTCGTTGATTCATGGCAACTTCAAGTTGTGAATCCTGAGTTTGCGCTTTGTGCTGTAGAAATAGTTTCCAAGATCCACTTTATGAGGCTTATTGCTCTTTATAACCATCATAGAGAAGATGGAGATGATTCTCATGTGTGTTCGAAGAATTTTCTTCATGTATTATGTTTGCAGGTCATGTTTCCGGCCGCCTCCCGGTGAGGTGCAGCGCCGAAGTGACCGTGCTACCGTCTCGTAATGAACGGCGGAATTCTCCTCCAGCCTCCCTGGAGGAGAACTTATTGCCCCCACGTTCGTGAGCTCAGGGTGGCAAACCGCTGCGTTCATCCCCGTCTACAAGGAGCCCTTGCCCTTTGGAGCTTCTGCTTGCCTGTTGATCGCCGGAACCGGTGGTTCCTCAGGCACATCTCATGGGATGTTGATCTGACAAGGGCCTTGTCAAATACTGGGATCTTGAACGTATGGCTTCATGTGGCTCTTTGGAGCAAGATCCCGCTTGCGACAGATGTTCGGTCGCAGATCTGTGTATCGCACGGACGGTGTTAGGACCGTTGGGTTCATCCTTTTCAGTCAGGATTCCCGCGGTGTGTCTCTGCTGGCTTATCAGCTAGTTTTCGAATGTATTGTAAGCCATGTTAGCTGCGTAGTTGGATTTGAGCTTTTTCGCTTGTAAGCTGCTATCTAGACAGATAATTTGTAAGTCTTTTTGACTCATAATGACAAATAGCTTTTGTATTATTTGCTGAGCTGTTGCAACAAAATACAATTTCGCATGCGTATCGGCATATTTCGCCTTGCACAATGCTATATACATGTTTCGCATTTGCTATCTGCCATATAAATTCGCAGATGTTTTATTAGATCGTTCGAGATCGTACTTGCGCAGTTGTGCCATCTTGTCAGATGGGCTTGTGATTTGCTTTCAGATGTAAGTGCGGGTGTTATCTCATCAGATATACCTTTGTAGATCACTTAAGATCATTTTACACAATATTGCTCTCTTGTATAATGCTGCTATCACCGCAGATAGGCTTGGAAGATCGACTAAGATCATTCTTCGCATGAGTTGCTATCGTAGCAGATAGGCTTTAGGAGATCAATTAAGATCGTTTTTCGCGTAGGTTGCTATCGTAGCAGATAGGCTTAGATGATCAATTAAGATCGCATTTGCATAGGCTGCTATCGTAACAGATAGGCTTAGATGATCAATTAAGATCACATTTCGCATGAGCTGCTATCGTGACAGATAGGCTTAAATGATCAATTAAGATCGCATTTCGCATGAGCTGCTATCGTGACAGATAGGCTTAAATGATCAATTAAGATCGTATTTCGCATGGGCTGCTATCGTGACAGATAGGCTTAAATGATCAATTAAGATCGCATTTCGCATGAGCTGCTATCGTGACAGATAGGCTTAAATGATCAATTAAGATCGTATTTCGCATGGGCTGCTATCGTGACAGATAGGCTTAGATGATCAATTAAGATCGCATTTTCGCATGAGCTGCTATCGTGACAGATAGGCTTAAATGATCAATTAAGATCGCATTTCGCATGGGCTGCTATCGTGACAGATAGGCTTAGATGATCAATTAAGATCGCATTTGCATAGTGCTGCTATCGTGACAGATAGGCTTAGATGATCAATTAAGATCGCATTTGTACAGATTGCTATTGTGGCGGATAACCCATTGTCAACAGTTATAATAAACTAAAATGAAGCAACTTTGACATCCAGAAATATGAAGTTCTCATTTGGGAGAATTCTCTTATTATAACGCTCTCATATGGGAGAGATGAGATTACAATCCTCTCATATGGGAGAGGATATTGTGTAAATCGTAGCCATACAAGACATTAAGCGACGTTATAATAAAACGCATGAAATGAGAGAAGTCAGGGATAGTACTTCTTAATCCAGCGCATGTTGACTGAACTCGGGGTTGAGGTTGTTCCGTGCAACCTTCGTATGCTGCAGTAGCCACTGTCGAAGACTTCTGTGACTTCGAAGGGTCCTTCCCAATTGGCTGCGAACTTTGGGTGAGCCGCTTCTCGCATGCAGTGGTCAGATGCGCGCAGGACCAAGTCTCCAACTGCGAAATCTCTTCGCTGGACCGTCTTATTGTAAGCGCGAGCAATCCTTTCTTGATACCGCTTGTTGGTCCTTTTGGCTTGTTCTCGCTTTTCCTCCAGCAAGACTAAGTCATGATCACGTTGATTTTCGTAGAGTGCGTGGAAGGCCAATCTTCCCGAATTGATTCTCACCTCCGCAGGTACCACGGCCTCGGCCCCATAGCATAGTAGGAATGGTGAGGCCCCCGTGGGTGTCCTTGGAGAAGTCCGGTAGGCCCACAGAGCTATGCTTAGGGAATCAGCCCACTTCTTGTGGTCATCTGCGACCATCTTGCTCAAAATCCTCAACAACGTTTTGTTGGTCGCTTCGGCTTGCCCGTTCCCCTTCGGGTAGTAGGGGGTGGAACATATTTGCCTGATATTGTACTCCGCTAACTTCGCAGCTACCTGGCGATTAACAAAGGGAATACCGTTATCCGAAATAATGGTGTTTGGGATTCCGAACCTGCATATGATGCTTTCCTGGATGAAGTTGACCACAGCTAGCGCATTTTCCGTCTTCAGTGGTATTGCTTCCACCCATTTGGTGAATAGCTCAGTTGCGGTGAGAATAAAATGATTCCCGTGTGACGTTGGTCGGATGGGACCGATGAAGTCCAGAGCCCATGTGTGAAATGGCCATGGTGTTCCCAATGCATGTAGATCCACGGCGGGAGCGTGCACTAGGTTTCCTTTGAATTGGCACTCCTGGCAGCGTCGTACTTTGGTGCGGCAATCAGCCTCCATCGTGGGCCAGAAATATCCAATTGAGAGGAGCTGCCTGCATAATTTCGCACCTCCTTGGTGTTCCGCCTGATGAGAAAGGTCCATGACTTCTTGTGCTTCTCTGCCGTTTAGGCATCGCAGCAAGTTGCCCTCATGACCTCTACGCGAAAGCAGGTTTTCTTGTACTACGTATCGAGATGCTTTCCTCTTCAATTTCTCGGCTTCTTTTCTCGATTCGGGCACGGTGCCCTGAGTGAGAAAATCAAAGAGTGGCTTCCTCCAAGCCGTGTCATCATCAGTTAGAGCAATGAGTAGAGAATCTTTGATTAGTGCGCAACTTTCGCACTTCCCTTGTATCAGGGCCGCGGCTGTTGACATGTCTGGCCAATGAATGCCATATCTCTGAGCCTTCCGATAGATTGACACCTCACTTTCTCCGCAAGCATGTTGGTGAATCTTTTCTAACAACAGCTGTCCCTCTTGCTCGGAAACACATCGCATGAGTATTCCACCAGGGCCCCTGTAGTAAAGGGTGTTGTCATGTATGCAGTACCCCTTTGTGAGTGTCCAGCTTTCACTGCTTGTGCCTTCTGCAATAGCTTGTAGGATTGCTTTTATCCAGTCCGTGTCATCCATGTGTTCGTCGTCGCACGCATCTTCTGTCAATGCTGACGATGTTCGCACTTCGATGGAGATCCTTGCGGGACATTTGTCTGTGCTGACTTTAGATCCCAAGGTTGCCAAAGCGTCTGCATGCCTGTTGTCTGCTCGGGGCTTGTGCTCGTACCTCACATCGCAGAATTGCTGTACCAGCTTTTGTACTAGAGTCCGGTAAGACAGAAGGTTAATCTCCTTCAAACCGTACTCGCCCGAGGCTTGCTTGACGATCAACTTGGAGTCTCCCATGACCGTCAGATTGCTTACTTCCAAAGCCTTTGCTGCGCGCAGTCCTGCTATGAGGGCTTCATATTCTGCCTCGTTGTTGGTGACTGCAAAGTCGAGCTTTGCGGACATCTGTATGACCTCCCCATCAGAAGGTTGCGTGTTCGATTCACGTCGGGTTCACCAAAATGTGCACAAGAGATTCCGGCGGGGAGACCTCCGTGTACACCGTATGTAGAGGATCAGGGATCGCACAGGAAGAGTGGGGTTGTGTGTAGGGAGAGAGTAAGGCAGTAGTAATGTCTGAGTGAGAGACAGAGGTTCGGCAGAGCTTCCGCGTATGGCTAGTGTGTCCTCCTTTGTATGGAAAGGTTAACGTCCTATATATAGCAGAGAACGTGACCGTTGTAGTGTGGTTAATGCGCCCATTAATGGCGGCTTAATTAGCTTAACCATAACGGCACGTTCGTCCGAGTATATAGGGACCGTTACAGCACGTTGTGCGCGAATACCGGAACCGTTACGAGGTTGACCGGGTTTGACCGGATTGACCGGGTTTATGGAGCGCGTGCCATAAATATCTCAAAGCAGTTACTAAAGGTCGCGTGCGGCCTTGGCTCGCACGCGACAGGGCTTACTCTAGCCTCCAAACCACTAAGTCCCTACAAGTCCCGTGCAGTGGTATGCGAGGGCTCTGTCTCGCAGCCCCCACATGGAACAGCTCGGCTGGTGATCCAGTGTGTGTGGAGCACAATATGGTGTGCTGGATGGTTGCCACGTGGCCAAGATGTGTCAGCTCAGAAAGCACTATCTACAGCGACCAACTCATTAAGTAATCTTCCCTAGATAAGAAATCTTCATCTGACGAATCTCTATTCGATGCTCACTATGCAAAGTGTAATGCCACGACTTATTTCAGTTACTAAAAGTTAATGGCATGCCTGATATGATGATATTTTCCTGATATGATGATATTTCTGTTCTGGACATGAAGCGGTTTTTAGACGAAGGGTGACATCCTCTCCCCCTTAGAGAGTGACGTCCCCGGAACTCCTTATGAATATATCATCTAGCATTACCCTGATCGTTCAGTCGGAGGTCGACTTGCCCGAACACCAAATAAGATATGCTTCTACTAGTCTTTTACTTCACAGTCCTGCGAAACCTTTAATACGGTCGAAATATATATAACGGATAAGAAAATCAGCATACCGTGGACCCAGATACATATATTTAGTGATGGACTCCAATTTACACATTTTCACTGATGAATCATACCAACTATCTGAAATTCTTTCTAAATCATAACCCCATAGACGAAGCCTAAATATCCCAAATGGTAAAACTGTCGTGGTAAAATCTTCCAAAACCTTGGTAAAAGACCTAAGCCACCTTTATTGCTCATTTTATATTAGTTCTAATTCCAGACGTAAATCAACAATGAAACCATAATATATTCCCATCATGCATAACACATAACTCTATGGATTGTAACCACCGATCCCATAACTGAGTTGTTGCTTCCAAAACCCCCTAGACTTGTAATAATTTGTGATGACCAGACTCCTAAACAATTTTATTACTTTCAAACTTCGATTTTAGTGAGAAAACCTCAAAATAGAAGAAGGACTTCAAGTATAACTTATTTGAAGAATGTATACTGCAATAAGATATTAACAACAAGACTCCAAATAGAATTTATGTGAACAATATGTACCACCAGGAATGGAAACTTATATCACCGAGACATATTATTATGTTACATAACTCTAAAAGAGAACTCCCGATCATATCAATAGTTATTTCCTTAGTGTAGTTGATCTAATGACTCCTAATGGGAACTGCAAACTGTCGCCACACCTCAAATCGGTCGAGTCGAAAGCATCTAGAATCTAGTGGGTGAACCCTTTGACCATCGGTCAAATTCCCTATGTCCCCTCAATTTCTCCTTGTTACAAAGTTATCTTATTTTAACTGTTGATCGCCTCCCACTCATATTTGGTTGATTTCTACTTAATCAACTTCCCTCGCTTGGCCAGCATGAACTATCTAAAACTTTATACTTATATCTCATTGTTCGAGGTATATTACGTGGAGAGATTAAATCTTTAGCTCTTACTTCTTACTTTACGGAAGGATTATCTTCGAAGTAAATTTATTGAGAAGGTGTGATCTATCAATTTCACTATTCCGAGATATATTAGTGCTTCTTCCCTCAATCTAGTATGCAATGTAGGTAAAATGAAACTGATAAAAACAATGTGCACATGGGCATGTAATATAATACATAGCACAATCATTGCTAAAATACAATCAGATATGAAATTTTCACGTAAGATGTTCTGTTTTGCCTCTCTCATTTCTCTTGAAAACTAACTTTGGCCCAATCCGGCGATCGGATTCTTGATGCTATATCCTCAGATCAATCTTGTCAATTAAGCCTGATAGGCTATCACAATGTTATGATTTCAATACTATGTCAATGAACCCTAAAGTATGCATTCCCATGGTACCATACAACACATTACACATCACATATTGCCACCATGCTATGAGAAGTCAAATACTCTAACTGGTAGAAGTCTTTAATTTTATAGTTGTTCACTTGTGCAGATCCGTTACTGAACCGACTATTCTTGGAGTTTTTAATTACTTCATGTGTTTGTATCTTGAGCTAAATTTATTACGATAGGTTGTCCGAGGAGTCCAGTATAGGCAAACTTAGGGTAGTACTTCAATAATCGCGTGTTGTACGAAGCGAGAATTAAAGTGCTTTCGTTTCATCCAAGTGACAACATTCATATGTTTCTCTTTAATATTTTAATCTGGCCTCGAGCAACTATTTAAGTCCATCACTCCTTGTAGTCCAAATTTGATACTCCAGAGTTCACTCAAATAAATTAAAATGCTCCTTGACCTCATATTTAAACAAGTCTCCAGATTTAAAGTTAGAATACATCTCCAGTTTCCAACATTTAACACAAACCCCAAATTCAACTTAACCTCTTGTCTCATATTATTTCAATAAACCTCGTACCACAAAACGTAAACTAGACGACATAACTCCCGAGTGACATACGTGAACACATCTTGGAACAAATTTGTAATTGAACATATATCCCAACTGTAAACAAAGACTCGGTAACAATACTCCAAGTATTCTGCAGGAGCTGAAATAGTTACCCAATACAAGAAGCTGCCAATATTTCTCATAACGGAATAGTAGCTTCCAAATTAATTAAGAAACTCTTAATATAAACTTAATAGACTCCAAACAGTACCCCCAAAATTTGGATTACCACTCCAGGAGAGTCTCCAGACCAGAAAATTCGAGATACTCATCATGCAAACTTTAGAGTAAACCTGACTAATTGATACATCTAAGTCTTGTAAGCGAACATTGATACTTAACAGTTTAAACATCAACCCCTTCATATAAGCCCCATAACTCCAAAAGTAACATATAATCGAACAAACATCCCAACCTTCAAGCAGCACTAGGGTAATATGACTCCAAGTAACAACTCAATTACTTAAATATTAGAGTGCACAAATCGTTTATGATAAACCAAGTTAGCATAGTTCTCTGATTACAAATTATGAAGAAGTAAACTCCAATTACCCATTGACCCATCAAAACTCTTTAACAATTGAGACAAGTTAACATTTTAGCGGGTTGACTTCATTGATCCTCAGGTGAGGGTGTGTGGGATCTTCCTTGTCTAACTCCAAAATAAACTATTTGATTTCCCGAAAAGACTCCCAAGATTAATTCATTCATGACCCGAAATTCTAAATTAGAATCCCAATCAGTATCTAGACTACGTCACCAAATTTCTTTACAAATCTTGTAAGTGAAACTAAGATTCGCCAGTCAAGTATATCAATATTCTTATCACATATCTATCTTCACATTTCTCATGAAGTCACATACCCTTCCAACATCACTTATCGAACGAAGGTTTGTGAAACAATCCTGCAACCTACGGTTCCCTGCTAGTACAACCAAACGATAATCCAAAAGTGCATTTATTAATGAAAACTGGAGAAATCCTCCAACACTAGTTTTGAAAGAAATTAATGACATTGTTCAAATCTAAATTCTGAAACAAAAGCTTCATAACACAAATGAAATACTTCCTAGCTGCCTGAGCCTAATCTTCAAATCACGTGTGCGCGTTCCCCCACTTTATTCATAACCTGCGGGTTTTCAAATAGCAACAGCCGACCGCAGAAAACGTTTATCAGTAAAAACTGAGTAAGCATATACCACAACATGTAAAACAGAGTTTTGGCTTAAAGACTGGATCACAATATAATTGAAGTAACTTCACATTTAATCATTAGTTTAGCTGAGGCATATTAGAGCCCAGCGGGTAACGAATGCCCACAGAGAGGTCACGATGCAATAATAATAATAATTAGAGTACCTCTCGGGATATCACAGTCCATCCCAATTCACCCCTGAACTAACTATGAGACCTTAAGTGTCGACACCCCTATACAGTTGTGACCCACTCATGCATAGGTAGTACTCTATAGCTTTCACAATATAAAAAAAAACCCATATAGGGTAGGGTATGAAACCCTAGGAGGTTCGTCTCACGTGCGCCTCCGGCCGTAGCCTTCACACACATCCTCTGTACATCGCCCCATATCATTTATCGTTCATTAATATATCACATGATCATTCTAGTAACCGCATACTTTCGAAAGAGATATTTGCAAGAGATTTTCGAAATTCAAAGCTTAAAACAGTTGGACGATACACAAGTAACACACGCCAAACACATTTTGATAGTTGAAGGTGTTGTGCATATAACTTACTTGGATTGAAGAGAGATCGTCACACGAAATCAAGCACGCAACTACTCGTAGTACGGGTCCTCAATAAATTCGCCTCCTACGAACTCGGAATCTACAATAGCAATCGTTCCTAATCAATACATTGCTAGCACGACAATAGTGCACACACAGTCCTATATGCAATGTAATTGCAACCCCCCCAAAAAAAAAATCCCCAAACAAATTATACTTTACTAGCCATAAACAGACGTTTAGAAATTACCTTTAAATAGAGAATACTTGTTTGTAAGCATATGAACTAAAATTTAAATAAAGAACATCTTATTTAAAAATCATAGCTTTATTATAAATATAAAAAGGCTAGACTTACTTAAGTATGTATATGTATATGTATATGTGTATATATATATATATATATATATATATATATATATATATATATAAAGTAGCCATTTTATTAAACAACTAACTTGAAAACATATTATTACCGACTATTCTAGAAATTACTTAATTTCGTCACATATACATAAATAAATATCTAAATTAAACAACTATACAAGTTTGGAAAGTCTAAATATTGAAAATTATAATTGCTTATATATTACTTCTCTAAATTGGGTTGACCCGAAAAGTTATTACTTACGAGAAATGTATTTATTTATGAAATATAAAACTTTAAAATATGATATATATATATATATACTAGGGGATTGCCCGTGCCCGAGGGCACTACTCCAGAAACACGTTTCACGGCCTATTGTAATGTCATAAATAAAATGAGTATTTTCATCTACAAACATGAGCAGAAAACGAAGACAACAAAAATAATTGTATTAAATAATCAGGAAGAAAAGGAAGCCCCTTTTTTTATAATTATGATGATAAAGGGAGTGGGTAGTTAAGTAGTGGGTAGTTAAGTGGGTGGTAGGTGAGATCTAAGGGCTGGGGTTAATTCAATCTAACGGTCTAAAAGACATTTTAAAGTCAACTGTCCTAATTTATAATATAGATATATATGTATATTACATAAGTAAAATAGTTAAACAAGAAAAGTAAAATAGAATCCAATACCCCCCATAGACACTACAACTATAGACTATATGTTACTACTACTAACACATAAAGTATAATTACTACTACACTATAATATTACTACTAGTATACTATATTATGATATAATTAATTAATTACTACCACTCCACCACTATCAGACGGCCACAACATCACCCCATTTACACCTACACAACTCCTCAATTCCTTCCCAAACTAACAAATTCAACACACATCAACAACTAGAAACAAAACTACTGTAGTACCAATTGTAGTAGTACATACCAGGTAAGGTGGAAACAAAACAGAGGGTTTGGGTATTTTACCGAAAGAAGGAAGAGGAAGGCGGCGATGGGTTCTTGGTGCTGCCGCTGCTACTGCAGCTTCGTCGGGGGCAGAGGGACGTCGGAGGGAGCGGTGGCGGCGTCGGATTGGCGGAACGGACCTGGGTTCGGCCTCGTCGAGGCTGGGCTCCGGTCGATTTCGTCGGCGGGTTGCTCGGCAATTCGAACGGGAGAGAGAGAGCTCGAAGGAGAGAAAGGTTGGTGATTTGGTGTGGAAAAATCTGAACGCGAAGTGGGTTTATATAGACGGAGAGAGAGGAATCCGACAGGCAATCGGAGACTTTCCGGGTTGATTTTCGATTTCGAATCGAGACATGAATTTGCGCGAGATTGGGTATCTTGATGAGGAAGAATCGGGCTCTAGCAAGTTGGCATCGAATTGGGACGAAATTTGGGTAATTTGGTGGTGATTGGAGGCGGCAACGGAGGTGGTTGTGTTAGAGGCGGAGATGGAGTTCATCTCCTGCTCGCAGGTGGAAAAGAAGAAGATGAAGTGGAAATTGTTTTTGGGTGTGGCAGGTGTATGGAGTACGCGGTGGCAGGTCACGTAATATTAACTAAAATTCATTTTTGGTCACGTTAAAAGTTATATGACCCGTTAAATTTTAACAACGTAACATTTACCCTACTACTATAACTTTTACCTGAAAATATAAAAAGAAGTGTTTTTTTTTTCTCTAACAAAATATAATATATATATATATATAAAATTATAAAGACTATGTAATAAAACAAAATTACTTTAATAAATCATAATAACGATCGAAAACATTCAATAAACTACGAAAAATACCCCTGAAATTCTGGGGTATTACAGTTTGCCCCAAGTGGTTATTGTTCTAGGCTGTTTGTTCACGTCGAACCTTGCTAGTGTGGTATTATAATGGTCTACTAATCACTTTATATAATGTCTTTGGTTATGCTATCATTGTCTTAAGGATTGAGATATATCATCTTTTAAATGCGCAATCATCAGTATACACCACACAATTATCATATCGAGCATCTTAACATGCATCACATAGCAACTTTACATTAAAGCACACATATAACATGTGTCTGCAAATGATACATCTAGTACGAATCAAATACAGTTCTCATCCTTTGTCTTATCATGGAGGTGAGGATAATCCACAACCAATAAACTGTATCTTAAATTAAACTGATTCACATAAGACTATAACATACAACACTTCTTGAGGCAGGTTGCGGGTGGGCGGAAAAATAGCAAGACCTATGTCTAAGCTACCCATTCCCTGAACGGCTTTTCCAGTTTTAATTATCTTGCCCTATGTTCATTTTAAGTTTCCCTACAGGTTTTAATTCTCATTTAATGGACTGTCGGCTCTGATACCACCTGCAACGACCCCCTTATCCGACTCGGACGAATCGGGGAGGACGATGCTAAAGGTAACAGCGGAAAATCAAAAGCACAACATTCCAACATATATATTACATACTATTAAACATTACAACATGTCCTCGAGTCTGTCATACGCTTTCATTATACATTATTCTAACATTATTCATACTATGCTACAACTTGTGAAGGAACCTCCTTAATGAGTCTCGTACCCGGTCATGCCATAGTCGTCTTCTTCTAAGCATGCGGGGGAAGGAAAACAAAGACCGCAGTTTTCTAAAATCAGCATAAAGTACTGAGTAAGTAACACCCAAGCTCGTAACATGGAAGACGAGGCATGTTTTTTTTTTCATGTAATAACAAGAGGAATGAATTATAAAACAGTAAACTTGAAGAGTAAAGTAGGACTCAAATGTAATCATCTCTTTCTTTTAATCTCTTTTCTCAACTTGTAAACGGGGAATACGATTCCCAATCTCTTCTTCTTTTCTTTTATAACTGTCCAAATCTCAAAGAAAACTGTATTATTAACTTTGTTGACACGGGGATAATCTACTAACTCTACGCATCCAAGACCTTAAGTGCCGGCACCCCTCAAAGACTCCTCGCGGCCAGAGAGGTGAGTACATGGAGCGACCCGGCAGGTTGCGACCGGGTTAAATAAACGGGTCGAGTGGCAAAAGCCAACACGACCAATCTAATCAAAGGCAAATATAACGATCCCCGGACAACTCTTTCCACTTTACGTTAATTACGAATTATTATTATTCGTGTGACAAAATCAAAGCATAGCAACACAATTTAAAATGTAAGAACTTCAAATAAAAACATGTAATTAAAATAATAAAGACATTTTGAGACTAGTATCAAAATCAAATTAAGACACGAAAGGAGCTAGGCACGCTAGACTTGGCATGTATACTTACCTCGCTTCTCAATGACTAGCATGTAGCGTTCCCCTAGAAAGACACGTAGTCTTCGTCAACTGATTTGTCACCGGTACCAAAAATCGCGAGAAACGATGGAGAATTGAGTCGTGTCGGGCGGCCGAACGGCGGCGCCGGTGGTGGAGCTCGACGCCGGTGATTGGGTTGCTTCTGGGTTCAGCTGAGACTTCTGGAGGCTTGGTCGGGCCTCTAGGAGTCGACTGGAAGGGATAGAGTCGCAGGTGGCTCTGTTTTGAGTTGCCCGAACTCTTCGCCGGCGACTATGGAGGTTCGACGACGACGGTGGTGGTGCTCTGCTTTTGGGTTGCTCTGTTGTTGCTATTACTTTTCTATCTTTGTTAAGCTCAGAACAGAGAGGAGTGTGAGAGGAACAGAGAGGAAGAGTGAGAGAAAACATAGGTGGTGGAGCTTGGTGGTCGCTCGTTGGTTCTCGCCGGAAGTGGCAGCGGCGGCGGTGGTGTCTTCTAGCCACTGCTTCTGTTGCTGCTTTTTGGCTCTGGTCGTGACAGAGAGCAAGAGGGAGGGAGAAACAGAAGGGAAGCAGATGAGGCAGTGGGTGGAGGTGGTTCTCTCGATGGTCTCTTTCGATGGTGGTAGCGGCGGTGTGGTGGTGGATGTTTGCTTCTGATGACTGCTGCTGCTGCTTTGGTTCATGGTGAACAAAGAGAGAGTTGGAGGGAGCAGTGGGAGAGAGAGAGAGAGTGATGGAGGTGGTCACGGTGGTGGTGTTGGAGGTGGACGGAGATGGAGAAGAAGGTGATGATGACGGTGGTGGAGATGAAACCAGTGGGTGTGTGGGTGTGGTTTGCCGAAGGAGTGAGAGAGGGGGACTTATTGGAGTCGTGTGGGTAAAGAGGCGGTGGTGAGGCGGTGTAGTTGTCGGGCAAATTCATTTTGCCGAAGGAGAAAAGTAGAGAAAGAAGAAGGCAAAATGAAGTTGAAGAAGAGAAAGAAACAAAAGAGGAAAATGACATAATGAGAAGCAAAAGTCTGAGGAGGATTTTGTTTCTTTTAGAATTTATTGGGTGTGATAATAACACCACTTTACGCGGTGGTTATATACGCGCGACGATTAAAGTTAATAAATTGTTTGCGTAATTATTTATAAACACTATTCTAATATTTATTAAAATTTAACGACACTAATATGTAAAATAATTTATACAACTTTATTTTTATTTTTCTTTACGACTAAATTTATATTATTTGTCAATTTACTATTTTACCCCTGAGTATTTTACGGGGTATTACAGTCCGTTGGTCTAATTTATCAGTTTCAGTTTAGTTGGTTTCTAGTTGTATCTATGTACTGTGTTTTTTGACTATTTTGGTATGTTTTGGCCGCTCTTAGGTGAAGAGCTGGTGTCAATGTTTGTTCATGTTTCTTCCTTTTTTTTTTTTTTTTTTTGATCATAGTTTGTACTTAAACTCTTGCTATCTATTGAAGTTCTCATGTTCAATCAAAAAAAGAAACATGACAGTTATTAAGTAAAATAACACCCTTTAAACTATTTTACCCTCGTACTTAAACTCATAGTAGTATTACTACTTCTACATACTACTAAATATAGTGCGTTAATATATTTTCACATTCATTATTAATGTGATAGGTTCCTTTTTAATTTACTACCACCATAAGCATTAAATATGCACTCGAGATATAGAAAGATACAACTAAATTTAAACAATTATTTATCTAACACTTTTATGTATTTTATTTTATCAACTTGAAATGTACTCTTACACGAATTTGGTTGTACAATTTTTAATAATATATTTTTTGGAACACGACATTGAGCTCACTGATCTTTTAAAAATCTTTGCAATAAATTTACATAAAACACACATATTAATTTTTAATATTTTTTAGTCGTGTTTTATTTTATCAAATTGGAAGTACCCGAAAAATGTACTCGTACATGCCTTTGGATTGTTTATGATAATATTATTCTTGGAACACGACTTTTAGTCCACACAATTTTAAGAAATCTTTAAAAAGATAAAATATAACTAGAAAATATTAACAACTAATATATGTAGTAAACATAACACCCTCACGCGCGTAGCGCGTGCTGGACATACTAGTTTCTTAGAAAAATATAGAAATGTAGCATACTTTCAAGGTGTTGAGCTTTTGAAGAGCTTTAGTCATCTTCTTAGAGAAAAAAATGTTTAGTTTCCTTCTATTTTATCATCTAAAAGATAATTTTCAAAGTAAAAGTAAAAAATGGCTGAAATTATAAAAAAATAAAATAAAAAAGGATAAGAAAATTAATTCAAGAAAGTTCCAAAGAGAACGAGCGAAATAAATATTCTTTATGACTTTAAAAAGGACAGAAAAAATCACATAAAATTTGTGAAGGAAATCCGAGCCCAAACGTCTAAAAGTTCACACCATTTTGGTGGACTTCTTCCAACTTCATCAAACATTTACACATGTTCCATTGGACTGGCCTCAAATGAACTACTCCAGTTTTATCATATTGGCCCAGCAGACCTGAATGTTTCAGTGGACTCGAACATAAATCCAATTAAATAGGCTTCTAGACATGTTTTTGCCATCTATATAGGAAATGGTAAAGGGGATTCGGCTAGTATAACATTTTTTTTTTTTTTTTTTTTTTTTTTTATATCTAAATAAGAAACTTTTATTAGAAATACCACCCCCATTACATTTTCTTTTGTTACCTGCATAACTAGTATATAACATTTTCATCCAAACACAAAACAACAATAATTGGGATAATTAACACTGGACGAAGAATTTCATTAGTGAAGCTAAAAAACAACATTTTATAATTTTGACCTTAAATTTAAATACCTTAAACCTAGAGCGATGTAGAACAGTGTTCATATACCGAAAATATGTTTCTCATGGATATTGGCGATTACGCATGTATACCGACACATTTTCATAGTTAGTGTAATACGGCACATGTGATGCACTAGTAATTATACGAAGGAAAAACTATTTATGTTCCCAACAGTGGAGTCCACTCGCCCTGTATGCCTGTTATAAACACGAAACAACTAAGGAGAAATTGGAATGTAGTTGAGTTGGTCGGGTGAGCATTCTTAAGACTTTGAGCATTTGTCTTGAGGTCTTGAGTTAAAACTTTAGGGCAGCTAAAGGGTTGCCTATTGGCCTTCTCAATTGCGAGTCTGTCAGCCCGAATTTTATCAGACAAGTTTATAGCGGAAGTTTACTCAGTGCGCACCTTAAGAATAATGGCTGCGAATTCCCACGTCATCAAAAAAAAATCAAAAAAAAAAAAAAAAAAACAAAGCACAAAACAACAAAAGAGAAATTGAGAGAATGAGAGAAAACTGAATGCTTTTATTCCATCGGTAGACAGCTCTATATAGGCAATCACTTGAACAAACAACTCCAAAAAGGTCGGGAACAAAGTAGGAATAAGTGGGATAAGCTAAAGACTAGCTAAAGGCTAGGTAAAACAAACAAACAAACAAACAATAGCCTAATTAGTTATTGACTAAATCTTCTCTGAAAACCCTCCCATAAATTTAGTTGGAGTGTTCATAGGATTGCAATCCTTTATTTGGAATTTGTCCAACATATCCCGCACATATTTTTTTTGGAAAATGAAAAACCCATCTTTGATTGCACTCATAGTATAAAATCTCGTTCCATTCCGGCCGAAGCATGCCGTTTTGTTCCGTTCCGGCCTCAAAAGGGTACAAAACCGGCACAGGTACGCAGCGCGCTTAATTTAGGTGTGTTCTGGGTGTTTCGACATGTTCCGGACGGTTTTGTAAATTCCTGCAGAATTCGTTTGGGGTAATTTTTTAAATGTTAACAACTTTAGGGACTTCATATAAAATCCACAAAAAACCTAAAACTCTTCTTAAACACAAAGTACTGGGTGATTCAGCTAGGACGATCGACTACGGCCCTGTTTGGATAACAAGGTTGGGCTTGTTTGGTTAACCAAACCAGGTGGATGTTTGGATTAGAGGGTTTTGGTTTTTAAAGTGTTGACTTTTATGTGAGTAGAAAAATGAGTGGAAAGTGGGTCCTACAAATTTTGGGTTGAGGTTTTGGTTAACTTTTTTGTGAGGTTAACCAAACCTTTGTATCCAAACAGGGCCTACGATCAAGCGAAATTCTTGAACTGTGTAAGACGGTAAGTAAGCAACGATTCTTTGTTGTTTCCTTCCTCCTGTGTTTCTCTCCTCTGTATCTCTCCTCCACGAAGATTCAGCACACAATAGCCCTCTTTGATATGGTGAATCTGTATGGACTATGGAGTATTTGAAGTTGAATCCATAGTTTAACTGATAAAGTGATAATAGTTAACTTATTTGTTTTTTTCTCATAGTCGTACTTGAAGTACACTAGTGATGTAATGATACAAAAAAAGTATCGGATAGCAAGAAGTTAATAGATTGAGGGGAGAACTGAGATAAGACGAGAGCAAGAAATTGATAAGAGAGTAGGGAGACAGATCAGAGAATGATATTCTTCTTTATTTCATGATTAATAACGAAATGTTACAGTGTTTAAATAGACAAACTACTAATCCTAGCTAGAAAGCTTGACCTAATGGCTCGGCCTGATCTACTAATTATATAAATAAATATATAATTAAACTAATTAAATAAATAAACTAACAAATTAACTATTAATTAAATAACTAAATAATATTAATGTGATATCCCGTATCATGTAATCAAACTATCAAAGTGTCAAACATGTTAGTGTATAAGTGTACAACTATGGCTAGGAATTTCATAATTAATATGGTCATGGTGAATCTGTATTTCCATTACTTATTCCTTTCCAAAAAGGTTCAAAATTGGCTCATCGATATGAGCTATCATTATTCAAATTGAAAGAGAAAAGACACCATAGAAAATGAATGAGCAGTGACAAGAAAACTATGCTTTCATGAGCTTTTGAAAGTTACTAAGGGACTTTCTCTCTCTCTAAAACTCTCTCCACAGAAAACCTAAACCCACCCCCCTTAAGCAGCGGCGGCGGCGGCTCCCCCATGGGGCTGCGGCCCGCCACCCAATCACTCCAGTGACCTCGCACAGCCCCTCCGACCACGCCGCCACTCCCTAAACAGCCTTCACCGCTCCCCGCCGGCCTCAATCGAGGTCTTTCCGACCCGTGCCGGTTTTCTTCAGATCCGCGCAGCACCGGCTCCGCCGCCGGTATCGAAGTCGGGAGCGCCCCTCTTCGCCGTCCCAGTGGGACTCCAGTTCGTGCTTTCAACTACCCTGGCTCCTCTCTTGACATCGCCGCCACCGACACCATGGCCGAAGCTCCGACGCCCTTCACCACCACGTTTCGCCGCTGAAGCCGCCGCCTCTTCTCTCGCTGCCCCCGCTGGCCTCCACTCCGCCACTGTCTCCTCGCCGCTCCGCCGCCAGCTGGGTTGCTCTGTGGGTCAACCTAGGTCTCGCCTCCCCCCTCCCCCTGTTCTAGATCTAGATTGTTGGTAACTGTCCCCCCCCTCCCCCGGTTGTGGGGCTGCTCCCTCCCCCTCCCCCTTGACTAGGCTGGTTTCCGGCCCGGAAAAGTCCACGGAGCAGTCCCCTCACCACTCACCGACACTACCAACACCGCATCTAAAACAGCCCTCCCGGCGACGACCTGCCCCCCCCCCCCCCCATTGCGCTTATCAGGTCTCCAGCCTCGGTGCCGACTGGTGGCTCTGGTTAGGTGTTCCCTGTGGCGGCTTTGGTGGTCCGGCGACTCAGTTGCAACCTCTAGCGGCGGCCACAGTCTGTGTTTTCTTTTTAGGTCATGAAGGGGTTTTGTTTTGGGCCGGTCTTTGGTTGGGCTGTCTTTGGGGTGTTTTTTTAGGAGATTAGAGGCTCTTGGGCCTTACTGGGCCGGATCTTTATGTTTGGGAAGTTTATTGGGGGCCTTTGAGCTTGTATCCCAATTGGTGTATGAATGTTTATATAGGTAGAGGCTAGTTTATGGTAGGAGATTTGGCTTCCTTTTTTTTATGTTTTGGGTGTATGCCCCTTTTCTCTTTGTAATCGTTTGCTTTTTATAAAATCTTTCGTTGCATGTGGAAAAAAAAAAGTTACTAAGGGATCACCCATGCCCGAGGGCACTACCCAAAAACACGTTTCACGCCCTATTGTAATGTCATAAATAAAATGAGTGTTTTCATCTACAAATATGGGTAGAAAACGAAGACAACATAAATAATTGTATTAAATAATGAACAGAGGAAGTCTCTTTTTTATAATTATGATAAAATGAATGGGTAGTTAATTGGGTAGTTAAGTAGTGGGTAGTTAAGTGGGTGGTAGATGAGATCTAAGGGCTGGGGTTAATTCAATCTAACGGTCTAAAAGACATTTTAAAGTCAACCGTTCTAATTTATAATATAGATTGGTGATGCTATGATAGTTTGCTTAATATTTTGATCAAACTGGATGAACATACCTCTTATCAAATAGTTTTTTTTTCATAGAAAACTCTGCGTTCATGAGCTTCTGCCAATATTTATACTTGGTAAGTTGATTGATTTATTTGAAAAACAGTGACAAGGTAGAAACAATAGAGAAAAGACACTGCTAATATCAACAAGATCAGTAAGAACTGCTTATTTCCTACCAGTGGCATCACAATAACTATCATAGCATCCTATGAATGCTTGTCTTGTTTCTTCCGAGTTCAGATTAGGTAAATTTTGATCAATATATTAAGAAAATATAACATCTTAAGTTTCTGTCGGTTGCTTTGAGTTTCTCTCGGATACTTTCTGATTAGATTGTGTAATTTTCTATGTTTTGGCATTCACTTATTTAGTCGTGTGGTGATTTTTTGTGTAAGCTAATAAATTGTTTTTTCGATAGTTAATGGATGAAAATGCAAGTGCTTTAGTATCTATTCAATTGGCTCCTTCTAACTCAAATGATCCTGCGTGGAAGCATGCCAGAGTTGTGCTGGGAGCTAGAAACTTTACAATTTGCATCCATTGTAACAAACACATAAAAAGTGGAGGGATCGCACGGCTTAAACAAAATCTGGATTCAAGGTCAAGTTCTGTAAGAGGGTCTACGTTGATGTTTGATTCAAATTTAAGACAAAGATTACCAGCAAGACAAACAAAGAAAGAAACAAGTTAACAGGAATATTAGTCGCGGTCCAACATTTGATGAAGATGATGAAGACATGATGCAGATAAGTTAATTCATGCTGGTAAAAGCAGCAACAAAGGAAAAGGTGTACCTGATACTACCAAAAAGAGGAGGCTAAATGATATTCATTTTTCTCCTAGAGTCACATCAGATGCTCAATCTAGTATTTTAATTGCTATGGCTTCTAAAGAACAGATGCACCAAGCATGATGACCGTTTCTAGGTGGTGGTACAATGCAGGGCTACCGTTTAATGCGGACATCTGCCTTTACTATCAGCCAGCCATAGACGCAATGACTGCAATTGGGACGGGATTCACAGGACCTACATCTTATGACTTGAGGTGTCCTTTGCTTAAGAGTCACATCCACGAGATTCGAGATTATTTATTTCACAAAAAATAGGGATAAAAACGGTTTGGTTCGGTCCGGTTTCGGCACCCATCCAAACCGAACAACTTGTAACGCTTTGGGAAAAACCTAAACCTAATCCGGATCGTTCATGGCTCCAAACCGAACCGAACCGTGAAGGAACGATGTGGTTTGGTTTTAAACCGCGGTTTTTAAAAATATATTATTACATTTAATTTTTTTGATAATTCATTCAACAAATAAATATTTGCTAAAATTTTAATATCAAACAATTTTAAAATAAAGTAGCAAACATTAATCATTTACAATACCTAGTCTAATATGCTACATATATGATAATAACTTCATATACAATAGATAGTACCTACTGTATATGATATATGTGTAGAAGTTATCAAGCGTGGCAGTTGTGTAGTCTAATATGCTACATAAACGGTTCGGTTCGGTTTATACGGTTTGAGATTTTTGCAAACCTGGACTGAACCGTATTATACGGTTTGGGACTTTTGCAAACCTGGATCGAACCCTAATAGCTTCCAAACCAAACTGAACCGAATCAATTCGCTCGGTTCGGCTCGGATTGCGGTTTTTTCGGTTTGAACTTGCATCCCTAACATAAAAAGCTTCATAGGATTCTTCTAGATGCTCAATTATGAGTGATGGATGGAAAGATCGGAGACAAGTTCCATTTATTAATTTCCTCACACCTTCTCCACTCAGGACCATGTTCATAAAGTCGATTGATACTTCGTGTCTTACAAAAGATGTGGATACTTCGTTTAAGATATCTGATGAGGTTATATAATATGTTTGTAACACCCCCATCCTAGAGTACTGGAGATTTACACTTGGATCCCCCAGACTCTCAGGAGATATCATCCGCCAAGAACAAAAGTGCTCAGCAAGGAGTCTAAACCTAACGGTTTTGTTACGAGACAGAATTAAAGAAACATAAGCTAAAATAAAAGTTACTACAATAATCATCATACTCTGATGTATAATCCTCTAAGTGTTCGACTACTCCCCAGCATCTCGCAAACCCACCTGCCAAAATAAGGAGGCAGAGATGTCACGACGTCAAACTACACTGAACAAAATAATATTTAAAAAGAAAACAAATATATATATATATATATATCATCTATTTTGAAAATATTTAATATGTTCTTGTGACGACGCAAATATCCTATAACTTGACCCACAACAAAGTTCACAGAGAATGATTAATCAGTAGAAAGCTGTTAATAATTTAAACTCGTTTATGATTAACTAACCTCATTTCCAAGTTACATTCCAATATACAATGATCCTCCAAGAAAAAGTAGACTTAAGTGTGCACACCCTTCTGGATCGCAACCCAGATGGCGGAACCTAGCTGTCTAGCCGGGAGCTAACAATGTACAGATTGTAACCCCGTAGACAGGAGCTCATATGTTTGATACTGCATCAGAGCAGACGGCATGAGCCTTGTAATGACCATATGAAGGTCTGGAGTAACCAAGATTTAATTCCCAGTCAAGTATTTATGAACAAACTTGTATAATTTTCCACACTCCACTGATATATTCAAAGACAAGGATGTATACTCACAAATTTAAGTGCATATATATATATCCAAGATTCGTCTTTAGCCATTCCATGATTCTTGTTCCTTATGCTCATAGCCACATATATGTATATGATCCTACACTCTTTAATAGCAATTAAGCATTCATATGCTTACATGGCAAACCTCATCGCCAACAAATTTACTATTCTATATGATATGCACATGCCACTCGGTGTATGGGTAAGCTAATATTTCACTCCCGACGTATCAATCTAACAAGTCCATGCCAAATTCAACCATCATCAGCACACTAGTTCAGTATTTAATTTTATATAAAAAAACTATTTATTTTAGTCCATAAGGACTTATGAATTTATAAAAAATTATACTTTTGATATCCAAGTTCAAAACTCTCCGAAAAATATTCTTACACTTATTGGATACTCAAACGGATTTTAAACCTATCAAATCTCTATCAAAAATGCTAACTAGTTAATAGTATATTAGAATAACAAGCTCTAACGACAAATTTTGCACTTTCGGCGGCTATTTTTTGGGCCACGGCAACACTTTCTGCACTTACAACGACCATCCAAATTAGGACAAATGACACTAAACCTACATGCAGTTTAACATTTGAGACACTAAACCAATTTCATAGAACAACCCAGATAGCGGAACCTAGCTGTCTAGCCGGGAGCTAACAATGTACTGATTGTAACCTCGTAGACAGGAGCTCATATGTTTGATACTGCATCAGAGCAGACGGCATGAGCCTGTAATGACCATATGAAGGTCTGGAGTAACCAAGATTTAATTCCCAGTCAAGTATTTATGAACAAACTTGTATAATTTTCCACACTCCACTGATAAATTCAAAGACAAGGATGTATATTCACAAATTTAAGTGCATATAGATATCCAAGATTCGTCTTTAGCCATTCCATGATTCTTGTTCCTTATGCTCATAGCCACATATATGTATATGATCCTACACTCTTTAATAGCAATTAAGCATTCATATGCTTACATGGCAAACCTCATCGCCAAAAAATTTACTATTCTATATGATATGCACATGCCACTCGGTGTATGGGTAAGCTAATATTTCACTCCCGACGTATCAATCTAACAAGTCCATGCCAAATTCAACCATCATCAGCACACTAGTTCAGTATTTAACTTTTGATAAAAAAAACTATTTATTTTAGTCCATAAGGACTTATGAATTTATAAAAAATTATACTTTTGACATCCAAGTTCAAAACTCTCCGAAAAATATTCTTACACTTATTGGATACTCAAACGGATTTTAAACCTATCAAATCTCTATCAAAAATGCTGACTAGTTAATAGTATATTAGAATAACAAGCTCTAACGACAAATTTTGCACTTTCGCCGGCTATTTTTTGGGCCACGGCAACACTTTCTGCACTTACAACGACCATCCAAATTAGGACAAATGACACTAAACCTAAATGCAGTTTAACATTTGAGACACTGAACCAATTTCATAGAACAACCCAGATGGCGGAACCTAGCTGTCTAGCCGGGAGCTAACAATGTACTGATTGTAACCCCGTAGATCGGAGCTTATATGTTTGATACTACATCAGAGCAGACGCCATGAGCCTGTAATGACCATATGAAGGTCTGGAGTGACCAAGATTTAATTCCCAGTCAAGTATTTATGAACAAACTTGTATAATTTTCCACACTCCATTGATATATTCAAAGACAAGGATGTATACTCACAAATTTAAGTGCATATAGATATTCAAGATTCGTCTTTAGCCATTCCATGATTCTTGTTCCTTATGCTCATAGCCACATATATGTATATGATCCTACACTCTTTAATAGCAATTAAGCATTCATATGCTTACATGGCAAACCTTATCGCCAACAAATTTACTATTCTATATGATATGCACATGCCACTCGGTGTATGGGTAAGCAAATATTTCACTCCCGACGTATCAATCTAACAAGTCCATGCCAAATTCAACCATCATCAGCACACTAGTTCAGTATTTAATTTTTTTTATTTTATTTTTTTTGAGGGAAAATCATCATCTATTGATCATTGGTTGGGACTAAACCCATTACATCAATGTTGATCAAACTGCTAACCCAATTGGGTTCTATGTCTCACCAGATGCACAAATTCTTACAATTAAGGCCCTTATTTGCAAATGTATGTGCTACTGTATTAGTGGTACGCCCGCTGTATAGTAGTATTGCCTCCTCTATCTGGAAGGTTGCTTCAATAATGTCTTTAATGACTTGCCCGGTCTCCGATGCGTCCTCCACTCTTCCTTCATCTATCTCCCTTATCCCTTAACGAGCACCGATGAGTCAGTCTCGAAAATCACCTTTCTTTCTTCTCTTGAAATCGCCGCCATCACTGCAAGGTGTAGAGTTTGGGCTTCGGCGGCGAGGGGGGAATTCGCGGTAGATGTGGCCACAGCTCCGCCTTCTGCAAACCTCCCTTTCTCATCTCTTGCTACGAAACCAAGTCCCGCTGTCTCGGAATCAATCCATGCGCGGAGTTGAATTTCATCCACCCCGTGGGAGGAGCTGTCAATTTTTTCGCCGGAGTGGAAGAAATAACTGTTTTCTTCTCTTTCTTATCTCTGCAACCTTCGATTTCAGCTAAGTACTCTTCAATCTTTGTCTTCAATTCGTCCGGTGATCTCTTTTTATTTTCGAAAACCCACATGTTCCTGTTGTACCACAGCATCCAGATCGAAATACAAAAAATCATAATTGATTTCTTATCAAGATTTTCTATCTGTTCTGGGATCCAGTCTTGAATAGTGCCTACCCTTCGTGACAGAAATTCTTGGCCAAATAGTAGTTTCCACAGATCTGTTGTCGTTTTGCATTCCATAAAATTGTGGGTTGATGATTCTATCTTCTCCTTGCAGATGGGACATAAAGGCGAGATCTTTGGATGGAACCGGTTAAGTTTGTCTCTGGTGGCAAGTGAGTTTAGCCATGCTCTCCAAACAGTGTGTAAGCACTTCTTTGGAATCTGTTGAGACCACAATTTCTTCAACCATTTTCTGTTTTGTTGGCCTGTAGTACCAAGATTTGCACCTTTCTCTTCTTTGGACATAATTCTAGCAATTTCATATCCGGACTTCACTGTATACAATCCATCTTCATTAAAATGCCAAATTTGACGATCTTCACTGGGGTTAGCTGAGAGATAGATCCTTTGAATTTCTTCACTGTCAATGGGTAAGAAAAGGTTGTTTATGAGGTCCAAATCCCATGTTCTGTTCGGGTTCATCAGTTGATTGACTGTCACAGTTTCAGCTGGGGGAATTTGGGTTATTGGACGGAACGTAGTAGGCCTTTGTAGCCATGGATCTGTAAACACATTCACTGAATTGCCTTGACTGATTCTCCACCTCAATCTTCTTTCCACTAAATCTTTGCTGCTCATGATACTTTTCCACGCGAAAGAAGCTGATTGAGTTACTTTAACTTGCATCATGCTTTCATTTGCAAAGTATTTATTCTTGTAGACTTGTCTGAGTAGAGAGTTACCATTCAAGATTATCCAAAATTGTTTAGCAAGTAAAGCCTTATTGAAGTCTGCAAGATCTCTGAAGCCTAGCCCCCCCTCTTCCTTTGCTTTTTTCATCTGTTGCCAAGACACCCAATAGCCTCCTTTCGCAGCCTCCTTTTTCCCCCACCAAAACTGTCTATAAAGTGCCTCCAGATTGTTGCACAGTGAAAGAGGCAGTTTAAAACAATTCATAGTATAGACAGGAATGGCTTGAGTTACCGCTTTTATCAAAACTTCTTTTCCTCCCGTTGAAAGGGACGTCACCTTCCAATTGCTAAGCTTGTTTTTTTACCTTTGCAGGTAAATCTGAGAAGCAGTACATCTTATTTTTTCCGATAGTCGTCGGAAGACCTAAGTATTTCTCGTGGGTGCTTGTCGCCTGCATATCCAACATTGTACAAATCTGCGTTATAGTCTGCTGATCCGTATTAGAAGAGAAGACGATCTCTGATTTTGTCGCGTTCAGTTTTTGTCCTGTGGCCTTCTCATAATTTGTAAATATTTGCTATAATATCGCGACCTCCGTAGTATTAGCCCTGCAAAAAACCATACTATCGTCAGCGAAAAACAAGTGTGAGATCTTTGGGCCTCCTCTCGCAGCTTGGATCCCAGAGATTCGACCCTGATTTGTAGCAGCTGACAATGTACTTGAGAGTGCTTCTCCTATTAGCAAGAACAGGTATGGGGAAAGCGGGCAACCTTGCCTCAAACCTCGTTCAGGTATCAGCTTTCCTTGAATCTCTCCTTTTATTGTGAACGAAAATGTTGTAGTGCTAACACAATCCCCAATCAGCTTTATCCATTTTTGCGAAAAACCCATCTTCTTCATTACAGCCTTTAGAAAACCCCATTCAACCCGGTCATACGCTTTCGCCATGTCTAACTTTAGTGCCATGTATCCAACTTTTCCTTTTTTCCTCGTCCTCATTGATTGAAGCAACTCATGAGCTATTAAAATGTTATCTGTGATTAATCGCCCTGGGACAAATGCACTTTGAAAATCTGACACCAAATCATCCAACACTAACTTCATTCTGTTAGCTAGTACTTTGGCAATAATTTTGTAAATAACCGTACATAAGCTAATAGGTCTTAAATCGTTAGCTGTTCTGACCTGTTTCTTCTTGGGGATTAATGCTAGAAGCGTATGGTTGTAATCCGCAATACTGCGTTGCCCATTCAGAATTTCTAGACAAATTTGACTCGTCTCGTCCCCTACAACGTGCCAAAATTGTTGGTAGAATTGTGCAGGGAACCCGTCGATCCCACGGGCCTTTAAAGGTCCCATGCTTGCCAAGGCTTCTTCAACTTCATACCTGGTAAAATCCATGTCCAAAACTGCTTTTTTATCTTCAGAAATATTGCCTTGAACGAACTGAAGCATCGTAGTTATGTCGTCCTCCCCTGGCTTGTCCGATTTATAAATCGACATAAAGTGCTCTGTGAGTATGTCCACGAGCTCTTCATCACTTTGTTTCCAAATCCCCTCGGAATTTTCCAAACCTTTAATCGTGTTTCTTGCTCTTCGGATAGTGGCTTTCCGATGAAAAAAATTTGTGTTTTTGTCCCCCTTTTTGAGCCAGTTAACCCTAGATCTTTGCATCCATAACTCTTCCTCGCGCCGTTGCAGAGTATTAATCTCATCTTTACATCCTCTGATAGCTTCGTAGTTAGAACCTCTATAGTCTTCTTCTTCCAACTTTTGGATCATGCCACGTAGATTTCTGTAGTTCAGTATTTAATTTTTGATAAAAGAAAAACTATTTATTTTAGTCCATAAGGACTTATGAATTTATAAAAAATTATACTTTTGACATCCAAGTTCAAAACTCTCCGAAAAATATTCTTACACTTATTGGATACTCAAACGGATTTTAAACCTATCAAATCTCTATCAAAAATGCTAATTAGTTAATAGTATATTAGAATAACAAGCTCTAACGACAAATTTTGCACTTTCGGCGGCTATTTTTTGTGCCCCGACAACACTTTCTGCACTTACAATGACCATCCAAATTAGGACAAATGACACTAAACCTACATGCAGTTTAACATTTGAGACACTAAACCAAATTAATGAAATTTGCAGTAATACACATTCACGTGAGGGGCTGTAATACCCATTTCGTGATGGATATTACGGTAAATTTATTAATTTAATCTAACAATGAGAATTGACAGATCATGCGTGGTTTCTCTAAAATGAACAACTGTTCGGGTTAAGAAACAGCACGAAAATAAGAAAATGGAAGTGAAAAAATGAGAGAAATTAGGCTGTGGTGAGAGACAATTTCCCTAAAATCAAGGGTCAAACAAGAAGAAATGGTGTCATTTCCTTGTAATTCAAGAAAAGTGAAAGAGGGAATTAAAACTGCCTGCATTGACTGATCTATCCTGGCATGTGCCCCTGCTTGTTTTCACAACTCTCTTGGGATTTTTTCTACTTCTTTAAACTCCCAACTGAGGAAATTTCAACGACCAATTGTATTTAATAGCAGTTCCCGCAACAAAAATAATCATTTTAGACAAATAAATAGCGGATTCGGGGTTCATCATATTGTTAACATGGTTATGAACAATGATTCGTGTACTATTTCTATTTTATCGGATGTCCCCGAAGGGACCTATTTCCATTTACTATAACTATTATGACAACCAGCTAAAAATTTGAATAATCGGCTAAAAAGAATCTGAGAGAACTTAATCAAAATGTGCTTGTGTACGGAAATTGACTTTGTTGGGAGGGGGGGGGGGTCTCTGAGTTTTAAGAGGATTAATCTCTAGCTACCGGCTAGAAGGTACCGTCTGATTTTATGCCAAACATTTGCAAATTATTTGATCTCAAATTTTTCCCTGTCCCACATTATGCAAATTTTCAGCTGATCATACCAACCAAGTTTAGAATTCAAAAAATAGTAACACATGGAATATATTAGAATAAGAAATTTTAATAAAAAATATATTGAAATCTCGGTTTCCAAAAATGCACTAAGCAATTGGTAATGAACCAACTAGTTCATTAAGGGTTTGATAGATTTCTTCATGTATACAAAACAGAAACTACTAATTCTAAAGGATTCGTGTGTGCCTGTCTTACTCTCTCCGCTAGGGTGTCTCATATTAATTAGAATGCACGGATGCTTGCAGACTGTCTTAAGAAGAAGAAAAAGTTTGCACTCAAATGGTTTGCCCTACACTAAGTTTGTGTTTGGAAGGGATTAATTAATTTTGATTTGATAGTTTTAAGGTCAGATTATTGTAATCTGTTTTGAGATTAAAGTCTGCTGATTATTTTATCTGCAAATTCTTAAGAGTTTTGAGTGGAGATTCTTCAAGTACAATGCTCACTATTTGCAGCATTTTCAGGTGAGTTGTCTGCATATCAATTCTATTCTATCATATGTTTTTACCACTAGTCACTTGACACTTGCTTAGGGTTATATCAAATAAAAAGTTGTTGAACTTTTGCGGTAGGATGTCCAGTCTTTTTCTGTTAATTTCAGTGACAGTGTTGGGATATAAAGGATTAAATTAAACTTGATAAGCAATTACCTGGTGATTAAGTTAAAGAACCTTAGCCAACATACTTTACTACAAGAAGTGTGGGGATTTGAAAACACGATAGGCCTCGTGGTTGTCTCCGTTGATAAGAAGAGTATCACAAGATCGTATCTTGGGGTGGCATAGGGCGGATTATGGGCCAGTTTGGGAATACTTCTACTTCCAGCACAGTTGCTTTGAGACAGTAAAAACAGTTTTAATGCGTTTGGTAAAAATAAAATTTCTGATTTTTCGGACGGTTTTTGCGGTCCCACCATAGTTTTCAGAAAGCAATGGGGGAGATGTTTTTTTCCAAAAATACTTTTGATTAATTTATCTACAATACATCAAGTGCACATTTGATTTTACGAAACACAAAACTACTATATCAATATTTCACAGTAACTTTTACATAATATTTACCAAACAACATATTAGGTAGAATTCACATCAACTTTTACACTAGGGGCATGTTTGGTACCAACTGAAAATTTAAATAATCAGCTGACAGTAATCTAAGGAAATATGTTGGTTGAAAATCTATAGTTGTTAAAATTCTAATGATGTTTGGTATGAACATAAAATCTGCAGAATGTGAGAGAATCTGTAAAATTGAAAATTAAATAATCTGTAGGTTATTGGTCCGAAATAGATTTTAGCTGGAATGGCAAAATGTTGAACTAACATAATTAAATCATACGACCAATTTTAATCAAAACTCGTTATAACTAGGGTTCCAAACATGCACTAATAATTTGAGGTGATGGATCGGGATGGTCATAACCCAATCCGGACCAAACCCACACCATGTTACGTTGACCTAATGACAGAGCCAGAAATTAAGAGCAATATTCAAATAAAGTCAATAACAGGAACACTAGTGCGAAAGTTCAAAATAAGCATTAGAGGTCTCCAATATTACAACCTTTCTCTTAAAAAAATTATTGGAGTTCTCTGCCTTCCCTCTAGAGAGAGAAGAAGCTAGAGAGTTTTTGTTCTCCAGTCGGAGATTCCAAAGTCTTGCTTCTGCAAGTTCACCTTCGATCCCCTTCACCTTCTCTTCTCTTCACTTCGTCTGTCCCCTCTTGATCCGTTTCACTTGGTCATCGTCTCAATCTCTGCTGGGCTCGCCGTCGCCGTCCCTCTTTGCGGCGGCGAGCCCCCCCTCCCCCACTTTTTCTTGTTTTAGATCTTTTTAGTCTAGTTTTGCAGGTCGGAGCGTCTAGGTCAAGGGCGGCGTCCCTGCCTCTCTCAGGTGGCTTTGGCGTTGTTTTGTGGGCGATGGTGAGGCCGGATCTATAAGGGTTTGGACGGATTTCTCCAGAGGCGGCCATTCTCCCTTTTCTTCTTTGCCTGCTCATCTTTGGAGGCAGATGGTGACTGTCCAGGCTCAGATCTATTGATGTCTGGTGTCGTTTTATTTTTTATTGGTTGCTGCCCAGCCTCAAATTGACCACCTGATCTCTGTTCTGATGAAGAAGACTTAATCTTGCTATGGTGGCTTTGAGTATGGCTGTTTTTATTTGGATGTTTTATGGCTTTATCATGTCTTTGATGGCCTTTCGGTGCTTTTCCGGTGGCTGTTTTGGTCTGTGATCGGAGTTCTCTGCTTTTCCGGTGGTCTACCGTTCGTCCTTGGAACTCTAAGTCAACATGTGGTGCCGCGCGTGGAGAGTTTATTTATTCATGTTTTGAAAAAGGACCACTGTTACTTTTTTTAATGTTTTTATTTTTGCTCTTTTCAAGAGCTTTGTCTCTCAGATGTGGTGGTATGTACCGCTCTGTGTCTGTCTATTGGCTGTGATAGCCTTCCTTTAATGAAAGCTACAATTTCTGTTAAAAAAAAAAGTTCAAAATAAGCCGGAATAATGGTGTAGTTAATAAAAGGGACCACTATCAATGTATTCAAAATTAAGGGTTTGAGTGGAGTTTTAAAAACGGGGGAACAAGTTCCACCCCTTGCCCTAGGTGGCTCCGCCCTTGTTCTACCCTATTAACGAATGAAGTTGTTAATACTGTCCCCTGCTGGAGTGGTAACGCGGATACTCTAATGGGGCGGTGAAATTGTCACCCCCTAAATTCTTGCTAGTTTCGACCCACTATATTTTAGTAGTTGTTAGGGTTTATTGTGATAAATTGGACTTTCGTTCACCATTCTGCAGATAAATTATGACGCTCAATCAGGGATCAAATAATATTATATATATTAACTGCTAACACACTTCTAATCACTCATTATAATGATGGTGGTGGTGGTGATCACTGATTCAGTGGTTTTCCATGGACTATTTGTTTATGTTTTATTTTTATATATCTTGAAGCAAGGAGATGGCGGCTAATACACGTTGATGGTGATACAAATTTGGAGTTTTTTCATAATATAGCAAGTGTATATGTATATAGTATTATCATTGGAAATAGACAGATTAGATACATACCAGATATGGCAATGTTTAGTGAAAGTGGCTTCATGATGGTGACTAGAAACAAACATGGAGAGGGAGAGAGATGAAGGTAATTGAAGGTTGATTCACAGGAGATTGTTGAGTAGCAGCTGAAAATAATCTGAATGAAAACACTAATAAAAAGTTTAGGTAGTTCAAAACAAAACAGAAGGCTATGGCCAACTGAAGTTATACAATGCGGCTGTTTAGACGAGCTGAAATAAGTGAGAGGTTGAGCTTAAAAGTTCCATTTATATTTAGTGTTTTGATGCGACGGATTATTGTAGAATATTGATTTTTTTTTTTATTTTTTTATTTTTTTGATATTGTGAGATTTGAACTCGTGACCTCATGCAAAAGATGTATATATTTTACCACTGAATCAACAAACATTTAAATAAAAATACCAAGAAATTACCTTAAGAAGCCCGGAATTTCTTAAAAGAAAATCGGATTCCCGCCAAAAAAATCCGAAACTCCGGCTGAAAATCCGGAAATCCGGATCTCAAGCCGGAATTCCGGATTTTTGGGCGGAAATCCGTTTTTTCTCTTTGGAGAGATTTGACCAATTTTATTAGATTTTTGCCTTTTCCTTTCCTCCCTACTTACTCTAATCCAAACAAGCCCAATGTGTTATGATCTGAGAGGCCCATGTATCTAGTATGACCATTGAGGCATCAACATAACCAGGGCGGATCTAGGAATTTATTATAGTGGGGGACATTAGATAAATTAAATAAGAAGGGTAAAATTTTAACTCTAAAAGTTGAGTGTGCAATATAGTGTAATTTCTAAAAAACACAAATTTAAGGGTATGATTGAAATTTTGAAACTATAGCCCCACAATTAACTATGTAGATCAGCCCCTAAACATAAGTCTTTTTAGAGATTCATCTTTTTTTTTCATACTTCGGAAATTCATTTAGAGATTCATCTTCGGGGATTAATGCAAGTCGCTTTAAAGATGTCACTTGAGATCATACCCTCTTTAAGGCAATTTTTTCTTGATCGTGTAAAATTACAACAAGGTTTAAAGATGTCAATTGGATTGGAAATTTTCAGTTGAAACATGCTATGAAACTGTGATACTTCCGGGCAACGACTTGCATTGCGATATTGAATTTGCAACTACCAAATATAATGAATAAAAAGGTTACAAATGTCAAGTCAGTCGCAAATTACCCTCGCAATCAAGGCTTGACGACTTCAATAACATGTTTGTTTTTTCAATATTAGCTGAAACTGAAATAAGTATACTGGAAGTTTCTTTTTTAGGGATAGTCGAAGAATTGATTAGTATTATGTTGTATTTACTGAGCTGATTTAATATTTTTATATTCCTAAATATAATACTCTAAACTTAACCCCTCGTAGATGAGTAAATTATTTGAATTTAAAGATCTGATGCTGCACGAAACTAAATAGAATAGTATTAAATATAATTCAATTACTCCAATACAATCTCATCCAGACTCTCAAAAAAAATACAAACTCATCCAGAAAATTAAATATCAATTCTAGTCCAATTCGATTAATCCGGAAAACCGTGAAAGAATCAAAGTTTTTTCTTGCTTAGATCCCAATCATTTTCTTTGTCACATTACATTTTACCCACTGTATACTTTTTAAATCTAAGATGTAAAAAGAGGTAATTTATGAGAGGAGCCTTTGATATTAGCATTACCACATCAACACAACATCACCCAAAATTGACATCACAACAAATTTTGAAAACGAAGAATCAATAAAAGAGTGTGTACTCAAGTGAAATGTGAAAGAGTAAAAGATGAGATTTTACCCAAATGTGAAAGTAGTAAATGAAAGTGACAAATAGAACAAAAAGCTGAAAAAGTTTTCTTGAAGAAGGTCAAACATTAGTAAAGACACATAACTGAGTTGCAGATGCCACAGCTTGGGCATTTATAGAACAACCATAACTCTCTCTCTCTCTCTCTCTCTCTCTCTCTCTCTCTCTATCTCTCTCTCTGTGCGTGTGAAGATCAAAAGCTGATCTCTCTGGGCTTCTTTGTGTAAGAACTATAATTCCTCGTACACCAACCGAAGCTCCAAAGCATTACTACTACTAACGTTAGCAACAAAGAACCATACCCAAGAGAGAAGAAGAGAGAACTCACAACCTCACTTTACTTCTGTTTCTCAATGTTTTTACAAACATATCTTGCCTTCTAAGCACTGCTCATTAACACCTAGCTAGCTAGCTTACCCTTATCATACTTCTCTTCCTCTCCAAAAACAGATAGCATGCTTGAATGTCCAGAGAAAGGTAAACCTCTCTCTCTCTCTCTCTCTCTCTCTCTCTCTCTCTCTCTCTCTCTCTCTCTCTCTCTCTCTCTCTCTCTTTTCATGGCTGTAGGGTGAGATGTGATGAAATAGCGCTTGCTCTCTATCCATGGCTGTAGGGAGAGAGTTGATGAAATAGGGCTCACTCTCTCCTCTAACTTATAGTCATGGCTGTAGGGAGAGATTTTATGAAATACTCCTCCCTCCCTCCCCCTCTCTCTCTCTCTCTCCATGGCTGTAGGAGAAATTTGATGACAATAGGGCTCTCTTTCTCTAACTTATAGTTATGGTTGTAGGGAGAGATTTGATGAAATTGGGGAAATGGGTTCAATACATGGTCAATTATATATTAGCCACTTCCAGTCTAGGGTAAAAATTCATGTATCACCCCCTTAAACACATCCAATTCCCCTCGCAGTGTAAACAGTGGTGACCACTGTTCATGTTCATGTAAGAGGGAATGCATGTACTGAAGCCAACCCCAAAAATAGGGATATTGGGGCTGTTTAGCAGAGCTAAAATCGAGAGGAACAGTTTGGTCAATAAGCTGGTCAAAATTCTCGTATGTTTAGTCAAACATATTTCATGAAACTTAATATGTGTATGATAATTGTTGTGGCTGCAGGGAGATATTTGATTATGAAATAGGGAAGAAGCTGAAGAATGCGGGTGGTTCATCCTATATGGGAAGAAGACACATGTTAGGGCCTCCCGGAACCCTAAATACGATCACGCCGTGCGCCGCCTGCAAGCTCTTGAGGCGACGGTGCGCGCAAGAGTGTCCCTTCTCGCCGTATTTCTCCCCACATGAGCCTCAAAAGTTTGCTTCTGTTCACAAAGTCTTTGGTGCGAGCAATGTCTCCAAACTGCTAATGGTAAGAACTAAGAATCCTAATCCTCTTTCTTAGAAACCCTCTTAAAATGTCTCAAACATAGTAGTTAAGCTAGTTTATCATGGAAACCCTAATGTCTAATGGTCAAATTTGAACCCCATTCTCATTATTTTGTGCCTCAAGTTCTACTCGAGGCAAAATGTTACCACTTACTAAAAAAAAGTGACTATTTTTATTCAATTTGTTTCAAGATCCCTATCTTCCACTCGTTAATACTTCACAGATGCAAACACAGGTATTAATCAAACACAGTATTAATTATAATCTGGCTAGTCCAATTCAAATTGATCCAATCTCGTTAGTCCGAATAGTCCGAAAAACCAAACGTGACATTAGATTACCTATCAAAAGAATGTATTTCAATCTTTCTTAGTGTAGATATTATTTTTTGTTAATATGCCTACATCTAATAAATTGTGTTGTTAAATGAATTTCCAGGAAGTACCGGAGAACCAAAGAGCCGATGCAGCGAACAGCCTTGTTTACGAGGCTAATGTGAGGCTTAGAGATCCAGTTTACGGGTGCATGGGTGCGATTTCAGCTTTGCAGCAACAAGTTCAAACTCTACAAGCTGAACTTAACTTAGTAAGGAATGAGATAATGAGATACAAGTATAGGGATCAAACTAGTAATTTCGACATTCTTCCTCCCCCTCATGTTTCTATACTTTCGTCGGGTGCCGTCTCGATCGCCGCGCCACCACCGTCGCCGCCGCCGCTGCCGCCGCCTCCTCCGTTATCTCTTCCTCCCTCTTCATCATCCTCTTCACTGTACAACCAGCCGCCTTCGGGCACCACCACCGACTACAGCACCATCTCTAATGACAATGTGTCCTACTTTGGCTAATTTCTGAAAATTCTAGGTTTATTTATCTCATTTATTATATAAGCGAAATAACACCGTGGTACAATTATTTATTACTGCATAATTTTTGTATTTGTTTAAATTTTTGATTTTGGGGCAGCAGTTAAATTTAGCATTAATTCCTTGTATTTCGTTTTCTTCATTTCTTGGAACTATATAGTCTATTTATTGATGAAATAACATGGCCATTGTTGTCCGGTGAGATCGCCGGAGGTGTTGGAACTGCAGCTAGGGTTTACTTAAAGCTTGCACTGCCTTGTTATTTGAAATCAATTGATCTCGAGAAGCATTTCAATTAAGAGTTCATTTCTTTCGTTACAATGCTTTGTTCTTAATTATTTGGCTTAGTTGCACACTGCATATTCCAATTTGCCAAAACTGTCATATTGCAACTTTCGTTTATAAAACTATAATTTGTTGAAACTACACTGCAACATTCATTTTTAAAATTGTTCGATTGCAATAAGTATGTTTTAGAAATGGGGTTGAAATGTGACAATTTTGATAAAATTAAAGATACATAATGCGCAATTAAACATAACCATTTTGTAAAGTTGAGAGAAACTCACTGGCTAGAGCTAGGCGTAGTTTAGCCGGTGAGTACCACTCTACAATGCAGATTGTTTAAGACTATAGTTTTCACCCACTTTTCTTTATACAAGAGACTTTCGCTGTAACATATTACATGTGTATGTTACGTAGACAAAAAAACAAGGTTCAGAATGAGTGTTATAACTGCTTCTTAAAAGACTTGTTGCCTTAGATAATCGTACATGTGTTATGTTCACCAAACTCATGAATTTCATTGTATTTAGCCGAAGAAAGTTATAGTTCGCAAGCAGAAACAATCCCAAACTCGCCATTGGTCTAATCCCAAACCATCTTGCCCTAATGCTTAGTTAGAACTGTTCCATCAATCTAGATGGTCTAACATACGATACGGAATGAAGAAAATCACAGCCATTTTCTGATAAAATCGCACCTCCAACTAATTTGAGTAAGCTAAACACACAACTTCTTTCGAAAACAATGTCCAACATTGAGTTTCAAGAGCTTGATGGGGGCTTCACGATAATTTCTAAAACAAACAAGGACCGCAACACAACTCTCTCTCTCTCTCTCTCTCTCTCTCTCTCTCTCTCTCTCTGAGTTAGGTTCAATGTCATGGTTGCTTAGTATAGCTGCATCATATCTGTCTCTATACACCTTCTCCTACATCTTCATAACCTAGAAAGACTTAAGAGAATAACCCTATTTTCCTGCAAGTTGCTTTCTACACCCACAAAGAAAAACACTCACAGCTTTCATCACCTTTAATTGCAATATAAAAAAGATCAAATTGAGGGATGTAATTGTTTTTGTGTGTTCATTAACTTTTGGGGTTTCTTGCAATTTACCCTTTATTTTACTTTGAATTTGGTCAATTTATTCAAAATTGGGGCAGGCAAATGAGGTTACCGAAGCACATGAAGATTTGAGCAGAAACTTAGATTTCACTCTACCTATGGCCAATGCATTGACAGTTCATGAATTTATATACCCCAATGCATTGTCTTCCCATATTTGATCATACCAAGAATTTGACAGTTGCAGTGAATTGATTACTGAAAATAAAATTTCCTTGGATTTTTCTTTTTATATTATCTCTTAATAAGTTCGATAGTTTTATCACATCTGTTAATTCCGGAAGATCACCGACGTCTCGTCTTGGTTGCCGACTCAATTACTCAACGCGACTTGAAAAAGACGCGTCAACCAAAACTACCAACCCTATTAGACACATATATTTCGAGTTAAGACTTCCCTAATGATAAACCTTACATGTATATAATATTTTTTCAAGTACATAGAACATCATATAATCACATTCTAATAAATTATATTCTTACACTAATGTTCCAGAGGAGGCACGACCTCGAGACCTCAATGAACTATCTCACTGTTAATCGCTGGGCTAAGCAGCTAGTTCTTACTTGAATATCATTAAGAAGCACAACTATGCTTGTAAACGAAACTGGATATCATAAGAACTATGCATCATAACTTTCTCACGCCACCATTGATTAGTTCATAAGATCCTCTTTCAACCTGTATTTATGTAAATCATGGTCCAACAAATAATAATTCGATTCGATGAAGTTGATCTTGAAGAATGTTATAGTTTTGATCTCTTATGGCATTTTTGGTTTTCCAGGACGATTGGAATTAGAGGGATTGTACTAGATTAGCTGGATTGGATTAGATTTAGATGTATAGTGTGTAAAGTTGTGATTTGTTTTGTGCAGTATTTATTTGTGAGATTGCATTGTGATTATTTCAGTCAGCTAATACCCTCATGCAGAAGGGTAACAAACTTTTCACTATTAAACACCGGTATTAAAAAAAGTCCGGCCATGACAAAACAAAGTATCATTAGTACGCATATTATAACTAGTGCAATACTATTGCTAGTACCAAAAGACCTAACAAGACGACCTAACAAAACATTTAGGGTTGGAAATTCTCTTATGATGCTTAAGGCAACTATTTAGCTCATTAACATCATAATACATTTGGTCACTCATGTATTCTGTGGCCAAACACAATAATGGTTGCCAAGCCCACTCCATTTCCACTCATGTTGCTGTCTAGGTCTTGTTTGGGCCCTAAAGTTGTGATACTTCTAGGGATGGGTTGGGTCAGGCCCTTTAGAGTTGACCTAAAACTCTATTCACTGCTCCTCAGATTCTCCTTCTGGGGATGGGACGGAATGGGTTGGGTCAACCATTTTCTCCTCATAAAGTTTCATTGTCCATGTTGCCAAAATGCCCGGTTCGGAAGATTCCTAGAGTCAGGGCATTAGATTCCGTTGGTCGCTCGTGCCTTCATCCTAGGTGGAAACCTAGATCACCTAAAACTGCTCGGAGGGGCACGCTCCCGCTTGCTACTATAGTAGCATAGGGCTTTAAATGGTTCAGCTCGATTCAGCCATGAAAAACATAAAAGTATAGCTAAATGTATACACTCGGTTTGATTTCGATACATTTTCTCCCATATAGAACCACCGTTAAACTAGTAATATATTTTATTACTTCAAACAAGACACTCAACCTAAAAAAATATAGTCATCTGAACAATCTAAACAGTTATTGAGTAAAGAAAAGACTCAATCTAGTATTTTGGAATTTGTTTGATTTGTAAGCACTGTTTACCCAAAACCCAAGCAAGAATCATAATTTTGAGTACACAGCATTTATCCACATCGATCAAACGGTTCGGTTCAGTTTAATAGGTTTGGAATTTTTCGAAACCTAAATCGTATTGTTTGGGCTTTTAGCTGGGACGGCGGGTTCCCATTTAACATCGTCAAAACGAAATGATACTGACCGCTCAGTGTGGAACTGAAGGGATTTCATAACTCTGGTAAAAACCTACTTAAGTACTCTTATAGTCCTACCAGATCGCAAATACAAAAAGAAAAGAACGCAATTTATTTTTGAGTAAACATAAATATGCAAATTAGAGATATAAGTCATATAACACAACTACTTGATATGTTTTGCCTATTTCTTTTCAGTTGACTTTAGAGGTCACTTTTACAGACTAGTTTGACTGCGGATATGACACGAACAAGAATACACTGTTATGAAAAGATTGGCACATTTTCTTATCATATCGTTAGCTAGATTAGTCAACTAAAATGACCAACTGAGAAGAAAGATACGAAACGGACGTAGTAATAAATGGTCCACCTAAATGTTACAGGAGTTGTCGCACATTCACAAGTATAAAGCACTTTCCTTTCCCCAATCTAAAATTCTACATCAAACCCATTGATCTATAAACAGACTTGGACCAGTTGTGTCCCACTTTGGGTTACTGCTGTATAAAACTCTTATATTTTGGGCTCTCAAGCCAGTGATCTATAAATAGCGTTTTTCCTAAAAAAAAAAACAACATCAAACGGGTGAAAGACGCTTTCACCCTTCAAGTTTGAAGCAAAGACACTTACACCCCTTCCAGTTTGGAAAAGGACACTTTCATTATTTTAATGTGCTAAATTTCAAGGACTCCTACGCTCTATAATGGTGATGCACTTAGTGTGGGTATCAGTCCATCACCAATAGTTACCCTCTTCGAATACGGAATGACAAAATCGGGTGGTACAAGTGTCCTGAAATTTGACACACGACAAATTGTGACAGTGTCATGTCCCTAACTGGAAGGGGTGTAAGTGTCTTTATGACAAACCTAAGGAGGTAAAACTTTTTTGGTTTCCCAACCGGTTCCGGGGCGACATGCCTGGGTATGGCAGGTGAGTCTCCCAGTAGGATTTTTGCATACACAGACTCGAACCCGAGACCTGCTTAAGCGGAACCAAGTTGCAGGAGGTAAAACTTTATTTTACCCAACAAGCTACTACTTTTTATGGTGTAATGGACTAATGGGGGTAGAGGCGGAGGTATTGAGCCCCCCCCCCCCCCCCCCCCCCCCCCCCCCACAATAATTTCAGTTGTGTCCTTCAATTATAATTGTTTCCCTGTGCTCCTCAAAAGAGATTACCTTGAAGCCCCCATTGTTATCCTGCAAAACTTACCCCGTGCATCAACTCCAAACAGGTCATGAACCATTGGGTAGATTCTACACTTTTCTTACCACAGAGCACAGAGACGTTCATAGCTCTTGTTTAATGTAAGATCTCAAACCAATGATTTTTGTGTTCTTATTTTGGTTCAGAAGAGTCTAAATGGGAGATACCAGGTCAAATCCTAGACTTCATTCTGAGGTATCGATGATGATGGTACACTATAACTTTCCTCATAAGATCCATCACATTGGTTGTGGATTCTGTACATTCACGCCCGAGGATTGACCACCAGAAAATTCTTCTGCTGCGTGGTTCCGGGAGAGTGGTATTTTAGTGGTGCAATGGTGGGAGCTTATAGCGACTTCCCTTCACGAGGAGCAACTTGCACCTACAATGAATCATTCCTTAAAAATGTGCGACAAATCAAGCTTTCTGAACAGGTATGGTCACAAAAGATAATGAGCAGGGACCGGTTACTGCTCTGGAATAGGGTGCTTACCTGTCTGCACATGAGCAAGGAGGTCCTACTCGTCACCAATTCAAACGATAATGTCAATCTAAGGAAGAGTATCGAATCACAACCTCACAAGACCGGTTATGCTTATATTTTGTAGCCTCCCTTTCTCCGATTAGGTTCTAGAAGGGGTAATATTGGATCTCATTTCCAAATTCCAAGTACTTAAGAGCAGGGCAGACACAGAATTTCTTATCAGGCTGGACACTTTTAACATTAAAGAGCTTTCACAGTTTAGTTATCGGAAAATTTAAGAAATTAATCTCCTTTAGTTATCGGAAAATTTAAGAAATTAATCTCCTTTTTACTGTACTCTTTCTTCAGCAGTATTTCACTATAATTCATCCAAAAGCTTATCTAAAATGATGCTTTAGTTATACGAGGTTATGTATGGGACATTTTTATATATACTGGGGCCTTTGTGTACATCTTAGGGGGGTTCTATACGAAAAAAATTCAAAAATATTAGAGAATAGTGGTAGGTGAAAAGATTGAGGGTAGAGGCCCACCCTATAAGTCCTACCTAGGTCCGTCCTTCATGGACGTAATATGTCGAATCCATATTATTTTTGCCGACCTCGATTAAACTGGGAAAAAGGTTTGTCGTCATTGTAATTATGACATGTGGAATCTAAATGGAAGATTCCAGGTCAGAACCCTGGACTTCATCATTATGAGGTATCACTGATGATGGCATTATATGATTCCACACAACAGACCCCATCTAATTGGTGGTGGATTCTGTAACCTTCACAATTCACAACTGGGGATTGGCTACAAGAAATGTTATCTTCTTGTCTGGTGTTTTGGTGCGGGGGGGGGGGGGGCTTGGGGGGGGGCTTATTACAGTGACTTCCCTGTAAAAGAGCAACTTGCACCTATAATTAATTGACCATTCCTTTAAAATAAGCAACAAATTGGTTCTTTTCGGACAAATATGGCCAACAGAATAATAAGAAGGGACAGTGTCAGTGCTCTGAAATAGGGAACTTACCTACCTGCGCATGAATGAAATGGAGGTCGTAATCATCGCCAATTCATCAAGAAGTTCAACTTAAAATAGAGTATATTTCTAATGTGAGACCATTTTTGCTTTTCTGGTGATCAGGAACTTTCAACTGAGGAATAATGTAGCGCTAACCTCATTACTCATACCTAAGGTGGTTTAGGTATGAGTTTTATGGTTATAATCTTATCCCCCACCAGGGTGGTATAAGATTATAAGCAAACGTCGGAAAGAGGTATATGGGAGGATAAGTTATACCTGTCTCGCATCATTACCCAAATGCGGGATTTGAAACCACTGGTATAAAATATCCTTATCCCCCTCTTCTTATACCTTGCCCAAACGAGGACCTAGGTGTTTGGCACTCATAAGTTTTGACCTGGAATTTCTAATCTTGTACAGAGGCTGTTCTCAAGTTATAAACACATTCTTTTGCGTTAGATGTTAACCAATTTGTAGGTTTATGAGCTCGAAAAATTCATTCATGCACAGGTACAGAACCTTAACTCAGTACTACATTTCCGCTAACCACAAGGAAACTTAGTCTTAGGATAGATGACTTTAGTAGTTTTAACATCAGCAAATCAAAATATCGATCCTGTTTCCAAACACTTTTAGAGTCAATACATAACATTTCCTTTTCCAGACAATGCGTGAAACTTGATATAAATCGCATGTACCTAGTAAAATTACTTACCGGGAATCCGGGATAGTGGAGAGTGATAGACCTTGTGCGATACCTAGAGTTTCGACCAGTTCAAGAGCAAGAGTTGAAGCGCGTGGAAAAGCAAACAGGTATCAGCCGTGCTTGATATATGAGGAATAATGCAATCATCCATCAATGATAATTGCGAGACCTTAAAAGCAGTGGCATTTATGCACTTTGGGTTCAGGAGTTCAATATATACTGCATTGTTAGAAATATAACTGCCTGCTAGAAGAAATGCAAAGTAAATCAGTGCCATTGACCTAGAAAAGGAAATCGTAATGACAAAAGAGCAATGAATTATTTTGTCATTGGAATAATACAAAAGCAATCGAAAAAGAAGTAAAACCCTAAATTTTAAAAGAGTAGTTCTCTCACAAATATTATTTCCATCCACATTCCAGCACAGGCATCTTTCTCTTCTGTGTACTATTTCTTATAAACATACACTCGATGCCAACAAGAAAGCTCCTAAATTAATTACAGACATAACGAGAAGGAAGCCATAGAAAAAGTCCAAGCGAGAATCATTCAAATTCTTCCCAATCCAACTCTTCTTCCCACCCTTCCCTGTAAACCGATCAACCATTGTCACCAACAAACTGTTTAGGAAGTTACCCACACCAAATCCACTAGTGAAAAATGTCGTCCCAATGCTCTGCATATCTTGTGGAGACTGGTCGTAAAAGAACTCCAAATATCGAATAGCATGAAACACATCAGCTATACCAAGTAACACATACTGAGGCAACAGCCAAAGCACACTCATAGGTACAGTTTCTTCAGGCTCACTTATGGAGTGCACTCCTATAACGTGCATTCTTTTGGCTTCCACTGCTTATGCAGTCGCAATGGCTATGATCTGGATTACGAAACCAATACCAATTCTTCGTGGCAGCGAGATGCCACGAGGGTTTCCGGTTCTCTGACGCATAAATGGTACAAAGTACCGGTCATATATCGGCACAAATCAATATGGAGAGGGTTCCAACACTGGTCAGGGTAGCTGGTGGGATAAGGAAGGTTGGGCCCAGTGGCAGTCAAGTGTTGTGCCTTGCTTGACAAAGAGGGTGTTGATTTGCGCCCAAATGGTGCTAGCGATTAAAGTCACTAGCCATATCATGATCATGCCCGGGATGAGTTTGGTTTCTTCCACTTGGATCACTGTAAATGGAGTCTTTGAGGCATTAGTGTTGCTTTCTCTGGTTGCAGCCTTGTCCAAGAACCTGAGGAGAGAATTCAAAGTTAATTCTTTTAACCCTGTATGGTGTATCCACTGATCAATCCATACACTTGGATTCACCCATAAGTGACAATGAGTCGGATCTTTCAAAGAACCACTACCAAATTATACAACTACAAGAGAACGCATGAATGCATGATTAATACAGTTTTCGTATGACATGAACTCTGAAACTTGAATTCTAGAAGCCAGAGTAACTCCCAAACTACCCCAATTAGAAGAAAGAAAATAATTAAATTTAATATCCCATACGGAATCCTCAATTCTGCCGTGAGGTACAAATAATGATGTATACCAAGACTCCCTAAAGGACTCACCCTTCTAATTGATTGTGGACGCTGTACCTTCAGGAATCTTTACTGAGATTAGGCAAGCCAATGTGGTGGTGGTGGTGGAGGAGAGGTGGGGCTTCATTGCAGGCTGAAACATGTCATATTCCTCAGTAGGGATACGAATGATCAATTCAAATTGCAAGTTACTTCCAGAAGAAAAGGACGGCCTCCAAAAGTTTAAGAGTAAGGACCGCGGTCGCTACTAGGAATACGACAGTTCATGTACATTCAAATAGAAAGGAGATAAAGAGGTGCTGTTGTTAACTAAAGCAGAAAGGACTCTTCATTACGTCTATGAATTTCTGATGGTTGACCTGTGAAGTATTATTTTTCAAGAGAAATTCCTATGTGGCCCAGGCCTTTGCACTAGGGTTAGGAAAGTTAGAACTTGCCCCATCAACCGTCAGTCAGAAGAATAAGATAACTCCGCACAATAGATCGGTCTACGCATGGTTATAGGTCATAATAGAGTACCAAACAAATTTATAGCATTATATCACAGTGGAGCCTTTGTGTACATCTTAGGAGGGTTCTATACGAAAAAAATTCAAAAACATAAGAGAATAGTGGTAGGTGAACAAAGATTGAGGATGGACCTAAGAGCATTGGCCTAAAACAGTCCTTATGACTAAATTTAGGTCACTTTTCACAAAAACATCTCCAACAGTTTATGCAAATGGTAACCCAATTTCAGTCAGGCCTATTTCTTGGACAAAACCAGAAGACTAATTTATAGACGAAAAATAAAAAATCAACTATAATCATGAATTATTGATTGTTTATTAATGAAAACTAGAAAGTAATGGAATAACGATTGTTGCCTATATTCCAACAACTAATTAAGTGTTGGAGTAACATTTAGGACAAGAGCAAATTTAGTAGAAAAATCACTATGCTATTGGAGATTCTCTAACCCACCCTAGGTCCTTCCTTGGCAGTTGTAACATGTTGAATTTAGACTTTTTTTAGCCAACCAGGTTAAACTGGAAAAAGGTTCGTAGTCATTGACATTGTCATTGTGACATTTGGAATCTAAATGGAAGATTCCAGGTCAGAACCCTGGACTTCATTCTGAGGTATCAATGATTATGGCGTAATATGATTCCACACAAGAGACCCCATCTAATTGGTGGTGGATTCTGTAACCTTCACAACTGGGGATTGGCCACAAGAAATATCATTATCTTGTTTGTTGTTTTGGTCCTGGGAGTGGTAACAAATTAGTACTTTTCGGGGAAATATGGCCACCAAAAGATTAGGGACAGGGTTACTGCTCTGAAAAAGGGAACTTACCTACCTACACATGAATGATGAAATGGAGGTCGTAATCACCACCAATTCATTAGAAGTTCAACCTAAGGAAAATTATCTTTCTGATGTGAGATCTTTTATTCCATAGAGTCTCTTGCTTTTCTGGTGCTCAGAAACTTTCAATTGTGGAATATGCAGCACTAACCTCATTACTAGGACCCAAGGACTAAGGTGGTTATGATATGAGTTTATGGTCAAAGAAGAGAGCTACTAAGTCTTTTCAGGTGTTTGGCACCCATATCTTTAGACCTGGACTATCTAATCCAGTACAGAGGTTCTTTTCAGATTATAAAACAGTTTTGCCTTTAATTGTTTAATCAATCTGTAGGTTTATGAGCTCGAATAATTCAGAAAATCTAAACAAATTCATGAACAGGTGTAGAACCTTAAGTAAATCCTAGGATTCTCAGTCATGGATGAACGGATTCAGCAGTTAGGTTAACATCGACAAATCAAAATATGTATCATATTCCCATACAGAGGCGGATCCAGGAATTCATTACACTGGGTGGGCTAAATAGGAAAAATTAAATAAATTAAGGGTAAGTTTTTTTAATTCTGTAATGTGAAACGGGGGGCCATAATGAAGTTATTGTGGGGGCTAAATTGTAAAACCTAAACAAAATAAGGGAACTTTTTTTACTTCTAGATTTGAGTGGGGGAAATTATATTCCCCACTTGTCTCAAGGTGGTTCCGCCACTTTTCCCATACATGAAGACGCAGAAAAAACGAGAAATGTCGATACATAGCCTTTCGTACGCCATGCCACGCATAAAACTTGATACAAATTGCCTATATCTAGTAAAACTACTTACTGAGATAGTGGAGAGTGATAGACCTTGTGTCAGACCTGTCAACCACTGATATAGTTGCAACACCATGTGGAATGATGCAATCTTCGTGTGACTTGAGAGACCTAAACGCAGTGGTATTATGCACTTTGGTTTCAGGAGTTCAACAGATACTGCCAACGTTAGAAATATAAATGCCTGTTAGAAGAAATACAAATGAAATCAGTGCGATTGACTTTGAAAAGGGAATTGTAACGACAAAAGTGAGGTGAAACATTTTTCATTGGATTAATACAAAAGCAATCGAAAGAACAGTAAAACCCAAAAAAATTATTGGGTAGTTCTCCGACAAAGTTCTAAGACATGACTTCCATTCCTACACAGGCATCATTCTCTTCTGTGTACTCTTTCTTATAAACATACACTCTCGACGTCCACAAGAAAGCTCCTAAATTAATTACGGACATAACAAGAAGGAATCCGTAGAAAAAGTCCAAGTGAGAATCATTCAAATTCTTCCCAATCCAACTCTTCTTCCCACCCTTCCCTGTAAACCGGTCAACCATTGTCACCAAAAGACTGTTCAGGAAGTTACCCACGCCAATTCCACTAGTGAAAAATGTCGTCCCAATGCTCTGCATATCTTGTGGAGACTGGTCGTAAAAGAACTCCAAATATCCAATAGCATGAAACACATCAGCTATACCAAGTAACACATACTGAGGCAACAGCCAAAGCACACTCATAGGTACAGTTTCTTCAGGCTCAGTTATGGAGTGCACTCTTATAACATGCATTCTTTTGGCTTCCACTGCGTATGCAGTCGCAATGGCTATGATCTGGATTACGAAACCAATACCAATTCTTTGTAGCAGCGAGATGCCTCGAGGGTTCCCGGTTCTCTGACGCATGAATGGTACCAAGTACCGGTCATATATCGGCACAAATATCAATATGGAGAGGGTTACAAAGCTGGTCAGGGAAGCTGGTGGGATAAGGAAGGTTGGGCCGAGGTGGCAGTCAAGTGTGGTACCTTGCTTGACAAAGAGGGTGTTGATTTGTGCCCAAATGGTGCTAGGGATTAAAGTCACTAGCCATATCATGATCATGCCCAGGATGAGTTTAGCTTCTTCCACTTGGGTCACTGTACATGGAATCTTTGAGGCATTGGTGTTGCTTTCTCTTATTGCAGCCTTGTCCAAGAACCTGAGGAGGGAATTCAAAATTATTATTTTAACCTTGTATAGTGTATCCAACAGACCGATCCATAAACTTAGATTCACCCGTACGTGACAATGAGTCGGATCCTTACAAAGAACCACTAGAAAATTATACAGCTACAAGAGAATGGTTTCTGCATGATTAACAGTTTTCTTATGATATGAACTCTAAAACGTGAATTGTAAAAGCCAAAGTAATCAAACTGTCCCAATTAGAAGAAAGAAAATAATCAAATAAAATATCCCATATGGAATCCTCAATTCTGACGTGAGGTATGGATGATGATGTATACCAAGACTCCCTAAGGCCTAAAGGACTCACTCTTCTAATTGACAGTGAACTCTGTACCTTCAGGAATCTTTTATGAGATTAGGAAAGCCAATGTGTGGTTTAGATAATCTTAGTTATGTGAGTGCTGTTTGCAGGTGGTGGTGGAGAAGTGGGCTTCATTCCAGTCTGAAACATGTCCTATTCCTCAGTAGGAATACGAATGGTCAATTCAAAATGCAAGTTACTTCTAGAAGAAAAGCATGTCCTCCAAAAGTTTAAAGGACCCCGGTCACTACTAAGAATAGGACAGTACATATACATGCAAATAGAATGGAGATAAGAAGGTTGCTATTGTTAACTAAAGCAGAATGGACTGTTCACTAAGTCTATGAATTCTTGAACGTTTATCTGTGAAAGTTATATCCCATTCCATACATTGCAAAAGGCTGTCATTTCTAAAAGGTTCTGAGTGACAAGAATTATTTTTCAAGAGTAGTTCATGCGTGGCCCCATCCTCTGCACCAGGGCTAGGAAAGATAGAACTTGCCCCATCAGCCATCAGTCAAAAGAATAGGATAAGTCGGCACAATAGAACCGTGTACGCACGGTGATAGGTCATAATAGAGTACTAAACAAATGCATAGCACTAGATCACAATGGATGCAGTAAACCAACAGAGCTTACTCTACTGAACTACATTGCAGAATGCAGAAACAATACTACATGAGGCAGGTATAAATTTAAATTGATAGAGAATAGTGTTCTTTTGGTTAATTATCAGGACACGATAATCTTCAGTGGAAAAGAGAAGTAGACCGTTCATTTATATCAGGAACGACACCAGAATAATGTTTAATTGTAACCCATCCTAAATCCTAATGTATCTCTAACTCCCCCGTAAAAATCAAGGTAGACAAGAAACCGCCACCATGCATTTAGCTGGGCCAAAATCAAGTACTATTCAAGAGCTAATCTCAGACTAAACACATCTTACAAGTTACCCAATCAAGTTATCAACTTAAACTTCTTAAAGTATTGCGCGCCACATGAAGATGTTTCCCTACTAACTCATTGATCCACGTTAAAGGTAGGAAGAGGGAGATGGATAACAAGAGGAACTTAATAGATTGGAAAGTAAACTCAGACAGAAACGGTTACTGGAAATCATGATAAATTTCTAATGGTCATCACTTCATAACTTTCCAGTAAAGAATAGGACATGAATTTGATGTAATTTACCTAAAGACTGGAGTATGATGGACCTGGCGCCTTCTGCTCATGGCGTAATATTGGGAATCAAACTCGTGAAGTTCGGATAACTGACTAGGGAACATAAGCTTCCTATTAGCAAATGCAGCAATAGGGACTTGAAGAAGGCTCCTGGCAGGACTTCTAGTCTTTCTAACCTTGTGCCTATAAAACGGAATACCCAAAAAGAAGATGAATAAGGATGATATGAGGCCAATTGTAGGGATACCGTACCCTAAGCCCCAGCCCACATTGTCTTGGATGTAGACAACCCCAAGAGTGGCCATCAGCCCACCAGTGGTAGCGCTGAACATCCACCAGTTGAAGAAAGAGGCCTTTAACTTCTTCTCATTTGGGTTAAAATCATCAAACTGGTCTGCACCAAAGGTGGATATGTTAGGCTTTGTTCCACCTGCTCCAAGTGCTATGATGTACAGTGCCGAGTAGAAGAACGCAATTTGGGAATTTGAAGCCTTGTTGCAGACTCCACTTTTGCATTTTGGTTTCAGGGATTCCAATGACACTGCCATTGTTAGAAGCACCATCCCCTGTTATGGTAGCCAAGAATAAGCTCGTTGTCATGCATTTGACGGAAAAATATTAGGAAGATACGTGAAAACTTGATCAGTTCCCCCTAACCAGGGAAAGGAAAATTACAAGTATATTAATCATTTATAACAAAGTTATTAAGGACCTTGCTGCTCGTGGAACATTATAACTAGTTGGAAAACACCAAACAAATGGCTTTCTATCTTTCATCTAACGTTTCCATTTTTCCACTCAAAGTTAAGCAGCAATGTTACGCATGTCGATCCACATAAAAGATAATGTTGAGGGTTTAATCTATTGATAAACAGATTTACGTGATTTATAAAGTAAAATTTTGTATAAGCTCGGAGTTACAGGTAAACATCTTTGAGAACAAGGGAACCCTAAATTATTAGAATTTCTCAACGACGCCATCAATGCAACTGAACTTTCTCCTTTAAATGCCACATCGAATACATACTTGGACTCCAAAGACGAGTAATTGCACTTTCACTTCCAATCAAGTGAAACTCATTTTATATTGTGAATCAAATGAGAGTAAAATTGCTTATTTAATTGATTACCATAATGTAGATGAGACCCGAAATGGTGAAAGTCCAGAACCGACCAAGATACGAATCTGCTATATAGGCACCCAGGATGGGAGTCATCCAGACAGCACCTGACCAGTTGTTAACATTCCTTACTGATGAGACTGTGCCTTCGTGAAGTTGGGACGTCAAGTAAACCACCAAACTGGAAGCAATTCCATAAAAAGCCATCCTCTCAAATGATTCATAGCCTGCAATCACGAATGAAGACTATGAACAGATTTTAGGTAAATGAAAGGCGGCAATAAATAGCAGTATGAATTAGATTATACAATGTTTTGTTTGGCGCGTAGCAAACTTATCATATGAATATGTAAGAAAAACTGACATACAAGTGATAGTAATATGATATTACGGTCTAACCCGTATTTGATAAGATGATTAGTATAGTACCAACAAGAAAGGCGCAAGCCTTCCATTTTCCAGTTTTAGAAGCAACGGCGGGTTGACCCTGGAGATTCACAGTGCCATCGTGGGTGCAGTCTTTTTCCTCCATTGATGAAATATTCAGAAGCTGAAGGTAATAGCTCAAAGTATTGAAGTGGGTGTGTGGTTGTAAGTGGCAAGGCCAAGTATAAGTAGGCAGAGAAATGGCCTATGACTGGCTTGGCAGAATCAGGTGGGATGTAAGTGCTACGAAGGGACCTACTAGTCCTACTACGTCCATCTGCTTTTTTGTGTCCTGCTTTTTTAACCAAATACATTGAGAAGCAAACGATGTTAGAACTTTTTGTTGTACAGCCTTACAAAAAGACCCACTCATACGTGTATTGTTTGGCTAATCAAATTACCTCCTCAAATGTTTCGTAAGCTTGGTTGAAAAAGCAGTACACGTAAAAGCAGGCGGAGGGAGTATGTATCAGAAGCGCCTATTAAAGAATGGCAAAATCAACCCATCTAAAACTGTCCAAAGCATTCCCAATAGTTTTGGAACCAGCTCCGGAGGGGTACAAACAATGAGTCACCAAACCACATTTTCATTGCATCTGCAACCTATATGTGTGGATCATTGTACTAGCGAGCAGACCATAGTTGTCGAAATCCCGGCCTGGATTTTGAATATCCAGAGCTGGCAGATTCGGCCTCCATGGAAACTCACAAACTCATAGGATCCCACAGATCCTTGCGATTTTACAAGGCCGGCGCTTTTGCTTGAAAGACTATTCTGAGTCTTTTCAAGGCGGCTATTGGGCGAAAGTTCAATTATTCAGTTGCCTCTTTACTCACTTCCATAACAAGCTCATTTTTCCAATGCACTCTAAGATTAAGGAATTATGTTACATATCATCACACCCCATGAGAGAAGGATTAGAGTGATTAAACTATATGAGATTTTGAACCATAGATGTCAGTGAGGGTTATCAACACCGACAACTATTCCCATGCTGGGTTTGTTGTAACATTGTTTATTCTACTTCTTCATATATTTCAACTTGTTTATTTATGTTCTTTGTTGGCCCGTTATATTATATTCTTCCGATCCTGCCTTTCCTATTTGATAATTTATTGCATTAGCTGTTAGTTTCTCTGCCATGTATTAGATCATACTCACCTTCTGGAACATTTTCTCTTTCCTAACTTCAATATTTTGGTAAATTCCTCAGGAATGTCCCTTTGTGTTTTATGGTTTGCATTGTAAGCCTCTAAAAAGAAGGTAGCAAGGAAATGAAATTACATGTTTATTACATAGGAAATCAAAAAATATATACTAGTACAATATTTTATTTATGGTATTGGGATTTACTGGTTTTATGTTTCTTAGCATGATGGGGATGCGGTGTATATGGTGCCCACAGCTCAATTCAAAATCAAATCCCTTGTGCTCGTAAGCAATTCAGGGTGGCTTTAGCTAAAAACCAGCCCAAAGGGGGAAGGTGACACATAGGCTATTTGTGTTTGTCCTTGATTTTAGCACTTGAATTATGGTATAACCCTAAAACTTTTTAAAACTAATAAAAAAACTACTGCCCATAAACTTTATACAACTTATATTATTAATTTATAAAAAATAAAAATGTGACCCACAAATTTTTTATATAGTGCATTTAGGCACGGGTACTACTCTAATATAGGATATATTAAACTATTTGGACACTAAAATCCTAATCCATAACTGAACTATTCATAATTTATGGTCAGATCCAGCCGATTAAGATCAGATATCAAATCAGACAAGACACAATTATGGTCAGATCCATCCATCCCCAAAACCCCTAGATCAAAGCTATTGTAATCTTCTATTAAGCAGGTCGGAAAATAAGAATTAAGGTTGTCCTATCACACAAGCAATGCGTGAGCTTCCTTTTTCTCCGTCACACATTGTGTCGGAAAGGCCCTGGATATGTTAATTGATAAATTTCAAACCACAAACATGTCAATGAATTCCACTAAACCACAAGTACGATTTTTGAAATTAATCCAACGGAGAAAAATATTGAGCACAAGTACAGGTCTCAAAGATTGGCGACAATGGTGTAATTGAAAAGTTGGACTATTGGATTAAAATTTAATCAGATGTTTGATGAATATCCAACTTAAAGTCAGGACTCAGGAGCAAAACAATCACCAACGAGTATAGTGCTCGTTGCAGTTTGATGGACGAATTGAAATGACACTGATCAATATTAGAACTCACAGATCCATCCTCACCCCCAAACCCCCAGATCAGAGCTACTGTAATCTTCTACAAGGAAGGAAGATAAGAATTAACTCATTAAGGTTGTCCTAAATCATATGATTACATATAACTGCTCTATGAATTCTATCCTGACGCAAGTGTTTTGATGAACCAGGTTCATCAAAACTAGAACTGTTCGATTCTCACTGGCATTTATTACAATCTCTTAGAATTTCGAATCCAGTGGTCACTCCTCTTCAGAATGAACTGCATAGAAGGCTTATTCATATAAAAATGGCATCTTAAGAAGTGTGGTTCCGAGACTGCATGTATCCAAAAAAGCCCAACATATGGCACATATTAGTGGTCCTTTCAGCCTTTGCTAACAATAAGGAGCTAGCTCGTGTCATTTTTCAAACTGTAACATTTACCACCCAGTGTCTACATGGCCGGGTGAGAACATAGCCGGAATTAGCTAAAATTGATGCGAAGGTGAACACCCTTCTACGACCACATCAACGGTCAAAAGCACGAATAATGGTAGTATCAGTGGACCAGAGTTTAAACCAAGGGCCCACTGGTTGAATCAGTGACCCAGTAATCTACAGCCCAGTTCGATCTTCAGTTTGATTCTAAAATATACGTATAAGAACCCCATAACATATATCCCATGCAATATTAACAACATCGAATAAAAATAACATGGAAACTAGAAAGTTGGTAAAACCTGAAAGGTGTTTCATCATGTATCATACGGTGAAGATTTTCCAGGTCCAACGCTTTTTATAAGAATAAGTAACAACTGAACTTTAGCATAATAACATGACTCCGGTGCTTCAGCTGATATTGCCAGCTTCCCAAAGTTTGAAATTCCACCTATCATACCCTGCATCACGATGCCCATATACAAGGATAAGAAATTGTAAAGAACAGATTCCAAGGGAACGTAAATAATTTGCCCCATAAAGTAAACAACTCTTACCATTGTTTACTGTCACAAGAACAGTGTGATTCTTGGTAAGGAACAAAATGTCGAGGAACAGATTGCCTTCAATCCAAATCTCCTTGGCCCATAAAGTGAATAGGTTGATATCCTACAAAGCAATTCCAAGAATGAATAATGGAAGCCGAATTAAAACTATGCCACGTAAAAGGATATTGCTCCCTACAAATAAAGCATGCCTCACATGCCAACTAATCGGAAACAAGGTGAAAATGGCATGGTTCGTAGTCTTAGAAGTAAAACTATGGGCCAAATTATGCAGTATGATTTCTTCTTGATTATCATGTAACGCCATGAACTGAAACCAGTTGCAAGCGCAACTGTCTAATGGACATGCATTACCTGTGTCTAATCTTCTTTCGAAATTTATCTACCACTATACAGACTTTCTCACTTAAAGAAAAATAGTAGCTACTTTTCCAAGATGTGGTTGAAAACAACAGCATGGAAATATGAATAGCATGCTGAGACATCCCAAAACAGAAAGATGGAGGTTTTAACATGGGACTGATGGAGTATTTTCTGTAAAGAGAACAGCGCAAGTACCATGTCAGCCGAGGTAAAAGCATCATTAATTAACAATGTAAGGTCGTTTCAGTACTAGAATAGAGGAATGCTTACCACCACTCCCCTTGAACAGTTCTTGCAATTCTCACCTGGTGATTGGTCCAAGCTGCAATGATTATACAAAGGAAGATTCTTTACCAATTTAAACACATGTTGGGATGTACTCAGAATACAACTAGGGTCAATTAAATACCATGAGAGAATATGTCCACTGTCCAATGGTAGACCATAGATGCACATGAAAGAGGTTGAAACCACGACCACTGTCACTGCTGCGACTGCCATAAAGAGTTCACCGTTACCGCCACTGCCACCGAGAGTTCCCCATCACTGCCCAAGGTTACCAGGATCGCAGAACGCTGTGGTTCGCGGAACGCGATGCAGTTCGCCAGGAGTAGGCTTCTCCGGAGCGATTAGTTGGAACGTTATATGCTCTTGTTAGCGTTGTCTAGTTCTATGTATTATTATCAGGTAAAATTTTGTAGAGACTTCCATCATACATAAGAAAAGGTAGGGGTAAATATGTGAATTAGTCGTGAAATTATGAGTCAGAGAGTAATGATATCAAAATACTTGGGTATATGTGTGAAAAATTTAGGGATCGCCAAAATCAGCGTCTGGATCGCTAACGATCCCGAATTGGGATCGCGCGATCTGGATCGCAGATCGCACCCCGTCGAGCGATTTCTGGTAGCTCTGTCACTGCCACAGCTCCTGCCACTGACCAGAGGCTCCGCCGCCTCTGATACTCAGCCCAAAACCAGCCAACAAGTTCACAAATCTGAACCAACTACGGCCCCCCATGTATATCCTCCATAACTTTTGAATCAGTTGAACAGAAACAAAATACTACAGAACCAATGTTTGTTTTTGACAATTTTTGAGCCAAACATGTTGCAACATGTTCAGGGTACCTTGTTATTTTTCCGTGAGTGTTATGCACTATCACCTTGGGATTTTCCATCATCCTCAAAATTGGCCCAGTTGGAGTTAGAAAGTGCTATAACTAGAATTGCCATAGTAACTTCCTTTAAAATTAATCAGCTACGGGTAATTCACTAGACAACTGGTTTTTCAAGCAGCTTTTGATTTGAGGACGCCGCAAGTTAACATTTGGAGTAGCTGAGATCTGGTCTTTAGGTGGGTAATTGATGTTTTCTAGTTGGTAACTAGTCAAGGTTGAGACGACTGGATTGTTGATCCTACAATTTGTTGGCAGCATTGCTAATATACCATCACCTTTCGGGGGCATGTTTATCTGCAATGAACTGCAGATTGAGAAGGCTGGATTGATGTTCATGTTTTTTTCTTTTTAAGAGAATCACATTATACATAATCAGACACGCGTATATAATTGCTTGGACTGTGTTCCCTCTAGATCCAAACAAGTTTATGAATAAGAAACGTTTTTTTGTTAAGTTATAAACAGTAAGAGGAGGCTTACCAACATGGTGAGCAATTGTTCAGCATCAATGTACATATATAAGTAAGCCCCAATGAAGTATATGTTTGTTGGCTGACAGTGCGATACGTGCACTCGATTTTGATTTTAGAGACGCCGCGGACCAATAGCATTTGATAACATGCCCTAAATGGCTTGTTGGGGGCGCGATGTTTTAGTAAAATCAATTATCATAGTGCATGTATCGCACTGTCAATCATAGGGCATCACGGGAGTTGTATGTCAAAAGTTCTAAATATAGAGATATGTATTATGTAGGCGGCACAGTAGAGCAGTTTGAAGATGAAACATTGTTGTTAAAAAAAAGGCATGACTTACAAAATTCGGATTTAAAAACCACGGTCCTTACAAAACATTCAAAAGCCAAAAGGAGGAGCAGTGAGCCCAGACGTAGGCCTCTTGGCCTTGAACACCTTGACTGAGCGATCTGTTATGTTGAAAACGGCGAGGGAGGGCTCCCCATTAGGAGTCTTGAATGGTTGGCGGTGCTGGTAGTATACAGAGTTCCTTTGATACTGTGGAAAGTCGAGAGAGGAAAAGCACATCGACTGGAACTCGGTTACAAACAGCACGAGGTCGCCCAACGAGTTGATTTTGACCCATGCCTTGTTGTGGAAATCCATCTTGAACACTTGGCACATGGGGAAAACTTTGCTATACTTTTTGATGGTGCCCCCGTGTTTCTGGAGCATTCTTTGGTTGGGGAAGTCTATGGAAACAAGCAGTATGTCGCCTTTTGACTCCACCAAACGTAAAATCCGACTGCTCGTCGGGAAGGGAGTGCTGAAAGTAGGCTTGAATTCCAACACCAAACTTGGGATGACGTCATCATCATCATCAGTGGAATCCCAAGCGTTGAAATAATGGGGGTGATCCCCAGTGATTCCATAGATACGATTGTTGACGCATATGACGTGAGTAATCTTAGTCTGGTGTCGGCACTCGAGTTGGGTGAATCGGGGGGATCCAAATTTAGCAAAAAGGGGGGCCGCTTGGTCGGGGGAACGCATAAGAAGCACGAGACCACAGGCGGAGGTGATATCTGAAGAAGCTGAAACAGGGTCAGCTCCCCAAAGAACAGCTTTCCTAATAAAGTCGTCGTCGCCAGGGATGCTGATGCTGATAGGAGGGAAACGAACACGGCTGCCGGAAGCGGGATGAAACAAAAAGAAGGTCTTATCCTCCAGCCTATCCAAATGCAAGAAATATCTCCCGTCTGAGGAGGAACCAACGCAGCGACCCATCTCTCCTCCTCCAAGGAGCAATTGTCGTGATTTGGTGTTGGGCAAGTATAGGTTGGGTCGTTTGGTCCTCAAGGGGGCATGAAAGAACCAGCATTGCACATTCCTGGGGTAGTCGGGGAGTCCTCCTTTTTCCCAAATGAGTAGCGGCGGTGGTGCTGGAGAGTTCTCCAAGCATCTGTTCGTAACGGCACGCCAGGAACGGCAAACGGAACGGCAACGGAGGATATCGGGCAGAGGTAACTTAGTTTGGATGTATTCCAACAAGTCAGCACCGAGATGTGCCCAATTAGAGTCATCATCATCATCATCATCCAAATCCAAAGTGCGCAATTGCAATTCCACCTCGGTCTCCAAATCCAAAGTGCTGGGACGTGCCTTCTTTCTCCGGTCCAGCGAATCGGGGGCAATACGTTGCCGTTTCAAAGTCGATCCATGGCGGCAAGAGCACACAGAAGAGCACTCAGAAATCATTGTGAGTGAGGAACCAAATAGAGCACCTGATTTCTCCAAAGAAGAAAGCAACAGCAGGATCGGACAAAAAAGCCACAGCGGTGTGAGATTGCGTATATATAGATAGTAGTAACTAGTAGGAGTAGTAAATAGACTGGGTTTTTAGGGTTTCGCAGATCTGATATCTATTAGAATATGAGTGTACACAGACGGACACAAGTATCGAACGAGCAAGCGAGATAGAGAGAGATGGAGATTACCACGGAATTAGGGCGAGGAGGAGGCGCTAGGGTTCCGGCGTAGAATTGCCGGATGACGGCGGGCTGATTCGGCGGCGAAAATTCGGTTCTCCGATCAGTGTAGCAGGAGCGAGAGAGAGAAAGCGATCGATTGCGGAGGGAGAGATCAGAGTGCCATGGGGTTTTCTGGTTCGTGAAAAGAGCGGGTATGATATCTTGGTCTGTTTCTTCTACTTTCTTTACTTTTTCATCCGCAACTATGGAACTTTGACAGTTTGACCCGATAATATTTGGAAGGCAAAACGATTGGCGTGTTTGGATGAGCTTAACTCAGAAGAAATTATATCTGCTGACTTGGAATGAGTGGTTGAGGTGGGGAGAGAGGCAGTCTCTCTCATCATCTCAACCACTCATTCCAAGTCAGCAGATATAATTTCAGTTGACTTGAGCTCATCCAAACAAAGCCGATATACCTAACAATATTTATTCCGTAAAAAAGTCCCTTATTTTTTCTCTCTCTCTAAACTTTCTCTCCAAAGCAAACACTAAAACACAACCCGACCCTCCGGCGGCTCCTCCTCCATGGAGCTGCCGCCGGACCTCTTTGTCACCCCAGTTACCTCGATCTGATGTCCCTGCTTACTTCGCCGCCCCTTGACAGTTCCGAACCGCTCCCACCGGCTCCAATCGGGACCTTTTCCAAGCCTCGCCGGCTTGCAGTAGAACTGCGCAGCCACTGCCTTCCCGGCGGCATGAAGTCAGGAGCACCCCTCTTCGTGGTCCCTGAGGGACTCCGGTAATGCGTCTTCAACTACCCCGTCTCCTCCCTTGCTGCCCCACTTTGTCGGCGCCGTCCTGGCCTGAAGACCGGCGCCCTCCACCTCCGTGGGTGTCGATGTTGCCACCTCTTGTTTCAGATCTGCCCCTGCACCAGATCGGCCCCTATTTCTCTGTCGCTGCCTTCTCACCGGCCTCTCCTCCGTCGGCTTATTTGGATCGGCTCTGTGAGTTCGCCCCTTGGGATTGTGTACAGGTCTCACCCCTCCCCCCACCCCCTGTTTTGGATGTGGCTCTGGGTAACCGTCCTCCCTTTCCCCCGGTTGTGGGGCTGCCCCTCCCCCTCCCCCTCCCCCTCGTCTAAGCTGGATTCCCGGCCTAGAAGAGCTCCCTAGGGCAGTCCCCTCACCGCCCACCAACATTACTAGGAGCCGCATCAAAACGGCTTTAGGGTGACGTACCACCCCCCCCCCCTCGACTCACGTTCCACCGAACCTCGCGCCGTCCCATGGCTGCTGGTGATGGTGGGTTATCTTCTGCGACGGTGTGGTTCCAGTTCGTCTCTCTCGGGTCGCAGTTTTTTTCCTGGTTGTTGTCGTCACTATTTTTGGTTTTGGAGGTGCATCACTGTTGGGCTATTCTTAGGTTTGAACCGCATCTTTGGGTTGTTTCTCAGGTGTTCGGAGGCTCTTGGCCTTACTGGGCAGGTTTCTCTGCTTCGGGTTTTTTTCTGGGGGCCTATGAGCTCGTATCCCAGATGGTTTTCTCTGTCGTTAATAGGTAGTTGCTAGGTTTTGGTAGGTGATTTTGGTCTTGTAACTTTTCTCTTTTGTCATTTCGTTCACAGGGGTATGCCCCTGTTTGTTTCTGTACTCTTTTTATTTTATGAAATCTTTCGTTGCATGTGGAAAAAAAAAACAAAGCCGATATAAGTTTTTTTGTAATTTTGCAATGTGTCATGAAAAAATTACCAAAAAAAATAGGGTCAATTAATTGTTACCCACTTCCAGTATAGGGTAATGATCCATATCCTACCTCCAGTTTCAAAATCCTCTTATTGCCACCTCCAGTTTGTGATTGGTAGCAAATAGCAACCGGGGTAATTTCCGTCCAAAATTTTTCGTTAGTTAACGGATTTCAGGGGGTAAACATTGTCCAATCAAATAAAATATGAACATGAAGAACACAACCTTCCCTGCTGCCGCACCACCGCCATCTCCGCCACCTTGAACCCAGAAACCGGCAACCACTACCATTATTGCCGCACCACCACCACCACCATCTCCGCCCCATCTATCTCATCAACCCCGAAATCTTCTCCTTCAACATAAACCCAGAAATATCTAGCTTCAACAACCTCCCAACTTAGACCAATTGCAGAACTCATCAAACATCTATCCCATCAAATAAGAAAACCCAGAAATCTCCATTCAACCTTCAAGCAGTCGAACCCAAAACAGAGAGAGATAGAGAGAGAGAGAGAGAGAGAGAGAGATCGGTGGAAGATGCAGATCGATCCACATATCGATCCCCCCCCCCACCCAGTTGGGCCTCCAACTCTGATCAACTATTAAGACCGACTACAAGCTGTCCTCGCCGTCACGTCCGGTCAATAAAGGCCAGCGAACCTTCCCCCGCCATAGTCGGCCATTGTGAAGAACGAGGGAGAGATGGAGGAGAAAGAGTGAGAGAAATAGATCGAGAGATACAGAGTTGGATCGAGTTTGAGAGAGGAGAGAGAGAGAAACGGATTAAATAGAGATACAGGAACAAATCGAGCTTCTTTCTGATCTACCTCACCTACTTCTTGTTTTTTTTTCTTCAGACTCTTCATATGTTATTTTATCTTCTTTAGTCCTTTTTTGGGGTTTCTGGTTTGTTTATTTTTTCCATTCCTTGTTTATCTTTTTCCAGTTGTTTTTTACTTGAATGGACAATTATACCCTTGAGGGGTTAAATTTGTTGACAGAAAACTTACCCAGTTGCTGATTGCTAACATTCATAAACTGGAGGTTGTATTATGTGAGTTTTGAAACTGGAGGTTGTAAATGAATCATTACCCTATACTGGAGGTGGGTAACAAGTAATTGACCCAAAAAAATATCGTATCACTAATTAAATTATAGTGGAAAAAGTTAGACTAAGAATAAACAGAGGAAATAATAGTTACGGTTATGACATTTATCCTCCAACAGTCCACAGTCTCTCATCTCTCTTAGCAAGAAGAGCACATAGTGGTCCCAAACAAGCGAGCCTGACCCACGACTATGGGTAATCTAAATTTGTCCCAAAAGTAACTAGGTGACCATGTGATTGAAATTCCACGTGACTTCTCTAGAGCCGCAAACAAACTGAGATGTCTGAGAACTGCGTCAACATCAGCTTGATCAATCTGAGATATTTCCTATTGAGAACCCGAGTTTATGCGATGAGTTATATTCAATGAGCTAAACTCCAAACAAATGTGAAGTTTAATTCGTAGTCAGCCCTTTAGAAAAATCGATTGTTACGTTACGTATATTTCACAAATATTATTATGAAGTTTAATTCGTAGTCAGCCCTTTAGAAAAATCGATTGTTACGTTACGTATATTTCACAAATATTATTATGCATAATAATAAAAACATTTGTCACGGTTAATTAGTTGATTTTTTAACCACGTGCACCAAAATTCTTTTAGGAGTTTATTAGTCAAAAATTATAAATTTATTAATGATATTGTATGATATGTCATCCATTCTTACATGTTTGACTAATCTCTAACCTCATCAAAATATTTAATAAATTTTAAGGTCTATCACTTATGTCAAACATTGCTATGGTTGATTGTTTTATTAATCTATACGATAGAGAAAAATTTGGACCTACAAATCTCCACGTGCTTTTTTCATACTATTGTCGCACATAAGTGAGCTTTACGTAATGGTACTGCGTACTTTAGCAACAAATACGAATTCATCGTCAAAAAAGTGGTACTATAAAGCCTCGTGTTGTTAGCGGATAAGTTATGTAGGGGTAATGCTTATGTTGGGATAAGAAGCAATATAAGTATGTTCCTGATAAGCACTGATAAGATGTGTTGGTTGTCTGTGTTTGCGTGATGTCGGATAAGATGCAGGATATGATGAAGGGTCAATGTGGAAATGGCCACAATGCCCTGCAATGTAGTGATTTTGAATTCGTAGATGTTCGTATTATAATTTGTCATTAAAACACACAAATTAACTAAACATATTTTGATAAACTTATTTAACAAACTATATTATTAACGGATTGTATTGTTAATTAACTTAATTAACCAAATTATTAGAATATGGTGAACTTGTGCGAGCTGCGTATAAAAAATGGTGATTTTGGTTGGAATTAATGGTAGAGACTGTGGCTGTGAGTGGTGGTTTTGAAGGACGTTGAAGGAGACAGAGAAGATGGTACAACTAGTGGCTGGCGGATGATAATGGTGATGATAATGATAGAATTTGGATTGATGTTGTAGGGTTTGGGGATAAGGGATTAAAATTAAGTTGAAGGTATGTGGGTATTTTGGTCAAAAGAATTTAGCGTGTTATGATGCTTCCCCTTATCCAGCCTTATACCTTGAGGGAGGTGGTATAATTTTTCTTAAAAAGAATTGAAATAGTTATGTTGAGTAGGGCTGAGCACAGGTCGGGTCGGCCGGGTCTTTGCCCTATATGGCCTCCGACCCGAACTCTCCGGGTCTGGCGATTCTCGGTCCGAACCCGATCGGAACCCACTGAAATCGGTTGCTTTCGAGTTTGTCGGGTTCGCCCGGAAAAGCACTGCTATAATGCGATATTGCTCAGACTGTGTTCCCTCTAGATCCAAACAAGTTTATGAATAAGAAATGTTTTTGTTAAGTTATAAATAGGAGGAGGAGGCTTTACCAACATGGTGAGAAATTGTTCAAAGTATCAATGTACGTATATCAGTAAGCCCCCATGAAGTGACAAGTGCGATACGTGCACTCGATTTTGATTTTAGAGATGCATTTGATAACATGCCCTATATGGCTTGTTGGGGGGGGCGATGTCTTAGTAAAATCAAGTCTCATAGTGCATGTATCGCACTGTCAAGCGAACTCATAGAGCATCACGGGAGTTGTATGTCAAAAGTTCCAAATATAGAGATATGTATTAGGTACGCGGCACAGTAGAGCAGTTGGAAGATGAAATACTATTTTCCAAAAAAACAAAAGCGGCGTGAATTGACGAAATTCGGATTTAAAAACCACGGTCCTTAGAAAACATTCAATGGCCAAAAGGAGGAGCGGTGAGCCCAAACGTAGGCCTCTTGCCATTGATCACCTCGACTGAGCCATCTTCATGTTGAAAACGGCGAGGGAGGGCTCCCCATTAGGAGTCTTGAATGGTTGGCGATGCTGGTATTATATAGAGTTCCTTGGATACTGTAGAAAGTCATGAGAGGAGAAGGACATGGACTGGAACTCGGTTACAAACAGCACGCGGTCGCCCAACGAGTTGATTTGGACCCATTCCTTGTTGTTGAAATCCATCTTGAACACTTGGCACAAGGGGAAAACCTTGCTATACTTTTTGATGGTGCCCCCGTGTTTCTGGAGCATTCGTTGGTTGGGGCAGTCTATGGAAACGAGCAGTATGTCACCTTCTGACTCGACCAAACGTAAAACCCGTCGGCTCGTCGGGAAAGGGAGTGCTGAAAGTAGGCTTGAATTCCAACACCAAACTTGGGATGACGACATCATCAGAGGTAGTCGTGGAATTCCAAGCGTTGAAGTAATGGAGGTTATCCCCAGTGATTCCATATATACGATTGTTGACGCATATGACGTGAATAAACTTAGTCTGGTGTCGGTACTCGAGTTGGTTGAATCTGAGAGATCCAAATTTAGCAAAACGGGGGGCCGCGTGGTCGGAGGAACGCATAAGAAGCACGAGACCACGGGAGGAGGTGATATGTGAAGAAGCTGAAACTAATAAAGTCGTCGTCGCCAGTGATGTTGATGCTAATAGGAGGGAAACGAACACGGCTGTCGGAGGTGGGATGAAACAAAAAGAAGGTATTATCATCCAGCTTATCCAAAAGCAAGAAATATTTCCCGTCTGAGGAGGAACCAACACAGCGACCCATCTCTCCTCCTGATTTGGTGGTGTTGGGAAAATATAGGTTATGTCGTTTAGGACTCAAGGGGGCATCAAAGAACGAGCATTGCACATTCCTGGGGTAGTCGCCGAGTCCTTTTTCCCAAATGAGTAGCGACGGCGGTGCTGGAGCACGAAGGTGAGACTTCTGCTGCAAGAACCTATTCGTAACGGCACGCCACGAATGGAAAACGACGCGCCAACAGAGCATATCGGGCAGAGATAACTTAGTTTCGATGTATTCCAACCAGTCAGCACCGATATGTGCCCAATCAGGGTATAAATCAGAAGGCTCTCGATTGTGTTGCCTCTCGATTGTGCCCGTCTTCTTCCAGACATGACGGACCCTTTTCAATGGTCTGCCGGATGATCCATGGCCAGAAGAGCATACAGAAGAATTCATTTTTCAAGGAGGAATGAACCAACTTGATTTCTCAGCACAGAAGAAGAAAACACGGGATCGAACAAAAAAGCCACAGTTGTGTGAGATTGCGTAGGAGCTCGTATATATAGCAGTACTAATAGGAGTAGTCGGTTTTTAGGGTTTCGCAGATATGATTCCCGCTATATATTAGAATATGAGTGTACACACGGACACAAGTATCCAACGAGCAAGCGAGATAAAGGTTACCAGAATTTTTGGCCGAATTAGGGCGATGAGGAGGCGCAAGGGTTCCGTGTTTCCTCCGCCGAATTAGAAATGGCCAGATGACGGTGGTTGATTAGGCTGCGACTATCTGATTCTCCGATTAGTGTGGCAGGAGAGAGAGAGAAAGAGAGAGAGAGAGAGAGAGAGAGAGAGAGAGAGAGAGCGAGAGAGATTTCGGAGGGAGGGAGGGATCAGAGAAGTGCCATGGAAGAGAGAAAGGGTTGTCCTTGTTGGTGTTTATTCTATAATGTGGTTTTCAGGCTATTGCACTAGAGCATGAGTTTACCCAGTGCGCACCCAAGGGTAGAGGATGTTGGTGTCCACGTCCTAAAAAAATAATAATAACACAGAGTAGTCCCAAATAAGCGAGCCCTCGTTCTACCCCGACCCTCCACCGCGCCTTATGAGCTCGCATTAGTGTCTCTCCCCGCCACCACGCCTTCCTTGTCTTTGTTGAGTTGCCTTGGCGAGCCTGAACACGGCTATGGATAGTCTATATTTGTCCAGAAGGAATCTCGGTGACTATGTGGAAATTCCACGTGTTATTTCTAGGGCCACAAACAAACCGAGTTGTCTAACAACCGCGTAAACGCCAGCTCGATCAATCTGAGACATGTGCTACAGAGTCTGAGTTTAGTTCGATTAATGTGGTATAGAGTCTGAGTTTATGCTAACTAGTAGTATATTTACGAGTAGAAGTTCAAACAAATGTGAAGTTTAGCTCATTGGTACTTGTGTTGGTCCGTAAAAATAAAATTTGAGTTAAATATATTTCACAAAAAATATTATTGTGCATAATAATGTTAAACATTTGTCAACGTTAAGTTGTTTCTTCCTTACCTCTCAGTATTTTAAGGAGGTCATTTGACTAGTCAAAATAAGTAAACTCTACGACAATATAAAAATAATCATTCATTCTTGCACTGTTTGACTAGTCAACCCTACCCTCTTCATCAACCCTACCCTCTCAATCTCAAGACCATTGAGTGAGCATGGAAGCTCTACTCTGAATTGTCTACTGAGGATTTGCAGACTAAGAACTTTATTCTGTGATGGAACATGCCTTAATCTCTTTGATTGCCTAAGTGTTTGCAGGGATCATTAGCTATCTATTTTGCATGAAAGTTTCCTTATTTACAGAGATGTATAAGTGGCAATTAAGGTTTCCAGATTATGTGCTATTGTTAAGGAAGGTTGTCTGGACATTCCTTAAAATTGCAGATGAAAGATCAGATCAAAATCAAGTCAGAAAAGAAAGCAACTAGCCGCTGGAATCAAGTTGTTGAGAGTCATAGATTGGATGCATATTTTTAGGGATTTCTGTTATATTGTTGTTATATATTATGCAGTTAAAACTAGCAGAGTAACAAGACTGTTGAGAGAGATTACGAAGCACAAACATTTGCAGAGATTCAAACTACTCTCAAGGATTGACAAGCATCACTGAGGAAGATCAAATCATCCAATCCAAATCACAGGACAACACTTCAAGCTTCGCAGTTCTGCTGTCTTACAGTGTTCTTCACATGATCTTAATTTGTATATCTTATTTGTTATATTTCGTTATTACTTGTTCTCGTGAGTTGTTCAAGAGGAATAACACGAAATTCTTATTGTTTTAGTTAAGTAGAGCACTAGATAGGTTAGAAAGAACCACAGACTGCACATAGTAAGGCAATTTTCTGGGTCTTATATTTAGGGCTTAGCTTTTGATAAATAAGAAGCTTGCTTGAAAACTTGAAGGGATTAGATCCCTCAGGCGTAGAGGTAGGTGATTGAGAACTGAACTCCGTAACATCACTGTGTTCCTTGGCCTTTACATTTCAGTTTCTTACTCGTCTTCTTAACTGCTTAAAATATGTTTTCAATTCAAAGCCTTGAAAGGGATTCCAAGGCCTTGAAAACTATCAGTATCTTTTGTCTGTCTGTTTTGATTTCAAAGGCTTGAAACTCAGTTCAAGGCCTTGAAATAACTCTGTCGGTCTGTCCCTTCACACTTTGTTTTAAAACCACAATTTAGGCAAAGTTGTCATACTCTATTCAACCCCCCCCCCCTAAAATATTGATCATGTATTTGCTACCTACATATTATCTTTAATGTTCCTACCATTGTAAGGATATGTCATTGTCGAAAAGCAAGTGCACGTTTTTTCAAATTCCAATCGGGGTCAATGTAGTGTGTGATGGCACAAAGATATCCTTTGTTGTCTCTGCCGGTCCACATATAGGATGTGCAAGCAGTCGTAAAATTAGAATTTATAAAAGTTTGAAAAATATGCACTCTCCTATCATTGTATAACTTAATTATATCTTTCCGAGTAGTATTTCTACTAAATCGGGTAAAAGAGGGACAAAAAGTTTCTTTATCATTTTTTCAAACTCATCGTCGTCGGCTATACTGATACGAAGTTCTTTAGCTGTAATCCAATGAGCTATTATTTTTTCGCACGCGGAGTTTCATAATAAACGGAACTAATTGTCCTTGAGCGTTATATCCTATTTGTGTTTGAATTCCCTCATTACCTTTAGGCTTATTTTCTGACAAAAATTTTTGTTCAACTTGTAAATAGTATATGACCCTAATCCACCGGCTAAGAGTTGCAAACTCAGTTTTACAAAGATTACAAAAAAAACTTAAACAAATGTTTACCATCGGGACCTATGCATCTTTGTTCTTTTATCATATATTGCCAAACTGGACTTCTTAAATTGGGGGCTTTACGTGATGAGTTGGATCATTTTATTCAAGTAAATTTTCTAAACCGACACCTACACCAATTACATCTTCAAAATTATCAAGATCAATATGCATCGTTTCGTCCACGTGTGAAGCCATTTTTTGTAAAAAGATTGGAAAAAATAAAATTAAGTGAAGGAAACAACTAACGCATATTAACGAATAAAACAATAATTAAAACTTACGAACTCCAAGAGCTTGCAAGATTGAGTTGGATGGAGGAGTTTGATGTATTGCTTCAATGTTGCTTCACAATGTTCGAAGAATGAGAGAAATTAGAATGATATCGCGGTTCACAAAGTTGGAAGAGTAAGAGAAATTGAGAGTGTTGAGTGAATTTGAGTGTGGAAGAATGAGAGAAATTGAGAGTGTTGAGTGAATTTTGAGTGAGGATGAATGAACTAATGAGTCGGTATTTATAGAGGAGTAAGGGAGGGGGTGAGTGCAAATAGTGAAAAATGAAAATAAAGTAAAAAACAGGTAAGTTACCGTTCTGCCCAAAGTTCAATGGGTGAAAAAAAGATATATATGCATGGCTGATGGGACAGGACCGAACGGTCTCAGACGTTACAAATACATGGGACTCAACCAGAACTAGTCAATGTTGGTTCGGTGTTTAGTTTCGGTTCAAGCTAACCAGCTCGGTCAACAAATTCACAATTTTGGTTAACTAGGGTCCGTTTTAACCGGTTAATCACAATTAATCGACTCGATGTGCATCTCTAGTGAGGACACCTGTACGCTGCTGATGGATCCACGTGGCAGTGGACCAAGGTCTCATTTTTGAATGTCTACATTTAGCTCCCTTGCGCGTGGGTCGAGTTTCACAAGTTCCAGACGCATCTTGCAGCCCACTGGTCGCGTCTTCTCGACTTTTGTGGTGATTGGGTGCATTTCGCAGCCCCCTACTGATGGTGAGTCAGCAGTCATGAGTGGTACCTATTTAATCGGTTTGTGGAGACATGCCTTCGTAATAATGATGTGCTTTTTCTGATGGCGTGTGCGTTTCCCTCATCAGATTGGACGGTTACCATCGGTTACTTGATCGAACATGCATTGGGAGACGTGGCAGATTCGCCCAAGGTGAGAAGGTGTTCATGATCTTTTGTAATTCGACCCCTTGATGGTTGGCAGTTTTTCGATTGGTATTTTTCGACGGGAGAGATGGGCGTGTGACCAGCAGTAACTGCCTCATTTTGGATCTTCTTTCGAAATAGGGAATTTTGACCTTCGTAACTTTGCCTATAAAATACACGGCCTTACTGTCTTACGTTCTTTTACCGGAATAATCAGAGATTCGTTTGCGAAAACTTTTTCTTCGAGAGAAATTTTCACCGGAGTAGTCAAGTTTTCTTCTTGGTGGTGTTCTGATTCCTTCTCCCAAATTATGTTCGATCGTCTTTCTCGGTGGATTTCTTCTAAGTCGGGTATGTTATCACAAAATTTTCTTTGCATGTACGACTTTGTTTTTGACTTCTAGGATTTCGAAATTGAATTCAATTTATGGAGTTTCGAGGGTGTTGATGGTTTTTGAACTCTCTTCAAAACTGCTTTGAAGGGGCTTTGAGTCTGGAATTGTTGAACTTTCTTCTTTTGGTCGTCAGATCAGAGATATGGTTTTGATTTCTCTCCCCTTTTTCAGAAAAAAAGAATGTCGCATCATGCTATATGTGTTGCGGCATCAAATGGCTACGAATAAGGGAAAACAAGTTGTCACTATTGAAGTCGAAATGTTGCAGGAGAATAGGGGGTGCATCTCCCTTTGGATTATCGGGGTAAAGCTCCATGGTTCAAGGACACATATTATTATCATTCCTTGGCCCGTATTCCGAAGCCACGCGACATTTCAAGAGCGACACTTGGGCTCTCGGTCGATTTTCTCCTAGTGAAGGCGACTGGTCGATAATGGAGAGCTTCGCCATTCATCGTCTCGCCGTGAAGCGGAACGCAAAAAAGCGGGGGGCGAGAAAGCGCGTTAAACGTCGCATCAACATGAAGATTAAAAAGGTCAATGCTCTGCTTATCGACCCATACCATGTCGGAAATCCATTTCTCCTTCTCGAGGATGTTCTTCCAAGAATCTTGTAAAGACTAGACCTTCGAAGGCTGGTGAATAACGTGACCAACGTCGAAGAACTAACAACAGTAGCATCACGGCGGAGTGGACCGGGGCGGTCGATGAGGACGTCAAACTGGGGCGTGATGACCCGCCCCCACCGGATAGAGGCACTCATGTCATCTTTCTCAAGGGAGGTTACAAGCGTAACCAGACGGCTACGTTTTCAAATCACATGGTGATAGACGTGGCCGACGGCGGTCCTCCGCTGAGGTATAATTTAGTATCAATCATTGTGCATCAAGTCACCGCTGAAGGAGAGACATATCATTATTTTTGTTTCGTCATAAGGACTACAAATGTCGGGCAGAACAGATGGTATTGTTTGTGAACCTATGAAGGGGAAGGCGAAAAATGAGGGTTGGCATATCGCATTGTACATTATGAGTATGGTGTTACTCAATATAATTTCTAGGTCATTCATGTGCATGTAACACTCGGTACGTATGAGGCCTTATGGTAAGGAAGGAATATATAAAGTCGCAGAAAGGTTATGCAATTCACGTGCATCACTCATAGGTCCAAAAAAAAAAGTAACGACGATCGCACAACTCCAGTAACATCACAAATAGTCATATAATAGGAAACAACTCTTTCAACCGACAATAGTCACAACGGTCATAACGAGTAGGCAAGTCAGGAACTAAGCTATCCCCAGAACCTCGACTTTTAGAATTTTATTACTGGTTTTAGTTGTCGTATATCACTTTTAAAATCTAGAAAGAAAAGTCACAACCATCAAAACGATGCAGGAACTAAGCTATCCCGAAACCCTCGACTTTTTTAGATTTTATTACTGGTTTAATTTTTCAAGTGTAATAATAATAATAATAATAATAATAATAATAATAATAATAATAATAATAATAATAATAAAAAAAAAAATCTAGAAAGAAGAGTCTACGAATGATGCTTTTTTTAGTTTTACATTTCTATCAACCAATTCAATTAAAATGTTTGCAAAAGAAAAATCAATTGAAATACAACTCATCCGGGAGGAGGTTACCGTTTCATGACAAAGTCGGAAAATAGAAATTGGGCTTGGGCTTGCCGCCGCATGAATCAAGTATAAAAAAGGAAGTCACATAACCGTAAGCGTAAAATCTATTTGTTTAATCATACAAAGAGGAAACAGCGTGCTTTCATTGGCCAAGAATGGCGGAAGGAATGCCGAGAGTGGTCAGCAACGTTGGTGAGCCTTGCTCGGTCAGTGTTGGTGTCCAAATGCTCACGTCTCTACGGTCTTTGAGAGCCTTGTATGATGAAGAAGACTGTGCCTAGTCCGCTCAAGATCGCTCAAGGGACTCCTATATGGAAGAGGGGTTGCAGACCCATAGTCGTTTGTGAACCTCTGGAACAGTAAGCTTCTGATATTCGAAGTAAGAAAGCGCGTTAAACGTCGCACCAACATGAAGATTAAAAAGGTTGTCGAAGTAATATAATAACTTAACATGGAATACTCGGTGTTATGGCCAAACATAAACGAAATGTGCTGAAACGAAGGGTTACACCAAGTGTTTCCATGAGTCACTCCCCCGCGGTACTTCCTCGATCATCCCTGTTGATATTCGAAGTAAGCTTCCGGACCCTCAAGAACAAAAAAGAACACAATAACAATGAGAATAGAGTATGAAAGAATGATTGATTTACACTATCACTCGAATGCATGCAAAAGTGAGTGGTTTGGTCAACTGCCTTGCCATCTATATATAAATTATCCTTGTCTACATCTGCGGTATAGATCTTTCTCATCTAACGGGGGATATCGAGAGGCATTGAGCTCTCCATATCACATACTAATGATTATCTCTTTTACTACATTCCATCATATTCTATACCATTCCAGTATAATACATATGAAACTATAATATTGCCCACCCGTGGACCGTGAACCAAGAGTATGGGTCCTACATCTCCTAACATTTAACTTTTTCTTAAAATGTAAAATACACTTTCAATCCTCTGATTTGATGCAATGACATTTTCACCCGTTCTCCTATCTAGAAAACGACACTTTTTCCCCTTTTGGGTTCGAAATTTCTGGACACTTACTGCCCTGACTATGTCATATCATACTCTAAGGAAGCGAATTTGTCCCTGTAGTGGCAAAGAACATCGCCCAAATTAGGGATGTCATTATTAGGGAGTGTAAATAGGGTAAACGACACTTTCACCCCTCTAGTTCGACTAAGGACACTTTCATCCATTCATAATGAAAAATGATACTCTCACCCCTTTAACGTGCTTAACTTCTGAAAACTTACACCTTATATTGTGACTTTGTCACTAAAATATGTTTTACGACAATTTTGTCCTCATATTATCAAAAGTAGGGATTAACCGAGTGTATAATATATGTTTTTTTTATTATATGGTGGGGGACAAAATTTTCTCCAAAATTATTTCTAATGATGTGCCCCACCTCCAGCTAAACGGGCTTACAATCAGGGGGTGTAAGGTACTCGAAGTTTGTTCGGCACACTGAAAGGTTGACAGTGTCATTTTCCAAACTAAAAGGGGCGAAAAGGTTTGCTAGTCAAACTAGAAGGGGTAAAAGTGTCCTTTACCCGTGTAAATATCTTGATATTTGACGAACGAAATGTGTGGAGGTGTCATTTCATAAACTGGAAGGGGTGCAAGTGTCTTTGCATCAAACTCGAGGTGGTGAAAATGTCCTTTACCCTTTAGAAAAAGTCAAAACAACCTCACTCAATTGGTATGCATTTATAGTAAGTGCCACTATCTTTGAACTACAACGGCCAACCAGGTGTTCCAAATGCCATATCGCCCTTCTTCATTGTAGGAATCTAGTTACGCCACGTGTCCACAAGAACAATCGTATTTGTTTGATGCGTAATAAGCTCGAATTAGCTAGTGGAGCATGAGAAGGGAGCAGTGGAAAGTACAACAGCCTCGGGCCAACCCCAACATCTATCAGTGTTTTTATATGAAACCCTAGCAACATTCTCCTGTCTTCGTCTCCATCAGAGCTGTCTCTCACTCGACACCAAATTTGCAGTGTACCAGGCGATTTGTCGAAAAACTATCGGTAAGTGTATTCTCTTTGACTCGAAGATCTCTGCTGTCACATTAATTATTTTTCGGTTGTTGAAAACTGTTATCCGATGGTTATGCATGATTCATCATTCCAATAGGGATAAGGCATCCAGTACTAACCTTATTGGACTAATGATCTCTTAGGGGGTGTCAACACTTTAGGTTTAGCTGTTCGGGGGTTGTTTAAGGCTGGCGCGGACTACGGGTTCATTCCTCAACACGGGGCACGACGGGTTTAATATACCCACTGGATTGAGGTTTTGATATATGGATGGATTGATTTCTATTAGCTCGCCTTTTACAATGATAATATCTGGTCTTTTGGAGTAACGGTGACCTTGATTATTGCTAATGGAACGATTTTCTTGGAGATTACTTTGTTAGATATTAGCCGGTATTTAACGTTCTCTAATAAACATCAGTCTTTAAAACCGTGGCCCTACCCTGTTTACGCGTTGAAGTTCATGTCTTACTTAGTCTTGACTGACTGTTGAAACTGTGGAGTCTGCTATGTTTGTTTGAAAACTACCACATGTTAGAGCTGATTAGGCTTGGGACATGCACGCTTCCGGATTTATGCGTTAAATAAGCTAGTGCATATTTCATTTTCGAATAATTTATTTGGGTTAAATATTTATACTTTTATCAAACTCGATTGTTTTGTTTTTGTTTGTTTAGCTATGCAATTTCTTTTCATAATTAATTAGGCTTGTGATTAGTTTGAATTATGTATTCCCATTCTCCTAGCGTCCGAGAGTCTTCTTGGATGCGTAGTAGCATGCCCGAGTTCCTAATTTAGGAAAGCAAAGGTATTACTGTGAAATTATCTCTACGTCAAACCTACGGAGGGTGACAATGTCTTTTTACTTAAAATATATCACTTCCTTTTGCATGTTACATAAAAAGGAATTAAATCATATTTTTTACAATGGCCATAAAAAATAATCACAAATTGTCACATCCCAGGATTTCTAAACTTGTAGGTTACTTTGACCCAATAATTTTTGTTAGAAACAAATTTAAATTGGGCTTAGTATGTTGTTTTATAAAACTTGGGGTGTATAGTTAGGTAAATTGACATGCATTTCTCTAGAATGTGTCAGCTTTGGACTCCAACTACCCATAAGGTGTTCCAAACGCCATGTCACCCATCTGCATCGTAGGACTCCCATCCTGCCACATGTCCACCAGAACAATGCAAGTCGTCCGATGGGTACCGAGTTCGAAGAGAACGAGAAAAGAGCTGTGACGAGTATATAGAGGCGTTGAAATCTGTTTCAAGGCCTTCAACTAGCTATTTCAAGTCTTGAACTTGCATTGAACTTACACCTCTCAATTGTGACCGTCTTGTTGGTGCTTGTGGCTGCTATACTCGTCTTCTTCCAGGCATGGGAGACCCATTTCAATGGTCTGTCGGATGGTCCGTGGCCACAAGAGCAAACAGAAGAGCATACAGAAGATTTTATTTTTTCAAGGGAGGAACGAACCAGATAGAGCACCTGATTTCGCAGCCAGTGTGTACGAGAGAATCTTTTGAGGAAGATTCAATATACACCAAGAGCAGGGGATAGAAAGAGCACGGAAAGAGTAGAGTGTGTGTAGGGAGAGAGTAAGGCAATAGTAGCTGTATGAGAGAGAGACAGAGTTTTGGCAGAGCTTCCGCGTAATTCAGGTGATTCGTCTTGTGTAAGGAAGGGTTAACGATCCTATATATAGTGGAGAATATGACCGTTGTAGTGGGTTAATGCGCCCATTAATGACGGCTTAATTACCTTAACCACAACGGCACGTTCGTCCGCATATATAGGGATCGTTACGCACTTCGTCCGCGTATACCGGAACCGTTATGAGGTTGACCGGGTCTATGGAGCTCGTGCCATAAATCTCTCAAAGCAGTTACTAAAGGTACCGCGCGGGCTTGGTTGTCGCTCGCGCGCGACAGGAATTACTCTAGCCTCCAAACTACTAAGTCCCTACAAGTCTCGTGTGGTGGTATGCGAGGGCCCTGTCTCGCAGCCCCCACGTGGATCAGCACGGGTGGTGATCCAGTGTGTGTGGAGCACAGTTAGGTGTGCTGGATGGTCGCCACGTGACTAAGATCTGCCTATCTAGAAAGCACTATCTACAGCCGTCGACGGCTGAACTGAGCACAGAAGAAGAAAACAACGGTATCGAACAAAAAAGCCTCAGCTGTGTAGATTGCGTATATATAGCAGTACTAGTAGGGTCGCAGATCTGATTCCTCCTATCTATTAGAATATGAATGTACACACACGGACACGGGTATCAAACGAGCAAGCGAGATAGAGATAGAGAGAGATGGAGATTACCAGAATCTTTGGCGGAATTAGGGTTCAGAGGCGCTAGGGTTCGGCGTTTTCACCGTCGTATTAGAATGGCGAGATGACGGTGGTTGATTCGGCGGCGAAATATACTGTGGCGTCGTGTAGCGTGCGCGCGCGCGATAGAGAGAGAGTGAGAGATCAATGAGTTACGGAAAATGTGAAGTATAACTCGTAGTCAACCCGTTAGAAAAATTGATTGTTACGTTACATATATTTCACCAATATTATCATGCATAATAATAAACACACTTGTCACGGTTAATTAGTTGATTTTTAACCACGCAAACTAAAACTATTTTAGGAGTTTATTTGAATAGCCAAAAATTATAAATTATTGACGATATTGTTTTGTATGTCATCCATTCTTACATGTTTGACTTATTAAATAACCTCGTCAAAATATTTAGTAAATTTTAAGGAGTTAATTATCGATCACGTATGTCAAATATTGTTGTGGTTGATTGTTTTATTAATCTATTACGATAGAGGGCAATCTGGACCTACAAATCTCCACATGTTCTTTTCATACTATTGTCGCACATAACTGAGTTTTACCTTATGGTACTGCGTACTTTAGCAACAAATACGAGTTCATAGTGAAAAAAAGTGGTACTATAAGCCTCGTTTGAGTAGCGGATAAGTTATGTAGGGAAAATGCTTATACTGGAATAAGAAGCAAGATAAATATGTCCCTGATAAGCCCTGATAAAATATGCTAGTTGTCTGTGTTTGGATGATGTCGGATAAGATGCAGGATATGATGAAGGGCTAATGTGAAAACTCTAGTGACTTTGAATTCGTAGATGTTCGTATTATAATTTGTCATTAAAACACACAAATTAGCTAAACATATTTTGATAAAATTATTTAACAAACTATATTATTAACGAATTATATTGTTAATTAACTTAATTAACCAAATTATTAGAATATGGTGAACTCGTGCGAGCTCCGTATTCGTGAGAGCTTCGTATCAAAAATGGTGATTTTGGTTGGAATTAATGGTGGACATGGTGGCTGTGAGTGGTGGTTTTGTAGGACGTTGAAGGAGACAGAGAAGATGGTACAACTGGTGGCTGGCGGATGGTAATGGTGACGACAATGATAGAATTTTGATTGATTTTGTAGAGTTTGGGGATAAGGGATAAGAATTAAGTTGAAGGTAAGGGGGTATTTTGGTCAAAAGAATTTAGTGTGTTATGATGCTTCCCCTTATCCAGCATTATACCTTTGGGGGAGGTGGTATAGTTTTTTTTCAAAAAAAATGAAATAGTTAAGTTGATGGTATAACTTATGCTCCCTCTTATACCGGCACCCAAACACTGCAAAGAAAGGGGAGCATAAGTTATGCTATGCTGCCCCCTTATGCTGATAACCAAACAATAACTCTTTTTATTTTTTGCCAATGACAAATAATATGATTAGTCAACAAATAATATATGGAGTAAAATGATACATTCTGGATACTCAACAAATCAACCGATGTAATCTAAACACCATGGTAACAGTGTGACAAACTAACTTATCGTGCTGTGACTTGATTAGAAAGAAAGAGGATGGTGAACCATATTTTCGATGGTTGATAGGACAGAAAATCAACCAGAACTTGTAAAAGCTCAAATCTGAGAAATTATTCATGACTCGCTAATGAGAAAGAGAGAACCAAATGTCAGTTGTACTCCCGCAAACATCCCAGGACTTCCCCCTCTTCTCTACCTAGAGGGAACCACTACCCCAAAGTCACCTGCTCGTTTTAGGGGCCTTATAACCTGACAAAAGCTCAAATGTGTCCTCAATTTGGTATCACGCCACCACCAAGTCCATCACAAAGGAACATGTATTCATTAGAGTTATCCCTATCATGTGACATGCATGTATCGAAGGACACCCTAATCAATATCTAGACAAATATCTAAAAGTTGACATGTTTTATCTGACAGATGCACATAAATATAACTCTTATTAGCGTACCCATCATGCAAGCATGCCTGAATACTTTCTCATCACAAAAGCTAGTATATCAGACACATAAACGGCCTATATTCTTGGTCTGGTGGTGACTGGGAAGTGTAGGAAAACTGGATGGTGTTTAGAACGGGAACGATTGAACTTGGATGATCTCTGAGTCGTGATATCACTTTCAGATTAAAGTATTTCGGCGTTGTGCACGAAATCTCCAATCGGATAAAACAGAGAATTCAAGAACGAATATGAGTTCCTCTGTGTTTCTGAATTCGACCAAACTGACAAATAGGGAGGGAGAAGGCGGTTAATCTGGCGGTTACAACCGCCAGATTTCAGTCCGTTTTTTTAACAGAAAATTAAATCGGAGACGTTTTTTGTGAAGCACTGAAACGTCAAAAATCCAATTTTTCCAGGGGCGTTGCCCCTTGGACCCCACCGGGGGCGCTGCCCCCGGACCCCCGTCGGGGGCTCCGCCCCCGGACCCCCGTCGGGGGCTCCGCCCCCGAACCCCCGCAGTCGTCCGCGAGTTCCTTGTCCAAGTCATTAACATAGTTGTGTGCACGCGTGTACTCCACACCTCCTAACGTGTACAACGTAATGCCAATGTCTACTTAGTCGTAAGTAAATCCGATTACACAAATGGCCGATGACACTAAAATCACCAACAATCCTCCCCCATTTTAGTGTAATCCTTGATTCACTTATCCTTTCAAAAACGAGGCAAACTTATGCATAAATGAAAATGTCTCGAAGATTGATTTTTCATCTTAGTAAATTACATCTTCAAATATTCGAGTATAGGGGTGTCCTACGGATTGAACCCTTTCTACTCATAATGAATACATGAAAGTAAAATACACATAAGTTCAACATATTCCATGTTCTAACTTGACACTTATTTTTTACTAGCCTAGTGTCACTATCCTTCAATGAGCATATAGAAGCCAAGTCCAAACTTCTTGAAGCGGCTAAACTCCATACTCATATAGGTGGTTCTTTTCTTCTTGTACCTGCCATACAATTTTTCAAAAGAACCATTAAGAAGTGTAAACTTCAACCTCCTTAACTTGCAGGTCTGAACACATACCTTGGGATGATCTTTGTGTTCCAATTTCTTCATGTAAGAGTTCCACATTGAATTCAGCTTCTAACGTTGTATTAGAAGGGAATTGGGTATCTTATCATAAGAGATCTTTTAGATGGACTTTAATCCCATCCCCACGGCCGACTTGTGCACTAAGTCCCTTGCTAACCCTTTGGTTAGATGATCCGCAAGATTTTGTTGTGTACGAACAAACTCAACCGATATCACACCATTCGTGATTAAGTCCCGAATGATGCTATGTCTGACACCCAAGTGTCTAGACTTGCCATTATACACCTGACTATATGCCTTAGCCAGAGTAGCAGCACTATCACACCTGATAGATATTGGTGAAATCGGTTTGGCCCACAATGGAATCTCATACACTAAATTCCTTAGCCATTCAGCCTCATTACCGGCTGCAGCTAATGCCACAAATTCAGATTCCATTGTCGATTTAGTAATGCAAGTTTGCTTCTTTGAAGCCCATGAGATTGCCCCTCCTCCAAGTAGAAAAACCCATCCACTAGTTGAGGAATGATCTTCCATATTGTTTATCCAACTTGCATCAGAATATCCTTCTAGAACCGAAGGACTTCCACTGTATGTCAAACCATAATTCATGGTTTTCCTTAAATACTTGAATACTCTCCTCATTGCTTGCCAATGATGTGTGCTTGGATTGCTAGTATACCTACTTAGCTTTCCAACAGCAAATGCTATATCTGGTCGTGTACTAATCATGGCATACATTAGACAACCAATAGCCCTAGAGTATTCCAGTTGAGATACAACCTTGCCTTGGTTAGGCAACAATTTCACATTTGGTTCCATCGGAGTACTAACCGGAGAACAATTTTCACAGTTAAATTTCTTTAACACCTTCTCAATGTAATGAGATTGAGAAATAGAAATGGCCTTGTTCTCACGTTTAATCCTAATACCTAGGATTACTTCAGCCTCCCCCAAATCCTTCATTGAAAATTTAGATGACAAGAATTCCTTCGCTTGATCCACTTGATCTTGGCTGGTACCAAAGATCAACATGTCATCTACATATAAGCAAATTATGACTCCTTTACCAGAATCATCAAATTTGCTATATACACACTTGTCTGCTTGGTTCAAATGATAACCACTAGACAACACAATATCATCAAATTTTTGATGCCATTGTTTAGGAGCTTGCTTTAAACCGTAAAGTGATTTAACAAGCTTACACACCTTATGCTCATTTCCTGGCATAACAAATCCCTCGGGTTGTTTCATATATATCTCCTCATCCAAATCACCATTCAAGAATGCGGTTTTCACATCCATTTGGTGAATAACAAGATTATGTATAGCTGCAAGAGCTATTAATAATCTAATCGTGGATATCCTAGCAACAGGAGCATATGTATCAAAGTAGTCGATACCTTCTTTTTGTTTAAAACCACGTACAACCAGTCGGGCCTTAAACTTTTCTACGGTACCATCTACTTTCATCTTCTTTTTGAAGATCCACTTGGCATCAAGTGGTTTCAACCCAGGAGGCAAATCAGATAATTCCCAAGTCCCATTTTGCATGATCGAATCCATCTCATCATCTATTGCTTCTTTCCAGAATGCAACATCACGAGATGCCATAGCCTCACTATAGGTTCTAGGATCCTCCTCTATGCTAAAACAATAAGCATACTGAGTATGAATCTCATCCCTAGATCCCTCAACTAAATATAGTTGAAAATCAGAACCATAGTCCTTGGCTACTCTACCTCTTTTACTCTTTCTTATTTCAGGTAAAGTGATGGCGTCACTTGTTCCTTCATTTTGAGCATTGCTCAAATTCGGAACCAAGTCCTTTGGTCTAGGTATGGAAGAAAACCTTTCTTCATCAAAGATAGCATCTCTTGACTCTATTACAGTATTAATGGATACTGAGTCACTAGGTTCAATCACATAGAACCTATAAGCCTTGGAATGCATGGCATATCCAATGAAGATGCAATCTATACCTCTTTCACCAAGATTCTTTCTCTTGGGATCATTGAGCCTAACAATGGCTCTACAACCCCAAACTCTCAAATAATGCAAGTTTGGAGGTTTACCATACCAAAGTTCATATGGGGTAATTTTGTTCCTTTTGTTAGGAACCCTATTAAGCAAATAGCAAGCTGTTAACATAGCTTCTCCCCAAAATCCATCACTCAAACCCGAGTAGGAAAGCATGGAATTAACCATCTCCTTTAGAGTTCGATTCTTCCTCTCAGATACACCATTTTGTTGAGGTGTATAAGGAGCAGTGGTTTGGTGAATAATACCAACCTCTTGGAAATACTTAGGATCATAATATTCGCCTCCTCTATCCGTGCGTAAAATCTTTATTAAACCATTCTTTTGCAACTCAACTTCAGTTTTGTATGTCTTGAATTTATCTAAAGCTTCATCTTTAGAGTGTGACAAGTACACATAGCAAAACCGAGTAGCATCGTCTATAAAAGTAATAACATACTTTTTGTTTCCTATAGACGGTGTTGCATGAAAGTCACATAGATCACTATGAATTAGTTCAAGCACCTTAGAGTCCCTTTTAACATCCTTAAAAGGTTGTCTAGTTATCTTGGTCAGCATACAAGTTTTACACCTTTCGGTATTAATATCAAATGAAGGAATTAGACTCATTTTGGACATATCTTGTAACCTTTTAAAGTGTACATGTCCTAAACGTGCATGCCAAAGTGTTGATTTATCAATACTAGTACTAGCAACGCAAATTGAATTGTTACCAAAAGGAGCAACGATATTTAAACGAAGCATATCATTACATAAATAACCAAAGCCAACAAAAGAACCATGTTTTGACAATACAAACTTATCCGACTCAATAACCTGCTTGTATCCAAGCTTATTTAATACAATTCCAGACAAGAGATTCTTTCGAATCCCGGGTACAAACAATACATCATACAAACTTAAACATTTTCCAGAAGTAAATACTAGGTTAACACTTCCAACTCCATGGATTGGCTCGGTTGCAACATTCCCCATTCTTATTGTGGATCCATCTTCAATGGTTTGCATGGTTGTAAACCATCTTTGATCCTTGCATACATGTCTTGTAGCACCCGAATCAACCCACCATGATATGTCATCATCCTGCACATAAAATGCATCAGAATTTAGGGATACATAATTCTGAATTGAATTTCCAGGTTGTTCAATGAACATACCTTGTTGCTGATCTTGGCCTTTCGGCCCCTTTCCCTTGCCACTTGTGTCTTCACCTTTCTTACTTTTGCCCACACGACAATCCTTCTTGAAGTGCCCTGGTTTCCCACACTTCCAACATGCAAACTTTGGCTTCTTGTTAGGATTGTTGTCTTGCTGTTTAATTTTCCTTTTTCCAGATTTGTTCTTTCCCTTCGAAGAATCCCCTTCCTCCATCATATTCACAGAACCTGGATCAGCAGTAAGTTTGTCCTTGGGTTTGTCACTTTCTTGATCCCTCAAGGACTGTTCAATCTGAAAGTGACTGCCCAATTGCACCAAGGAAAGTTCTTCCTTTTTAAACTTCAACTTATGCCTAACATCCTTCCATGACGGAGGCAGTTTATCAATCACACTAGAAACGGAAATTGATTCATCCATTTTCATGTTGTGTTGATTAAACCGCCCTAGGATACAAAGCAATTCATGGTATTGCTCCATCACAGGCCTTGAATCAACCATTCTGTAATTGTTCCAATTACTGACCAGAAATTTTCTGCTTGAAGCATCTTCAGCCATGTATTTTGATTCAAGAGAATCCCACAGTTCTTTTGAACTCTCAACATTCTGATAAACATCAAACAAGGAATCAGACATACCGTTAAGAATGTGTCCGCGGCAGATGTAGTCATCATTCTCCCACTTTGATCTCCTCCTTGTCTGTTCCAGGGTTTCGTTCTCCACAGCTTCAGGCATCGGGGTGGTAAGAACATACACAACCTTCAGCGTCGTCAACAGGAAGTGCATCTTCTTCTGCCACCTTCGGAAATCCTGGCCCTCGAACTTCTCCAATTTCATGAACTTGCTCGTCATGTCCTGAGCATTGTTGCCGTTCGTCATGATGCAGATACTTTAATCTTTGTAGGAAAACTGGATGGTGTTTAGAACGGGAACGATTGAACTTGGATGATCTCTGAGTCGTGATATCACTTTCAGATTAAAGTATTTCGGCGTTGTGCACGAAATCTCCAATCGGATAAAACAGAAAATTCAAGAACGAATATGAGTTCCTCTGTGTTTCTGAATTCGACCAAACTGACAAATAGGGAGGGAGAAGGCGGTTAATCTGGCGGTTACAACCGCCAGATTTCAGTCCGTTTTTTTAACAGAAAATTAAATCGGAGACGTTTTTTGTGAAGCACTGAAACGTCAAAAATCCAATTTTTCCAGGGGCGTTGCCCCTTGGACCCCACCGGGGGCGCTGCCCCCGGACCCCCGTCGGGGGCTCCGCCCCCGAACCCCCGTCGGGGGCTGCGCCCCCGAACCCCCGCAGTCGTCCGCGAGTTCCTTGTCCAAGTCATTAACATAGTTGTGTGCACGCGTGTACTCCACACCTCCTAACGTGTACAACGTAATGCCAATGTCTACTTAGTCGTAAGTAAATCCGATTACACAAATGGCCGATGACACTAAAATCACCAACAGAAAGGAAATGATTAGCAGGTCTAAGACCCTATCACTAACACCAGATTCAGATCACCTTGGGGACTGTCCTACCAGGTATTCCACTACTACATTATATTATTAGAGCTGTCAACTGTGGCAGAGGAAGGGCTAACCAAGCCCCTTCGAATGGTGAACCACCCCAGCCCAAAGAGATAGTGGCCCAGGCTGGTCCTGGATATGGGGACCAAAGGACCGACCGGTCCCGACAGAAAGACCGGGACCGGCACAAGACCGCCTATATATATTGATACGAGTCTATAATAATAATAATAATAATAATAATAATAATAATAATAATAATAATAATAATAATAAAGCCATGGTTTAGGACCGGGCCGCCCATGTAGACCGGGCCAGTTACAGGTTTCCTCAACTTGGGCCAGACAGGGACCAGCCTGCCTCACTCCAGGACCGGTACTAGTTAAGACCGTTTGACAGCTTTACTCTACAAGCTTTGATCCCAAAAGAAAATAACAGTGGACTGTACAAAATTGAGCCAGTCCCACACGGATTCAGAAATAAACCATGGTATACTATAATACTTCTGGATTTCATGATGTACAGTGGAACAGGAGGAAGGTATGAAAAGGAACATACATGTTGGCATGTTGCTATGACTTGGGCTAAGCGGATACATTTATCAAGATATGATGACCCTGGTAAAAATATACAGAGTTAATGGACTACAATCCTACCTAATTCTTCATCGCCTTATTCCAACTCATCTTCTGAAGCCTCCTCCTCTACCAATTCAAAATCATCTATCTCTTGAAAGTATTTCTTCTTTTGTTCAATAAAGTCTGCCGGCAAAGTAAAATTTGAAACATCTTGTTCAGGCAACGAATGTGCTCTCTTCTGCAATAAGCAATCATGGGAAATTAAGAAAACTGTGCCCAAAACCCTTGAAAGACAGATCAAATGAGTTACATGCATGCTACAGCGGAATGGAACCAACAGAAAAATTCACTTGCACCAGATAGAATACTATTTAGAGACAGAGAAAGAGCGTTAAAACTTTTAAAAGAAATGACCAAGGGGAAATCATATGTTAAATATAGGGAACAAAATGTACAGAAGTTAAAGAAAATGGTTCAAACCTTTTTATGCTTGGCATTAGGGACTTCGCAAGATTTTGATAAAGCAGGACTTTCACTGGACTCGCTTCTGTTAAGAATATGAGGAACATTTAACTGTGAATATGATCCAAAAAGCACGAGACATGCAAGAAACAGACTGCCAAAAACTTGTGGCGGTCAGCTTTTATCCACATTGGTATATATGAAACCACTCCCAAGGATTTCTTTAAGACGTCATACAAGGCAACAGTTAGTACAGAAGCAGCACATGCGCTAAGCAACAAAAATGTTCATTCTTGGGGCATAACGTCAGCATTCAATCTGACACTACATTGACGAAGAAAAGATGAGAGTTCATCTTTCACGTCTTACTCTTTACTATATATTTCGAGAAAGTCACTATCTGTATCATTCATCCGATACTAATGCAGAATGGCAAGGGGGGGAAGTTCAGTCAATGCAAGAAGGGCTAACACGATATATTTCGAGAAAGTCACTATCTGTACCACCTATCCTTCAACACTAGCCTATGCCTTCAGCAAACAAGTGAGTAACCATACACTGATATAATTAGACTATCATACATCCATCAGTCAATGCAAGAAGGAAGTTCATCGTTCACAAAAAGCCAGCATGTTGTTTTTCTCTATTCACGTTTCATGAAATCACGGAATGACTACACATAGCTCCTAATGATGAAAGCAAGATGATTGAATAGTCATCTATGAAGTTGATGGTTGACTAGACGAGACAGCTCGAGTTGAAATTTTCATATGGTAGTTTTAAAACACCACAATCATCATCTAGTAGAAAACATATGCAGAATAGGAAAGGTAAACATCAAAACCTTTACATCATCAAAATCAAAAGGTAAAGTTCAATAATATGTCGTTCAAGTATTAATGTGCCGGCATGCTGAGTGCAAGAGAAGGAAAGAGTACCTTGTCTTCTTAGTCTTCAGCAGCGGAGGGCAACTAAGAGGCACTGAAGTTGCATTCCTCTTACTCCTGGTAGTACCCTGAGAAGGGGTGTTTGTAGAGGCAACTGGAACCGTACTGTTAGCCACATGTTTTTCTAGTGAGGCGAAACTGGGAGGCAAAGCAGTGTCCTTCCTTTTAGCCCTTGTCTTCTCTATGAAAGAAAAACTGGGAGGCCCAGCACCACTCTTCCCATTATACTTGGTTTTCTGCATGGTTTCTTCTCTCGCAATACGCTTTGATTTTCGGTTAACAGGGGAAGTAAAAGGCATGACAACCTCTGTCCCATTATCTTCCGCACTCTGTCTTCTACTGTAAATGATAGCAGGCTCAAAAACTTCTTCACTTTGTTTACCTTCAGGAAAGAGAACAAGCCTTAAACATCACATTCCAGATAATGTTTCATCCTAGCTAAAAACAAACTTGAAGACATGGCACATAAAGCAGACATCCACTTGTAAGTCAACTAGTCAAGGCATTCTCACTCTCACCAACATAATTCGGTACTAATCAGAAATAAACCCAACTAGTAAATCATCAAACCATCCAGAGAATTTAGCTTAAGAGTAGGATGTCTAGAAGAATTGGAAAACTGAATGAGACGACTTGTTAATAACTAGAAAAATTCCCAATGGAGTAAACCAAATAACCATCAAGTGACTAATGTCATGATAAACAGTATTAGCCACAGAAATATCTTAATGGAAAATGGCCGTAAATTCGGAGAAAGAGGGATTACCTCGATTTGCAGTAGAAACACGAAGTGGTGTTGAAGGGAGGGATTGGTCAGCAGTTTTGGGGTTCAGCGCATTTTTTTTGTAGTTAGATGAAGCCTTACTACTATCCACTTGCTTTACTAGTGAGGCAAAAGTGGGAGGCAAATCAACTTCCTTCCTCCTGGCCCTTGTCTTCTCCATCAAAGAGCCGCAACTGGAAGGCAAGGCATCAACCCTCCCATTATCCTTGGTCTTCTGTGTGTTTACTTCTCTCGCAATACGCCTAGATTTCCGGGTAGCAGGGGAAGTGAAAGGCAGCGCAATCTCGGTCCCATTCTGTTTTGTTCTCTGCACACTCTTTCTTCCACTGTGAGTTGTAGCATGCTCAAAAACATCTTTGTTTTCTTTACCTGTCAGAATGTAGAGCATGCCGTGAAGACACTGCATTCCAGATAATACTTCCTCCTAAATATACACAACTTGAAGATATGGTATGAAAATCAGACGTCACAGTATCATACTATCGTCTATGCAAACCAAAGTAGTTGCACCAGCATAATCCAGTACTTCGCACTAGTTAGCAATAAAAACCAACAACAAAATCATCAAACCAGGTAGAAAATTAAGCTTATGAGCAGGGGTATCAATTAGAATGGCTTTCTCCACATGAGCTAACCAGTAACGATTCATGAACTAACAAAATGCCCAAAGAAATTAGCCAAAGAACTCTCCAGTGAACTTAAAACTGTCATGGATACAGCAGTAAGGGATGTCCACGAAATAGCTGAACCATCAGAAACCACTAGATCCAAACACTACCAGTAACGATTCTCAAATACCCAATTCAGAGAATGATACTATAAAGTATAAACCCATGGTTAAACACATCCAGCCCCAATTTATGCAAACATGTGTATATACTAGTATTAGCCACAGAAGCATCATAACCACACATGTCCATAAGAGGCAAACAAAACACTAGATCAAAAAAACACAATCAGTAATAATGATTCTCAAATACCCAAATCAGATAATGGTACAATAAACCCATAGTTCAACAAATCCACCACAAATTTTATGCATCATGTACTCTATTAGCCACAGAATCATCTTAATCACACATGTTCATCCATTGAGAGACAGATTTGTGGGTTTTGGAGATTGGAGATTAGCCTTTCTGCAGTCAATTTTCTACAAATTCAACACACATACAGAGAGAGAGAGGGAGAGAAATCGATATTACCTCGATTTGTAGCAGAAACACGAATTGGGGTTTCGGCGGTGCTAGGGTTGGGGGCTTTCTCGTTGTAATTAGACGAGCCGACGCTGGTGTTCGATCTGGTGGAGTGACTATCCGGTGGTTTGTCACCGGCGGTGGAATCGTAGGGTTCCGATCTGTGGTTCGAATTAGGTTTCGAAGAATTGGGGTTGTGGAGCGAGAGTTTGGATGAGAGGGAGGCAGAGAGGCGACCGAGGATTGTAGAAGTGGGGATGACGTAGTTGCTGCAATCGGATAGGGTTCGCCTCGTCGTCGCCGGCGCCGGAGACGACGAGGTCGACGGCCCGCTTCGGTCCGGCTCAGCTTCCATGGCTTTCCATTTCACGGCATTCATCTGGAGAGAGAGAGAGAGAGAGACTGTGAAGTGAAGGGAGGAGTTAGCAGAGAGAGAGAGAGAGAGAGAGAGAGAGAGAGAGAGATTGATGTGGAATGAACCAGAAGAAGAAGAAGGAGATCTGTGGCGGGAAAATGGTGAAAAATGACTTCTCTTGTAATCTGCTTCTCTAACAAGTTTCCGTTTTAGGGCAAGTTTTTTGAAAGTTTATTGCTACCATTCCGTCTCTACTCTTTAGTCACATTCTGATTTTTTGACTCGTCTCTGGGTCACTTTGACCGGGGGTTTTGAACAGCAAAATAATGCGATTCTTTAATAAGTTTTTCATCGTATTATAGAGCAACTTTTACACTACAACAACATGCAAAAATTATCAAAAAATTACATCATTTTGTTAACCAAATTATCGAGTCAAAGTGACCCAGTGAATAGTAATAAAAGTCAGAATGGGGTTAAAGAGAAGAGACAGAGTGGTATTAGCCTAATATGGTTAAGTAATCATAATCAAGGTGCCAAAATGGCCCAGCCCGTGTCCAACAAGGGTCAACCCGGCCCACGCACGACCCCCTCCACCCCTGACCCGTGTACGGCTCGCCCCCATCACAACCAGCCGGTGGCACACACGGATCAAGTTCCCCCCCCCCCCCCTTCCAATTCGACCCCCACAAAAATGGCCCCATCCGCCTTCAACTCGTGCACGGTCCGCCCCCATCACACACGGGTCTAGTTTCTCCACTCTCCGATCCGGCCCGTACCCGACCTGCTCCACACGGGTGCATAGCCTGCCCCCGACCCGCTCTCACCTTGAGATTTACAAGGAGTTTATTATAAGAGAGTTGTAGAGTTAAAAAGGCTCGAGTGAATGTGACTCTTTGAATGATGAGGCCTAATGTTTTGATTGATTAACGAGGCATATGGATCTGACAATGAAGATTCTTGAGAAGTATTTGGAAATTCGTGAGCAGTTCGATGTTTTAGCAACATGTAATAGAACTCATTTATGGACTACTAAGACTGGGAACTCGTAGCTTTCATCTTGAAGAGTCGATTCTGCTTTGAAGGCTATATGTCATCATTCGAGTACCATGCTGGAGAGTTAAAGCCATGTTGACATTGGTCTGTGAAGTATCCGCTATAAAGTAAGTGACATGTTATGTGGGAAGCTTGTTTGGTTGTCTTGATTATTGTATAACTGAATCCATTTCGTTCGTCATTTCTGGTGCGTGTCCGATAGACCAATATCATGTAAGGAATTCTCAAGGCTAATGAAATTATGGTTCACTGTGATCGAGTTTTGTGATCGCTACAAATGCATCCTCTTTTAACTGCAGAGAGGTGATGAATTGACCTAAATGGGTTGTTTGGGACTTGAGTGTTGGTTTATTTGTTTAGATTATTATATAATTTCAAAATAATGGTTATGTTGAAGAGAGTGTGGGGAAGAGAGAAAGAGGGAGAAAAGTAATATTTCTTGTCTCTTTTTATTGATCAACTCATTTGGAAAATCACATTATGGGGGGTGTATAACTTATAAGCGGCTTATAAATCAGTTTTGGCATAAACATTTAAGTCAACTTAAGTGGCAAATAACTCATATCAAACTCACCCTATAACTTAAACTCAGTGTTTCAACTCAACCACAGCATATATGAAGCTTTCAGTGGATATAATATTTACATAGGTAAATGAGTATTCCTATCAGTATTGGGTCCGTTCCATAAACAGTAGGATTAGAGAAAGAGAGACAATAAGACGGAGAATGAGCCGCAAACAACAATAGACCGAGTAATCACTCCCAAAAAAAAACTGTATATATAACCAAAACACAACAATCAAAAGCCTTCACACAAACTCAAAGTCCACCAAAGCACCAACGAACTAGACTAAAATCACGCACATACATTGTCATGTATTTGATGAGTGGTCACATAAAGTATATGCCATGAAATCAAATTAAATATCGACTAGTGTCTTCAACATCGTCATGTACAAGAACTCGGTGCTACTCAGAGAATCTAAATCTCAAACTGATGGTTGTGATGAAAAGAGAAGATAATTTCATTTTGAAATGCATATTCAACTGCTCTCTTCATCATAAACAATCGAATTTACAATGATTAAACAAGCATAAAACATAATATTACATTGCATATTTCATAGAAATCTAACCAACCCAAAATAAAAGTTTCTAAGAACAAATGTCCAACTATTGTTTTAAAACTCCTATAACCACAAATTGATTGTCAAAGAATTGTTTACCTCCAACGGCGTAAGCAACGAAAGGGGCGAAGGTAGAAATGCAAATATCACGACAACGAAACTTGAGCTCCAAAAGAAATTTAAAGCAAACCTATAAGACAATAACTATACTTATGTGGTAGTTTGCAGCCCTTTGGAAGAGAAGCGCTCCCAAGCGAGATAGTTGGCCGAATGGCCGCCATATGGTACTCCGCAGTAATTGACCACCATTTGACACAAGTGCGGGCCGGGTTGGAGGGGGCATGTGAAAGAGGAGAAAGTATTCATTGGGTCTAGCCCCACCACTGTGGCATGCCTGCGTGGTGGGGCGCACCATTCACTTTCTGACAAATATGCACAATTTGGTGCGCCCACCACGCAGGCATGCCACAGTGGTGGGGCTAGCCCCAATGAATAGTTTCTCGTGAAAGAGGGGGTAGGTGCGGGCCAACATATATTAATATACTAAATAATATATTTTTAATATTAATATGTGTATATAAAAATTGATAAAAGTTTAATAACTTGTACCGTTTTGGGGGCGAACCGGGCCTATGGGGTTGGGCAGGATCAGTTTGTGCACAAGTCAAACCGCACCAGGTTGGGGGCCATACTGGGGTAGGCGGTTGGGCTGGTTCGGGTGTTGGAGGGGCTAGACAGGGGCCGGGTTTGGCTCATTTTAGTGCAGGCTGGGCCGGTTTCAAGCCTAGGCCGGCCCCTTGACACCTTCACATTTGCCAGAAGAAAACTGCCCTGAGGCGGTAGAAACTGAAAATATAAATAAAACAACAAATTAAGGAAACAAATGTTAGTATCCGGATTCATTGAAAAAGAAAAGCTAGCATCCGAATTCTAACTCTGCACTTAAAACACGAGGCCGTGTCACCATCCTCTTTGGTGAGGGCTACAAACCCAGCCAGGTTCCCTCGCGTGTTAAAATGGCCTTCACAACGTTACGTAAAACGGTCAGTTGTCAAGCCGTTAAAACCTTAGTTATTAAAAATATGAGCACACTTCGCAGCCTGTCGTGGTGTGTCGTTTTCGTGTCCACACAAACAGAAACCACAAAATCCACAGGTAGAAAGCAACCAACCAAACCTACCATGTCCTTGAGAAAGAATTACAAGTTATCTACTTGTGAACAAGAATATGTCTTGCTCCATTGCGTGTTAGAGTAAATATTTTTACAAGCTAAATGAGAGGCAGAGCATAGAAACTGAGTTTTACTACAAACTGATTGGTTTACATAATCTGGATAAAAACAAAACTAAGGTAAAGAATCCAGAAAATCCAACAAATGATGCTCACTCCAAGACCAACCGAAATATTAGGCTTCTGGCAAAAGTATCCAACACAATGCTGACGAGCAGTGGCAGAGCCAGAAAATTGAACCAGCCGGGGCACGATTCAACACAACTACTACTCATATTATTTTTCAAATACGTCGTTATATTTCATAGTTTTTTAAGGGTACTTGTGAGAAAATGTGGTCCCATCCCGGGCAATTCTATTATAAAGGGTGCTCGTGTTACAAAATTGAAATGTGAGAGGTTTTAGTGAGTTCTTGAAAACTCGGGTGGCGATGCCTAATGTACCTCCGCCCATGCTGACGGGCAAAAGATTGTCGAGTCTGTCATCGTCCAAATGATTTCATCGCTAGGGACGCTAGGCATGTCCATGAGAAAAGTTTGAGGGTCTTCGCCAATCTGCAGGAAAAGGATTGAGAGAATCGGATCAGTGATGCTTTAGAACTCAACAGAGTCACTGCAGGATAGTATTTACATAGGATTTGAACTATATTAACTTCCAAGTCGAATAAGTCAAAATAAATGATTATTGGTAGGAAATTAAAGAGTACTGTTACAAGGCCGTTACAAGTCTTACCTCAGTCCTTATTGGGAGGTCTTTTGTGGTTTTGGGTTCACAGAACCTTTTTCCTGGGTGTGATTCATGACATGAGGCCCTTCTTATCGGTGGTGAAGCAGGAGAATTGAAGCAGTTGGGGCACACATTTTTTTTCTTTTTTTATAAGGGTACTAGTGAGACAATATGGGCACACCGGGGGTATATATTATAAGGGTATTGTTGTTACAAAACTACAATATTGGGTTTGCTAACGGAATTTGAAAAGGTTGGGGGCAAGTGCCACCCCTTGCCTCCATGTGGCTCCGCCCTTATTAGCTGAAGGCTCAAGTAAGCCATACCAAAGATGGTAAAAGACACTTTCACCCCCTCTAGTTTCATTGAAGGACATTTTCACCCCTTACAGTTTGAGACAGGACACCTTCACCCCTTCATTGTGCCGAACTTCAACAAAACTACACCCCATATGTTACACCGTTAGTCTTGAATTTGAAACGTCGGTAAAAATTATTTTTGGGACAAATTTGCCCTCATGTTATGAAAATTGTTGGGATTACCCAATGGTATATTAGACTTTTTGCATGATATGAGGGTCGTATATGTCTCTAAAATTATTTTCAGTGACGGACCCCACTTGAGTGCAGCACATTGAAGGGGTGTAAGCGTCCTTTTCCAAACTAGAGGGGTGAAAGTGTCTTTTACCCTACCAAAAGAAGTCGGCCTAGGGTTCTCTATGAAAAGAGCGGTGGAGTGAAGGGAGCTGGTAATTTTTCTAAATGCATGCGCCAAAGTGCTTGGCTTCCTCCTCATTCCAAGTTCAAACTTAAATACGTTTGTTCACAGCTAATATGGCTAATACCGAAAAACCAAACATGTCATTAGGATATACGAAATGAAGAACAGAAAAAGACGCGTTTCAGATGAAGTGTCAAACTAGTCACCGCTTGGACCAAAAAAATTAATGGTCGTACGTTAATACGGCGAACATCCAAATAGACTCCTCCTTAAGAAAATACCAAACATAAAAGTCTGGGATTTTATATATATATATATATATATATATATATATATATATATATATATATATATATATATATATATATATATATATATATATACTAAAATGTGAAGTAAAGAGCACTGAAGTGCTGTTGGCCTAGAGGTGAAAGATGCTTGGATTTACCCGGCGTGGTCCTGAGTTCGATTCTTGCTGTTGCTACTATATTTTTCGGAATTAATTGAAAATCGGCCGGTTTTCAACCCGACCGGTTCGCCGGTTGGACCGTAAACCGGCCGGTTTTTGATCGAGTTTGACCGGTTCTCTGCATGGCCGATCCGATAGCCGAACCGGACAGGTCAAGTACCGGTCCGACCGGTCGAACCGGCCGGTCCGGTCCTGTTTTAAAAACTATGGTGCAAATTACTTGGGTTTAGCACACTGAAGGGGTGTAAGTGTCCTTTTCCAAACTAGATGGGGTGAAGGTGTCCTTCAATGAAACTAGAGGGGGTGAAAGTGTCTTTTACCCCACCAAAGGAGTCGTAGGGTTCTCTACGAAAAGAATGGTGGAGTTAAGGGAGCCGGTAATTTTTCTAAATACGAATACCAAATTGATTGGCTTCCTGCTTATTCCAAGTTCAGACTTAACTACGTTTGTTCACAGCTATTATGGCTAATACCGAAAAACCAAACATTTCATTAGGGTATACGACGTGAAGAACAGAAGAAGACGCGTTTCAGATGAAGTGTCAAACTAGTCATCCCTTAAACCAAAATCAATGGTCGTACGGAAATACGGCGAACATCCGAAATAAGCTCCTCCATAAGAAAAATGCCAACTCGGATTGGACAGCAATGTGAGATTGCATTGAAATCAATCTGAAGTGGTGGCTCGAGGACTTCCCAGAGTCCTCAGAACACAACCCAGGAGGAGGAAAAGAGAAAAAAGGAATATGCAATCCCAACCATAGGGTAATAATTCACCAAGTGTTTTCTCATGGCCTAATTGTGCTAGACTGGTATCTAACCTCCATGTCCTGGAACCATCAACTGATAGCAACTGAATACTAATTTCACCACAATGACTCATTTTTCTCTCAAACAGAAAAAAACATGTTATAAAAGCGAATTATTACTTTACTATATTTCATCAACCAACAAAAAACTAAAAGTAAAAAAGGCCAACTCACCTGACATGGCGCCGGACACTTCTTGGCTAAGCATTGTCTGTGTCACTTTGCTACAGGCTACAACGGGGACCCGCTCTATAGTCTCTTCGTATGATTCCCTTCTGAAACTCCGTCTCCGCTTGTCTCAGGTCCAACTCAACTACTTGATCGTGGCACTGGACGTTGGCTCGCTTCTGAGATGGATACCGGCGAAGGCTGCTGATTACCTGCCCATGAATATGATCTTATTGATCGGATTGGTAATGGAAATAGTTGGTTACGGTACACAATACTTGTACCTGATAGGCAAATTGCCAGGTCTGCCTTTCTGGTTTTTCTTGTTGCTAAATGTAATAGCTGGGAACAGCATGTGTTGGATTACCACTTATTGCGGATTAGTAACCAGCAAAACCTACAAGGAAGATAATCCAAATACCAAAGCAGTAAAAGCTCTCACATCGAGCTACGCTGCATTGAGCGCAAAGATATACACATTATTAGGAGAAGGAATCAAAGGGAATGAAGGCAGTGATGACACAAGTGTCTACCTCTTCTTGAGTTCTCTGGTTCCGACCGTCGTTAGTTTAGCCGCGGCGGTCTTAACCAGTTACCCACATCTGATACGATTTGGTGAACCAGATATTTTCCCTACCGTGTTTGCCGCTGCTATTGCAACTGGTTTATATGCCTTTGCCGACAGCATTGCACCTCCATTCAAGAACATGTGTTTGAAGGTACGAGTAGTACTCATGATTTTAGCTATAGTCCTACCGTTTTCAGCCGCACCAGCATTGAGTTCAGGTTTCATTAAGCTCAGAAGACGGTGCTTGCAAATGATGCCCAAGGTGTGTAGTGTGGAAGATGAGATTAAAGACGACGAAGAGAAAGGAGTTGTTCCTGTTGAAAATGCAGACAAGAAATTTGAGCAAATTAGTGAAAAGGGAGAGAATGGTATGGTGCAAGATGAGCATAATTGGGTGAGAGATGTAATGGCGAACATGGATTTCTGGTTATATTTTTGCGTCAATGCTTGTGGGATAACGCTAGGAACGGTGTATGCAAGCAACCTGGCGCATATATCTCAAGCTCGTGGATACCATGAAGCGTCGTTTCTAGTTGTGCTGTTCAATCTGTCCGGCTTCTTCAGTAGAATCTTCTTAGCTGCATTCCATTGGTATACAAGGTTAGAAATTCTCAAAAAAAATAAAGGAAAATCAAATCATTGTCTATATTTCGCTTGAATAGTAAATACAATGAAAAGGCCAACAAAACACCAAAAGAACTGAGTGACAAGTTTTGAAATCAAATGATTAACTATGTCAGAACAATCTATTTTATTAGCCTCTAGTGTATTGCCCGTGCCTGAAGGTACTATCTGAAAAATGTGTGGATCTTGATGCAAAATGAATAGTCTATGGGTTATACCACATTTATATTAAGTCTGTGGGTCATAATATTATATTAAATGAGGTTATAAGTCATTCTGTAGTTTTTTTTTGTTTTGTTTTTTTTTTTTTTTTTGAGGAATATTCTGTAGTTATACAATTTTGGTCAAACAATTATTTCTGTGAAGTCTGTGGATCATAATATTGTACAAAATGTGTGGGTGATAGTATGTTTTTCTACAACCTTTGTATGTCATACTATATATTAAGTTTGTGGGTCATATTATAACAAAACATAAAATATAGATTGCACAAAACAAAAATTACTCAGGTTACCGTAAAGGGAGATGCTCTTTCCTCACATTTCCTTTATCATGTCTAATATATGGTACCAAAATTGTCTAAATACCAAAGCAATGCAACTGATGTATCAGCACCAAATGATCAATAGAACTAAATCATAGTAGTACTTTAGCTTCCATAGCATGTGCGCTTACCTGGCATTTAAGCCAAGTGTGAAGTGCCATAACACAGGAAAGAAAACTCGGGCAATGGACCATAGATGAGACACTCATCTCCGCAACACCATTACAGGGTTGGTTTGGATGGATGGTTCTTTGGTTTGTGGTTTTTTGGGAATTAGAGGTTGAGATGAGGAGAGAGAGTTTACAATTTATTCTTGCTCCTCACCTAAACCACTCATTCTCAAAAAACCAAAACCCAAAAAGCCGCTTATCCAAACACTCGTAGTGAAAGTTCCTATGCAGTTGCACCAGAGAACCTAGCCGAATCCTGTAACAAGACAAAACATAAGACTTTACATAATGTCACAAACACGGAATCATAGATAATTTCTACATTATTCATTGATATATTTAACACGAGATTTTGATTTTCTCAGGGAAACGCACGTAATATCAAGACCAGGGCTTATGACCATTATCATGATTCCCATGCCAGCATCATTCTTCTTGCTCACAATTGACAGCAATATATGTTTGTATATTACCACGGCAATTCTAGGAGCTTGTTCCGCAGCCATAACAGACATTGCTACATCCACAGACTCAAAGATCTTCGGACAACAAAATTCGGCAAGCCACAACATTCTTTTGGGAAACATTCCTGTGGGATCCCTTCTTTTCGGCCATTTGGCTGCTGCTATACTTGATCAGAAAGAAGGCAGTGACCATGAAAGCCATAAAGGCTCTGACAGCCTTCAGAAGATTTTTGTCACGTTTGGACTTATTTCCTCCCTAGGAACTATTTTAAGCTTTGTTCTACATCTTAGAACACGGAGATTTTTTCCAAGTGAATGAATACACATCATCCTAAATATCATCATGTTCATTTGGTCCTACATGTAAGTTAACTAAGAGGGGTTGTTTGGATTGTTGGTTTTTTTGTTTTTAGTTTTTTGAGAATAAGTGGTTAAGATGAGAAGAGAGAGTGTACAGTTTATTCTCTCCCCTCACCTCAACCACTCATTCTCAAAAAACTAGATACCAAAAAACAAAAACATCTATCCAAACTACCTCAGAATAAGAGCTGAAAAATTATCAGCTTTCCTAGTGTTCTCCAGGATAAACCTCCACAGCCCCTTGCAGCCGGCATCACGCATTAAGTTGAGAATTTGACATCTGTTAGGTATGTTATAAACCTTGATGTCAGAATACATTTCTTCCAAAATGCAGGTAGCAAGTAGTAACTTATGGACCTGTGTGGATTTTTAATTCACTACTTACATTCTGCAACAACCAGCATGGCAGAACTCATGAGTTGGTGAACACCCCATCATGAGTTTGAGGTTGGCTTCTTTAGTTGTTATGTTGATCATTTGGAGGGTGGTCAAAAGAGAAACTTTCGACGGGGTTTGTATGTTAAAGGCCTTATCCTTCTGTTGTTGTTGGAATGGCGTTCCTGCACGTCGTTGAGTTCGATTGCCCATCTGTTGGATTTTGTGGATTTTTTAGCATAGTTTGATTAAGTAGCTTTATTAATTCCGATGTGTAGGTTCAGAGAATCACCTACCAGTTCCTTTGTAAACATTCATTTTCAGTTTAACACATACTTTATTACCTATCATAAGAAAATCTACTCAAAGAGAGTAGAATAGTTAAAGTCATACCTCTACCATAAAGAAGCTACGAATGTGAACTAACTCCAACGGACAAATTATGGCAACAAACATAGCAGAAAAGAGTACAGCATTTCCAATGTGCTTTGGAAATGCTAAGATGGGCGATGGTAACATTCAAGTATATATTAAGTAAATTCATCATTAATGAACATGGATAAAAGGAATTCATTTTTTCACTTGCCAACCCCGGTTAAACTGGGAAAAGACTTGATGAGTTGAGGTATAACTTGTAACTGCAATTACAGAAATAAAGACGGGGAATTCTAGGCTGTGACAAGGAGTAGAGGCGAGAACTTAGACAGACATACACATATTATAGCAAATATTAGTGTCTATTACCCTTGGCCTGAGGCCATTCTTTCAATTCTCATCGTTGATCCTTCACAAATCCAAGGACTCATATTTTACCACAACAACCATTGTGGATAGTAAAACATTAGTATATAGATGCCCGTTTCAATCATTGTAGTTCAGTCTCCAATACAATTTCCAACTCAAGAAATAAAAGCAGTCGTCCATTAACCAAAAGACCGAATTCAAATATGTGTATCCAGTATCCGCTGTCGTACATGTGTATAGTGGAGATGATATCCCAGTGCTGTAGCCTTTCCAAATGGTATATTTATGTTCTGTCTTTCTTACTCTCAGCAATTTGTCACTCGTGATAGTCTTGCGCCTCGGCATTTGTTCTACTATCCGGTCATTTTGGGACCGATGTAGACACGTGACAATTGACAAGCCAAGCTTTTGGTATGGCTTTTGGGGTTTACCTTATCAGTGGAAGGGTTCACTCAAGCATTAGGACTACGAGTAGACAAAAGAACCCCCAAATGTATAAAGAAAATCACCATGTAACCTAACTTAGCTCATGCATGCTATATTCCTTGACTAGTGACATCACAGCAAATTTGGTCAAATCCTAGACAAATTAGTCGAAATCGCTGAAGCATATAGTTAGGAAATCAAGGGAATAACACTTTTTGACCACCTCGTCGTTTAAATTGCAGACAAGAGTTAAACCAAAAGCTCGGCTTGCCATATGTCGAAACACCAAATAGGTTAAGACTATTTTACCTTCATAACTACACATCATTTTGAAACGCTACCACTCCACGGAAACCTTTCAATGCAAGAAATGAAGAAACCTAATTGGGATTAGGGCATTTGGGATCACTGAATCACCAAGTAAGAAGCTCAGCGAAAACAATTCATCGTAATAATATGAACCCTAATTGAATTTTCTTTTTGAGATGAAGGTCACACAGAAAACCCAATCTTAATTCCACCAAATTTTCCACTTCCAGAGCTGTCTATCCACAAAGACTGCCTACATGTAAGAAATTGGGGAAATCTATTTGGGATTTAGACATTTGGGAACTCTTGAATCACCAAATGAAGCACTATTGTGACATTAATTTATCATTATTGATCAAACCCTAGTTGAATTTTCTTTTGGGAAATGAAGGGCACACACAAAACCCACTCTTGATTCGACCACATCTCAGCTCCCAGAGTTATCCATAACGATTGCATACATGGAGAAAAAAGAGATTGACAAAGACTGGAACTTGGAAGTAATCGTATACATACCATACCTGAATCTTCAATCAGAGGGAAGCCTTTTGGATTAGTGCACAGACCTGAAATATCGCCGCCGTGAGCAGCAGAACCGCCGGAAGTTATGGTCGATAATCGGAGATTTCAAGCAGCGCCATGGAGTGGATCAGTCGAATGTGTTATTTATTTATTTATTTGGCAAAATTGCATTAGTGGTACTCATAGTTTCTGTTTCGTGCGGATTTGATACTCATAATTTCTGTAGCTGCAACATTTGTGGTACAAGTACTTTCAAATTTTATGTGATTGTTTGGGAGAGAGGGTTTACAAGTGTTGTTAACCTAACTATAATAGTGTTTGAGAATGTGGATTATGGTGAGTACTTTTCTGGTGAACGAGTTGAGAAGAGTCGATCATCGGGCTTAAAGTGACATACTTTTTTATGTGCAAATAACAATCGGACACCAGTCCTCTGGCGTTGACCGACTTTGGAGTAGCCGTTGCCTAGGTAAAGTCTTTTTTTGTCCCAAGATCATGGTGTGTTTGTTGTTGTGTGTGTGCTGTGTTACTCACTATAAACCCTACCCATTCACTTTTCTACAGCTCTCTCTCTCACTCACCACACAACAAAACATAACACGTGAATTGAGTGACACACCACCGCTACCAGGCGGCCACCGGACGGAAATAACTAGTCCACCGCACAAAAATTCCATTCGGCCACCGGTGCTGCAACACTCTGCCACCGCAAACTCCTTCACCCGACTACTACCCCACTTCTCCCGTCCACCGCCTCCCGTGATTCAGGGGCACTAAACGTGTTCAGCCGGTCACCGTCGATGTCCCAATCTTCTAAGAGGTTAATCTTTAGTTGGGGTTAACAAACCGGCCCTCCTAAACGACCTCTATGTGAACCGAAAGAAACTGCATCGCCATGCTTATTGATTCTTCTAATTGAATAGCCTTAAACTTCATACTTTTATGTTTCTTTGGTTGAACGACGAGCATAACCAATTAATGAAAACTTGTGTGTGTGAATATACCGATGGGTGACTGCAACTTTCGCAAAGTTCTAGTACTCAATATTGTCGTATTAAGGAGTTGTGAACTCTAATATGATTTCTCCACATTAGAAACCATACATGCTAAACTAATTTTTCTAAGTCTCTGCATCATTTTACTCTTAGATTTGAGCAAAATGATTTTCATACATTTATCCCGATTTTATACCAAGTCCTCTGCTCTATTACATGAGAAAACCAATAATTACGTAGCACTCTTTTTCCAATACTTAATTAGCACCTTTTCCTATAGTCTTCGTATTCCCTCAACCCATATCTTCAAAAAGTTATGCCTAACTGATAAAAAAAAAAGTAATTATTTAATTTTATAAGTTAAATAGTTTCTATATAACTAATTATGACAGTTCGATTTCAAGAAGCTGAAATGGCTTTTTAGCCTTTGAAGTAAATAATTCATGACCGTTAGATGATACCTATTCATATAAATGTTTTTGAAAAACAAGTGGCAAAGGCTTTTCAATACACAAAAAAATCTTCTAATGATTATTTGTATGAATCACATAGTTGACACTTACGAGAGTGTTGGAACTTACAAGTTATGACATTCTTATGCGCCTCTTGTGTTTTTTCATTTAGGAACCATTAGGCTTGTAAAAGAGTTTTGGGAGCTATGACATGATATCATAATTTTAGAGTTCCCTTAAATTTGGGCCATACAAATGTTGAGAGAAACTTTTGGCTACGCATGCCAAGCCACTCTCTTTTTTTTTTGGGTAAAAGACAAAAACCACCCCTTGAGTATGGGGTATATACAAAAAACCCCTCGTGTTCGGGGATATACAAAATCCATCCTCGGAGAGGACGACAGTTAGTCAAAGACCACCCTTCTGTTAATGTCGGTCAGTAGGGGGGTGCAATTTGTCTTTTTTATGACCATTTTGCCCCTCTTTGTGTTTGTTTTGTTGATGTTCTTGGTGTTGTTGGTGTTCGTGACCACCTCCACCTCCACCACCACATCCCCGCCATACCACCATTGATTTTCACTGCCGCCAACAACGCCACCACCTTCCCAACCACCACCACCACCACCACCTTCCCAACCACCACCATAACAACAACAACAACAAACATGTAACCTCCAATCTATTAACCAAAGCAATATGAATTCACATACACTGCCGTTCATCCTCCTTAGCCACAATTAACCCTTTTTTATGACTATTTTGTCCCTACTAGTATTTTTGTTTTTGTTGTTTTCTTGTTTTTGGTGTTCTAAGTGTTCTTGACCACCATTCTTGGTGTTCTTGAACACCACCAACACCAACACCACAACAACAATAACAACAACAAATAACCACCACCACCGTCGAATCACCACCACCGTAACAACAATAACAACTGATTCTCATCACTCGATTCTCATCAGCACCACCGTAACAACAATAACAACAACAATAACAACAACTGATTCCTACCTTGGGGTAGTGTCTGTCTACAACCAGAGAGGCTCCAACAACTGATTCCTACCTTGTGAATCTCCGCTTTTTCCGATCGGTTTTCTCTGGTGGTGTTGGTGTTGGTGGTGGTGTTGGTGTCGACTTCTGTTCTTGTTCTTGACGGCATTGGGTCCAGGGGCTTTGGCGGCGGCGATTGCAGCGGTGTTTGCTGGGTTAGTTGTCCTGGAAGACACAGACCCAGCAGACACCACTGCAATCGCCGCCGCCAAATCCCCTGGACCCAACGCCGTCAAGGGACGGTCCGATTGCTCCAATCGACGAACTCCAATCGCCTCCAAGCCACCAACGCCGGTGCCCGAACCAGAGCAGGTCCTTGCGACGCCGCCAACACCGCAGCAAGATCAAGTACCCGCAGCAACAAAGGTCGTCATCGCCCAAACCTCAGCCGCTCTTTTCCGCCGCCCAGCTGCCACCACACCCGACGGCCCCGAAAGCGGCCGGAGAAGCAGAAGCTTCCGGCGACCCCGAACAGAGTGCCGGAAATCTCCACCGGCCTCAGTACGTCAATCCTCTGCCATCGCCTCATTTACCGTCGTCCAAGTCACTGTTCGGAAAATCCCAGAAGCCCGACGACCTCCTATCGTTGCAGAACCCGACCACCGCTGGCGAGAACCTCCCAATCGCCGGCGAATACGGGCCACAACCTCCAGATCCGCAGCCACCTTGACCCCCTGACCCAGTCGACGACCACCGCACGGCCATCTCCGGCCTCGCCCGACCTCCAATCGCCGGTGAATTCGTCCCCACACCACCAGACCAGCCGCCGCAACCAACCCTAACGGGTTCACGTTCTCAGCATCTCCGGTCCGATTGCTCCAATCGACGAACTCCAATCGCCTCCAAGCCACCAACACCGGCTAGGGTTAGGAGAGTGAGAGAGAGAGAGACAATCGAGAGAGACGGAGGAAGTGGAGAAGAGAAGTGTAGAATGAAGGAGAAGAAAAAGTTTATATAGTAGGGTATTTGTTTTTAATTTGAGGGTAAAATAGTACTTTAACGATTTCCGTCCATCTCCGTTACTAGCCGTTCAACTGCAAGGGTGCATTTTGTATATCCCCGAACACGAGGGGTTTTTTTGTATATACCCCATACTCGAGGGGTGGTTTTTGTCTTTTACCCTTTTTTTTGAGAGAGAAATTTTCGACTATCCTAGAATCTTCTAATATTTTTGAGGGGCACAACTAATTAGAGAGCATGGACTATTAAGGGTTACAAATCATCATAATATATCGACGCTTGAGTTTTAAAACCTCTACAAAAATAAATAATGAAATTCTTGCATTTTTTATTTTATTCCGAACTTCTTCAATGCTAGTTTAGCAGTGCTATGAGGGTACACGGGTTATTCTCTTCAAAATGCGTGAGGAATTCCAACTTTCCCTCGACACATGATTGTGTTTCCTAAATGTTCAAGGCAACTTCAGGATCAGTCACAGAATCAGTCTCACTATCAGTAGCAGATTCACCAATAAATGAAAAGTTTTGCTGCATAAGAGTTGCATGTATGCATGAAATTAGGCTTTTTAGTTCTGCTATGTTTTGTTGATGTTTAGTAGGTTTCTCACTAGTTCCAGAGTGGCTTATCTTGAACTAATTCTCTTGTACAATGAATATTTTGGCTCGACAATTATATTTCTTATCCTTCAATAAAAAAACTTTGATTTTTGTCTACACCAAAAATTTGGGTATCACACATATATATAATATATATAATGGCTTAGTTTGGCAAATATAGATTATTAGATAGATTATTGGATGTGTGGTTGAGTCTCTTTCTCCTCATCTTCATCTCAACCACTCATTCGATAACCTATCTAATAATTTATCTTTGCCAAACTATGCCAATGGTAGCATACTATATAATTAATCTTTTTTGTCTCCCCAAGCAACGACTGGAGGCCTTGTCTCAAAATAAAAAATTGCACGGATTTAGGGTGGGTTTGGTATGACTTATTTCTAGCTTTTAATCCACTTTGGACTTTTAATCTGTTTTGAGCTTTTCTGAAAGGTTTGGTATGACTTTTTCCAGAGACAGCTTTTGAATTTTGGCTTGTCTTGTAGTGTAAAACTGACTTTTGAAAAAAGTTTGGTTTCATGAACTTTTTTTGGACTTTTTTTTTTTCATAAACAATACAGATGACCAATTTACCTATATTTTTTTTGTACCAACATACTATGACATCTAATTAGACCTACTATAATTTTATTAGTAAATATAAAAAAATATAAAATGATAATTTTCACTAACAAAAAAAAGTGTTGCATCCTAACTTTTTTACAGCATAACTTTTTTCACCAAACCCATACATCTTTTTTCATCAACTTCTTTGTCACGAACTTTTTTCACAACAACTTAAAAGTCGACTTAAAAGTCTAAAAAGTCATACCAAACCCACCCTTAATATGAAAATAAAAGTGTTTCAATTTCAGTCACAAGTGCCAAACTGCATACAAATTTAGTTGTAATTTGCTTGAAAAATATATAAATAAAATGCATGATATTATTGGAAAAAACAGCCAATCACCCATTTTTGTAAACCGATTTGGAAAGTAAGGCAAGCATAGAGGCAATTGTGTTATTTACGATATTAGTAGCGAAGCGGGTAATATTCACTTACACCCCTCAGTTTTGATTGATTATCACTCACCCCCTCCCAGTATGAAAAAAATCACTTAACCCCTTATGACTACTAGACTTGTCACTTACACCCCTCTGTGTACCACTCCGCTAGTTGATAGGATAACTTCCCAAATTCATTTTTTTCCGGACAAATTTATCCTTGCAGAGGCTGCAAATGACAATCCACCCCAATATGTCAAATAGCAGGTTTCATATGAGTTACTCAACATGGTGCAACAACTACAAGCAAAAGTCAGAACTAATTCAACGCAAGGTTTACAAAATTAGGACTGGACTAGCCTTCGCAGCCTCCGTAAGGGAAAATCTGTCCGAAAAATGAATTAGAGAAGTTACCCTACCAACTAACAAACTAAGTACACTACACAAAGGGGTGTAAATGACACCATGTTTGGTAGTCATTAGTGGTGTAAGTGAACTTTTTCAAACTAAAATGGGTGCAAGTGAAGATTAACCAAAACTGAGCAGGCCTGTGTCTCTCTTCTCAACCCTAGAACAAGAAGTAGAACCCTTTGCTCATAGTCTTCTTCGTCTTCTTCTCTCTGCAGCAGTCACCGAAAAACCCAGAGAGAGATGGGCAAGAGAGCGAAGACCTCACGGAAAGGTAAGAAGGCATGGAGGGCTAACATCAGCACAGAGGACATCGGCGACTTCTTCGAGAAGTCCACCAAAGACGCTCTCTCCGGCGGTCCTCTCACCGACGTCCCCAGTGAATCCCTCTTCTTCGTCGACAAGTCCAGTGGTACGTTAAACGCTCTTCTTTTGTGCCAATTTAATCGGCTCAGAACTTCAAAATTTCATGTTTTGAGTAGATATATGGAGGTGATGTGATTCAATTTAGTTCATGTTAGGAGTCAATCATGAAAGAAGACTAACAAAACTAGGGTTTTGAGCTTTTTCTGACCCTTCAAGCAGCTAAAGCTAATATTTGCTAGTGGGCGTATGGTCTCAGTTGAGTTGGGCACTTCTGTGATATAGTAGACCCTATTCTAAATGTTTGTCAATGGTGTGTTTGGGTATTTGGTTCTAGTGAGCTGAGAAACTTAGGGCTTGTGTTGCATACTTGCATTTTGTGGTTTCAGTTCAGTTGAAAACCTCACTGAATATTGTTTCTCAGGTCTCGGTTTCAATTTTCAATTTTTGTGATAGTAGAACCCTTTTTATTTTGTCGTTCAAGTGATAGTAGACCTCATCGGTCAATCGTGTGTTTGGAGTTTGGACATTTGGTTACAGTGAGATTAGAAAATAAGGCGTCGTGTTTTGTGGTCTCAATTTAGTTGAGAAAACTATCCGAATTTTTTTCAACATGGTTGGATCCATTGATGTGATAGTAGTCATATCCCATGTTCTATTTGGAAGTTTTTATGTTTCCAATTCCATTTTTTCAAGATGAGCTTTTTCTGACTCTTCAAGCAGCTAAAGTTAATATTTGACTGTGGGCATATGGTCTCAGTTGAGTTGGGAACTTTTGTAGTAATATAGTAGACCCTATTCTAAATGTCAGTCAATATTCAATAGTGTGTTTGGGTATTTGGTTCTTGTGAGCTGAGAAACTATGGCCTATGTTATAGTGAGCTGATTCAGTTTCTGCGATAGTAGACCCTTTTTCAGTTGTCATTCAAACGGATGTTTGGACATTTGGTTATAGTGATCTGAGAAACGAAGGTGTCGGACGCGTTTTGTGGTCTTAATTCAGTTGAGAAAAACTCTGGATATTATTCCACAGGTTTAGATTTCCATTGATGTGATAGTAGCCCCTTCTCCAATGTCACTCGTATGGTGTGGGTATTTGGTTGTAGATGAAGGTTCACTTCCGAACGAAACATTTGTTGCATATAGTCATATCCCATGTTCTATTTGGAAGTTTTTATGTTTCCAGTTCCATTTTTCAAGGCTGCATGTTGAACTTCGTCTGTTTTGTTGATTCAGATCTTTCAGTCAAGCGGAAGATTGAGAAACACAGAGAAAAAGTACTACGTTGCGACAGTTTGTTGCAGAGGAATCCTTTTGTTAAGGCAGTACCATCCTCGAAAGATAAGAAATGCAAGACAAAAGGAAAAGAAGTGAAGATAGAAAAAGTATGTATAAATTATCAATTAATGTGTTGGTACAAAGCTGTAAGATAGACCATTTATTAACTTGGCTCTCATCCATTCTTTTTTGACCCATCTTTCAGGAGAAAGATGTCCCTGAATCTGGCATGTCTGACCTGTGGGATGACAAAGGTTTGTTCATTGTTGTTTGCAGTTGTATTATATATTCTGTCATTTTTGTAGTCGGATGATGTAATTAAATGCTGCTATGGATGTCTACAGGTAAACAGACCAGAAAAACAAAAAAGGTAAAATTCCTCTGTAACTCTATATATTTCTATAATCAATGCTCTCACTCTTGCTATTATTTGTAGTACTTCAGCAACTTTCAGGTCTTCTATATCTTAGTCTCTGTGCGCTTTTTGCTCAGTGCGTTTTTGATAGCTCTTTTTAAACAATTTTGTTGGAAAAGGGATTTTTAATTAAAACATGTTTGGTTTGCTGTTTTCAATGAAATAAGCCATCCAAAGAAACCCCCATTGGTTTGAGGCTCTAATAGCTGTCACAATCTTTTGATTCGTGATTGGGACCTTGTGATTGGCTTCATTTGGCCCATGAAACTTTGTCAATCCCTACTGTGAATCTGACCCTGCAGAGGTCAATCCATATCTGAATTTCAGGATGTTAGATCTTGCAATTAAGTAGCGTTTGTCATCTTAATAACAGATTCTATGGGTTGGTATAACTAAGAATCCATGTTGGAGGCACAGCTTAATTTTCTTTGTTTTCTTGATTGTGTCAATTTTGCCACATATGCTTTAAAGTTTAAAATACTTTGTATTTTCTTCGAAATAACCCTGAATAGACTTGTTCACTAATTTCCCCTATTATTTCTCTTGCCTTAGTTTGCCTAAAGCCCCCTGAGCAACCTCAAAGTTTGAACTCTCAACTATCTTCATTTTGCTGAAGTTTGATACTGGAGAACATTTAAAAGGGTAGATTGACATTTGAACTAGTTCAAACTTCCATTTAAAAATATTACTGCTTCGCTTCTGGAGATCTGGTTTGGTTTGGTGTTGATGTATCTGTACATCTTTCTTCGGATTAACTTACAATTACAAGTGAATCTCTATGATTTATTATCCCATTCACCCTTCTGTAAACAAACTTTTCGGAGCAACCTTATTATGTTTCTGTCAGAAATTCCATTCGATTCTCAATTTGATTAACCTTGTAAATGTCACATCTAATTCTGGATGCCATTGTTTCAATATTTTTCTGTTTCTTGTCCTCTATTTTTATGTGTTTTTAACTATTAGAGTAACATTGCTTTTTGCAGAAATCTAAACATACAATCATCCCAGCTGTAGAAATTGAGTCGCCTGGATGTTCATATAATCCATCTTTTGAGAGTCATCAGGTTACTTGAACAACCTTGGGATTTTGTTTTCTTGTTCTTTTATTGTTCCAACAGGACTTTCAGTCTGATTCTTCTCTTATCTGTAGGATTCATTAGCCTGTGCTGTAGCAGATGAAATGCAGAAGATATATCGTCAAGAGTTGGGACCTGAGCCAGTTCCCTTGACTGTTCCTGGAGAAGCCATTAACGAAGAAGATGTAAGTGTCCTTCCCTTCCTAATTTTATGGTTTGCTCACTTCAGCTAGAAATATTCAGTAATAAATTGTTGATGGCTTATCGAGAACATTTCAGATGTATTTTCTTGATGCGGATGATGCGGATAGTGATGATGATGATCAAGCCATCAAAAATGAAGATGGGATTGCAGATGCTGAACGTGAAAAGAGGTCTGCCTCATTTCAGGCCTCACTATTTTCCCTAGAAGCAAAGCAACTCCTGATCATTTTATGGAAATCAATACCACTCACTAGTTTTTGTTTCTCTGACAAGTATAATGTGTTCTATCGAACTGTTAGTGCTTTGGGTACCCTTTTTTCTTGTGAAGTTGCAAGTTGAGCTGTTTAATATTTGCATATTTGTTACATGCGCATTCGCTGTGCTAATGCGTGATGACAGTGACTTTAACTTAGAACTGTTGGCCATTCTAATTTTGCAAATGTCTCTAGTGCGTGACTATTTTTAATGGCTCTAGGATTTGTGAATTTCCAGCTGTGTTATACTTCTAAATATTAGCTTTAGCTTCAAAGTTGTCTCCTTTTTGTTTTTGTGTACCTCATGACAGTGATTGAGCTTCTCATTGTACATAGAATGTAAGAGATGGTAATCTCAGGTAGCTTGTTGATGTAAGTGTTCGCTTCTGATGCCTTTGATTTCTCCCTTTAGAATAAATGAAGGCGTCATGAGAGATTTGTCTTCTTATTTGCTAAACCAGGTCATATGATTAGTCTTTATTTCTCCCTTATTCCAAAATTAACATTTCACCAAAAAAGGGTCATATGTTTAGAACAACTAAGAAAACTGGTGTTTGGTACTTAAGCTGTAGACGTCTGAAACTGCTTGGCAGCGTAATCTGTAGACAGCAGGCCAACGGAGTGAATACAAATGTTAGCAGAACACTAATATCTTTGTGTTTCCGAGAGAAAACAAACTTAACGTGTGTGAGAGACCCCTGATGTTATATTCAGGAAGCACTAGAAGGTGGAATCGGTCAACCTGATATATGTGTGTGTGTGTGTGTGTGTGTGTGTGTGAAGGCTCTAATGAGATGTCATTTCCTGCATAATGAACTCTAAATTTCCGAGACTGTTTTTCCCCATCTCCGTATGAAGGCTGAACAGAAACTTTTCTGTTTCTGCAAGTGTGGTATTAAGTACTAACCAAGGAGCGATGTAAGTTATAAGTCAATAGAGAAGGTACATTCTGATTGTGCAATCTTCCAATCTTTTGTGTTTACAAATGGTTAAAAAGTAATGTAAGCCGGACCAAGTTTTAATATCGAGCATTACAGAGTATTGTACCTAAACATTGGTTGAAATCAGGATTATGTGTAACTGCTGCTCTCCTATTTTACTCACCATTGGGGTGAGTTAAGCTAGTGTATAATGATAGGATGTTAACTTATCTCTGTCCAGGCAGGCGTCATCTGCGTTCTGAAATTGGCTCTTTGTGCATTATCCATCATATTGCTGTGTTTTTTTCTCTTTTCAGACTTCCCTAGTCTTTAAAAGTTGGAGATTCATATATTTAAGCACTATTCCTGCAGGCCTTCTTCAACCAAAAGGGTTACTCGAGTTGTACTGAACAAGAGGAATAGGCGCAAGGAGCAACTGAAAGCAGAAGAAAAAGCCAAAAAAAAGAAGCAACTTTCTAAAGAAATTGACTCGTAAGCTGATGGTTTTTGCTTATTCAGGTGATTTGCGGTGATCTAATTTTTCTTCTGCTGATCTTCATTTCCCTGGTACAGTTTACAAGCTATAGTTAAAGAAATAGAAAAGGAGGATAAAGAGAAACAGAAGAGACATCTACGACGGGAGGTTGCCAAACAAGAGAGATTGAAAGTCCGTCCACCAAGATTAGGAAAGCACAAGTAAGGGAATCATCGTGTACATATTATTTACCTGCTGTTTTCTATTTCCTTCTTCTGAGGCAGGTTAAAGGTCTGAAATACGATTATGCCAAGCGATTACACTAGATCAAATGTTATCCTTGTTTAGAACAACTGTGAATAGTTTGATGTCAGAGAAAAAATCATTTAAGTTTTGTTGATCACTCTTTCACTGTCTTTATTCAAGTTGTTGGTTGGAAGTGTATTTCTCTTTCTTAGAAAAGCATTAAGATCCAAAGCATCGAGATGTCTTTTAACTTGAACAAAGACTAGTGAAAGATTTGAAGTTTCAAGCAATTATTCTTTTTGCAATTTGGGTCGGTGCAATGTTAAGACAATCCTTATTTTCATGAACGAATTGTGTTTCAAACCATTTTGTTAATAGTCCTCAAGGACGTCAACAACACATTTTCTGCTCCTTTCCCCTTGCCGTTAAACTCTGATACAACTGTATTATCATGTATTTTATTAATTGGTTACTGTTCTTGCTTTCAGATTTCAGCCTGCCCCTATGCAGGTCCTACTCTCTGAAGAAATTACTGGTTCTCTACGTAAGCTGAAGGTTTGGCCTCTAATTTGGGCAGTGATTTCTTCTGCAAGAGAAACTAATCTTCCATTTTTAGTTTAGACTTTAGAGTAAGCATATTTACCTATGTTATCTTTCTTTTTTTCTTTTTCTTGCATGAAGCCCTGCTCTACCCTTGCTAGGGATAGATTCAAGAGCCTTGAAAAGAGAGGATTGGTAGTTCCGTCAGCTAAAAGTGGCAGGTTATTGTCTTACTCTTTCTTAGATTTATATGCATATTTTCTCATGTGCCTATGGACTTCACAAACCACAACTATGGGAAGAGTCATTGATGATAGTTAACCTGGGCATTCTGCTCTACTGCAATTAATTTGGTTGAAATGATTTGGTGAGATTTTGCCATTGTATCCTTGCAAACAAGTAGCCAGAAGATTTGTATCTGAAAATCTAAGTAAAGGGTGATTGTGCTGGAGTGTTGCAAATGATGCGTATATTGGGCCATTATATCATCGTGATCTACAATGTTAGTTTTATGCTCGTGCAAAACCGATCAAATATTATGATGACTTGCAGACTTGCACACACTAACTAAATTTGACAGGTTTGTTGCAGCATCGTTTGCATCTCAACTTAATTGTAAATGTGCAACTCACTTGACCCGTGTCATTTTTGTACTTAAGCCAAAGGTTCAATCGGCTATATCTCTGTTTTCTCTATTTTCTTGATTTCAACCCCCAGCATTTAAATATATGCATGGTCTCGGACTCCCAGTTTCTAAAAGTAATCATTTTATTTCTTGATGCTTTCCTTATGTCCAACTTACATTCTGAGCAATGATGGTTGATACATCATTTGCATATAAGCTTGGTGTCACTGTCATTTTGCTTGTGGCGACAAATCCTAGGATTTCATATTTGCAGATTGCAGTAACTATAAATGTTCGTTGTTTTGAGTGTTCATTTTCTGATGCAATGCAAGAACATTATTTTGACCTACTGTGTACATTTACCAAGATTTGAACCCGTGACCTCGTGCACATGCTCATGTTTTTAGGCTAGTTCTAAATTTTTTTTGGACAACTCTTTGTTAGAAGAAATAGAACATTGGCCGTATCGTGAAAAATGAACTTCATTATTATTTGAAGTTGATTTGCACAGTGCTAACGGGTTTTGTATTTTACTTGACCAGGAAGTAGGAACAAGCTGCCTCTTAGAAGCAACAACCTTGAGCACAGCCTTCGGTCACTGAGTGAATTTTTACTGCAAGTTTTATTGCCAGATTCAAGTTTCTGCTTTGTCGCTGATGTTTCCACCCCAAGGTTGAAGATTTTTGTCTTTTTGATAGATCATGTTGTTTTTAGCCCTTAATGTGTACCCTAAAACAAGTTTTGATGCTCAATTATTTTGCAAGTGGCAGATAATGTGTAAACTTAATGATGTTTTACCGGTTATGACAGGCTTGGTTCTTATATTAATAGTAGTCTTTTTACAATTGATGATTGTAGACCTATCAGTGCATGTAATGTCGTATGTGAAGCGAAATCAGTTCTCTTGCCTCAACTGAAAATATATAGATTCCGTCGGGTTTCCGTGATTGTTACCTCCTCCCCATTGAGCCAGATCTTTTTGAATAATAGCTTCATAACCCGGTATTGCAAAAGATCCAATGAGGCAGTGTTGGTAGTCCTTTAGGAGCATCGATCCCTATCGATCTTGACGACGTCCACTTCTTCCTCAATTGATAGTGATCCAAAACGTTGCATAACCTCTGTCACTGATTCGTTTGGCTTGGATCCCATCCCAGACTCGCTCTCCATACGTTCCGCCATGCTCAAAACTTCGCCGTCGCCTTCTGCGATTCCAATTTTCTCGGAACTATCCTATGCTCAATTTTTCAGTTCCCATGAAAAATATTCCTTTTCATCTCTGCCTAAAAGAAATTTTTCAATTTCAGTGAAGACTATTTCTAATAATCACATCTGGAAGAGACTCCACGTCACCAGAACACTTTAGCACATGAGATAGCATCTAGTAGTTTGGGAATACCAGATGTGATTTCCTGGTGTAGTATTTGTCATTCTCACTTGTACTCTGTTTGGATGTCAGATATTAATCTGACTTAAGTATTAAATAAAATCCAAATTCAAAAAAAAATCGTGTTGATGAAAACATGGCACACATATGAGCGCTCCACAAATACAGGGTTTAAAAACAAAAAAAAACTCCTAAACACAACAGAGCAGCCAAACAGTCTTCTAATCTTTCCTTAAATGAAAAAACAGAGCCCCCACTGAAGCATGAAACAGAGTCTTGAATCCTATAATGTGAAGTAGAAACATAACAAAAATTCACACAAGTTTGCTGAGAATCCAGAGAAGATCAACCAGTTCTCTAACCAAACCAGGCCATAGAAAGAGCAATTAGACTCCAAATAGAGCAGAAACAGAGCAAATCAGATATTAGATAGATTGAAACCCAGAAAAACAAAATTGATTGCAAATTTGATATGGGTCATCATATCTCTGCTTTAGTTTGTCATTGACAGAATCTAGAAACCCAAACAGGGCCCTAAACAACCACACCCAAAAAAAACTGATTACGAAACAGAGCAGCCAAAACAGAATATTCGTTTCAAGAACAAAAACAGAGTCACTGAATTGAAGAACAGAGCATTAGACCCCAAAACAGAGGAGAACCAAGAGATTAAAACCCAGAACACATCAAATGAACAAGCATTGATCAATAATCCGAAATGGGTAATCCAAAAATTGAAGCCCAGAACACATCAAATCAGAATCCTCATTTCAAGCACAAAAACAGAGCCCCTGAGTTGAAGAACAGAGCAATAGACCGAAAACAGAGCAGAAACAAGAGATTAAAGCCCAGAACACATCAAATGAACAAAAATTGATCACAAATCCGAAATGGGTAATATCTATTCAATTACAACTAGCATCAAAAACCCTTGAAATTTGTACAATTAACAACTCCAATGTCATCATTTACAGTAGATGAAAAAGAGATACTAGTAGCTTAATTTGCCCCCAAAACGCTACTTCTTCGATGGCTATCAGAAAACCCTAAAACAAGAAGACGGCGAGAATCCAATTGCAGAAGCCGCCGGAGAAGAGAACTAACGCCAACACTTGTTTCGAAGATTATACCAAGAAATTGTCTAATGATTTACAAGAACCTGTATCAATGTGATCTCTCCCACAATTTCTTCCCATGGAGTCTCATCCTTGTCAATCAAATCCTCGTCTGCCCAGTAAAGGAAGGTCAGACGGTCTTCTTCATCTTCTTCGCCGCCGACGCCGCCGTTATCGCCGCCGTTATCGCCGCCGCCGTCGTGGTGGCCGTTTTCGACGGCGACCACCACCTGGGCCTGGGGGTCGTGGTGGCCGTTTTCGACGGCGACCACCACCTGGGCCTGAGGGTCGTGGTGGCCGTTTGCGGCGGTGACCACCGCAGCGCGGCCTCCTCGTCCTCGAGCATTTCCGGCGACGCCGACTGGAGGTTCTTGAGGGACGTGGTGGCCGTTTGCGGCGGCGACCACCGCAGCGCCTCCGTCCTGAGGAATGTGATGCCCATTTGCGGCGGCGACCACCGCAGCCCCTCCCGCTTGTCCCTGGTGGCCGTCGTCTCCGCCGTGGTCTCCGCCGTCTTCTTGGTTCGGCGCCGGAAAGATGAGAGAGCGGACATGATGTTCGAGTTGTGCGTAGCTGTTGTGAGCGGCCACATTAACGAAGTGACTGATGACGCCGATTTCTTCTCCTGGCATGATCACACGAATTTCAATGGGTTCCGCCATTGATGACTCTCTCTCTCCCAAGAATCGATGCACAGAGTGGGAGGGAAAAAGCTGGACCGAACCAATTTGATACAGGTGGCGAATCCACCGATTTATAGCAATCCAACAAATGACGAGCCCAGCCCAGTCCGTAACAAATGACGAGCTTCACCTCACAATCGTCGAGTTGACGGCCTAGTTGTAGCCCAAGCCCTAGTTCTACTAAGATTGTTCAAGTCCAGCCCAGCCCAACCCAGTCCGAGTTACGAGCATTGTCAGCCCGTCCAAACTCAAATTCACATAAATCAATTTAGAATCGGGCTTAATTTGGGCTGGCCCATTGAACGCGATATATTCACTTAGTTATCACTTAAAGCTCAATTGCAACAGTATAATTGATTTTATACCATAAATATGAAAGATACTTACATTGTTACAATTGAAGGTTTGTTATTCGAGGCTTAAAAATAATGACAACGTATTGTTGTATCGAGTTAAACAGTTATACATTTAGGAGTGTCAAAATAACTCTTTTATAATACAAGAGAATAAGGCAAGTGGATAAGGAGGAGTCACAAATTAGTCAACTTGATACGGCAGAGGCTACAGAGCAGCCCACCAGCTCTGATGAATCTTTTGAGCTGGAACATGCGTGGGTTGGGGAACCCCAACGCGTTCATATCGCTTCACTATTTAGTGAAGTAAAAATTCCCTGACTTCGTGTTTTCTGCTGAAAACCAATTTATCACGTTCAGCAATGCAGCAGAAATTGGTTAGGTTAGGTTTCTACAATGGGTTTGCAGTAGATTCCAGGGTTGAAGCGGGGGTCTACCTCTTCTGTGGAAGAGCAACATGCAGGTTACTTCAATGTCGTTTCGTCACACCCGAGAATGATGGAGGAGTTGGGGTGAGTTTCAGTCAAGTTGATCAATTTAGAGAAGCGCAAAATGATTTGGGGTTACTTGATTTAGGCTTCCATGGTAATCCATTTTCCTGGAAGAAAAATCAGAACAATGAAGGAAATATAAGCAAAAGATTGGATCGTGTAGTAGCAAATATCCAGTGGATGGATTCTAATCAAGGGGCCGAGGTTACTCGCTTGTGGTGGCTTAACTATGATCACCTTCAAATTCTCTTAGAATGGAAGATAGAGCGGAGCTCCTGAAAGTAGAAGTGGAGGTTTCAGTATGAGAATATGTGGAAGACTCGTGAGGTTTTCGACTCTCTTATATCCGAATCTTGGGCTGAGTGTACATGCAGCGTCACGGGAAGGTTAAAGGTGATGAGTAAGAGTTGTTTGACCTGGAATCGTGATGATTTAGATCAAGTATCGAGGAGATGTAATTTGATCCGAGAAAGGGAACGTTACCAGGACGAATTAGCGCAGTCAGAAGAGGTCTTATCAGAAATGAGAGCTCTCTCTTTAGAGTATACACTTTGCTGTTGGGTTTTGTAACGGATTATGCAACAGAATTATACAAACACGATCCGCACAAGACCCACCAAGGATCACAGGAAGAGGCATCATAATGATAGTGAAGGTTCAAGTAATGATTACCTTGTTTGTCTCTTGTGATGACTTCAAACGCAAAATTGTGTTTGCGTCTCCATAGCTAGTCCATGCCTAGGATGAAGAACTAGATTCCTCCACACCTTTGTGCTAGCAACCGGCAGAGGAAGGAAGAAGAATCACGCGAAACGAGCACCCAAGGTCGCGCCTACATGAGGCCGGCGGCAGTGGATGGGCGAACGGGGGGGGGGGGGGGGGTCGGGTTCAGCCCTTCCTTGTCTTGCTTTCTCAATGATTTTCTCTCTCTCACTCAATGTGTTATGAGCATTAGTGAGAAAAATAAGCTAGGAGTGTCCTTTAAATAGTCCAACAACCCCTTGTTAACTACATAAAGGCACATATGCTAATCCTGTCCATACATGGATTAGTCCAACTTGTAAATTAGTCCTACTAAGTTGTTCCAAGTAGTTGCGTATTGATCCTTGACCCCATAGGTTTCTACTTAGTTGGTAATAAAGTTTATTAACATGGAGCGGTGTCTAGCAACACATCCATGCCACCCAACTAATAGAAATAGTCATTACTTTGACAAACCTTGTGCAAGTATTGTCTCAACTCTTCGTCTCTATATCCAGATTGGACACGAGACATACAAGTCACACTCGAATATATAATCCATAGTTCTCGATCCTGGGAATAGTCTTATCCATGCAGATAACATCAATATCCTATACTGATTTATCTAAATCTGGCCAGACATTCTATAAGCATCATCCCTCGAGTGGTTGTGGATATTTGCTCCCGTTATGTGGGAGGGACAAATTCTATCTACATCACTACCATCTCTAAGCTTGTTTCCTTATTGTGTCCGACTAACTCCTTTATTACTACCCAATCACAGTGTAGCGTTTGGCGATGTCAAAACAAAATATTCCACAACTAGATGATCTATTGACTTCAAGTCTAAGGCTGACCATACCGTTGTCACTACGAGAAGCAATTGTGACTTTACATAAATTGTATGTAGCCTTCTCGTTGTGGGTCAATCTAGTATTCCATTACTCCTAATGCATACCCATGTGTTAGATTTGATATCTCCATATCAATCTACACACATACAGTCTATAATTGATCGTCCAATTAATCATTATAATTGACTATGGATATTTAAGATAAACAAACACATTTTTAATCTAAGGATTTCAAATAAGATTGAACTTTCTGATTAGCGTGTTTTCATTTCTGGTGTGACCTGGGTTCCTTCGATTGTGCGATCGCCACAGTGTCGTCACAATACAACTCAATTGGATCCACAATACTAGGAACCACACCGAGTTCAGTAATGAACTTCTTAATCCAAACAGAGTCCTTTGCTGCGCCAGTCGCAGCGATGTACTCAGCCTCAGTTGTAGAATCAACAACCGTCTCTTGCTTGGAACTCTTCTATCTCACATATCGTCCATTCATGCAATACATGTATCCCTACTGCGATCTGAAATAATCTATTTCGGTTTGGAAGCTTGCATCCGCATGACCCCTTACACACAACTCTTCCTCCCATCCATAGATCAAGAATGTATCCTTAGTTCTTCTCAAGTACTTTAGGATTTTCTTGACCGCTATCCAGTGACTCTCACCCGGATTAGGCTGATATCTGGTTATCATACTCAACGCGTATGACACATCTGGTCAAGTACATAAATGGCGTACATGATGGAACCTATGGCCGAGGCATAAGGTACCCTACTCATGCGTTCCTTCTCAATCTAATTGGAAGGAAAATCATTCTTCGAAAGAGTGATCCCACGCGACATTGGCAAGAATCCCTTCTTGAAATCTTGCATGTTGAACCAATTCAACACATTGTCTATATATGTACTTTGACTTAGGCCTAGCAGCTTTCTCGATCTATATCTATAGACCTTGATACCAAGTATATGAACTGCATCCCCTAAGTCCTTCATTGAGAAACACTTTCCTAGCCAATCTTTCACAAATTGCGGCATGGGAATGTCGTTTCCAATGAGTAGTACGTAATCCACATAAAAGACCAGAAAAGCAACAGAGTTCCCACTAACCTTCTTGTAGACACAAGATTCATCTTCGCTCTTGATGAAGTCACACTCTTTCACAGCTTCATCAAAACGTGGATTTCAACTCCTAGAAGGTTACTTTAATCCATAAATGGATCTTTGCAACTTACAGACTTTATTTGCATGCTCTGGATCCACAAAACCCCCAGGTTGTGTCACGTACACATCGTCGAGGAGATTTCCATACAGAAACGCTACATACTGGTTTGACCCATCACCGAGAAGGCTACATACTAGTTATGTAAAGTTACAAGTGCTTCTCGCGGTGATAACGGTATTGTCATCGTTAGACTTGAAGTCACTAGATCATCTAGTTGTGGAATATTATGTTTTGGTAGCGTCAAACGCTACACCGTGACTGGGTAGCTATAAAGGTGCGTATCGAACACAATATAAAGCAAGATTAGAGATGGTAGTGACGTAGATAGAATTTGTCCCTCCCACATAACGGGTGCAAATATCCACGGCCACTCGAGGGATAGTGCTTATAGAATGTATGGCCAGACTCAGATAAATCAATATGGGATATTGATGCGCAAACTAACGTGCTGTCGCAAGTGTACGAATCATGTAATACCGGGTGTATTTTAAACTCGGGTGATCGTTCCCACGAGGACTATTTCGGGTGTACTCACGTTGTCAGTTTTGGTTAACCGAGTGTAGTAACAAGGAGGAGTAGGTTGTGATTGCAGTTACTAAACTAAAAACAGAAATTAAAGCGTAAACGTAAATATTTTTTGTGTCGTTTTCTGAAATAAGTTGAATCGGTTGTTACGATAATAGTTGAGAACTAGGCTCCAGGATCCCCTAGGGTTTCTACAGATTTCAGTTTTACGCTCGATTATGAAAACACTCAGCAGTTTCGATATCTGTGCAACGTACCAGTTGTGCAGTGACTTTTCAGATTCCACACGTAATCCCGATCCTGCAGACTTTCGGATTCTTGTTAAGCTGCCTAAATCTGCAGTCTCGGTCTAAGCCTGTTAGGGTTTCTAACCTGTCCGAATGGCCCAGGTCAAATTCTCTAACAGTTGGTCTCACGTTTTTCAATACTAGCCCTATCTCCCTTTCTCTGATCGGTCTATCAGGGTAAGGTACTAAATCCTGGCTTTTCATCCTAACCCTAACTTGACGTTTTCACCTACAAGCTCGGGTCTATAGCAATCCTGGGTGATCATTCCTATCATGCATATACGATAATAATCAAGGCCAAAATAACCGATACAACTTGCTGAATTAAGATAGTCATCATGAATCCATAAACGAAGTAGTCATAAAATCTGGATACGAAACCCTAGGTTCACCGAGAACCTAGGAAAGAAGTTTAGCTACGACTAGACATAATACAAAACGCAGTTTCTGAATATAAAGAGAGAGAACGAAATCAAACTAAGTCTTCGAATCTCGAATCGCGCTTCCGTGCTCTCCGTGATTGCTCTGACTTGCCCTTCGGTTGTGCTGAGAATTGTGTTGTCCCTTCAAAACGAGCCTGGACGAGTCTTTAAATAGTGCAATTTTCCCCGAAACGTGTGCGCCAGAAATTACGCAATCTGCCATCGGTCCACCGTCTTTGACCAAAAAGTCAAACTGGCTGCGTATATACGCAGGGTTGCGTATATACACAACCAGGGCCAAAATTCCTCCTCCCCATCTCCCTCCTTGCCTGCGTATATACGCAGGCAGGGGGTGGAGATGGGGGCCTTGCTTGGTCCTTTGGTGGGCCTGGTTGGGTCCCCTGGGTCCCACTCTTCTGCCTGACACTCCCGGTTTGCCTCCCTTGGTGTTCTCCTGCTTTTTCGTGTTCCCGTCTTGACCCGGTCCTGTGCACGTTTCCCGAGACGGTCCCGGCTTGGTCCCGACACGCTTCCCGATGCACCTTCCGAACCTGTTCCTGAAAAGGCAACACGAACGAAAACCCGCGATCATATCCAAATATAGCAATAAATAAGCAGAAATCCAGGAAGTACAAATAAACGTCTCGTTCTAGATTCCCGAGGCATTCTAAGGCATTTTTCGACAAAAACCGCTATTTCCGACACAAACACTCGTGAAATCAGGCTAAAAGATAACCCCTAATTGGGCGTTATCAAATACCCCCGCACTAAACATTGCTCATACCGAGCAATCCTGCCAACTCTAGCCTGCATTTCTGTCCTTGTGAGACTGGCTCTGTGCATACACTACCGTTGCATACTCTTTCGACCCGAACCTTTCAACCGGACAACTCGATAGAAAAACTGACTCAGAAAGAATATACACAGACTCAAACGACTCAGAACAGACTAAAGACAAAAATATATATTTTTTGGTGAGATTGGGCAACCTCAAAAACATAACCAGTGTGTCCTCGTGATCTCATCCTTTTCAGAATGTACTTCCCTGCAAGCGATCGGTAAGTCTGAACAGATTTATATGGTGGAATTAAGCGCTGGACCAAAGTACTATTACTTTAGTTATCAAACCGAGCAAATACCTAGCTAACTTACCATCCGAGCTATTTCCGAAAGGATCTATGTCTAATCAGGTAGGATATATATATGTGTCAAGGTACGGCATAATCCTACTTCTTATGACATTCTCACAATTTACCAAACTCACACCCCTCACCGAGATCCCGAAAAACTGCCCGAAGCACCTAAGTTCCTGCTTTCCCCAATTCTTCTGTCCCTCGGTGTGTCTTTGCCGTGCTCGCGGCCACAAATGTGAAGTGGTGTAGACGTCTCGAAAATTGTGTCACTCACTCAGCTTTTTATTTAAATAACAAAAACGTAAAATAAACTAAAAACTAGATCATGATTTTTTTCTTCTTCTTTTCTTTTTCTCTTTTTTTTCTTTTCTATTTTTTTTCATTTTTTATTCAGAAAACGACTATATACAAACATACACGAATACTGAAACTACTAAACTGACTAAAGCTGAGTGAGTGAAATAAATCTCTGTCGTGGGGTACGTAAAATGTCTGCATGTGTAGTACCCACACACTAATCCTGAATCGCTGATCCTGTAGTCAAAACGATACTGTGCAGTCCCACCGAACCTCCTCATCACCAAAGATGTAGAAAAACGGCACAATCACCAATTGACCCTACAACCCCCCGGAACCCCGTTTTGTGCGAAAAGGTGCTCGCACGCGACTAACTCCTCCTGTGGTCACTATGCAATGAAGTGATCCACCTCCGCAAATTAATGCACTGTCGCCACTAACTCACCCTGTCCTTCCCTCGAAAAACGTGTCGATATCAAAACTGTCCAAAACTGATAAATCATGAAGCTCTCCCATCTAAAACCTTCCCCACTCACTCCCTCCGTCATAACACGTAGAATAGCCAACTATCGACTGATGAGGTCTCAAAGAAGGCTGCCTAGGCTAAAGTGGCTAAGAAGAAAGAGGGTAAATGGTTTCAAACGGGTTGACTAATTGGACCTAGGGGTAAGAAACAGGACGTGAGTCCCTTGATAGCCAGTCACTCCACCGAAAAACGCGATGACTGTGAAGGCGCCCGTGGGCGGGTTGTCGACTACCTATGTGACGGTGGTGTAGCAACTAGTCGGATTTTTAGCTCAGGTGATAATTACTTGCGGATTCCAAAGGTCGCTGGCTCTCACCTATCTACTATACCTCGGTGCAAGTTTTATTTTCTTTCAAATGATTCAAACTCAATTTCTTCACTGTTTCCGTTATCTCGATTGCCCTTTCTCAAAATTTTCTGATTTTAAACTTTTGTTTTTTTGAAAATTAATTTATACTTGCTGTTTGCGTATATACGCAAGGCTGCGTATATACTCAACCAGCAGCATAAAAAAATTTAATTGTTTTCATTTTTTTTTAAATATATACAATGCACAGCTAGAATGTTTGTGGTGGGTTGACTCAAATAACGAAAATATGCTGACTCAAAAATATAAAATAAAAACTGCAAATAAATATGAAAAAACGTGCAGACTGGGTTAATGCAGACACGACTACCACCCCCACACTAAGAGGTGGCATGCCCTCATGGCCCTCACTCGTCCGGAAAAAATGTCGGGTCTGACCCGGTCTCGGACGTACCGGATATGCTACCGGCCGACGTGGACGGGCACGGGGCAGGTAATCAGAGGACTGCGACTCTGACCCAGTCCAACTGCTAGGTGGCTGGGATCGCAATGTTGTCCTGCCACTCGAAGGCTGCGGGGTACGGGACCCAGTCTGACGGCCAGTGGGCTGCCGGGATCGTGTCCCAGGCTGCCGTCTCTCCTGTCTCACAGGTGGCGGTGATGGCAAAGTCGGGGGAGGTGGCTGGGTCGGGGGTGGTGGAGCCGAGGTAAACTCGCTAGAGTCCCCGTCATCCGACCAACTCGTGGTAAAGCTGCTAGAGTAGGTAGGTGGAAAATACAGCGGGAGTGGCGGTTCTCGGCCTGCGTGCCGAGCTGCCTCCCGCTGCTCCTCTCGAATACTAGCTAGGGTAGCGTGGGTGTCCTTCGTGACCTTCCGCTGAGTCCGGCGGTTATGTGTGAGAGCTCTCCAAAGCTTGCCCATGCTCTCGAGCACTTTCTCCCCTACGGACTTGTGTCCGCCACGACACCCCTCAAATCTCTCGTCAACTGGGGGAAATCTACGTGGCGGGGCTGGTCTAGCTCGCGGGTTCAGGTCGGCCCGTGGGGCCGACTCATCTCGCTGTCGGGCGGGCTGGGTGTGGGCATTCCTCTCAGTCCCCTGGCGACTCGACTCGGGACGCTCACTCTCTCGACTAGTACGGAAACGCCGAAGTCTGGCCGATGCCTGGCGACTGGCTGGTCGCTCCTGAGTCGAACGCCTCCTAGGGGCAGGGGCAGGGGCAGGAGCCGGATCCTCCTCCATAATATCGTCATCCTCATCGAGGTCAACGACAAGCTCCGATGGGCCCGGGTTACGGGCCATGATCTTCCTATAAGGCCGTGGCCGAGGAGGAAGTAAATCACCCTCAAGATCGTCCATAGGAACCTCAAACTCCCGCGCCAGTTTGGCGATGAGGTTGGCGTACCCCAACCCCTTGTGGCTCGCGGAGTTGTTCCGCTCCTGCATGTAAACCCAAATGCGACGAGGAATGTCGACCTCTCGCCGGAGAACAAGGCAGTAGACTAAAGTACGTACTCATAGTCAAGGTGGGTAAAATGCTTGATACCCACTACCCTGTTCACTACCCACTCGGCCCACCATCGTGGCGGCCCGGTAATAAATCGAGAATGCAATTTCTAGCCCTTCGAATATGGTAACAAGTAGGCAAACACTAATGTAGCAACCCCTAATGGCCAGGTAACAAGTAGGCAAAGTTCCCCTTCTTCATCTGATTGATTATAGTCAAGGCAGACACTAATCTGATTCGAGGTTCAGTGGTGATACCACGATAGGTGATCTTCTCTCCTTTAGGTCCCTTTAACCGAACCTTCTGATCATGGCAGTCAATAACTGCCCTATACTTCCCAAGCCAGTCCATCCCTAGGATCACGTCTATGCCTCCTAGGTGGAATTTTATTAAGTTGGCAGGTAAGGCGCAGGTTAGGATTTTGAGTTCTACCCCTTCGAATATGGTATCACAGACGGTTATCTGGCCATTAGGGGTTGCTACTGGGATAGATATACTAGATGAGCTAAGCAAACCCAATTTCTCAGCAAACGAGGATGATATAAAGGAATATGATGCACCAGAATCAAATAGCACGAAAGCAGGTTTCTCATGGATAGAGAAAGTACCCGTGACAACTCCATGTGCAGCTTCTGCTTCAGTCTTAGTCAGCACAGCAATGCTTCCCACGTTTGCATTTTGAGCTCCTGCTCCTCCTGCTCCAGCTCCATTGTGGTTGTTCCCGTATCCAGCATTGTTGTTTCCGATTCAAGGTTGGCCTCCGTTCTGGCCTGCATTGCCTGGGTTGTAGTTCTGCTGCCTGACATATCCATTTCCTCCATTGTTCTGGTTGCGGTTTCCATTCTGCTGGTTCACGAGCTGCTGGTTGCGGGCAAAGTTGTTTCTGTTCTGCTGACGGTTGCCCTGGTAGTTGTTCTGCTGTGGCCTTCCAAAGTTGCCTCCTTGGATCATCAGCTGGTTCCCGGCTGGTTGAGATCGGCATTCATAAGCTCGATGTCCTCGCCTGCCACAGTTGTTACAAGTGACCGGGTTTCCCTCACAGTCTGCTCCTGGGTGGTTTCGTGGGCACCATTTGCAGAAGTAGCGACGATTCTTCTGAGTCCCAGCATTCTGCTGATTTCCCCGATACTGCCCCTGGTTACCTCCTCCATTGTTAGGCTTGAACCTCTGATTGCCCTTGGCAAAGTTGGTGTTGCTTCCTCCTACCTCCTCAAGCTTGCGTTTCTTGCGATTCTCCTCCTGGGTGACACGAACTCGATAGATGTCAGCAGCTCTGTCGTAGGCTTCATGAAGCGAAGAGTAGGTCCTGCTCAGCAGAGACTCTTGCAGCCTTTCGTGCAATCCACCGATGAATCGGGAAACTTTGGAGTCTTCATCTGGCACCATGTTGCCTACGAATCGTGTCAGCTCAGTAAACTTCCGGAAATACTCAGTCACTGAGTCATTTCCTTGCCGCAGGTTCTGGAATTCCTGTTCCTTGCTCCTCTTTACGTGATGAGGATAGAAACGAGCTCTGAGGGCGGTTTGAAGAGCTTCCCAGTTGAAGTTGGGTTCGGCCAGAAGGGTTTCTCGTACACTTCTCCACCAGAGGTTCGCTTCACTCTTCAAGTAGAAGACTGCGCAGTTCACCTTCCGGTCATCCGGACATTCTATCACCTCGAGAATCTTATCCATTTCCATGATCCAGTCTTCTAACTCGACAGGATCCTCTTTCCCAGTAAACTCCATGGGTTTCATTTCAGCTACTTTCTTGGCCCAGTTATTTCCTGCCTGTCCTCCGTTATTCATCATCTGAGCCATTTGTGCGAGGAATTGCTCCATAGGGATGTTATCAGCCATCTATCCTGGTCAAACTTTCCTATAGTGGTAATGGAAGGGTCTATTAGTCACATCCTACGGTATCCTTGGTTAAGGTCGCGGGAACTTCAATAATCATTTTTCGCAATTAATATATCCAACATTATCACATAAACTAACATGCAGGAAATAACAACTTTGCAATAAAAGCACATAAGGCTCATATCTGCATAACTCAGCTAATCAAGAAAGAACTTCTTGTGCAAGTTAGATTCTATCTCTTCCTCATAAAATCAGCAAAATATGCATTTCAAATAACTCAGAACCCATAAAGCTGAAAATCAGGATGCGGGTGGGTGGGAGAAATCAAGACCTAAACTACCCGTAACCCCCACGGCTTATCCAATTTTAATTATTTTGTCCTATGTCCATTTTTAGTTGCCCTACAGGTTTTAAATTCCCTTTTTATGGACTGCCTGCTCTGATACCACCTGCAACAGCCCGTGGTTTCCCAAGCCTTCCGTTCCGGACCGGAAAGCCCAGGAGGGGCCGATGCTAAAAGTGACGGCGGAATATCAAAGGCACAACATTCCAAAAGTATTTATTTATTATACATTATTAAACTTCATGAAAGTCACTAAACATTACAAAAGTGATTTCAAAAGCTATACATCATCATGCTTGCTACCTAACACTACACGTGAGTCCCGTACCCAGCTTCGCCATAGCCTCCTGCCTCTAAGCCTGCGGTGGGAAGGAAAACAGAACCGCAGTTTCTAAAGTCAGCTGTGAAATGCTGAGTAAATAACACCCAAACATGTAAAACAAAAGAAGGAGCTTTACTTTATTATTTGCAATAAAACAGGAGGAATAAAACTTGTAAAGAAAGAACTTCATAAATAAAGTAGGGACCCTTTTTATAAAAAATTCTTCTTGTCTTATTATCTCTTCCAAACAGGTATTATCTTCCTCAATCTCATCTTCTTTTCTTTCAAAGCTCATGCCAAAACTGTATTATTAGCTTTGTTGATACGGGGAAGGAACTACTAATCTATCACTAGCAACCATGACCTTAACTGCCGGCAGCCCCCTAAGACTTCTTGCGGCCAGAGAGGTGAGTACATGGAGCGACCCGGCAGGTTGCGACCGGGTAAAAATAAAATCTGATCCTTGGTCGAGTGACTGAAGTCAACACGACAATAAAAATTGCTTCTCCCGCACAACTCTTTCCACTTTACGTTAATTACGCATTATTATTAATCGTGTGACAAGTTCAATTAAATAACTTCTTTGAAATAAAAGGAGACTTCAAATAAAACAAGTAAATAAATAACCGAATAAAAATGCATTTTGAGACAAGAAATAAAAGTCATATTAAGACACGAAGGAAGCTAGGCTCAAGGCTTGGCATGTTACTTACCTTACTTCCGTAGCACTAGCACGTTCTAGAAAAGTCTCGACCTACAAACCGTCACCTACAACCCGTAACTATTATGTCAACAAATAATCCAACAAAATACTACTCGTCCTAATAATATTCTCTTTTAATTCTACCCAACCCCTCTAGCTAACTTCCCTAACGTTAAAATTCGTTATAAACTTCTATTATAAAACCACGACTATTAATATTGCTATTATTATTATTATTAACTATTATTATTATTATTATTATTATTATTATTATTATTATTATTATTATCAACTATTATTATTATTATTATTATTAGCTAAAAGTGCCTAACTAACTAGAGAAATTATTTTATAAAATACTTGATAAAGTAGTGAAACAAAACTAGTTTATCTTTAATGAAAAAGACATTATTATTATTTCTATAATTATTTATACAATATTCAAAACTATTTAATTTAAAGAGAAAACTTTTACTAAATACTAACCACAACAAAACAACATTTAAGGCCTAGCAAAATATCCAATTTGCAAGTATTAAACATCCAAGTTATTAACAATATTTATTTAACAATATTTATTTAAAGCTTTAGCTAAAAATATTTCTTATTTAATTTTTAACGAACAAACGGCATGCTATTTTAATACCAAAATTACTTTTCCAAAACGAGAATGAAAACTAGTAGTTTTAGAAATTATTTATATTTTGAAATTATTATTTTTATTTTTAGCGAAAAGTGACAAGTTTAAGTTAAATACACAAAAACCCCCATTCGTATTAAAAGTCTACAAATTCTTCAACTAGCCACCAAACAAGTTTAATAAAGTATACTAACAGCCCCTAAAGCTTCTGAAATTACAAACAGTACCCCTAGGTCATGTTTAACAGTTTGCAAAAACTACACTTTTACCCCCCTTCTTCGACAACTTCATTTTCTTCAATTTAACTACGATTCAAGCTATCGAACTTCAATTCTAAAAACATCAAACAACTAATCAGAAGGTGTAGGACGTACCTAGGCCAAGAATGGCCGAAAATCGCTAAGAAATGGGTCGGGTCGAAGCTTGGCGTCGGGGTCGCCGGAGTTGGACCTTGGAGGTCAGCTCTAATGGCTTTCCCAGCCTGGTTTGAGGCTCCTGGTGAGCTGGTCGGGGCCCTAAGAGTCTTCTGGAAGCAAAGAAGTGGACTGGGTGCTGCTACGAAGCACTCGCCGGAATTTGGCCGAAGCTTGGCCGGTAACAATGGCTGCGACGGTGGCGGCAGTGGCTGTACTCCTCTGTCCCGCTGCTGCAGCTGTTGCTAGCCTCTGTTTCAGGGAAGAGGAGAGGGCGAGGATGATCAGAGATGGACAGAGAGGCCTCCGGGGATGAGAGAGAGAAAAGTGGGTCTTCTTTGTGGTTGTCTGACGGCGGCGATGGCGGCCGTGGTAGTTGCTGCCACTGCTTCTATTCTGCTCTGGAGAGGTCTGAGAGCAGAGAGGGAGGGAGAGAAAGAGAGAGTGAAGAGGGTGGAGGCAGTGGGTTGTTCCTGCTCGGGTTTTGCCGCCGGTGGTTATGGCGACGATGGTGGTGGCTGGCTGCTGCCACCACTACTCCGCTGCTGCTGGTGGGGTTGTTGAGGGCAGAGAGCAACAGAGAGGTGGAGAAGATAGGGAGTTGGGCAGCGAGAGAGAAGGAGAGCTGCTGGGTTTCTTCTCGGGTGGTGTTGGTGAAGATGGTGGCAATGGTGATGAGGGAGGTGGTGGTTGTTGTGAGTGGCTGCTGGTGGGAGGAGGTGGCTGGAGGGAGCTTATATAGGTGAGGTTACTTGGGCTCCAAGTAGGAGTGATGTGACAGGGGCGGTGATGGTGTTTGGAGAGTCTTCCCGAAGGTGGTGGTGAGGGCGGTGAAGGTGAAGCGTATGGAGGAAGAAGCTTGCTGGAAACAAAATTCCCATTTAACTATTATTTATTTGAAATATTTGGGTGTGGGTGGAGTACTATGTGGTTGGGTGATTGGGTGTGGCAAGTCTAGCAATCATCGCGGTAGTTGGACACGCGCTATAAATTAAAACTAGCTAAAATTTGCAAAACAACTACGAATTGATTATCAACTATTACTCTATATTATTCTAAAACTTTTTATAAACTCGACTCAAAGATTTATTATTAAAAATATTATATTGCAAATTAATTATTATTATGCTCCTAAAAATGACTATTTACCCCTGCTAGATAAACGGGGTATTACATCCTTCCCCCCTTAAATACAGCTTCGTCCTCGAAGCTAAAATCAACCGGCTAATCATAATATTCAAATCATCTAACAAGTAACTGTCTAACATAATTTATATCACATGGATGGCAAGTAACTTCACATAACAAATAGTAGCAAGTAATCATTTTACGACATACGCAATGCAACAAATAAAGTCAAATAAGGTCGTAGTCACGTCTATCTAATTAGGTGGTCATAGTCTCATTTGGGTTCTAAGTCTCAAGGTCAATTAAATCTCAAAGGTACTAAAATAGCAGACTAGGGCATAATAGTATTAAACAAAGGGTTGCATCCTCTCCCCCTTAGAGAGTGACGTCCCCGGAACTCCACGTACCTCATTAAATAAATGCGGGTACTTCTTTCTCATCTCTTCTTCAGCCTCCCAAGTTACTTCTTCTGTTTGGTGGTTGGTCCAAAGAACTTTGACCAGTTTTACGCTCTTGGTTCTTGTATCCCTTGTCTTTGTGTCCAGTATCCTGACATGTTGCTCCTCGTAGGTCAGTGATGGATCAAAATCCACTGGTTCTGGGTCCAAGATATGATACGGGTCTGGTATATACTTCTTCAGCTGGGATACGTGAAAGACATTGTGTACTCGCCCCAAGTTCGATGGTAAGTCCAGTCGATACGCAACTTCCCCTATCTTCTCAATAACATCGTATGGACCAATAAATTTAGGGCTTAATTTCCCTTTTAGGTTAAACCTGGTTACCCCCTTAGTAGGTGAGACTCGCAAGAAAGCTTTCTCTCCTACTTGAAACTCCAGTGGCCTTCTCTTCTGATCTGCGTACGACTTCTGCCTGTCTTGAGCTGCTTTCATTCTCTGCTGTATGAGTCGCACTTGATTCGTCATGTCTTCAATCATTTGTGGGCCAATGATTACCGTTTCGCTGATGTCACTCCAACATAGTGGAGATCGACACTTCCTTCCATAGAGGGCTTCGTACGGTGCCATCCTGATGCTAGCGTGGTAGCTGTTGTTGTAGGAGAACTCTATTAACGGCAGCTTATCGACCCATGAGCCTTGGAAGTCCATAGCACAGGCTCTTAACATATCTTCTAGCGTCTGTATAGTCCTCTCCGTCTGACCGTCTGTGGCTGGGTGGAAAGCCGTACTGAATTTCAGCTGAGTTCCTAGTGCTTCTTGAAGCGCTTTCCAGAAATGAGAGAGAAAGTTAGGGTCTCTGTCCGAGATTATCGAACTCGGAACCCCATGATATCTCACGATGTTTCTGACGTATGCATCTGCCCTTTGCTCCATGTTCCACGTGTCCTTCATTGGGATGAATCGCGCTGTCTTGGTTAGTCTGTCTACGACTACCCATATCAGGTTGAGACCATTCTTCGACGTAGGTAGAGCTGTGACGAAATCCATTGATATGGAGTCCCACTTCCAGACTGGAACATCCAACAGTTGGAGTAGACCTCCCATTCTTTTGTGCTCGAACTTCACTTTCTGGCAAGTTAGGCATCTAGCCACGAACTCAGCTACTTCCTTTTTCATATTGGGCCACCAGAACGTCTTCTTCAGATCCTTGTAAAGCTTATCGCCTCCAGGGTGAACTGAATATGGAGTGTTGTGTGCCTCTTGCATCAGCTTCTCCTTAACCCCTGAACACTTATGCGGCACGCACCATATTCCTTTGTAGCGAATGCTCCCATCTTCGTGAATCTGGAACTCCTTGGCCTCTCCTGCTGCAATCTTCTTCTTGATCCTTTCGAGCTTCACATCTCCTGCTTGATTGCTTCGTATTTCTTCGAATAAGTCTGGTACTGCTGTCATGCTCCCGAGCAGCTTTTGCACCGTTCCTTGTTCCACCACTTCGATGTTGAGCTTCCAGAACTCGTGACATAAGGCGTTCACTGCATGGCTCGATTTACGACTTAGCGCGTCAGCGACTACATTAGCCTTCCCTTCGTGGTACTGGATGTGTAGATCGTATTCCTTGATAATCTCCAGCCATCTTCGTTGCCTGTTGTTTAGCTCTTTCTGCGTGAAGATATACTTCAGGCTGCGATGATCTGTGTAGAGCTTGCAAACTGCCCCGTAGAGATGATGCCTCCATATCTTCAGCGCGAAGACTACTGCTGCCAGCTCCAGGTCATGTGTAGCATAGTTCTCCTCGTGTGGCTTCAGCTGCCTCGAAGCGTAGGCAATCACCCTTCGGTCTTGCATCAGCACACATCCAAGTCCTTTCTTTGACGCATCGCTGTATACCTCGAACTCGCCAGATTCGTTTGGCAAGGCTAACACTGGTGCTGTAGTGAGCTTCTCCTTCAGAGTCTGGAACGCCTCTTCACAGCTGTCGTCCCAGTGATACTTCACCGCCTTCTTCGTCAGCGTAGTCAATGGCCTGGCAATCTTCGAAAAGTCCTTCACGAAACGCCTGTAGTAACCGGCTAAGCCGAGGAAACTTCGAATTTCGGATACGTTCTTCGGTGTAGGCCAGTCCTTAACCGCTGAGACCTTTGCTGGGTCAACGGATACCCCTTCCTTGGAGATGATGTGGCCTAGAAACGGCACACGATCCAACCAGAAATCACACTTTGAGATCTTGGCGTACAGCTGCTCTTGCCTCAAGGTCTGCAATACTTCTCGGAGGTGCCCTTCGTGATCCTCTTCGTTCTTCGAGTACACCAGGATGTCATCGATGAAGACAACCACGAACCGGTCTAGAAACGGCTTCATTACTCGGTTCATCAAGTCCATGAATACGGCAGGAGCGTTGGTCAAACCGAACGGCATAACCGTGAACTCGTAGTGACCGTACCTTGTGCTGAAGGCCGTCTTTGGAATATCTTTCTCGGCTACGCGGAGTTGATGATAACCAGATCTCAGGTCGATCTTGGAGAAGACACTGGCTCCTTGCAGCTGATCGAATAGATCGTCAATCCGGGGTAGTGGATACTTGTTCTTGATAGTGACGTTGTTTAGTTCCCGGTAATCGATGCATAATCGTAGGCTCCCGTCCTTCTTCCTGACGAACAGCACTGGTGCTCCCCAGGGTGACACACTAGGTCGTATGTACCCCTTCTGTAGAAGTTCTTGTATCTGCTCCTTCAACTCCTTCAATTCCACAGGTGCCATCCGATACGGCGCCTTGGAGATGGGTGCAGTTCCAGGTGCTAAGTCTATAGTAAACTCCACTTCTCGTTGAGGTGGCATTCCGGGAATCTCGTCAGGGAATACATCAGGAAATTCCCTCACGACTGGTATCTCGTCCAGCACATTTTCCTTCTTGGTTACGTCTTGGACATAACACAAGTAGGCAAAGTTCCCCTTCTTCATCTGATTGATTATAGTCAAGGCAGACACTAATCTGATTCGAGGTTCAGTGGTGATACCACGATAGGTGATCTTCTCTCCTTTAGGTCCCTTTAACCGAACCTTCTGATCATGGCAGTCAATAACTGCCCTATACTTCCCAAGCCAGTCCATCCCTAGGATCACGTCTATGCCTCCTAGGAGGAATTTTATTAAGTTGGCAGGTAAGGCGCAGGTTAGGATTTTGAGTTCTACCCCTTCGAATATGGTATCACAGACGGTTATCTGGCCATTAGGGGTTGCTACTGGGATAGATATACTAGATGAGCTAAGCAAACCCAATTTCTCAGCAAACGAGGATGATATAAAGGAATATGATGCACCAGAATCAAATAGCACGAAAGCAGGTTGCTCATGGATAGAGAAAGTACCCGTGACAACTCCATGTGCAGCTTCTGCTTCAGTCTTAGTCAGCACAACAATTCTTCCCACGTTTGCATTTTGAGCTCCTGCTCCTCCTGCTCCAGCTCCATTGTGGTTGTTCCCGTATCCAGCATTGTTGTTTCCGATTCTGGGTTGGCCTCCGTTCTGGCCTGCATTGCCTGGGTTGTAGTTCTGCTGCTGTAGATACTGCTTTATGACATGGCAGATCTAGGCCACGTGGCAACCATCCAGCACACCATATTGTGCTCCACACACACAGGATCACCATCCGAGCTGATCCATGTGGGGGCTGCGAGACAGAGCCCTCGCATACCACTGCACGGGACTTGTAGGGACTTTGTGGTCTGGAGGCTAGAGTAAGCCCTGTCGCGTGCGAGCCAAGCCCGCGCGCGACCTTTAGTAACTGTTTTGAGAGATTTATGGCACGAGCTCCATAAACCCGGTCAATCCGGTCAAACCCGGTCAACCTCGTAACGGTTCCGGTACTCGCGCACCACGTGCTCTAACGGTTCCTATATACTCGGACGAACGTGCCGTTATGGTTAAGCTAATTAAGCCGCCATCAATGGGCGCATTAACCACACTACAACGGTCACGTTCTCCAGTATATATACATCGTTACCCTTTCCATACAAAGGGGGACACACTGCCATACGCGGAAGCTCTGCCAAACCTCTGTCTCTCTCTCAGACATTGCTACTGACTTACTCTCTCCCTACGCACACCCCTATTCTTCCTGTGCGATCCCTGATCCACTACGTACGGTGTACACGGAGGTCTCCCCGCCGGAATCTCTTGTGCACATTTTGGTGAACCCGACGTGAAACTTACCAGCAAGAGCAACCATGTCCCAGGAGGACGATGTCAGCAACCGATCTCCTTCCACTGAAACTCCCTCGGGAGACGAGGCTCGCCGTACTCCGACGACTCCCGGCGAGGCGCCAACTTTGGAGTCTTTGGACGCCACTGTCCAAAGTCAGGCAAAAGCTCTCAAGTCTCAGTCCGCGCAGTTAGAACGGATCTTGGCCGTTCTGGGCACTCTTGCGCCAAATCCTCCACCTGCCACCGCTATTCCCCAGGGAGGAGGAACCCCTACCGCTCCAGGATTGGGAGTGTCGGCCACGCCTCCCAACCCTCATCTGCAAACTCCACCGTCGGCCACGTAGCTGCCTTCGGTCCAAGGGTCGACGGCACAAATGCTGCCCCCTGCCGCTCACGCCTCTCAGCCCCCGGCTTTGGCGTCCAACCCAGCTCTGCAGTACACTCTGCCTCCACCAGCGACAATCTGGGGAAACGCGGGTAGCCAATACACTCCCAATCCTCCGGCAGCATATGTGTCGCCACCGCCTACGGCAACCCCTCCGTCAACTACCGAGGGAAGCATTCCAGAATGCATGACGTCTTTGCAGAAGCGCGTGGACTCCATCTTGGCTCATCAGTCGTTCGCGGATACCATCATCCCGAAGCTAGACAACGATCCACCCATCCCACGAGAGATCTATCTCATGCCTAACCCGGCGGGGTACAAGGCTCCCAAATGGGACAAGTTCGAGGACGTCAATGGAAACGCTCATGAGCATGTCATGCGTTTCATCGATGTCATGGGTCCATACGGGGCCGATCCCAAACTGCTGATGCGGGAATTCCCAAAAACTCTTGGGAATGTAGCATACAAATGGTACCGAACATTGGAGGCCGGATCTGTGAAGACTTGGGACGACATGGTCCAGAAGTTCTATACCAAGTTCTTCCAGATGGAAGAAAAGGTGACGATGATCCATCTCTCACGGATGTATCAGAAACGCGAGGAAGATGGAATCACTTTCATCAAGAAATTCAGAGCGAAATCCTTGGAATGCAAGGATCCAATGCTCGAAAGCCGGCTCGTAGAGATATGCCTGCAGTGCATGCGAGATGAATACAAAAGCATGCTGATCAATTTACAAACACCAACGTTTTCAAAGCTCATCGAATGCACGATGAACATCGAGCCCATTGTCGAGAGACAGAGAAAGAAGAGCGCTCCAGAACGACCTGCGAGCGGCACCACCTACAAGATCGACAGATTTGGCTACAAGCGGGGACGCGAAGCTGAGGTCAATGCAGTTTCGCCCCAGAAGCAAACAAAGCTTGCAAACTTCGATGCACCACCTCTGCCATGCTCGGTGGAGGAAGCGAGCGATCTTTGCAGACAATGGCGTAAGGACGGCGTCCTGCCACCGCTCGAGAAAGCACCCTCCAAGGAGATGACGAGGGACCCTAAGTGGTGCGAATACCACGGCAAGGTCATGCACCCCACAGCCGAGTGCAAGAAGCTCAGATTCACGCTCGATCAGAAGATGAAGAGTGGCGAACTCATCGTCAGCGACCATCGGAAGGATGTGCGCAACAACCCGCTGCCTGCCCATACAGATTCGGGCTCAAAGGGCAAAGAGGTCGCCATGATCTCGATCGTGGACTTGGAAGAAGTCGCAGAAGATGGTCTGCCCATCATTGCTGAAATCCATGAAGATGAAGACTACAGCATGGACACGGAAGATGAGCGTGCCGACCGCATGAAAGGGTCGCACGGCTTCGACAAATTCTTCAACGAGATGAATTTCTCCGAAAAGTGTCGAGCGGACATGACAAAAGCAATCTTAAGGGTAGCAGAGGACTACGGGGAGGACCTCGTGGTCTCCAACGGGAAAGTCGTCAGGGCGTCCCGTTCCACAGAAAAGATTATGACCCTTTCTGCCAGCGACAAGAAGACAGATGCGAGCCACCAGAGGCCCCTGTACGTGACCGCCATCATCAACGGCGTCGAATTCAAGCGAGCATTCGTCGATGGAGGAGCAGCGGTCAATGTTGTTCCACTCCACACACTGAAGCTAGCAGGGATCCCCGAGCACAAGGTAGTCAAGCGTCCATCCCCGCTGGTGGGATTCGGAAGCGATTCCAGAATGACGATCGGTGGATCCGCCTGGGCGTTCAGATCGGCAAAATCAAGTGCTCGGCGAAGTTCTATGTCATAGACGCGAACACCACATATCACATGATCATAGGTCGGGCCTGGATTCATCGCTTTGACGCAATCCCTTCGACGGCTCACCAGGTGATGAAAGCTATCTGGAACGACAGGATTGTCGAGATACCGGCCTCAACTAACCCGTTCAACTTGGACGAAGCACATCTCAGCGAGGCGGTGTGGTTCACCGAGATGGCGGACGAGCAAACACCCGGACCATTCAACCCCACTCCTTTACCTCTCTGGGAGGACATCAAGGACCAGTCACCTGCAGGCGTGATGGTGACAAGGGGGGATACCAAGGAAACGCCGCCTACTCACGAAGAGGCGCCGCGCATCGCATGTCACCGCAAGAGTGTGTACACTCTGAAGAGGATCGCAAAACATGACCCCGAGGGCAAGGAGATAGAGAGCTTCTACGCCAACGGGAAGAAATGCTATCGCATATGAAGGTGCGCGGGGACGTCCTCACACGGGCATGGGGATGTCCCTGGGCAAATCAATCAAATCGAGCAAGTTGCGCTGACAGAAGAGCCAACACAGGGTACTCCAGAGGAGAAACTCAAAGAAGCGCCCGAATGCATGGAAGACAGGCCAAGACCACAAAAGCAAGAGCTTAAGGAAATGTTCCTCAGCCCGAACGAGGAAAAGAAAAGGCCAGTCTTCCTGAGTGCGGACCTCACAAGCGAAGAGGAACAAGGACTGCTGCAGCTCCTAACTGAATACAAGGACGTGTTCGCATGGGAATACGACGAGATGCCGGGTCTGGACACGAGCATCACCATGCACCGTTTAGATATCATCCCAGGGTCTAAACCGGTCAAGCAAAGCACCAGAAGCTTCAGGCCGGAGCTCAATGTGAAGATCAAGCAGGAGATTGTCAAACTCTTAGACGCCAAGTTCATAGAGCCAAATCACCATCCCACATGGTTGGCCAACATCGTGCCAGTGGTGAAGAAGAACGGACAGCTCCGCATCTGTGTGGACTTCCGAGATCTCAATCGCTTCTGTCCTAAGGACGATTTCCCACTGCCTAACATCGACTTGCTCATTGATTCAACGGCAGGCCATCGCATGTTCAGTTTCATGGACGGCTTCAGCGGGTACAATCAAATCAAGATGGATCCCGAAGATGCAAGGAAAACTGCATTCATCACTCCCGTGGGGGTATTCAACTATACGGTAATGCCATTCGGTCTTAAGAATGCAGGCGCAACCTATCAGCGGGCCATGATGGCTCTATTCCACGACATGATGCACAAAGAAGTGGAATTCTATGTGGATGACTTGATAGTCAAATCCAAGTATGAAGCAGATCACCTTGCAGACCTGCGAAAGGTATTCAACAGATGCAGGAGCTTTCAACTGAAAATGAACCCCATGAAATGCGCATTCGGCGTGACTTCGGGGAAGTTTTTGGGATGTGTAGTTCATCGCCAAGGGATCGAGCCTGACCCTGCGAAAGTGTCAGCCATCACCAGCATGACGCCACCTCACGACCAAAGTACCTTGAAAACATTCTTGGGAAAATTGTCATATCTGCGGAGATTCATCCCAGCAATCGCCGAAATCACATGCTGCTTCAGCACTCTTCTCAAGAAGGACGCCGCGTACAACTGGGCTCCTGATCACGAAGCCGCATTCGAAAAGCTAAAGGAGCTACTCACATCCCCAAAGATAATGATCGCGCCTCAACTGGGATCACCGCTTCTGCTATACCTTACATCGACAAGGAAATCTATAGGAGCACTCTTGGCTCAGGTGTATGAAGGCCAAGAGAGGCCCATCTATTACATCTCTCGCATTGTGCAGCCTGCTGAATCAAGGTACACAGACATCGAACGTCATTGCCTTGCTTTATTCTTCGTAATAGAGAAGTTGAGACACTATTTTGCATCGCACAAAGTAGTGGTGGTCACCAAAAGCGACCCCATAAGATACCTGCTAACTCACACTACTCCGAGCGGGAGATTGGCGAAATGGTATATGACCATCTCTCAATACGATATCACATGCGTGAAACCAAGAGCGATCAAGTCGCAGGCGGTAGCAGATCTGTTGGCACAGTTCCCCGACAACAGTCACGAACCTGTGATCGAGGAAGAGCTCGAAGGCCCTGAAATCTACGCGATTGACGTGCCCTATTGGACCCTCCACTTCGACGGTTCGTCAACCAGAAAAGGTGGAGGCATTGGGATAGTCTTGACAAAGCCGGACGGGGAAGTCATACAGATGTCCGCAAAACTCAACTTCGCAGTCACTAACAACGAGGCGGAATACGAGGCTCTGATCGCGGGGCTCCGTGCGGCGAAAGCTTTGGAAGTGAGCAACTTAACAGTCATGGGAAATTCCAAACTAATTGTTAAGCAGGCCTCAGGCGAATATGGTTTAAAGGAGATCAACCTCCTGCCATACCGCACCCTAGTGCAAAAGCTGATGCAGCAATTCTGCGACGTGAAATACGAGCACAAACCCCGAGCGGACAACAGGCATGCAGACGCCTTAGCAACTCTGGGATCTAAGGTCAGCATAGACAAATGCCCCGCAAGGATTGCCATCGAAGTGCGAACATCGTCGGCATTAACAGAAGATGCGTGCGACGATGAACACATGGATGACGCAGACTGGCGAAAAGCAATCTTGCAAGCTATTGCGAAAGGTACCAGCAGCGAAAGCTGGGTACTCACGAAAGGATACTGCATCCACGACAACACCCTTTACTACAAGGGTCCTGGAGGAATACTCATGCGATGTGTCTCCGAGCAAGAGGGACAACAGCTGTTAGAAAAGATTCACCAACACGCTTGCGGAGAAAGCGAGGTGTCAATCTACAGGAAAGCTCAGAGATATGGCATTCATTGGCCAGGCATGTCAACAGCTGCAGCCCTGATACAAGGGAAGTGCGAAAGTTGCGCACTAATCAAAGACTCTCTACTCGTCGCTCTAACCGATGACGACGCAGATTGGAGGAAGCCATTGTTTGAGTTCCTCACCAAGGGCACCGTACCAGAATCGAGAAAAGAAGCTGACAAATTGAAAAGGAAAGCGTCTCGATATGTGGTCCAGGAAAACCTGCTCTGGCGAAGAGGTCACGAGGGCAACTTGCTGCGATGCCTAGACGGCAGGGAAGCACAAGAAGTCATGGACCTTTCCCATCAAGTGGAACACCAGGGAGGTGCGAAATTATGCAGACAACTCCTCTCAATCGGATACTTCTGGCCCACGATGGAAGTCGATTGCCGCACCAAAGTGCGACGCTGCCAAGAATGCCAATTCAAAGGGAACCTAGTGCACGCTCCCGCCGTGGATCTACATGCATTAGGAACGCCATGGCCATTTCATACATGGGCTCTGGACTTCATCGGCCCCATCCGACCAACGTCACATGGGAATCATTTCATTCTCACCGCAACCGAGCTGTTCACCAAATGGGTGGAAGCAATACCACTGAAGACGGCAAACGCGCTGGCTGTGGTTAACTTCATCCAGGGAAACATCGTATGCAGGTTCGGAATCCCAAATACTATTCTTTCAGATAACGGTACTCCTTTTGTTAATCGTCAGGTAGCTACGAAACTCGCGGAGTACAATATCAGGCAAATATGCTCCACCCCCTATTATCCGAAGGGAAATGGACAAGCCGAAGCGACTAACAAAACGCTGTTGCGAATTCTGAGCAAGATGGTCGCAGATGACCACAAGAAGTGGGCCGACTCCCTTAACATAGCTCTGTGGGCCTACAGAACTTCTCCAAGGACACCTACAGGGGCCTCGCCATTTCTACTATGTTATGGGGCCGAAGCTGTGGTACCTGCGGAGGTCAGAGTCAATTCGGCAAGGCTAGCCTTCCATGCACTCTATGAAAATCAACGCGATCATGATTTAGTCTTGCTGGAAGAAAAGCGAGAACAAGCCAAAAAGACTAACAAGCGGTACCAAGAGAGAATCGCTCGCGCCTATAACAAGACAGTCCAGCGACGGGATTTCGCAGTTGGCGACCTGGTCTTGCGCGCGTCTGATCACTGCATGCGAGAAGCAACTCACCCGAAATTCGCAGCTAATTGGGAAGGACCCTTCGAAGTCACAGAAGTCTTCGATAGCGGCTACTGCAGCATACGAAGGTTGCACGGCACAACCTCAACTCCAAGCTCAGTCAACATGCGCTGGATCAAGAAGTACTATCCTTGACTTCTCTTATTTCATACGTTTTATGATAACGTTGCTTAATGTCTCATGTGGCTATGATTAACGCAATCTCCTCTCCCATATGAGAGGATTGTAATCCTATATCTCACATATGAGAATGTCATAATAAAAGAATTCTCCCAAATGAGAAGTTCATGTTTCTAGCTGTTTATATCGCTCTATTTAATTTGTTATTACTGTTAACAATGATTTATTTGCTGCAATAGCAGCAAATACAAACGCGATCTTAATTGATCATCAAAGCCTATCTCATACGATAGCAAACACGATCTCAATCGATCATCTAAAGCCTATCTTTTACGATAGCAGTCAAACGCAAACGCGATCTTAACCGATCATCAAAGCCTATCTCTTGCGATAGCAGCAAATACAAACGCGATCTTAATTGATCATCAAAGCCTATCTCATACGATAGCAAACGCGATCTTAATTGATCATCAAAGCCTATCTCACACGATAGCAAACGCGATCTCAATCGATCATCCAAAGCCTATCTCTTACGATAGCAAACGCGATCTTAATTGATCATCTAAAGCCCATCCCTTACGATGGCAGCCAATGCAAATGCGATCTTAATTGATCATCAAAGCCTATCTCTTACGATAGCAAACGCGATCTTAATTGATCATCTAAAGCCCATCCCTTACGATGGCAGCCAATGCAAATGCGATCTTAAGTGATCATCCAAAGCCTATCTCTTACGATAGCAGTCAACATAAACGTGATCTTAATTGATCATCTAAAAGCCCATCTCTTACGATGGCAGCCAATGTAAATGCGATCTTAAAAGATCATCCAAAGCTTATCTCTCACGATAAGCAGTCAACATAAACGCGATCTTAATTGATCATCTAAAGCCCATCCCTTATGATGGCAGCCGATGCAAATGCGATCTTAAGTGATCACATAAGCCTATCTCCTACGATAGCAGCAAAAAAATACAAAAACAATCTCAATCGATCATCAAAATCCTATCTCTCACGATAGCGGTTTACACAAATGCGATCTTATATGATCTTCTCAAGCCTATCTGTTACGGTAGCAATTTATACGCAAAGTGATTTTAGTTGATCACCCAAGTCCGTATGTTACGATGGTAACGTAACTGCAGAACTTCTTGCTAGACCTTCTAAAAGTCTATCTGCTGCGATAGCAATTCATGCGAGAAACTATCTCAACCAATCCTCTAATAAAGCCTATCTTCTATGATAGCAATTCGCACCGCTCGATGATCTCAATTGATCTGTTAAAAAAAAAAAACTATCTGTTATGATAGCAAAGTTGTGAACGTCATCTCATACGATTTACAACGACCACCTGCAAGCCCATTCGTCAAGATGGCACAGCTGCGAAATTATGATCTCGAATGATCTAGCTAAACATCTGCGCATGTGAAATCATTACATGGCATTATGCAAGGCAAAACAAGCCGAAACGCATGCGAAATTGTATTTTGTTGCAAAGAAAGCAAATGATACAAAAGCTATATATCATTATGAGTCAAATGACTTGCAATTTATCTATCTAGATGGCAGCTTACAAGCGAAAAGCTCGAATCTAACTACACAGCCAACATGGCTAACGATACATTCGAAAAATGGCTGGTAAGCCAGAGATGCGCCAAGGGGACTCTCGACTAAGAAAAGAGAGAATCCACCGGTCCTGACACCGGCAGCACAGTACGCAGATCTGCGGCCAAAGATCTATAGCAAAAGGGATGCTGCCGCGAAGAGATAAACTCGCCATTCGCTACATCCCTAGCAGCAAGAGCTGGGTGAATCCACGTCCAAAGATCTTAGGATCTGACGAGACCCCTGTCTGATCAAGATATGTACCAGAGGAACCACCTGTTCCGGCATATGCAGTCGTGCAAAACAGGGGAAGCCGTCATTCCTCTGGTACTGGGTTCCTTGTCCTGATAGACAAGGGCATTGGCGAGCCTCCTGAGTTCAAGAACGAAGAGGCAAGAAACCCTCCTCCAGGGATGCTGGAGGAGAATTCCGCCGTTCATTACGAGACGGTAGCACGGTCACTTCGGCGCTGCACCTCGCCACGAGGCGGCCGGAAACATGACCTGCACACATAATACACGAAGAAATTTCTTCGAATACACATGAGGTATTATCTGCATCCTCTTTATGATGGTTATAAACAGCCATAAGCCTCATAAAGTGGATCTTGGAAACTATTTCTATAGCACGAAGCGCAAACTCAGGATTCAAAACTTGAAGTTGCCACGAATCAACGAAAAACAAGCGTTGAAGCCAGCAGTCGTAAGGACTCACGGCAAAGCACATGTTTGGGATGAAGAACCCAAATGGCAAAGACAGGGTTTATATAGACCCTGTGGAGACTCTTCGGTTGCCTAAGATGAGTCAGCAAAATTCAAAAAGAGGGTAAGTTCAATCACTTACGCCTTGAAAAGCGGTAACAATCAATTACCCTACTAAAGGCTACGACGATTCAGTTGCGTATCCTAATAAATGACGGATAGTCATGATTCGGATGGACTCCCCAACGGAAGCGTGCTTATCTGCCGAGAAATTAGCGCGAAAATCAAGCAGAAAATCAATTGCTGATGTCATAATTGGATATGCACAGAAATGTCCAATCAAATCCCGAAAAGGGCAAAACGGGCAAACTCTTTGTTTGTTGTTAAAAAAAGGGGGAGAAACCCTAGCAATATTACATTAATGTTTCAAAACATTACATTAATGTCTCAGCCATTTTCCTGTTTTCTTTTCAAAATTCGAAAAGTCAAAACAAATTCTTGATTAAGGAATCATGGGGCCCGAACTGCTCGCTCAGCTTCTCCACTTGTTTCACTTCTTGCTTCAGTTGCTCGCACTTGGCATTCATTTCATGATACAGCTTCAGAGCTTCATCAACCTTTTGCTTTTGCTGCTCCACCTTCTGCATCTCAGCTGCGAGATTCTGGTGACCGAGATTCAAAGTTACAGCTGCGCGAATCAGTGTAACTCTGTCCTTGAGGAATTTGAAACCAAGTCTGCCTTGGACTTTGAACAGGAGATTTTGGCACATGCCACACAGCAATTCAGCACTCTGGGCCGAAATGGTCGCAGGTGTAGCCGCAGACAGCTGCTCCATTATCCAGATGGCCTCAGTAAGGAATAGCCTCCTGTCGAAAGGACCGATCTCTAGAGATCTCACAAACGATCGGGGGTATCTGAGACGCATTCGAACCACCCAGTCTACATCGGTTTGCTTCAAACCTGAGACATCAAAAATGGTTATAATGTCAGAACTCGCAAGCAAATAATGCGACGTGCGAACGGTAAATCTTTACTTACCAGTGCCTTCCAGAATTTCATGAAGAGAAGGGATGCGGGCCACTGGGTTGTTCGAAGACTGCCCCCGCTCCATAGCTCTCCTATCAGCTTCGAGCTCCAACCTCTCATAGTCAGGAGGAAGAGTGTAGGCCGCACCAGCTGCGACTACATTCCCAACCTGCGAGCCCCAAATGCTCCACGCAGGAATAGGTGCTTCTGGTCCAGTCATCGCCGGAGGCGAAGGGACAGCCGAAGTCGCTGGGCGGACACTCCCAGATGCGAAAATGTTAGCATCACTTGTCCTTTCTTCCTCACCACCAGTACGGACACCTTCGTCCATCGGCACAGCATCAGCTTCGACATCATCGGAGAGTTCGATGACATCCTCGAGATGCTCACTTACGTGTCCAGCAGCTGCGACGGGCTTCTCGGTATGGGAGCTCGAGATTGGAACACGGGATGCAGAAGGCTGACTTCTCTGCTCCAGCTCAGGTTCCCCAGCATGACCTGCGATACCAAATGCGATAATATGAGGTAACTTGTGTTATAAGTTATTTCGCTATCTTTACTAAAGCTAAGAATAAGCACCTCCACGCGAAGGTGGGATTGAGGTATCCTCATCATACACTAGGGACGTGGAACCGTGCCCTATCAGTGTATCCTCACTAAGCAAATCTTTAAGAGAAGCGTGACCTGGGACGCGAGTAAACCAGTCATGATTTTGCCTCAAGTGGCTACAGCCTAGTATGCGCATATCACTCAAAATAATTACCTGAGGGTTCTCCACATTTGCTTACCAACCAACGGCGAATGTCAAGCTTTGACACACCGTGCTTTAACGCACCCACAATTACATCTCTATAAGTAACTGCGAGATTGAAGATCTCACCTTTATCGCCACCTGCGATCTCTGCGAAGTCCGCTTGGACTTGCTCTAGCTCTGCTGCGTCCTCTCCAGGAACCTCATCTTCCTCCTCCACATGAGGAGCCACTTCTTCGGGAAGCTCGTCTTCCTCGCCAACTGGACGCACTAAGTCGTCAACATGCAGCTCCTCGAGGCTCCGCTGTTTCACAAGCTCGAGCTCCTCTTCCTCTCGCTGCCTTCTTCTTTCAGCAGCCTCCGCGGCTGTCTTCCGGGATTCAGCAAGAACATCCTCGCTTATGGGATCATCTGAAATGCCAGAATGGGCATCTCTCTTTTGCCTCTTGGCCACAAGGCCACCGACGGCTTCATCATCATCATCTGCGAATATATATTTGGTTCAAAGAAAAGAACTACAAAGAAGTTAAGATAAAGGGCAAGGAGATGTGACGGAAGTACCTCCTGATTCTTCCTCGCACATCACAACTGTCGCTTCTTCTTCTTCATCACTTGCTTGGGGCTCCTGTCTCTCTTCCTCCTCTTGGTTGAATGGAACGAAAGTCTCAACTGCGAGATCTTTTCGCACTTTGCTGGGCATACGACCCTTGCCTTTGTCCTTAATGGAAAGGGACCTCACTGGGGGAGAAGCTGGAGCGCTCATAGGGGAAGAAATCGTAATTCCCTTTTGCCTAGGTCTCTTCACTCTCGGCGCCGCAGTCGCTGGAGGGGACGGGTCATCTCTAGGAGGAGACGGAGCCGGAGGATTGTCTATCAGCGAGTCAGCAAAAGTGTTCATGACTCCGCGAACCTTTGTTTCGACCTCGGCGTCCATCCTCCATGCTAGCCGGTACGACTCCCCCCTCCTTCTAGTGGCAACAATGGTGTCCACCAGCGATTTGGAGCGATCACCAGCTGCGAACCTCCGCACATGACACTGAACAATACAGAACGAAAAGCATCAGCGCGAGGAAATCAAAAGGCTCAAAGCACACAAGAAAATTGCTTACCTCAGCAAACGCCTTGCTATATTTGATGACCTGCGCGTCACCCTTCTTGATTGCGTCGACTTGCTCCTTCAAAATGAAATCGGGGCACAAATGATTCTCGCGGTCCCACAGCGAGTAGCAACCATACTCAGACTCGCTCAAACTGCAATTGGGGCGAAACGGAAAAGAGTTTCTCTTGATCAAGGGGGCCTTTCCTGGCTGCGCCGCCGCCTCCGTCTCAATCCTCGTTTGCTGGGCAACCCAGTATGCGATCCAGTTCTGGGAACAACCACCCTTGCGAGTTCCCGCAGGCTGCTCAAAAGGAAGATTGCTCATGAGGACCGTCTTGCACTCCTTTGTCAGCAAACGCTTGTAGCACCCTCTGATAATAGACTGGGGCCAGATCGATGGGGCCACCGCGTCAAAACCAAACTGAGGAGAGACCCGAGTAGGGTCAACATCCACTGTAAGCCTTTCATACCGTGGCGCGAGCTCACGAATATGCTCTGCGAGGGCAGGAAGAGAACCTCGCAGACACCAACAGAAGAAGTCACGATAGCGTTCGTGGAAATGCGGCCCCTTTTCAAAGAGAAGGTCTTCTGACAAGACCATACCTCTGGAAGGGTATAGCTTTGGAAACCACCGTACATTCTCAACACGTGTGGCATAGGGCCTAGCAGTAAACTCCTTTCGTTTGTCGCATATCAAACTCCAAGTGCACTTGGTATTGCTTGCTCCAAACCATCTCGCAGCCCTTCCGCTGTTGCGCGCTTCCGTCTCGCCTGGGGGACACCACTTCTCAAGTGGGAGGGGAGTTGGAGCATAAGACGGCCAGCGCTCGAAAACCCACATTGTCAAAAAGCTGATATTGACAAAGGTCAGGACATCGAGGCGGCCACGCGATTCCCTCATCGCCAGAACCAGCTGATCCAGCCTGTAATATAGCGTCCCCAGGACCAAGGGTCCGAGTGCGACTCTCTGGCCAAGAGCGAGCCTCACAGCAAGTGGCAGCACATGGTAAAAGACCCCGTCATGGGGATGACCATCAATCAGATACCTCGACAGCCAAGCACAGAGAAAGGCACAAAGGGTTAAATGATAGCCCTTGCCCTCTACATAATTCTCGGCCTCCGGGTTCTCGCTCAAAAGCTTCTTAGTGATGCTGCTGTTCGCATAGTCTCGGAAGAAGTACTGCAACCACTTGTTCCAGGTATTCTTCGCAGACGTATCCACTAGCTGCCAGTTCGGAAGAGGCTTTGTAGTGGTCCACCGAGTGGAGATTTTCTTTACCTCTGCTAGGCACTCCTCCATCTGCGCGTACAAGGCCATTTCAGCAGATGTCCTCAAGTGGCTCAAGGGGTCCACCTCGCCCATGGGGGAAAGCTCATACAGCATTTGAACGTCCTCGAGCGTGGGGGCAGCCTCGAACTCAGCAAAATGAAACGTGTGAGTCGCGGGCGAATAACGGGACAGAAGGTCTAGAAGCATGGACTGATCCAACTTCACGGCAGCACCCTTCATAGCACGGATAGCAAAGAAAATGCCGGCTTTATCAAGAGTCTCGGCATGATGATCCAATACGTGGTCAATCCACTCATCCATGTAGTCCAATTTCTGGACAAATGCTTGAGTAGAAATCGCAGTATACGGGAAGTGCCCGTTTTCGATCCCCAATCGGACTACATCCTCGGAACCAACCCACTCGAGCAGGGCTGAGTTAACTGGGCGAGTCAACGTCAGCAATTGCTCAGCAGGAACAGGATCAGGCATCCTCTTCGCCTTCACCCTCGCATGATAAAAATCCTTCCCACCCAGAAAGGGGGCTTTACGCCACAGAGCCTGCGGAAGCTCCGGCATCTCTTCGTCTTCCTTGACGGGTCTGGTTACTCTTGTCTTGGCCATTCCTGTGAAAGGGCAAGAAAAAGGGGGGAGAAATACCACACCACACTTCAGTTTGAATTTTGGAATTTGAGATCTATGCAAACCAAAGCAAACAGTTCCAGTGCCGATTTCAGAAATTGGGGAGTTGATATTGTTGAAAGATTAAAACGAAGCGGGTTCAAATATCAAAAGCCTCTTCACAAATTTCATGGATTTACAGATTCAACGCGATTCAAGGCAAACACTGGTATTTTTAAATCAAAAGTAAACGAGGCCAACCTTGTTTCCTTGAAGCTTGCTTGGATATGCACAATTGGAGAATACGATTTGCAGTTCTGAACTGGTGATTGATTATCTGGATCTGCTCTCGAAGATCTCCGGGTACCATTCACTTTAAGAGAAAGAAGTAATGCTTTGCAATGATGGGATACAAGGTATTTATCCAGAAGAATGAAGGGTTGCGTCCCTTCAGTAGTCGAATCGCAACCGTCACCGTCGTGTCGCGCAATCACAGGACGGGCTGACGTCACGCCTAAAACCCTAAAGGTCAGACGGCACGACTCTAGGGGTTTTAGGTCATAATGACACGCACGGGGGCTGAATCTACCCGTATTTGAATTGGTGCGTGGCGACGACGCGCATGTTGGTTTCCGCGCATGGAAGCCTATACAGCTATGAGCCTTCACGCGCAGAAAGGGGGCTAATGTAGATACTGCTTTATGACATGGCAGATCTAGGCCACGTGGCAACCATCCAGCACACCATATTGTGCTCCACACACACAGGATCACCAGCCGAGCTGATCCATGTGGGGGCTGCGAGACAGAGCCCTCGCATACCACTGCACGGGACTTGTAGGGACTTTGTGGTCTGGAGGCTAGAGTAAGCCCTGTCGCGTGCGAGCCAAGCCCGCGCGCGACCTTTAGTAACTGTTTTGAGAGATTTATGGCACGAGCTCCATAAACCCGGTCAATCCGGTCAAACCCGGTCAACCTCGTAACGGTTCCGGTACTCGCGCACTATGTGCTCTAACGGTTCCTATATACTCGGACGAACGTGCCGTTATGGTTAAGCTAATTAAGCCGCCATCAATGGGCGCATTAACCACACTACAACGGTCACGTTCTCCAGTATATATACATCGTTACCCTTTCCATACAAAGGGGGACACACTGCCATACGCGGAAGCTCTGCCAAACCTCTGTCTCTCTCTCAGACATTGCTACTGACTTACTCTCTCCCTACGCACACCCCTATTCTTCCTGTGCGATCCCTGATCCACTACGTACGGTGTACACGGAGGTCTCCCCGCCGGAATCTCTTGTGCACAGCTGCCTGACATATCCATTTCCTCCATTGTTCTGGTTGCGGTTTCCATTCTGCTGGTTCACGAGCTGCTGGTTGCGGGCAAAGTTGTTTCCGTTCTGCTGACGGTTGCCCTGGTAGTTGTTCTGCTGTGGCCTTCCAAAGTTGCCTCCTTGGATCATCAGCTGGTTCCCGGCTGGTTGAGATCGGCATTCATAAGCTCGATGTCCTCGCCTGCCACAGTTGTTACAAGTGACCGGGTTTCCCTCACAGTCTGCTCCTGGGTGGTTTCGTGGGCACCATTTGCAGAAGTAGCGACGATTCTTCTGAGTCCCAGCATTCTGCTGATTTCCCCGATACTGCCCCTGGTTACCTCCTCCATTGTTAGGCTTGAACCTCTGATTGCCCTTGGCAAAGTTGGTGTTGCTTCCTCCTACCTCCTCAAGCTTGCGTTTCTTGCGATTCTCCTCCTGGGTGACACGAACTCGATAGATGTCAGCAGCTCTGTCGTAGGCTTCATGAAGCGAAGAGTAGGTCCTGCTCAGCAGAGACTCTTGCAGCCTTTCGTGCAATCCACCGATGAATCGGGAAACTTTGGAGTCTTCATCTGGCACCATGTTGCCTACGAATCGTGTCAGCTCAGTAAACTTCCGGAAATACTCAGTCACTGAGTCATTTCCTTGCCGCAGGTTCTGGAATTCCTGTTCCTTGCTCCTCTTTACGTGATGAGGATAGAAACGAGCTCTGAGGGCGGTTTGAAGAGCTTCCCAGTTGAAGTTGGGTTCGGCCAGAAGGGTTTCTCGTACACTTCTCCACCAGAGGTTCGCTTCACTCTTCAAGTAGAAGACTGCGCAGTTCACCTTCCGGTCATCCGGACATTCTATCACCTCGAGAATCTTATCCATTTCCATGATCCAGTCTTCTAACTCGACAGGATCCTCTTTCCCAGTAAACTCCATGGGTTTCATTTCAGCTACTTTCTTGGCCCAGTTATTTCCTGCCTGTCCTCCGTTATTCATCATCTGAGCCATTTGTGCGAGGAATTGCTCCATAGGGATGTTATCAGCCATCTATCCTGGTCAAACTTTCCTATAGTGGTAATGGAAGGGTCTATTAGTCACATCCTACGGTATCCTTGGTTAAGGTCGCGGGAACTTCAATAATCATTTTTCGCAATTAATATATCCAACATTATCACATAAACTAACATGCAGGAAATAGCAACTTTGCAATAAAAGCACATAAGGCTCATATCTGCATAACTCAGCTAATCAAGAAAGAACTTCTTGTGCAAGTTAGATTCTATCTCTTCCTCATAAAATCAGCAAAATATGCATTTCAAATAACTCAGAACCCATAAAGCTGAAAATCAGGATGCGGGTGGGTGGGAGAAATCAAGACCTAAACTACCCGTAACCCCCACGGCTTATCCAATTTTAATTATTTTGTCCTATGTCCATTTTTAGTTGCCCTACAGGTTTTAAATTCCCTTTTTATGGACTGCCTGCTCTGATACCACCTGCAACAGCCCGTGGTTTCCCAAGCCTTCCGTTCCGGACCGGAAAGCCCAGGAGGGGCCGATGCTAAAAGTGACGGCGGAATATCAAAGGCACAACATTCCAAAAGTATTATTTATTATACATTATTAAACTTCATGAAAGTCACTAAACATTACAAAAGTGATTTCAAAAGCTATACATCACCATGCTTGCTACCTAACACTACACGTGAGTCCCGTACCCAGCTTCGCCATAGCCTCCTGCCTCTAAGCCTGCGGTGGGAAGGAAAACAGAACCGCAATTTCTAAAGTCAGCTGTGAAATGCTGAGTAAATAACACCCAAACATGTAAAACAGAAGAAGGAGCTTTACTTTATTATTTGCAATAAAACAGGAGGAATAAAACTTGTAAAGAAAGAACTTCATAAATAAAGTAGGGACCCTTTTTATAAAAATTCTTCTTGTCTTATTATCTCTTCCAAACAGGTATTATCTTCCTCAATCTCATCTTCTTTTCTTTCAAAGCTCATGCCAAAACTGTATTATTAGCTTTGTTGATACGGGGAAGGAACTACTAATCTATCACTAGCAACCATGACCTTAACTGCCGGCAGCCCCCTAAGACTTCTTGCGGCCAGAGAGGTGAGTACATGGAGCGACCCGGCAGGTTGCGACCGGGTAAAAATAAAATCTGATCCTTGGTCGAGTGACTGAAGTCAACACGACAATAAAAATTGCTTCTCCCGCACAACTCTTTCCACTTTACGTTAATTACGCATTATTATTAATCGTGTGACAAGTTCAATTAAATAACTTCTTTGAAATAAAAGGAGACTTCAAATAAAACAAGTAAATAAATAACCGAATAAAAATGCATTTTGAGACAAGAAATAAAAGTCATATTAAGACACGAAGGAAGCTAGGCTCAAGGCTTGGCATGTTACTTACCTTACTTCTGTAGCACTAGCACGTTCTAGAAAAATCTCGACCTACAAACCGTCACCTACAACCCGTAACTATTATGTCAACAAATAATCCAACAAAATACTACTCGTCCTAATAATATTCTCTTTTAATTCTACCCAACCCCTCTAGCTAACTTCCCTAACGTTAAAATTCGTTATAAACTTCTATTATAAAACCACGACTATTAATATTGCTATTATTATTATTATTAACTATTATTATTATTATTATTATTATTATTATTATTATTATTATTATTATTATTATTATTATTATTATTATTATCAACTATTATTATTATTATTATTAGCTAAAAGTGCCTAACTAACTAGAGAAATTATTTTATAAAATACTTGATAAAGTAGTGAAACAAAACTAGTTTATCTTTAATGAAAAATACATTATTATTATTTCTATAATTATTTATACAATATTCAAAACTATTTAATTTAAAGAGAAAACTTTTACTAAATACTAACCACAACAAAACAACATTTAAGGCCTAGCAAAATATCCAATTTGCAAGTATTAAACATCCAAGTTATTAACAATATTTATTTAACAATATTTATTTAAAGCTTTAGCTAAAAATATTTCTTATTTAATTTTTAACGAACAAACGGCATGCTATTTTAATACCAAAATTACTTTTCCAAAACGAGAATGAAAACTAGTAGTTTTAGAAATTATTTATATTTTGAAATTATTATTTTTATTTTTAGCGAAAAGTGACAAGTTTAAGTTAAATACACAAAAACCCCCATTCGTATTAAAAGTCTACAAATTCTTCAACTAGCCACCAAACAAGTTTAATAAAGTATACTAACAGCCCCTAAAGCTTCTGAAATTACAAACAGTACCCCTAGGTCATGTTTAACAGTTTGCAAAAACTACACTTTTACCCCCCTTCTTCGACAACTTCATTTTCTTCAATTTAACTACGATTCAAGCTATCGAACTTCAATTCTAACAACATCAAACAACTAATCAGAAGGTGTAGGACGTACCTAGGCCAAGAATGGCCGAAAATCGCTAAGAAATGGGTCGGGTCGAAGCTTGGCGTCGGGGTCGCCGGAGTTGGACCTTGGAGGTCAGCTCTAATGGCTTTCCCAGCCTGGTTTGAGGCTCCTGGTGAGCTGGTCGGGGCACTAAGAGTCTTCTGGAAGCAAAGAAGTGGACTGGGTGCTGCTACGAAGCACTCGCCGGAATTTGGCCGAAGCTTGGCCGGTAACAATGGCTGCGACGGTGGCGGCAGTGGCTGTACTCCTCTGTCCCGCTGCTGCAGCTGTTGCTAGCCTCTGTTTCAGGGAAGAGGAGAGGGCGAGGATGATCAGAGATGGACAGAGAGGCCTCCGGGGATGAGAGAGAGAAAAGTGGGTCTTCTTTGTGGTTGTCCGACGGCGGCGATGGCGGCCGTGGTAGTTGCTGCCACTGCTTCTATTCTGCTCTGGAGAGGTCTGAGAGCAGAGAGGGAGGGAGAGAAAGAGAGAGTGAAGAGGGTGGAGGCAGTGGGTTGTTCCTGCTCGGGTTTTGCCGCCGGTGGTTATGGCGACGATGGTGGTGGCTGGCTGCTGCCACCACTACTCCGTTGCTGCTGGTGGGGTTGTTGAGGGCAGAGAGCAACAGAGAGGTGGAGAAGATAGGGAGTTGGGCAGCGAGAGAGAAGGAGAGCTGCTGGGTTTCTTCTCGGGTGGTGTTGGTGAAGATGGTGGCAATGGTGATGAGGGAGGTGGTGGTTGTTGTGAGTGGCTGCTGGTGGGAGGAGGTGGCTGGAGGGAGCTTATATAGGTGAGGTTACTTGGGCTCCAAGTAGGAGTGATGTGACAGGGGCGGTGATGGTGTTTGGAGAGTCTTCCCGAAGGTGGTGGTGAGGGCGGTGAAGGTGAAGCGTATGGAGGAAGAAGCTTGCTGGAAACAAAATTCCCATTTAACTATTATTTATTTGAAATATTTGGGTGTGGGTGGAGTACTATGTGGTTGGGTGATTGGGTGTGGCAAGTCTAGCAATCATCGCGGTAGTTGGACACGCGCTATAAATTAAAACTAGCTAAAATTTGCAAAACAACTACGAATTGATTATCAACTATTACTCTATATTATTCTAAAACTTTTTATAAACTCGACTCAAAGATTTATTATTAAAAATATTATATTGCAAATTAATTATTATTATGCTCCTAAAAATGACTATTTACCCCTGCTAGATAAACGGGGTATTACATCCTTCCCCCCTTAAATACAGCTTCGTCCTCGAAGCTAAAATCAACCGGCTAATCATAATATTCAAATCATCTAACAAGTAACTGTCTAACATAATTTATATCACATGGATGGCAAGTAACTTCACATAACAAATAGTAGCAAGTAATCATTTTACGACATACGCAATGCAACAAATAAAGTCAAATAAGGTCGTAGTCACGTCTATCTAATTAGGTGGTCATAGTCTCATTTGGGTTCTAAGTCTCAAGGTCAATTAAATCTCAAAGGTACTAAAATAGCAGACTAGGGCATAATAGTATTAAACAAAGGGTTGCAATGTGCATGTGGTCGACCTCAAAATGGTAGTCTAGGGGAAGTCTATGACCCATTTCGTCGCGGTCAGAAAATAAAAATGAGCATGATGGTTAACGAACCGAAAACTGTCAAAATTCCTAGAGGTGATTTGCCCCGCGGCATAGTCAGTAGGGATCTCGTCCCGGTCTTGGTCAAGGACTGGCACTTCGAACTCCATAACAGGCAAAACCTCGAAAAACGTGCCAACTCGGGAATTTAAAGCAAAAAGCGTGAAACGTGCACGTAACAAGTGTGTCTCAATAGATAGTCCACCTAAGAGCTACCAGAGGTCCACACGGCAAGTGCCGCTCCAAAATCAAAAATACCGAAAATAACGGGCCCGGCTACGGGCCGTGCCAAAACGGAAAATAAAGAGAGAGATGAGATTTTCGACCTTCCCTAAACAGGGGTGAAGACCGGAGATTCTGCCCGAAAATTCGCCGGAAAAGTCGCCGGCGGTCGCCGAAAAAATCGCCGGAAAACGTAACTGTCCGGAATTGAAATCCGAACCCACCAAATCGAAGCCCTCGATCTCCTCTTTCACCTTCCCTTGTACGGTTTTTGCTGGTTCTTGCTCTAACACCTTCGAATCGGCACTTTTCCTCAAGAACACGCCACTTTTAGATGGAAATTTCCCGCTCGATTTTTGCTTGTTTCTGGATTTTGATGAATGAAACTTGCTCCTTGCGATGAGGGGATTCCAGAAATGTGCCCGGATTTTGATTCTGAGGTCCGAGGCAAACTTCGTGTTCTTCAAGTGGGAGAAAATGGAGGAAGAGAGAGAGAGAGGAGGGGCAACAATGGTGAGCCGCGGCCTCCCCCCTTATAAACCCTAATTTTTGAAAAATGACCAAAATACCCCTCGAATTTTGAAAAATTACATTTTTTTTCTTTCTGTTTGCGTATATACGCAATACTACGTATATACCCAATCAGAAATCAAAAAGAAAACGAAAACAATAAAAAAAAATTTCCCCTGGTTGCGTATATACGCAGGGCTGCGTATATACGCAACCAGCAGCCCATTTTTTTTTCAAATTGTCTCTCTTCCTCTGTTTTCCCGGTTCAGGCTGTTTTTAATTTTGCTGTTTCTGCACAATCTCAATTTTCAAGTCAAAAACCCGCTCATCTCGCCTCTCTCAAAAATTCAGAACTAAATATTATAACGTAATAAAATAATGAAAAATAAATTAATTAACGATTAATTTGGGTTGCCTCCCAAACAGCGCATTGTGATTTACGGTCGACGGCCCGACCTTGTTACCTCTTACGGGTCATCAAAATAGACCGGACGACTTCGGCGGTCTCGAGATACGGCTTGATCCGATTCCCGTTCACCCTGAAACTGGACTTGTCTTTTGGATTCTCCAGCTCGAATGCTCCCCATGTAAAAATCTGCTTGATGATGAACGGGCCCGACCAACGAGACCTCAGCTTTCCCGGAAAAAACCGCATCCGGGTATTGTAGAGAAGCACCTTGTCGCCTTCGTTAAACTGCTTTGGCGTGATACGGTGATCATGCCACTTCTTCGTCTTCTCTTTGTAAATTTTAGCGCTCTCGAAAGCCGTTCTGCGGAATTCCTCTAATTCCAGCAGTGCCATCTTCCTCTTATCTCCTGCCAGATTCTGGTCCAAGTTGAGCAGCTTGATGGCCCAATATGCTTTGTGCTCCAATTCCACCGGTAAGTGGCACGCTTTCCCAAACACAAGCTGGTATGGTGACATACCCAGCGGTGTTTTGAAAGCAGTCCTGTAGGCCCAAAGCGCATCGTCCAGTCTGACGGACCAATCCTTTCGGCCGAGATTCACTGTTTTCTCGAGTATGCTCTTGATCTCACGATTCGAAACCCCGGCTTGCCCGTTTGTCTGCGGATGGTAGAGTAACGAGACTTTATGAACCGACACACCGTATTGTTTCAGAACTTTCGCAAAGACTCGATTGATGAAGTGGGAGCCCTCGTCACTGATCATTGCCCTGTGAGTTCCGAAACGAGTGAAAATGTTGCGTTTCAGAAAACGCTCAACGGTGGCTGCATCGTTTTTCTGACACGCGATCGCTTCGATCCACTTCGTCACATAATCTACTGCCAGCAGAATGTAGAGGTTACCCATGGATGACGGGAATGGTCCCATAAAGTCAATTCTCCATACATCAAAAGGCTCTACTTCCTGCCACACGGTCATCGGCATCTCGTCCCGATGTGACGTGTTTCCTGTTCTCTGGCATCTATCACATCCCTGCACATAGTCGTGACAATCCTTGAAGATTTTCGGCCTGAAAAAACCGGACTGCAGTATTTTATGAGCTGTTCGCGTTCCCCCAAAATGACCCCCACACTGTGATGAGTGGCAGTGTCGGATCACGTTCCAGGCCTCGTGGATCGGGATTCACCTTCTCAGGATGTTATCGGCCCCCTGTTTGAATAAGTACGGGTCATCCCAAAAATACTGTCGACTTTCGGAAACGAACTTTTTCCGCTGAGACGGGGTGAGATCCTCGGGAAGCGTGCCAGTTACCAAGTAATTGGCTATGGCATAGTACCACGGTCTCCCGATTTTCACTGCCATGATGTGTTCGTCCGGGAAGTTTTCCTTGATCGGAACCGGGTCCACCTTCACATTTTCAAGTCTGGATAGGTGATCCGCTACCACGTTCTCAACTCCCTTCTTGTCCCGGATTTCCACGTCGAATTCCTGCATCAGTAGTACCCACCTCAACAGTATCGGTTTCGCGTCCTTCTTGTCCAGCAGGTATTTCAGGGCACTATGGTCGGTAAAAACGATAACTTTTGACCCGACCAAATAGGGCCTGAATTTGTCCAGGGCATACACCACGGCCAGCAGTTCCTTTTCTGTCGTGCCATAGTTGAGCTGGGCATCGTTGAGGACCCGGCTCGCATAATAAATGACGTGGCAGACTTTATCCTTTTGCTGCCCCAAAACTGCCCCGACTGCGTAGTCGCTGGCGTCACACATCAGCTCAAACGGGAGCGACCAATCCGGCGTAGTTATAACCGGGGCTGTAGTCAGCTTCTCTTTCAAATGGTCAAAAGCCTGCCGACATGCTGCATCGAAATCAAAGAGTACGTCTTTTCCGAGTAAAGCGCAGAGTGGCTTTGTGATTTTGGAAAAATCTTTGATGAACCTTCGGTAAAATCCTGCATGTCCCAGAAAACTTTTGATCGCCCTTACGTTCGTCGGGTATGGAAGCTGCTTTATCACTCGATCTTAGCCCTGTCCACCTCGAGTCCCTTGCTGGAAATTCTGTGACCCAGCACAATCCCCTCGGTGACCATAAAGTGACACTTTTCCCAATTGAGCACCAAATTCGTCTTCTTGCATCGGATCAGAACCTGACCCAAATGGAACAGGCAGTCATCGAAACTGTCCCCGAACAGTGAAAAGTCGTCCATGAAGACCTCCAGATTTTTCTCGATCATGTCGGAAAAAATCGCCATCATACATCTCTGGAACGTGGCAGGAGCGTTACACAACCCGAACGGCATGCGCCGAAACGCGAACGTCCCGTATGGGCAGGTAAACGTCGTCTTTTCCTGATCTTCCGGGGCTATGCAAATCTGGTTGTACCCGGAATACCCGTACAGAAAACAGTAATAGGCGTGGTGGGTGAGCTGTTCCAGCATCTGGTCCATGAAAGGTAACGGGAAGTGGTCTTTCAGTGTTGCTTCGTTTAGCCTCCGATAGTCCATGCAGATCCGCCAGCCTGTAACGGTGCATTGTGCAATCTGCTCCTGGTCATTATACTGCACCACCGTAATACCCCCCTTTTTGGGCACTCACTGGACCGGGCTGATCCACGTGCTGTCCGATATGGGGTATATGATTCCCGCTTCCAGCCACTTCATGACCTCTTTTCGCACAACGTCCTTCATGTTCGGATTCAGTCTCCGCTGAGGCTGAATCACCGACTTCTTGCCTTCTTCAATTCGGATCTTGTGCATGCAATAGGAGGGACTGGTCCCCTTGATATCTGCAATCGTCCAGGCGATTGCTTCCTTATGCTCTCGCAGTACTTCCAGCAGTTTCTGCTCCTGTTCCTGAGATAAACGAGACGAAACAATTACGGGCAGAGTACTATTTTCACCAATATACGCATACCTGAGATGGCTCGGGAGCGGTTTCAGCTCCAGTGCAGGTGGCTCCTTGAGTGACGGGACCAGAATCATCTTTTGCCCGCCGTCTTCGTCCCGGTGCAAAGTGGTCCAGTCCTCGGCTCTCATGGCGTGCTCGCACCGAGTCTTCTCCTTTTCTTCCCCGTACATGCTGTCGATCTCTTCCCACAATTGGTCCATCTCCTCGTTTTCCCAACCTTCGTCAACCACGTCTATGGCAAAGATATCCTCGTGGTCGTAGTAATTTGGCAGTTGCAGATTTTTGAAAACGTTGAATTTCACCTTTTCCTCGTTAATCTGCATGGTCAGCTCCCCGCTCTTGCTGTTTATCATTGCTTCGCCCGTGGCCAAAAACGGTCTGCCAAGTATGAGCGGTACCTCCCCTGCCTCCATGTCCAGGATGACGAAATCTGCCGGAAAAATCAGCTCGCCAACCTTGACCAGAATATCCTCGATAACCCCATAGGCCTGTTTTACGGACCTGTCTGCCATCTGCAGCATGATTCTGGTGGGTCGGGGTTCACCGACTTTCAAACTCTTGAAAATCGTCAACGGCATCAGGTTGATGCTGGCCCCTAGGTCACACAGAGCCTTTCCTGTGTAAGCATTACCTAGGGTGACCGGTATAACGAAACTGCCAGGATCCTTTCTCTTCCTCGGTAGCCCATTCTTCACACAATTGCTCACTTCTGCCGTCAGGTTTATGGTCTCGAAATCGCTCATCTGCCTCCTCCCATACAAGATGTCCTAGAGGAATTTGGCGTAAGTGGGCATCTTAGCCAAAGCCTCGGCAAAAGGTATGTTAATCTGCAGCTGCTTGAACATCTCGAGAAACCTGGCGTAGTCCTTGCTGTCGTCACTCTTTCTTGTTCGCAAGGGGTATGGCACCTCCTTGGAGACAGGTACCGTTTCTGCGTCTGTCTCGTTCTGCACTGCATCCTGCTCAACCGAGCCCTTTGGCTGGGGGCGGTCGACTGTGCTGTTATCGTGGCCCGACAAGTTGCGTTCCACTTCTTTCGAATTTTCTGCACGTGCGTGGCTAGGATACGGTGGATCCTGCAGTGCCAATCCACTCCGAGTGGAGATAGCATTGATCTGAGCCCGTGGATTGTTTACTGTATTCGAGGGTAGGTTTCCTGGCTGTCTCTCTGTTAGCTGTTGTGCTAGCTGCCCCACTTGTACTTCCAAAACGCGTAATGACGTTTTGGTTGTCTGCATGTCTGCCGTCAGGGCGTCCATGTGCTTGAACCGGGACTCCATAGTCTGGAATATGGACTTGATCTCTTTCATTTGAGCGTCGTACTGCTGCGCAGATGGGACTGACTGAGCCTGCTGGGCCGGGGCAGCCTGCTGGGCTGGTGGCCTGTGCTGGAATCCCGGTGCATAAACTGTTGCGTTCGGGTTTCCGTACCGAAACCCGGGATGGTCTCTCGTGCCCGGTCGGTAGCGGCTAGGGTCCCACTGCTGCTGTACATAATTGGTGTCTTCGGTCATCAGTTCCTCAATGGCCGTGTCCAGATCAGGTTCTTCGACTGCTGCAACAGTCTTCTTATCCGAGTAGACTTTCTTGACCAAGTCATGAACGATCTTGGCCAGGTTGTCTATCCGGTCATCCTCTGCTGGTTCGGCTCTAGCCGTCATCCTGCGATCGTCAAACAGTCGGGTGTCCTGCTTGGCCAACTGCTTCATCAGGTCATACGCACCTTCTTTGTCCACGTGATACAAGAAGTTTCCCCCGGCCTCTCTGTCAATCCTGTCGGCGTTCTCCCTGTCTAGGGCATGGTATAAAACCCGCAGGATCTTTGCGTCTCCAAAACCGTGGTTCGGGCACTGTTTTACCAATCTCATGAGCCTGTCCCATGCGTCCACCACTGTCTCCCCCATCTTCTGTCTGAATGACAGAATCTCGCTCTGTAACTGTATGACTCGGGAGGCGGGATAGAACTTTACCAGAAAATCTGCGACACACTCCTCCCATGTGGTGATGGATCGGGGTGGTCGGGATTCTAGCCAGTCTTTGGCCACTCCGTATAGGCAGTATGGGAATAAGATCAGCATGAGTGCCTCTGCTTCTACCCCCTTGTATCTGACCTTGTTGCAGTAATATTCGAATTTCCCGATAAAATCGTTCGGGTCTTCGTCGGCCCTGCCATGAAACGGGCAGAGAGTTTGTACCGTCTGGATGGTGGATGGTTTGATGTCAAAGTGCTCGGCGGTGATCTCGGGCACCACAATAGCTCGCTCATGCCCCCCGGTGAAGACTTCGAAATTTTCCACCAATGCTTTCCCAGATCGGTTATATGTTCTCTAGTTGCTTCGGGCAGCGAGTCCCGCTGTGACAAGTTCCTCAATGTACCGAGCCATCTGGGTTGGGGTACGTGTCTCTCGTTCCTGTCCACCGGCTTCGGTGTTCTCGGGCGTATCTCTCTGGTTGGTTGCCATCCTGCTTTCTCGGTTTTTGCGGTTCTGTTCGGTGCACAGTTTTTCTGGATTGTCGAGTGGTGGTACCAAATCGCGAGGCAATCTGGGCATCAATTGAACAGTCCTGAAAACGCAGATTCAGAAACGCAGTGAGATAAAAAGAAAAATAACAAAACTGAAAAATAAACGAAAACTCAGAAAACTAATTCTAACAACTAAATAGACCCTAAAAAAGTCCCCGACAACGGCGCCAAAAACTTGATGCGCAAACTAACGTGCTGTCGCAAGTGTACGAATCTTGTAATACCGGGTGTATTTTAAACTCGGGTGATCGTTCCCACGAGGACTATTTCGGGTGTATTCACGTTGTCAGTTTTGGTTAACCGAGTGTAGTAACAAGGAGGAGTAGGTTGTGATTGCAGTTACTAAACTAAAAACAGAAATTAAAACGTAAACGTAAATATTTTTTGTGTCGTTTTCTGAAATAAGTTGAATCGGTTGTTACGATAATAGTTGAGAACTAGGCTCCAGGATCCCCTAGGGTTTCTACAGATTTCAGTTTTACGCTCGATTATGAAAACACTCAGCAGTTTCGATATCTGTGCAACGTACCAGTTGTGCAGTGACTTTTTAGATTACACACGTAATCCCGATCCTGCAGACTTTCGGATTCTTGTTAAGCTGCCTAAATCTGCAGTCTCGGTCTAAGCATGTTAGGGTTTCTAACCTGTCCGAATGGCCCGGGTCAAAATCTCTAACAATTGGTCTCACATTTTTCAATGCTAGCCCTATCTCCCTTTCTCTGATCGGTCTATCAGGGTAAGGTACTAAATCCTGTCTTTTTTTCCTAACCCTAACTTGACGTATTCACCTACAAGCTCGGGTCTATAGCAATCCTGGGTGATCAATCCTATCATGCATATACGATAATAATCAAGGCCAAAATAACCGATACAACTTGCTGAATTAAGATAGTCATCATGAATCCATAAACGAAGTAGTCATAAAATCTGGATACGAAACCCTCGGTTCACCGAGAACCTAGGAAAGAAGTTTAGCTACGACTAGACATAATACAAAACGCAGGTTCTGAATATAAAGAGAGAGAACGAAATCAAACTAAGTCTTCGAATCTCGAATCGCGCTTCCGTGCTCTCCGTGAATGCTCTGACTTGCCCTTCGGTTGTGCTGAGAATTGTGTTGTCCCATCAAAACGAGCCTGGACGAGTCTTTAAATAGTGCTGTTTTCCCCGAAACGTGTGCGCCAAAAATTACGGAATCTACCATCGGTCCACCGTCTTTGACCAAAAAGTCAAACCGGCTGCGTATATACGCAGGGTTGCGTATATACGCAACCAGGGCCAAAATTCCTCCTCCCCATCTCCCTCCCTGCCTGCGTATATACGCAGGCCTGCGTATATACGCAGGCAGGGGGTGGAGATGGGGGCCTTGCTTGGTCCTTTGGTGGGCCTGGTTGGGTCCCCTGGGTCCCACTCTTCTGCCTGACACTCCCGGTTTGCCTCCCTTGGTGTTCTCCTGCTTTTTCGTGTTCCCGTCTTGACCCGGTCCTGTGCACGTTTCCCGAGACGGTCCCGGCTTGGTCTCGGCACGCTTCGCGATGCACCTTCCGAACCTGTTCCTGAAAAGGCAACACGAACGAAAACCCGCGATCATATCCAAATATAGCAATAAATAAGCAGAAATCCAGGAAGTACAAATAAACGTCTCGTTCTAGATTCCCGAGGCATTCTAAGGCATTTTCCGACAAAAACCGCTATTTCCGACACAAACACTCGTGAAATCAGGCTAAAAGATAACCCCTAATTGGGTGTTATATGATATTGATGTTATCTGCACGAATAAGGCTATTTCCCAGGATCGAGAAACTATGGATTGGATATACGAGTGTGAACTGTATGTCTCGTTTTCAATCCGGATATAGAGACAAAGGGATGAGACAATACTTGCACGCGATTTGTCGGATGACTATTTCTATTAGTTGGATGGAATGGATGTGTTGCTAGACACCGCACCATGTTAGTAAATAGTTACTACCAACTAAGTAGAAACCTATGGGGTCACACGCCATATGGATTGAACTAGACTTTGGAATTAATTAATATGATTAACTAATTAGAATGATCAAAGCGCAACAGCTTGCTAACTTAGTAGGACTAATATGCAAGTGAGACTAATCTGAACTTGAGTAGGATTAGGAGAGGTCCTTTATATAGTAAACAAGGAGTTGTTGGACTATATAAAGATTGCTCCTAGCTTCCTTCTTACATACTAATGCTCATAACATTACTTGAGTAGGAGAGAAAGCAAGGAGAGAGAGCAATATCAAGAGGCCGACCGCCCCCCTTGGTCCGCCCCTACGCGTCGGCCACAAGAAGAGGCCGAACCCTCTTCTTTCCTCCGTTGCGTGATTTCTACTTCCTCTTCCACCGTTCCTAGCTAGCATAAGGACTTGGAGGATCTACATCTCAATTCTAGGCGTGGATCAACAGTAGAGACACAACATTATTTGTGCTTGATGTCATCACAGGAGACCCACAAGGTACTTGTTATAATTCCTTTACTATCGTTATATATTCTCTTCCTGTGATCCTTGGAGGGTATTGTGTGGATCATATATTGTTTAATTCCCCTGCGTAATCCGTTAAAAAACCCTACAAGAATAACAGTTTCACTGGGTCTTTAGTGCTCTTATTTGCCACACCTTTTCTTCTCTTAGATCCCCTCTTCTTCTTCTTCTCTTGAAGCGCCAAAATATAATCCATATTCTTCTTAATCCTTTGTTGAGCCTCATCCGCAACCACAATCTGTCGATTGTCACCATCCTTCTCCTCTATTATGGCTTTCTTAGCTGATCAAGATTCAGAAGCCTCTTCACATCCTCTGCCCCTTTTTGACGGAGAAAAGTCGTTCAAAGATGGTTGAGATTTGGATATATCGATACGGGTTGCCCCAAACAGGTGAGTCATCACCCTACCCATGTAAATTTCTTTGAACGCGTAACAGGCTGAGTTTTAAGCAGTGGTCCTCTAAACGAGGGATTTACTCAAAAGGAAGAGTGACAGAGATTAATGATGACACGAAGGTCGGGATCTCCACCCCTAAAGAGACGAGCTCTACGGAATTTTGCCGGCGGCGAGGAGAAACTGGGCATAGGAACCCTAAAAACTAAAAATCTCCCATCCCTAGACAGCTAGAGAGAGAAGCAACTTAATGTTAGCTGAAATCTCACATCATAATATAATTTTGACACAAAAAAAAAAAAAAGAAATCTCACGTCATGGTGAATAGTGTAACGGGAAATTATACCAAACCCAAATGAGGCCCTAGTGGGAAGTGTCCATGCCGTGCTTTGAATTAAAACATTGGACTACAAGAAGATGAAAGAGCTGAAGTGGGCCTCCTGCTTGTTGAAGGCCCTACCCAATACTCAATAAACTCCTCCTCTTCCTCTTCCTCTATAAACCCGGATAAACCAGCGTTGCAAGAAGGGTAGGAAGAGAGTTATTTGTTGTGTAGACGGCGAATCAAAGGCTTATTAGATCTTTCTTTGTGTGAACAACTTCTTCAGTCACGGGGGCTATTTCAGTATGGTGGGAGGAGCTTGCTTCGGTTGTGCAATCTGTTTTGTTCGGTCTTTGATTTCTTCAGTCTACCAATGGTTATTATGCTGGTTAGTAAGAACTGGTTTCCCACCCAACTCTAATTCTCCTCAATTCTGCCATTGTTTGTTTAATTCTGCCTGCCCCCATATGGGTTGTTCATTAAAACCCTAATTTTGACCAAATGGTGGACATAATAATACTAGTCTTAGAGATCAATTCATTCATGTAATGTCACCTTGAAGACTTGTGAATCTGCGGATGATGGGTTGAATTTTGTAGGCAGTATACCACACACATATGATGATGATAGTATCTCTAGGAGGGTTGTCCTGTGTAAAGGTGCTAGCCCCCAATTTGTTCTGTTTCAGATCCAATATGTATATATATCAATCAATGCACTCTTGTTAGGTTCTGAATCTTGGTTTGGTAGTATGAATTATCTGCTGATTTAGTCCACTTATAAATAAGTTTATGTCAAAAAAAGAAAGTCTAAGAATAGTTTCAAAAACCATCCTATCCTACAACCTATGGTTTACACTGTGAATTTTTTAAGTCCAAATCAAAATTATCATCTTTTATAAGTACGAAAAACGACTTATAAGCTGCTCTCGAGTTTCGACTTGTAATCCAAAACTGACTTATATACGTCACCATAGTTCGTAATTCGCACCAACAACGTCAATGGGACGGTTGCATTTTTTGTTTATAAGAAAAAATGTTTTTAACTCCCCTCCGACTTCACCTGAATTTTGTTTCCGGCGTATCACACGCCCTACTTGGGATAAAGTTTTAGGTAATATTGGAGGGGCAAGCGAGAGGGATACGGTATCCCCTTCCATGTCCCTAACTTAAACACGGAAAAGATGAGATGGGAGGCTACTATTTCTTATCCCTAACCCGAGCAAGGTCCAAGTGTCCACGCCATGTCTGATATGAGAAAATTTGATATATACTACTATCTATATGTATGTATGTAAATATATATATGTTAGCATGTCGCCTGTGAGTGTCATGGTTATTGATTTTTCTTCTCTAAAATCATGCAATTTGGCCTCTCTCTCGCGATGTGATTGGTCGCCTACTTCTATGAATAGGGTCCAGTGCTATAGTAATTCTCATTCCATATTCGCGAATCAATTACTGCGTGAGTGGGAGGGTTATGTCGAGTAGACTCGGAGAGATACTTTCCGAGGTTCTGGAGGTTCTCGTAGCATCATCGGAGTTGAGATAGGGAAAATCTAATCTCTAAATTTCCGTAGTTACAAGTTCATATCTGTATTATTGCTGGTGTATTTTTTATAGCTTTTTAGCTATCTGGCGAATGTTTATTTGCGGTATCCAGGTTATTGACTTTTTGTCAAGAAGTAAATTACTGGGTTGGTAACATGATATGATCCGTGCTTTATCTTTGTATTTTCTCTGGTGTTGTTCTAACTTATAGTTCTATCTTTTGTATTTCTCAATTGTGGTTTTACAGTTTCTTTAAGCCGCCAGAAGGCGGGAACATAAGACCACCTCCCACCTTTCTCGGATACTTCTTGCAGCCGAATTTCGACGTGTACCGTTATCCAGAGAGATTTGGTTTCCCAACTTCTCAGTTCTTGCCCGCTTCTATTTCCGGTGAGAATCTTAAAAACATGTCTGGTGCCGCCATGGATGCATCTTTAAGCTTCATAGGCAAGACAGTCTATATTACAGGATCTTCAGGTGGTTTCCTCCTTGGCTGCTCTGAGTTAAGTGCACAGCAAAATTATTTTGTATGTAACCCCGTCACGAGAGAATGGCGAGCCCTCCCAAAACCAAACAACTTCTACTCTCACGTGGCCCTGACATTCATTTGCAGAGGAGGAAACGACGAAACATCATCTTTGGACCGGATCCGCTTCACGGTATATCGGGCTGGAATCTCAAGGGTTTTTGAAAGTACTAGGAAGTTGGAACTCGAAACCTTTTCTTCAGAGACGGGCGAGTGGACAGGTACCACACTGACATGTGCTAGACCTTTTAAATTGCAGGTCTGCAATTGGCCGGCTTTTGAGTTAGACAATGTGATATACTGGTTGGACATTAGTTATGGTTTGCTTGCTCATGATCTACACACGGAGAGCCTGGAGCTTATTAAGCCGCCGGGAAAAGTTGGTGGTGGTAATTTTATAGACCGTTCGTGTCAGTGGGGCTGCTCCGAGGGGGGAAAAATCATCCACGCCAGACTCAACGGAACCGACCTTGAGGTATGGCGGCTTCTCAAGAAGAAGAAGAAGAACTATTACTTCTTGCGGCGGCGACCTCATTATCAGTTCATCCTCCTTGCAAGAGTGAGTCTTACAACCGCCTTGTTTCCGCTGATGACCCCGAAGCAGCTGATTCGGCGACGTGAGGGAAAAAATATATTTTCCAGCGGCCTCGGCCCTATAATCCATGCCATTCATCCCCGTGATTCTAGAATGATTTTGTTAGCATGGAACCGTACACCCTACTGGTACAATCATGAAAATGGAACGTTCCTCGAGATCTGCTGCCATGGTTCAGAATACAAAACGGTTACGTGGAACTATTTCTTGTACGAGCAACCCACAATCGCCATAAACCCATCTGCATAAGTTATCATTTTACTTCCTAAACCCTGCCTCTGTTTTAGCTACGAGCAAACGATGGTTCCTCCTCAACTTGTCTTATTTTCTGAGATGATGACCTTCCAAGGGGCTCCGTTTGGTTGGTGGTTGATCATTTTCTTGTAAAATATTTCCCCTTTGTTCTAGTGTTAGGTTCTTCGCAATAGTCGCCCCTAGTATACCGGAAACCCACTCGTAAACCCATTGTAGCTTTGACCGATGATGGTTCCTGATGTAGTCTTAAATTTTGAGATGACCTTGTAAATTATTCTCGTTTCTTTAATGTTTGGTTCCAATTTGAGTCGGTAAAAAAATCAGTTACGCTCTTTCAGAAGCAAAATCATTTACAAAGGAATAGAACTTCAGTTGAATGATTCTAGAATTTGTAAGTCATTTTTCCGGTGAGCAAAGGTAGGATGGTGACAATGCCTACTCTATAGCTTCCCTTGAGAATCTGTCTACTATAATAATTTTACAGCAGCTCACATCTTTGAAGGTATGCCCTTTGCTCTCACAGTCCAGAATCTGCATCTCACATCTTTGTTAATTGCGAGAGAGCTAAAAAGATTTGGATGAGTGCCTTCTATTAGGAAAAAAAAAACAAAAGCTGGCTTTACAAAAAAGATGTCTATATTCAATAATCATATGGTGGTCGCTGTGGAAAGATGACACTCACTGGATTGGTTTGATCAGAATTTAGCCGAGTTTGGCTTCTTATCATAGTTTCTAACAGTGACTTGCACTTACAGTTATAGATTCTTAAATTCTGATTTGATATTTTGAATTTTATCAATTCCTTGTTACTGCATGATTTGATTTTAAGAAAATTAGTCGTCTCATAAATCTCTCACGTGAACGGTTAAACGAAATAAATAAGGACAATCCTAAGATCATCGAGGATGTCGATCATCTCCAAGAATAACAAATAGAAGCCACATGCCCTCGACCCAGATTCGATTCACAAGAGCATTTCCAAACTTGAGAGGGGCATGGACAACCACATGACGTGCCCCTTCAAGATGAGAAAAATGAGCTTCTATATCATAACTGCAATAGTTAATTAGTGGGCAATGCTTGATCATCAACGGTTATAACATGACGGTTTCTATCAAGAGCGATGAAATAAAATCAAGAACAAGAGAGAAATTTAAAATGGTTCGCTAACGGATTCACTAACGTATCCGCTAACTACCTCCACGGTCGGAACCCTATGTTTATTGATAGAAAATACTGATTTAGACCACCGTCACGATACAATTCCCACAAGTTATGCAACGAACTATAGGCTCCCTATGACCTAAGACACTAGCATGCCGCCTAAGCATCCCAATAACCTCCCAAAACGGACAAGGAAACAAGTAAACTGACCCTGATCTTGGTCGGACGGCCATCAGACTGTTTCTGCTGCTGCTTGCTTCCTTCCTTCCCCGCTTTGTTACTCGACCGAATTGCTAGACACTTTGAGTTACCAACAATCACCTCATTGTCCTTAGTTTTGCTCCACTAGATGTTCCTTCTGTTGGAGTTCTGCTTTCAGTGATTTGGAGCAAAATTTGGTCCAAAACAGGTTATGCTCCTCCTGTTGGAGATGCTCTTACCCTCATATACTCGCCTTCCTCTTCCGCCAGCACGCGCTTGTCCGAGTAAATCACTACACCCCACTGTCCGATCATTCCCTTTGTATCTTCCTCAGTAAACATGAATGGTGGAAGGTTATGTATCTGGATCCAAAATTCCAGAGTTTCGAACACAACCTGTCATACGGTTGCGCTGATCTTCCACAGTTTTAACAAAAGCATGTTTCTATTGAAAACCCACGGTCCACCTGCCACGACTCGAACTATAGATTCTTTCGTTGGGAAACTGAAAATATATAGATTCCGTCGGGTTTCCGTGATTGTTACCTCCTCCCCATTGAGCCAGATCTTTTTGAATAATAGCTTCATTGCCCACGTGTTCATCTTCTCCGGTATTGCAAAAGATCCAATGAGGCAGTGTTGGTAGTTCTTTAGGGCTTCTAAGCATCGATCCCTATTGATCTCGACGATGTCCACTTCTTCCTCAATTGATAGCGATCCAAAACGTCACATAACCTCTGTCACTGATTCATTTGGCTTGGATCCCATCCCAGACTCGCTCTCCATACGTTCCACCATGCTCAAAACTTCGCCGTCGCCTTCTGCGATACCGATTTTCTCGGAACTATCCTGTGCTCAGTTTTTCAGTTCCCATGCCTTTTCATCTCTGCCTAAAAGAAAATTTTCAATTTCTGTTCTGAGAGAAAGTGAGACTCCTGGAAGAGACTTCAAGATTAGTGAAGACTCCACGTCACCAGAACACTTTAGCACATGAGATAGCATCTAGTAGTTTGGGAGTACCAGATGTGATTTCCTGGTGTAGTATCTGTCCTTCTCACTTGTACTCTGTTTGGATGTCAGATATGAATCTGACTTAACTATTAAATAAAATCCAAATTTCAAAATTGTTGATGAACAAAAACATGGCACACATATGAGCGCTCCACAAATACAGGGTTTAAAAACAAAAAAAACTCCTAAACACAACAGAGCAGCCAAACAGTCTTCTAATCTTTCCTTAGGAGAAAAAAACAGAGCCCCCACCCACTGAAGCATGAAACAGAGTCCTGAATCCTAATGTGAAGCAGAGAAACAGAACAAAAATTCACACAAGTTTGCTGAGAATCCAGAGAGATCAACCAATCGTCTAACCAAACCAGGCCAAAGAAAGAGCAATTAGACCCCAAATAGAGCAGAAACAGAGCAAATCAGATATTAGATTGAAACCCAGAAAAAACAAAGTTGATTACACACATTTGATATGGGTCATCATCTCTCTGCTTTAGTTTGTCATTGACAGAATCTAGAAAACCCAAACAGGGCCCTAAACAACCACACCCAAAAAAAACAGAGCAGCCAAAACAGAATATTCATTTCAAGCACAAAAACAGAGTCCTTGAATTGAAGAACAGAGCAATAGACCCAAAACAAGAGATTCAATCCCAGAACACATCAAATGAACAAGCATTGATCACTAATCCGAAATGGGTAATCCAAAAATTGAAGCCCAGAACACATCAAATCAGAATCCTCATTTCAAGCACAAAAACAGAGCCCCTGAGTTGAAGAACAGAGCATTAACCGAAAACAGAGCAGAAACAAGAGATTAAAGCCCAGAACACATCAAATGAACAAAAATTGATCTGAAATCCGAAATGGGTAATCACTGTTCAATTACAACTAGCATCGAAACCCTTGAAATTTGTACAATTAACAACTCCATTGTCTTCAATTTACAGTAGAGGAAAAAGAGATTGTAGTAGCTTAATTTGCCCCCAAAACGCTACTTCTTCGATTTACAGAGAGAAGAAAACTAACGCCAACACTTGTTTCAGAGATTATACCAAGAAATTGTCTAATGATTTACAAGAACCTGTATGATTGTGCCCTCTTCCACGAATTGTTCCCACGGAAAACTATCCCTGTCGATCGTATCCTCATCGACCCAATACAAGAAGCTGAGTCGGCCTTCTTCGCCTTCGCCGCCGTCATCTCCGCCGTCGTCTCCGCCGTTGTCGTCTGGGTCGTGGTGGCCGTTTGCGACGGCGACCACCACCTGGGCCTGAGGGTCGCGGTGGCCGTTTGCGGCGGCGACCACCGCACCGCAGCCTCCTCGTCTTTGAGCAGTTCCGGCGACCACCGCAGCGCAGCCGCCGCGTTCTTGAGCATTTCCGGCGACGCGGACTGGAGCTTGTCGAGGGACGTGGTGGCCGTTGGCGGCGGCCACCACCGCAGCGCCTCCGCCTTGTTCCTGGGGAATGTGGTGGCCGTTGGCGGCGGCGACCACCGCATTCCCTCCCGCTTGGCCGTCGTCTCCGCCGTCGTCGTCTCCGCCTCCTTCTTGGTTTTGATTGTTGGGCGGTGGGAAAATGAGAGCCTCAATACGTTCTTCGATTTCGTCGTAGCTCTCGAACTCATCCAAATTCAAGAAGTAACTGTGGTGTCCAATCTGTTCGCCGGGCATTATCACCCGGACTTCAATGGGTTCAGCCATTGTTGATCCCTCTCTCTCTCTGAGTTGATGTAACAGGTTTGGGTGGGAAAAGCTCTATTTCGGACTGAACCGATTGGTACGCGTGGCCAATTCGACACATTTATAGCAAAAAAAGGAATAAAAAATAGACGATTTAACCGCGACGAGTCCAAAACCGTCAAAACTCTGTCACTAGTTAGAGAACTCTATTCCGTTAGAAAAAAACAACAACAAAAAATAGAACCACTAATCTGTTCACTATCTTTTACTTACGTATTGACTTTTTGACTTATTTTGATCCCGTGATTTGAATAGTAAAACAATTCAATTTTTTGATAACTTTTTCATGGTGTTATAGAGCAACATTTATTCTACAAGATTATGGAAAATATATTAATATATCATATTGCTGTCAAAATCATCGGGTCAAAGTGACACAGTGGATATTAGAAACTTGGACATGTTCGTCGGGTTGATGGCCTAGTTGTAGCTCAAGCCCGAGTTCTACTGAGGTTGTTCAAGCCCAGCCCAGTCCGAGTTTGATACGTATTATTCATTTATTTACTTAATTAGCTTATTTATTTAATTACATTAATTAGTTTATATAATCAGTTGGTAGACCGGTGTAGATACAACTTCCTGGACAGACAGATCACGGCCACGTGGCAGCCATCCAGCACACCTAGCTGTGCTCCATACACACCGGACAACTACCTATACTTGTCCACGTGAGGGCTGCAAGACAGGGCCCTCGCGCACTAACACGGGACTTGTAGGGACTTAGTGGTTTGAAGGCTAGGGTAAGGCCCGTCGCGCGTGTGCGACAACCAAGCTCGCGCGCGACCTCTGGTTACTGACTGAGAGGTTCTAAGCTTACGTGTCCCATAAATGCGGCTGATCTCATAACGGTCTCCGATACTTGCGGGCAGATACGTAACGGTTCCTATATACACGGTCGAACGTGCCGTTGGGGGTCTATTATTAAGCCGCCATTTATGGTGAATTAACCCCCTCAACGGTCACTTTCCCACTATATATAGGATCGTTAGCTTTCCATTACAACAGAGTACACAGAGTACATACCCATACATCTCAGCTCTTGGAACGCTAAGCAACCTACTCTCTCTCAGCCTACTGTCTCTCTCTCGAGCAGTTACCAGTGCTTACCCTCTCCCTACACACACCCTACATATCTCTATGTTCTTATTCTCTACTTGATGTGCGCACTTGGATCTCTCCGAGGGATTCCTGTGAGCACAATTAGGTGAACCCGACGTGAACCATCCACCTTCAATCTTCTTTTTAACCCTTCCATAATGTCTTCTGATGCACACGTTCGTGACGGTAATCGGTCCCCTTCCCATGAGCAGATCTCAGGAGAAGAGGGATTTCTCAATACCACTGCCAATCCCAGCGTCCGTACGCAAGTAGCTGTTGGAGGAGGGTCTTCTTGTAACACCCTCGATTTCCAGAGGGACAGGAGAGCGGGGTAGTGTCCTCCATACAGGGAATTACCCTTTCGTATAAGGAGTATTAGTAACAAGAAAGTGAAAGGAAACATCCAAACTACTTATTAAAAGTTTACACGATAACATTGTTTGTGGTTGAGTCCAGACAGGACAACAAGCCTAGCAAAAGAGATATTACACCAAAAGTTTGCTCTACGGTAAATTACTAATTGATACTGTTTGCAGGTGAGAACGAATCGTGAGTCCAGCGCGTTACCCCATGCAAACCAGTCATATACCTGCGGGGGAATTAAAAGACACAAGACCGCAGTTTTCCGAATATCAGTAAAACTGAGTGAATATACACCTTAGCATGTAAAACAGAACGGCTAAGAAAGGTTACGGGGTTTACATTTGAAGTAGTTTAAACAGTAACAGAGTATAAGTATAAAGATCAGAGTTTGCAATGTTTCGAAAGACTATCAAACGTTCAGTAATTCAATTCCAAGGATATTTTCTCAAGTTGCATGTCTAAGCTGAACACGGCTTATAAATAACAGCTTCCAGATTTAGAGACAAAGATGTCGCATTATTACTCGCAGTAACCAGGAGAGACCAGGGTCAATAGTAACAGATGATACTGGCTTATAGGGGGTTCAGATAACCCGACCTCTCTGCCATGCGTTGTGGATCGGGGTTTCCAATCCCGCTAGTTATCATACAAGCCAACTACTAGACCTTAAGTGTCGACACCCCCTTAAGATTGTAAGTCAGAAGGGTAGTACTAGAATGCTGGATTCCTGCCTACGGCGAAAGGAATCGGGGCACACGGAGTCCCATGTATTTAGGGCCCTGGCCCAGGGATTTGATAATTTGGCAGAGCGAAAGGACGACATTTGATGGAAGCTTACAGTTTATGCCGAGACATAAGAGTGGAATGGGAGAGACTCTTCGGTAGCTCTTCAATCAGTGGATCAACGTTTCACCAGAAGACGCTTCGATAACCGGCGAATTTAGGTGGATTTGAACCAACCACGTTGCCTCAGATGGTTCAGAACCTCCAGCAGCAACGTCTACGTCAGTGAGTAATGATGACCTATAAAGAACTAGGGTTTATGCCTATACCCTAGTTCAAATATATGGCGGTCACGAAGGTTCGCCTTGAATCTCGCATATTGTTCACTCAGGTGCGTCAACATCTACAATTTTGAATAGCAATTCAAAAAGAGCGAAGTCATTCGTTTGACTGGTTGTTTCACGAATGTCCCATATATGGTGGAAAGGATACTGCTTGAGCACCTTGAGGATCAAAACAATTCTTAGGGGGGCTAGGGTTTTTTCCCTCAAAGTTCACGCGACGATCCCCAAGCGCAAAAAGGGGGCTAATGTAGATACCCTAAATCGTGATGCCATCGATCAGTCACGTGGCACTCCGGATAAGGGACAAGTGTAGACTCGTTAGGTTCCACATAGCACCGAAATGCATCCTTTGCCTACGTGTATACAAAGGATTGCATTGCAGGTTCCTTCACATATGTGCCTCATGCTAACGAGACTCGGGGGTGCGAGTGGCTTGGAGGCTAGAGTAAGGTCTATCGCGTGCGAGATGCCGATCTCGCATGCGACCCTCGTATGTTATTCAGAGACCCGCAAACTGACTGTTAGGTCCCCGAAGTCGTGGACCACGATCCCTACATATACGGGTTGCGAGCCGCTCAACTAGGCAGGCGTTAAGGCCACGAGGGGTTCCATTACCGTAGTGCGTTCTAGCCCACGTCCAGGGGCGGAGGGAGGATTTCAAATAGGATAGGGCATTTTTGTAGTTTAAGTAGGGATAGGGCCTTTTCCTAATTTTACCTGGGGTAAAGTTGTATAATTTCCTAAAACAAGGGTAAATAAGTGTAATTTTCTAAAACGGGGGTGGGGGCACGTGCCTTATGCGGTCGTGCTGCCTCCGCCCCTGCCCACGTCCGTCTAATGGACTGTATATAAAGGATCTGTCCCATTCAACAAACAAGAACGGAACCCCTGGACGAACAACTATAGCAGATGCAACACTTAGCTCAGCCATAACTGTCTCACATCTGGATAACATACATTGCCTTGATCTTACGTCAAATCGGCTCTCATTTCCGGTCCCCAAACAGGTTAACCAGGTGTTGTTTGTTTTGTTCTTCTAGTTGCAGGAACATGGAGGAACTGCTCCGACAAACCCCTCGCTTACACTAATCGTATACAAATAGCAAAACAAGAGAGTTTATCTATGCGAATGATTAAGAGAGTGGAAGAAGAAATCAAAATGTGAATCCGAGCTTCCTCGTCTTTTTCTCCGTATTCGTTCTTCTCTTCTCTAATGCGTGAATGAATAGAGTAGTCCCCTAGGTCGTGTATTAGTCTCCTATAGTGAACTCCGCGTCCAAAAGTGCCCAAAAATTGTATTATAATCACAAAATTTGCGTGCTGGTGGGCAGACTGGTCATATGATCACTCTGACTGGTCGTACGATCAGTAGAGAGTCTACTCACTACCCGCTTTGTTTTACTCCAACTTTAACCGGCCTTAACTTTTTTGTTCGATCTCCGATTTAGCTTCGTGACCTACGTTTCGAAGTCTACTTTCATTTGTCATTCGTGTCCCTCCAAAATTCCTTGTAGAACTCAATATGTCATCAAAATAATGAAAGGTTTATCACTTTTGGGATCCCATCAATTAAAGAATACATATGCAGTGTTTGTAGGAAACTTTGGGCTGCAAGAATATCAAACGAGCTGCAAGTGGGCCTGCTTGTTGAAGGCCCGACCCAATACTCAATAAACTCCTCATCATCTTCATCTTCCTCTTCCTCTTCCTCTAGAAACCCGGATAAACCAGAGTTTGTTGCAAAGAAGTGTAGAAGAGAGTTATTTGTGAAGAACACGGCAGATACCGGCGAATGAAAGGCTTATTAGATAAGATCTTTCTGCTAGTTTTGCGACTGTCTGCATATCTCCGATCCTTGTGTCAACAACTTTCATTATGGTGGGAGGAGCTTGCTTCGGTCGTGCAATCTGTTTAGTTCGGTCTTTGATTTCTTCACTCTACCAATGGTTATTATGCTGGTAAGTAACAACTGGTTTCCCACCAACTCTGTTCTCTCAATTCTGCCATGTTATATATATATATCAATGCACTCTTATTAGGTTCTGAATCTTAGTTTGGTAATATGAACTATCTGCAGATTTAGTCAGACTTATATATAAGTTTTGTCTAAGAATAGTTTCAAAACCATCCATTCCTACCACCTAGGGTTTACACTGTGAAATTTTTAAGTCCAAATCAAAATTATCGTATTTTATAAGTACGAAAACTCGACTAGTAAGCTGGAGTTGAACTTGTAATCCAAAACTGACTTATAAGTCATACCAAACTCACCATAGTTCACAATTCGCACCAACAATGTCAAATGAAAAATGGGTCGGTTGCGTTGTATATTTATAAGAAAAAAATGGTTTTCATTTATATCATTTGCCACACTAAATTATAAATTTATAATTACACCAGTGAACTAGGTATTTAACTTATATAGTTTCACCTCATTTACATGCCGAATGTGAAGCAGTCTCTAGATAAGCTAATTTCCATCTTCACCCCAAGCTACTTTAACATCTCAAACCTCAATACCCATCAATTAGTTTTAATTTATAGCCGGAAAAATTACAATAGGCTGAAGTCTGTAATAACCCGTATTCATTTCACGGAGAACATCTCAAGGTGTTCTTACCCAAGACAAACTCACGAGGTTGAAAGCCTATATAAGAATTTGCTGAAATATATTTCTTAGGTAAGATTTCATTCTCACTTAGTAACCTTATATTTTTCTTATCTTCAAGTTCATCAAATATAAATTGGGACCCTTGGAGGGGTATGTTGGTTAGACTTGATAATGGAGAAGGTTCTTATTCATGGTCATAACGCAAGTAGTAACTTAATCCCTATAGTTTTGTTCATCTTTTATAGTTTTTATATTTCGAGTGCGAACCCCTGCAGCTGATTTTGTTTCATTTCTGGGCCTCTTGATACAGAAAAGCTTTTATAAGATTTCCAACAATCAGAAACTATGTAAAACAGGCTGGTCCAGTACATCAATGAATATTAGCACGTAGCACACCCCTGTTTGAGCATGTTACACTGAAAGGACTAGAGTTTTACCAACCAATCTAAGAGCCTCACCTTAAGAAACATTAGTTTTGATGTCCCTTAAAAACTGATAAGCTCAACACTTCCTTTTTATGATGAACTGGCATTTTCCCGTGCTTTTCACTAGTTGAGGACAGAAATATCAATAGCGTTTTAATAGTGTCGAACACGTGCCCTCGGAGTTATGCTGAAAGATAGAGCCGATGATCTCTATTGATACCAGAAGAAGGATAGAGGGGGAGTTGGAGAGAGGGAAGGATAGATAGGAATAATTGTGGGACTCTATTTGCATTTTGAGGGCATTCCCTTGCTTTCTTTCTTGCTTAAAGATTTTCCATTACGGGGCACATCAATCAATGACCACGGTGAAAAGCTGAGAAAACAAATGACGGAGATCTCTTTCTAAATTCATGTATGTGGTACTGGTGTGGAGCGTTTGGAAACTCGTCTACCCATGAAGGTAAGTTGTCCGTTTCACCATGATAAATAATACAAGTACATATTTATATTCCTTGGTATTTTCAGAATTAATGAAGGGCAAAAAGAACTTTTTAACTCCCCTCTCACTTCACCTGAATTTTGTTTCAGGCGTATCCCACCCCCTACTTGGGATATATAATTTTAGGTAATATTGGAGGGGCAAACGAGAGGGATACGGTATCCCCTTCCATGTCCCTAACTTAAACACGGAAAAGATGAGATGGGGAGACTATTTCTTCTTATCCCTTACCCAAGCAAGGTCCAAGTGTCCAAGCCATGTCTGATATGAGAAAATTGATATATACTGGTAGATATATGTTAGCATGTCGCCCGTGGAGTGTCATGATGTTTGATTTCCTGTCCCACATCGAGATATTGTGGATTAGATGTGTATAAGGTGGAGGGGATTGTAATATCCCGTCCCACATCGAGATATTGTAGAATAGATGTGTGGTAGTAAACCTTGTGGATCACTACTAGCACCTTCAAGGCTTAAGCATTTTTATCCCAGATAAAGAAGTTGTTGGGATAGTAATCCGCTCGGGTTGTTACAGTCATGATGTTTGATTTTTCCTTCTCTAAAATCTTGCAATGTCTAATATGAAATGTTTGCTTGCGATAACCACGTTATTGACTTTTGTTGTCATGAAGTGAATTACTGGTTGGTAACATGACCCGTGTGGTCGTCTTTATCTTTGTATTTTCTCTGGCGTTTTTCTTAACTTATAGTTCTATCTCTCGTATTTCTCTATTGTGGTTTTTACAGTTTCTTTAAGTTACTACAAGGCCGAAGAAGACCTCCCATCTTTCTTGGATACTTCTTGCAGCCGAATTTCGACGTGTACCGTTATCCAGAGAGATTTGGTTTCCCAACATCTCAGTTCTTGCCTGCTTCAACTGCTGGTGAGAATCTTAAAAACAGGCCTCCTGGTGCCGCCATGGATGCATCTTTAAGCTTCATAGGAGGCCAGACACCAATCTATATTACAGGATCTTCAGGTGGTTTCCTCCTTGGCTGCTCTGAGTTAAGTGCACAACAACATTATTTTGTATGTAACCCTGTCACGAGAGAATGGCGGGCCCTCCCAAAACCAAACAACTTCTACTCTCGCGTGGCCCTGGCATTCATTTGCAGAGGAGAAAACGACAAAACATCATCTTTGGACCGGGCCCCCTTCACAGTATATCGGGCTGGAATCTCAAAGGTTTTTCAAAGTACGAGGAAGTTGGAACTCGAAACCTTTTCTTCAGAGACGGGCGAGTGGAGAGAATCCACATTGACATGTGCGAGACCTTTTAAATTGCAGGTCTGCAATTGGCCGCCTTTTGAGTTAGACAATGTGATATACTGGTTGGACATTAGTTATGGTTTGCTTGCTCATGATCTATGCACAGAGAGCCTGGAGCTTATTAAGCCGCCAGGAAAAGTTGGTGGTGGTGGTTTTATAGACCGTTCGTGTAAGTGGGGCCGCTCTGAGGGGAAAATCATCCACGCCAGACACAACGGAACCGACCTTGAGGTATGGCAGCTTCTCAAGAAGAAATATTACTTCTTGAGGCGGCGACCTCATTATCAGTTCATCCTCCTTGCAAGAGTGAGTCTTACAGACGCCATGTTTCCACTGATGACCCCGAAGCAGCTGATCCGGCAGCGTGAGGGAAAAAATGTCTTTTCCTGCGGCCGTGGCCCTGGATTCCGTGCCATTCATCCCCGTGATTCGAGATTGGTTTTGTTAGTATGGAACCGTACACCCTACTGGTACAATCATGAAAATGGAACGTATTTCAAGATCTGCCATGGTTCAGAATTTAAAACGACTACATGGACCTATTTCTTGTACGAACAACCACATTCGCCGGAAACCCATCTGCATAAGTTATCTTAAATCCTATGAGCAAGCAATGGTTCTTCAACTTATATCTTATTTTATGAGATGATGACCTTGCAAGGCTACGTTTGGTTGGTGGCTGATCATTTTCTTGTAAAATATCTCCCCTTTTTTCTAATGTTAGGTTCTTCGCAATAGTCGCCCCTAGTATATCGGAAACCCATCTGCATAAGAAGTTATCTTATAACACTATTTTAGCTTTGAGTGATGATGGTTCCTGATCTAATCTTACTTTTGAGATGACATTGTAAATTATTCTCTTTTCTTTAATGTTTGGTTCCGATTTGAGTCGTAAAAAATCGTTTACGAAGCAATAGTATTTTGGTTGAATGATTCTAGAATTTGTAAGCCATTTTTCCGGTGAGCGAAGCATAGATGGTGACAATGCCTACTCTATAGCTTCCCTTGAGAATCTGTCTACTATAATTTTCTTACAGCAGTTTCTTCTTCTTGTCCATCTTGCTCTCAGAATCCAGAATCTGCATCTCACATCTTCGTTAATTGCGAGAGAGCTAAAAAGATTTGGATAAGAGTAAAAAACCAAAAGCTGGCTTTACAACAAAGATGTGTCTACTTTCAATAATCATTTGGTGGTGGTTGTGGAAAAGTAGAATAATACCCGAAAGAGCCTTTTCTAAAGACGACACTCACTGGATTGGCCATGTTGAGCGAAAGATGACACTCCTGTGTTCGGTTTGATCAGAATTTGGCTATGAGTTTGGCTTGTTATCATAGTTTCTGGCAGTGACCTGCACTTACAGATACTTAAATTCTGATTTGATATTTTGAATTTTACTGAATCCCTGTTACTGCATGATTTGAATTTAAGAAAATAGTCGTCTCATAAATCTCTCAAGTGAATGGTTAAACTAAATATATATATATATATATTTATATATATATATATATATGCACATTTATGAAAAGACAATGATTGTGCCCCTTAACTTGGCCATACCAAGCCAAAGGGCTCCCACAAACTTTGAGCCTCTCTTGGGAAGCACTACTTCCTTTCTCCTCTCTTGGGAGGTGTTTACAGATGGCGAGGTCACTCGTGGACGCCGCTCAAAAGATCGGCCCCGTTAGTGGAGAACGCTTTGTCATCTCCTCCTTATTCTGACATGCCTTTCTCTGGCTTCATGCACTTAACTCTTGCTTATTCTGACATGCTGTTCTTGGAGGATTGATGACTTTTACCTGTAACGTTGGTTGGTTTTTTACTGATTTAGAAGTGAAAAATGGTAAACTGTTTGTTTGGCACCACATTACCTGTTCGAAGAAATGTCTCTGTGAGCTGTTGCTGGTTGCTGCTTCTTTGTCATGTCTTTTGTTGCCGCTTCTGTTACAAATCAAATTCCTTGGTGGTGGTATAATAACCGCTTGCATGAATGTGCAGACCTCTTGCATTCATCACCCCCTGTGTCCAGAAGTTAAATATCTTTGTTCCAATGATTGATCACAACGACATTCATTCTTAGGTGGAACATTTGCGGCCTTGTAACCATTCTTGGGTGCAAGAACTGAGAGTCATTATTAGTGTTGTTATGCTAGATTCATACGAGAATTTCTCTTATTATGGCTTTGCTGGGAACACATTTCGGGTAAAAGGATCACATTAACTCCTTGCAGTAGTACACTAGTTAGTTATACGACTTGTCAGTCATCTTTTTTGCTTCTTCTCTGCGTTTCATGCAGCCATTGTAGATATTGTCCTATCTGTATGTATGACCCCCAGCCATGGTACATTTCTGAGATTCATGAAGACACTCAGTAAATTCACTTGGATCATCATACTGCTCATAACCAGTTATTGTATTGGGTGATTTTCCCTGCGTAAGATTTGATAATAATCCTAGAATTAACATCAGTATTCATCTTCATTCTACATGTAGGAGGGGACACAAACACTTAATTAGAATGTTAACAACAGGTGAAATTGCTTGCTTCTGCTTTCCTTGCCAAATATAGAAGAATTCATCTCTCTGGTTAAAGAATCAATCCATGCCAGTAGAGTGCCTGTTTTCTGGGACTGATTCATAGTTGGATGCATCTTCATTCAAATCTCCCCTGAAACTCAGTTTACCTTACCATCAGATTTAACTTATGGAAAGTTTGTAGCTAGTTTTGGCAACCCAAAGCTGCTGCTATCTTCCACCATCCACCTATCAAACTAAGTCGGGCTGGTTCTTTGTCAAGTCTTCGCTTCTGTTGATAGACATCATATTTTACAAATCAAATGGTGATATAAAGTCATGAAAACAGTGTGCAACACTTCCAAGTGCGGTTTCGTTCCTATGTCGCCTGGAGAGAGCCTAGACAGAAAATCTTCCTCAATTTCTTCATTCTTCTTCTTCTTGTACATTTTTCTATTTATGCAGACCTCTTCTTATTCATAATGTGCCCTCATCACTCCTTGTGAGCAGAAGTTAAATGTCTTGATCTGTTGTGCTTGAGGTTACATTTATCATGAAACCCATCATCAACCCCTTTTTTGAATACTTATGGAAACTAACTAAATTAAGTTATTGATTTACTCTCTTGATTCCGCCCTATGAAACCAAACTACACAGGATTAATGTCAAGGGGGCCGGCCCATGCTTAAAACCGGCCTGGCCCGCACTAAAATGAGCCAGGCCCGGCCCCGGACAGCCCCCTCCAACACCTAAACCGGCCCAGCCCCCTAATCCCCAGCCAGGACCCAACCCGGTGCGGTTCGACTTGGTCCCCCTCCAGTGCGGACCTGCTCGGCCCCAGGTTCCCCCTCCCCCAAACGGTACTGTTTATTTATTTTTTTATTAATATATATATATATATATTTATATTAATAATATATATTAGCCAGGCTCACCCGGACTCCTCAACCCCTAACCCCGCGGGATTATGGCTGGGACCAGTGGGGTTCAAGTCTCTCAACCCTCAACCCGGCCTGCCTCGGCCCCTCTTCCCCTCAACACGCCCCCTCTCTCACAGCCCCCTCCACCCCTGCCCGGCCCCACACTATCGACATCTTGAGGTATACTCTACCCGGGCCGGCATAACCCTCGGCAGGTGAGACTGCGGCTTCCGCTCTTGTTCTTGAATGAACGCGACATTTGAATGCTCAAAGCTTTGATTGTAACATATATTTGTCATCTATTTTTGTTGAGAAATGTTGAGAAATATATCAGAAATCACTTATCATGGTTTGTTTTTTTTTGACGAACAATTTTCTCGTTCACATTTGGATTATCTTTAATATGAGAATCGGTGGGAAAAAAACAACATATATGAGAAATTGAAATCTCACTGCTGCTATTTTCTTAGAGATTCACTGCAGCTCATTTTTTTTTTAAATTGTATATAAAAGCGCACTAAGGCGGAACAAAATTACTGGCTATTATATCTTGTTGGGCTACTTCTACTAACCACTCTGGAAAAACAGAGAACCATTCTAGTGACTCTGGGTTGTGTTTTGTGAAACCAAACAATGAGCAACATTATTGCCATGTCTGCTTACAAAACCTATTGCCCAGCTTTCAAAAAAACTTAACACGAAGGCTATGAAATCCTCTGTCTCTGTAATATCAGTTGCTGGTTCCCCTTTGTATCGATCCGAGACTTCCTTTATTAAAACTTTGACATCCCCTTCCAGGACCCCGGCGAATTGCCAGCTCTACCGCACAAATCAAAGCTTTTGCTTTTGCCATTTTTGCCGAAGAACTTGTACCAGTAAAGGAAGAAACCGCTGCTACTACAGTACCATCTGCGGTTCGAGCCACAACCCCGGCGTTAGAGCCTCCTGTAGACGCGTCCCATGCTCCGTCGAAGTTAATTTTGATCTCTGAGCCCACTGGAGCGTTGCAAAACTTCCTCCCCTGTTTGACAATTGCTCCCGTGTGATTTTTCCCTAAGTCGAGAAAATCCAGTTCCTCCAAGCGCATTTTGACCTCCCTAGCTACCTGTGTTGGGTTAGCTTTTTTATTGTTGAAGACCACATCGTTACGCGTATATCAAATGCTGTGAAGAATTAGAAACACCGCACGAAGCTTTGTTGTCGATTCATTAGTTAAGCAGCTACTAAGCCATGCTTCTGCCGAACCAATAAACAAAACTGAATTTCTAATATTTTCCATTGCAGTCCACAGTTTGCGCATCCAGCTACATCGCAGAAACAGGTGACCCGTTGATTCTACACACTCTTCACAGAGAGGACAAGTAAGGTCAGTGTGTATACCTCTGCGCTTCAGATTATCCTTTGTAGGTAGGGAGTTTTTCAGTACTCGCCACACAAAGTGAAGAGTCTTCTTGGGAACCTTGACTGACCACAGCTTCCGATATACCTTCAGATTTTCCCCCAAATTTTCTGGCATAATTGAGTTGTCGTCCGCCATCCTTTTTGCAGCCTCGTAACCTGTTTTAACTGAATAGAACCCGTTCGGACTTAGGGACCAGATTTGCTTGTCTGGGCACCTAATCCGAGGTAGGTTGATGCTTTGAATCCCAACACAGTCAACTTCCCACAAGATTTCTCTAGCCATCTGGAGATCCCAGACATTCTGGCCTTCCACCATTAAGTTTTTGGCAAAATCTGTATTTGACTCCGGCAGCGTGGTGATAATTTTGAAAGAAGGATTCGAGGGAATCCATGCATCTTTCAGCCGAGCCTTCTCCCCATTGCCTATCTTCCATCTTAAACCCTGTTTCAAATTTTTTTGTCCTGCGATGATGCCTCTCCAAGCAAACGATGGTGCATTGCCAAGTTCTGCGTTAAGAAAATCAGAGGAGGGAAAATACTTAGCTTTTATCACCCAACTGCAAAGCGAGTTCTCGCTTTGCATGATACACCATCCTTGCTTAGCCAACATAGCTAAGTTAAAAGCTTTGAGATCCTTGAATTGCATACCACCTCCTTCTTTGATCTTTGCATTTTGTTCCACGCCACCCAAGGAATGGCCCGTTCTTACTGCAGCACATTTTTGTTTCTCACCAAAAATGATAAGATTTGGTTAGAAGGAACGTAGCTGAAATAAACTTTGTGATTTTACCGAAACTACCCATGTAAAACAAATTAAAAATCAACTCACTCCTCCGTTTCTCATCAAGACCGAAATAAATTAACTCAAAAAAAGATTAATTTTAAATTCTTGTTTATCATGGCCGCTATGTAACCTTGTTTGCCTTGTGAAGTGAGATCAAATTTGTTTTCGCTAATTATTTTTTATTTACCTAAATATGTTAAAAACTTGTTCTTATTGAGGTTTTATTCCAGTAAGAGCATTTCTTACGAACAGACCAAATCTATGATTTGGACCAAATTTGGCCCATAACACTAAAAATTGTGCTCCAACAGTGGACCAATTATTGGAGCAAAATTGGTCTAGCATTAAGGAGGACCAATTTGGAGACGGTACTGTAGCCCGACCAATTCTTTAAAAATTGAAGTTTAATCAACTCTTCTCAATAGATTGCTGCAATTTTCTAACAAATTATAAACTCCAACGTTCATATGCATTGTTCATACAATGAATTTTCAAACGGTAAAGATTGAAGTTTTTTTTTAACAAAAAAAACATGTATTTTAACAAAAAATTCAAAAAAGTATTTTAATATTTCAGCAGTGTATACGAAGCTGAGTAAAATATATACATACAGATTATAGTTTAATTTTTAAATATAATGTTGTTTTTAATGATAGATAAATAAAACTAATAAAATATTAGTAGAGGAACAAATTTGGTCCTCATTTTTGAAAGAAAAACTGTAAAATGGGGAACCAATTTAAGTCCAGGTTTAGATTTGGTCCAAAAATACAAATATTTGCTCCTCCTTGGAGATGCTCTAAGTCTGAGTGTGAACATTATTTTCTGTTTACGTGGCGTTGTGCTAAAGGTTGAATTTGAATTTCGAAACATACAATTTTTTTTAACAAGTCGATCACTTGATCCGAACGTAACAGATAAGAAAAGTCTAACAATTTTTACTTTTTCTCACTTCTTAATCCGAACGTCTGAGTGAGAATTCAAAATCAATTCTCATCTTTTATTTCTCATTCAGTTTTAATAATCATTTCTTCTACAAAACTTGATGATGTGATGATATGTTTGAAGCCTGAAGTCCAAGAGACAGTGCGGAGACGGAATGCACTCTCGTACTCCATCTATTGCTTGGGCTTTGATACAGGTCAATCATACAATTCAGGTCAACCATGTAATAATAATCATTATTATCGTTAGTTAGATAATTATTAGTTTATTTAATTTGTCGTTAGTTGGTTATTTTAATTTATTACTTAGTTTATTTAAATTTGTTAGTGAATCGGGCTTGGCCCGTAAAATTTAAGGTTAGGTTTAGTTATCTATTTAAACGATTGTAGTCTTCAGTTATTAGCAAAGAATAAGAAGTTATTTTATTTTTTTTGTCGTTTTTTAGCTTAGATTATCCGTAACAATACGTGGAACGATACTGGTTGTATCAGGCTTACCCAAGATAGGTCAGTTTCAAAACTTTGGTTAAGCTTCTGGCTTAAGGTTCCAAGAAATTAACAGTGTTAGTCAATTTTAACATAAATGTCGCAATTTTACAAAGTGAAAATACAATACGTGGACAAACCAATATTGCATGTATCTAAGTGTCAGCGGGGCAAAAATGCAAGGGAGTTTTTTTGTCAAATGTTCTAAAGGATACCATGCAATGTTTGCCTCGATAGACAAATTGAGGTTTTGATGGGGACCCGTCTTTGATTAGACCTAACCCAAATGAGGCCCTAGTGGAAAGAAGTGTAGGAAGAGAGTTACCGGTATTTGTTGTGTACACGGCGAATCAAAGGCTATTAGATCCTTGTGTGAACAACTTCTTCAGTCACAGGGGCTATTTCGTTATGGTGGGAGGAGCTTGCTTCGGTCGTGCAATCTGTTTCGTTCGGTCTCTGGTTTCTTCAGTCTACCAGTGGTTATTATGCTGGTAAGTAACAACTGGTTTCCCACCAAATGTATCTCTCTCAATTCTACTGCTACTGTTTGTTTAATTCAGCCCCATTTAGGTTGTTCATTAAAACCCTAATTTGACCAAATGGTGGACTTAATAATACTAGTCTTAGAGATCAATTCATTCATGTAATGTCACTTGACAGACTTGAATCTGCAGACGATGGGTTGAATTTCGTAGGCAGATATATGATGATGATGATAGTATCTATCTCTTGGAGGGTTGTCCTGTTTAAGGTGCTAGCCCCCCAATTTGTTCTGTTTCAGATCCAATATGTATATATCAATTAGGGATGGCAACGGGTCGGATCCGGATCGGATCATGCTAGATCCGATCCAGATCCGCCTAGGAGAAATGAGATCCAGATCCGATCCAGATCCGTTCGGATCATCACCGGATTCGGATCAGATCGGATCGGGTTTCATCCAGCTGATCCAAATCCGATCCGTAGATCCATATAATACGTGGTCGGATCGGATTCGGTTCTGATCCGACTTGAGTTTGCAATAAAATATAAAAAATAACATAAGAAATAAACACTATTTCATGTGCTAAGGCATGTACGCAAGTTATGAAGCCTAAAACACAACATAAATAGCTTTGTAGGTTGGAATTATTATTGTATTCTTCTTGGAAGTGAAAGTGGGGAGGTAATATGAATATATTTGTAAAGTACACATATACGTCGGATCGGATCGGGTCGGAACCCAGTGGATCTGCCCTTAGATCCAAATCCAGATCCAAATCCGATCGGATCTGGCTTTCTAGATCCAAATCCGATCCATTTTCAATTGGATCGGATTCGGATCCGATCCATTCGGCCCGGATCGCCCGGATCACAGATCGGATCGGACCATATTGCCATCCCTAATATCAATCAATGCACTCTTGTTAGGTTCTGAATCTTGGTTTGGTAGTATGAATTATCTGCTGATTTAGTCCACTTATATATAAGTTTATGTCAAAAAAAAAGTCTAAGAATAGTTTCAAAAACCATCCTATCCTACAACCTATGGTTTACACTGTGAACTTTTTAATAAGTCCAAATCAAAATTATCGTCTTTTATAAGTACGAAAGACGACTTATAAGCTGCTCTGGAGTTTCAACTTGTAATCCAAAACTGACTTATATACGCCATACCAAACTCACCATAGTTCATAATTTGCACCAACAACATCAATGGGACGGTTGCATTTTTTATTTATAAGAAAAAAATGTTTTTTTTTTTCAATATATCATTGCCACACTAAATTACACCACTGAACTAGGTAATCGACTTATATAGTTTCACGCACCTCATTCGCATGCCAAATGTGAAGCAGTCTAAATAAGCTAATTTCCATCTTCAAAACTCAATACCCATTAATTAGTTTTAAATTTATTTCCTGAAAAAATTACAAATAGGCTGAAGTCAGTAATAACCCATATTAATTTCATGGAGAACATCTCATAAAGGTATTCTAACCCAAGGCAAACACACGAGGTTGAAAGCCTGTATAAGAATTTGCTGACATGCTGCATATAACAAGAATTGAGGACTCAGTGTCTGTCTACCTATTATGGTTGTGGGTAAATTTCTGATGCCAGGGACAATAAACTGCCAGTTACTTACAAGGCCAGATTTCATTCTCATTTATAACCTTATATTTTCCTTATCATCAAGCTTATCAAATGTAAAATGTAACCCCTGTAGGGGTATGCTGGTTAGACTTGAGAGAGGAAGGTTCTTAACTTTGTTATCCATGGTAGTAACGCCCTATAGTTTTCTTCATTTTTTTTTTATAATTTTTCTACTTTGAATGCGAAACTCCTGCAGCTGATTTAGTTTCATTTCTGGGCCTGTTGATGCAGAATACAGTTTATAAGATATCCAACAATCGGAAAGTATGTAAAACAGGCTGGTTTTCAGTACATCGATGAAAATTAGCACTCAGCACACCTTCCTTTGAGCATGTTACAGTGAAAGGACTGAAGTTCTTTTACCAACTAAACTAAGAGACTTAAAACATTTGTTTTGATTTCTCTTAAAAAATGATAAGCTCAACACTTACTTTTTTGGATGAACTGGCATTTTCCTGTGTTTTTCACTAGTTGAGGACAGAAGTATCAATAACGTTTTTGACAGTGTCTTGACAAAAGTCCACAAATGTTGCTACTGGTGAACAAAAATCTACATAACCATAAGTTACAGGTCATTGTAGATTCTGAATGAAGATAATTTTGAAATGAAGAATTGTAGTGATTTTTTGATTCTATACTTATTACCCAGACATGACTGTAAACTTCCAAGTACGAAGAAAGAATGTTAGTGGACATAGGCATATTAGATGTGAACATTTTAGGGGATTTATCTTATATCATTAACGTAATTTATTGAATTTTTCCAAAAGTAATTAATTAGAATGTAAAGCCTGGGATATTGGTCGAAATATGAGAACACAGAATAAAAAGGCATATAATCTTTTCTGAGCTCTTTGTTGCTCATGCATTTTCCTGTATGTCCTTGGTGGCTTAGTAATATAAACTAGTAAATATGGCCAAGAGTTATATTCCTTGGTATTTTCAGAATTCAGTTTAGGGCAAAATAAACTTTTTAACTCCCCTCCAACTTCACCTGAATTTTGTTTCCGGCGTATCACACCCCCTACTTGGGATAAAGTTTTAGGTAATATTGGAGGGGCAAGCGAGAGGGATACGGTATCCCCTTCCATGTCCCTAACTTAAACACGGAAAAGATGAGATGGGAGGCTACTATTTCTTATCCCTAACCCGAGCAAGGTCCAAGTGTCCACGCCATGTATGATATGAGAAAATTTGATATATACTACTATCTATATGTATGTATGTGTATATATATATATATATATATATATATATATGTTAGCATGTCGCCTGTGAACGTCATGGTATTTGATTTTTCTTCTCTAAAATCATGCAATTCGGCCTCTCTCTCTCTCGCGACGTGATTGGTCGCCTACTTCTATGAATAGGGCCTAGTGCTATATATTTTTCATTCCATATTCGCGAATCAATTACTGCGTGAGTGGGAGGGTTGTGTCGAGTAGACTCGGAGAGATACTTTCCGAGGTTCTGGAGGTTCTCGCAGAGTTGAGGTAGGGAAAATCTAATCTCTAAATTTCCGTAGTTACAAGTTCATATCTGTATTATTGCTGGTGTATTTTTTATAGCTTTTTAGCTATCTGGTGAATGTTTACTTGCGGTATCCAGGTTATTGACTTTTTGTCAAGAAGTAAATTACTGGGTTGGTAACATGATATGATCCGTGCTTTATCTTTGTATTTTCTCTGGTGTTGTTCTAACTTATAGTTCTATCTTTTGTATTTCTCAATTGTGGTTTTACAGTTTCTTTAAGCCGCCACAAGGCGGCAACAGAAGACCACCTCCCACCTTTCTCGGATACTTCTTGCAGCCGAATTTCGACGTGTACAGTTATCCAGAGAGATTTGGTTTCCCAACTTCTCAGTTCTTGCCCGCTTCCATTGCCGGTGAGAATCTTAAAAACATGCCTGGTGCCGCCATGGATGCATCTTTAAGCTTCATAGGCAAGACAGTCTATATTACAAGATCTTCAGGTGGTTTCCTCCTTTGCTGCTCTGAGATAAGTGCACAGCAAAATTATATTGTATGTCACCCCGTCACGAGAGAATGGCGAGCCCTCCCAAAACCAAACAACTTCTACTCTCACGTGGCCCTGGCATTCATTTGCAGAGGAGGAAACGACGAAACATCATCTTTGGACCGGGCCCGCTTCACGGTATATCGGGCTGGAATCTCAAAGGTTTTTGAAAGTACTAGGAAGTTGGAACTCGAAACCTTCTCTTCAGAGACGGGCGAGTGGACAGATACCACACTTACATGTGCTAGACCTTTTAAATTGCAGGTCTGCAATTGGCCGGCTTTTGAGTTAGACAATGTGATATACTGGTTGGACATGAGTTATGGTTTGCTTGCTCATGATCTACACACGGAGAGCCTGGAGCTTATTAAGCCGCCGGGAAAAGTTGGTGGTGGTAATTTTATAGACCGTTCGTGTCAGTGGGGCTGCTCTGAGGGGGGAAATATCATCCACGCCAGACTTAACGGAACCGACCTTGAGGTATGGCGGCTTCTCAAGAAGAAGAAGAAGAATTATTACTTCTTGTGGCGGCGACCTCATTATCAGTTCATCCTCCTTGCAAGAGTGAGTCTTACAACCGCCTTGTTTCCGCTGATGACCCCGAAGCAGCTGATTCGGCGACGTGAGGGAAAAAATGTCTTTTCCAGCGGCCTCGGCCCTATAATCCATGCCATTCATCCCCGTGATTCTAGAATGATTTTGTTAGCATGGAACCGTACACCCTACTGGTACAATCATGAAAATGGAACGTTCCTCGAGTTCTGCTGCCATGGTTCAGAATACAAAACGGTTACGTGGAACTATTTCTTGTACGAGCAACCCACAATAGCCATAAACCCATCTGCATAAGTTATCATTTTACTCTCTAAACCCTGCCTCTGTTTTAGCTACGAGCAAACAATGGTTCCTCCTCAACTTATCTTATATTCTGAGATGATGTCCTTGCAAGGGGCTCCGTTTGGTTGGTGGTTGATCATTTTCTTGTAAAATATTTCCCCTTTGTTCTAATGTTAGGTTCTTCGCAATAGTTGTCCCTAGTATACCGGAAACCCACTCTTAAACCCCATTGTAGCTTTGAGCGATGATGGTTCCTGATGTAGTCTTATATTCTGAGATGACCTTGTAAATTATTCTCTTTTCTTTAATGTTTGGTTCCAATTTGAGTCGGTAAAAAAAATCAGTTACGCTCTTTCAAAAACAAAATCATTTAAGAAGGAATAGAACTTCAGTTGAATGATTCTAGAATTTTGCAAGTCATTTTTCCGGTGAGCGAAGGTAGGATGGTGACAAATTACAATGCCTACTCTATAGCTTCCCTTGAGAATCTGTCTGCTATAATTATTTTACAGCAGCTCACATCTTTGAAGGTATGTCCTTTGCTCTCACAGTCCAGAATATGCATCTCACATCTTTGTTAATTGCGAGAGAGCTAAAAAGATTTGGATGAGAGTGCCTCCTATTAGGAAAAAAAACAAAAGCTGGCTTTACAACAAAGATGTCTATATTCAGGAACCATCATCGCTCAAAGCTAAAATGGTGGTGGCTGTGGAAAAGTAGAATAATACCCAAAAGAGTCTTTTCTAAAGCCGACACTAACGGAATTTGCAATGTTGAGGGAAAGATGACACTCATTGATAGCCGAGTTTGGCTTCTTATCATAGTTTCTGACAGTGACTTGCACTTACAGTTACAGATTCTTAAATTCTGATTTGATATTATGAATTTTATCAATTCCTTGTTACTGCATGATTTGATTTTAAGAAAATTAGTCGTCTCATTAATCTCTCACGTGAACTGTTAAACCAAATAAATAAGGACAATCCTAAGATCATCGAGGATGTCGATCATCTCCAAGAATAACAAATAGAAGCCACGTGCCCTCGACCCAGATTCGATTCACAGGAGCATTTCCAAACTTGAGAGGGGCATGGACAACCACATGACGTGCCCCTTCAAGATGAGAAAAATGAGCTTCTATATCATAACTGCAATAGTTAATTAGTGCGCAATGCTTGATCATCACGGTTATAACATGACGGTTTCTATCAAGAGCGATGAAATGAAATTAAGAACGAGAGAGAAATTTAAAGTGGTTCGCTAACGGATTCACTAACGTATCCGCTAACTACCTCCACGGTCAAAACTCTATGTTTATTGATAGAAAATATTGATTTAGACCACCGTCACGATACAATTCCCACAAGTTATGCAACGAACTATAGCCTCCCTATGACCTAAGACACTAGCATGCCGCCTAAGAAACCCAATAACCTCCCAAAACGGACAAGGAAACAAGTAAACTGACCCAGCCCCCGATCTTGGTCGTACGACCATCAGACTGTTTCTGCTGCTGCTTGCTTCCTTCCTTCCCCGCTTTGTTACTCGACCGAATTGCTAGACACTTTGAGTTACCAACAATCACCTCATTCTCCTACCCTGCCGTTCTTCAACTCTGTAATAAATGATGGATTTAGTTTGAGTTTACTTTTTTATGGAACTCTATGTAATAACTGGTTGGTTTGGTTTGGGTTTACTGCTTTTATGCTACCTAATTCTCCTCGCACCCGATAGGAATTTTGGCACCATCCAAGAGGGGAGTTTCGGCCTCGGCCAGATGGCCCGGTCTCGTGAATCAGTGGTGTTACACTAATATTATTCTCAATATTGTTAGTTCCACATCCACAAGTCAAACAACAAATGAGGACATAGCATAAAGTTGAAATTTGATCGAGCCGACTCAGCTTGTCTAATTGTGTTATGACAAACCACCTCACAAACAATGAATGAATAAAGAAGAACACGAAATTTTACGTGGTTCACTAGCGAAATATTCGCTAACTACCTCCACGGCGGAAAAAACACCCTTTCACTTAAGAGGAACAATTACACTTTGTTTTTGCATATGAAACTAGGAGCTCAAGTAGTACTATATAGTACTATGAAACTAGGGCCAAATCCAGTACAGCAAAAACACAGCTTCCCCTCATCGGCTTCTTCCATCTGATCCTCCATTTGAACGAGAGAGAGAGATTGAGTGTTCAGAAATGTCTTCTCCATTTGCATCATGCACAATTTAGCAACTCACTTCACTACTGTAAGTGTTTCTTCCATTCCTCAATCGTTCACTTCGATCTCCTATTAGGGTTTCATATTTTGTTCAAATTGAGTTCAATCTTCAGTTGATTTTTTTCTGTTCTGGTGTTCGAAAATCGCAGTATCTGTGCAGAAGAGATATGGGGCTGTGTAGTATCTGTGCAGTTCGACCCCGCACTCCAGAAAAGGTGACTAAAGGCTAGTTTGGTAATATTTTAGAAAGCTGTTGTGTAGGTTGTACTGTGACAAAGCTTCTGTAGAAACTTATGCGAAAAATATTTGGTAAATTTCGTATTTAAGCTACTGCGGAAAAACACTTTTGACATTTTTGTGTTTGGTAATTAATGCTTTAGAGTTGCTGTTATTGTCGAAATGACAATATCAGACATGATATAATAAATAGTGTTATTATAATAGACAATTATTAATATTTATTAATGGATAAAAATGTCAAATAATACATTTATCGAAAAGCAGATCTGGAAAGCAACCTCTCCCATACGTTTCAAAAGTTGCTGTGGGGAAGCAACAACTTTTTAAAAAGTAGAAAAAAATAATAATTACCAAACACATTTAACCTGCTTTTAGAATCGAAAAACGGTATTCTAAAAAGCAAAGGCATCACCAACAGGTTCGGGATGATATAGGTATGAATGTCATTAATGTAGTCCAAACTTCTTTCAAAGTGGCTTTCTTCCCAAAAGTTTTAACCATACTTGATTCTCATTGCTTCCTAATAACGTGCCTAACCCTGAGCTCCAAAGCCACTTTATGCCTATTAGATTATGAAATTTAAAGTATAAAATCATTTCAAAGTTCTTGCTAATAGGCTAAAATTTATGTTTGATTCTATCATATTTCAATCACAATAAGCTTTTATATCTGGTAGATGTATACATGACAATGTAATGATAACCATCACTCTCATTCACCATATCAACAAGCACCCCTGGCTCTGAAGATGTATCCAAATAAAGCCTATGAAATGCTCAATTGGGAGTTCCTCATTGCAGCTATGAGAAAAATGGGTTTTGACACTCATTGGTGTTATTTGATACATCAATGCATCTCTACAGTTTCTTATGCTCTATCACTCAATGGGAGCGATATAGCAAGGATCAATCCCACTAGGGGTCTCAGACAGGGAATCCTCTAATTTATTTGTCCTTGCCATGGTAGTCATCTCTAGAAAGCTGAAAGAAGAAAGACTTAAATTGCACCGGAGGTACCCATATTTTGCAAAATAGGCAAGTGGGTACTCAAATTTCAAAATCAAGCACCGCAGGTTCTAAATTTTCAAATTTTGAGCAAGCGAGTAGTACCCTTCCGTTAACTTTACATTAATATTGGACGGAAAAATATAAAAATACTGTTGTAACATCCCCTATTTTCCCCTTCATTTTTTTTTTAAAAATACATGTTTTACTAATAAATCTATTTTTTTTAATATATAATTTGATATATGTAAGATAATGCAATATATTTCATCAAAATTGCATATTTTTACATATTTTCAGGATATGAAAGATGTTTTATTAACATATATCGTCAATCTTAAAGTCATTAAATTTTTTTTATCAGTTTTTTTAAAACAAATTTCAAAATTTCATAATTTCACATGTATTTTTTTAATAAAACAATAACATATAATTATAAGTATCTTTATTTTTTTAACAACTGACAGAAGAGTTGACACCTGACATTCTTGAATAATTTTTTATTGTAATGATTTGTATTTTTTTATGTAAATGTAAAAAAGATTATTGTATAAAATTCACAAAGATACTTGTATGTTATTGTTTTATTAAAAAAACATGTAAAATTATGAAATTCTGAGAATTTCTTAAAAAATTGTTAACAAAAGTTAAGGACTTTAAGATTGACGGATATATGTTAATAAAAATATATTCATATCTTGAAATGACGTAAATATATGTAATTTTGATGAAATATTTTGAAGTATCTAACATATATCAAACTGTTAAATTAAATTTTTTTTTTTTTTTTTTAAACTTGTATTTTAAGAAAAGTTGGAGGTGAAAATAAGGATTATATAGTCTTTTTATATTTTTTCGTCCAATATTAACGGAAAGTTAACAGAAGGGTACCTTCTTGCTCAAAAATCGATAATTTGAAACCTGTGGTGCTCGATTTTGATATTTGGGTACCCACTTGTCTGTTTTTGCAAAATATGGATACCTCCGGTGCAAGGGGAAAGAAATACCGTAATGGATGTCTCTTACACATCTTTGTTTTGCATATGATATGATGATATTTTTGAAGTTTGAAGTCCTCCAAGAAGTGACAAATTTCAACGCCGTCCCCCAAAACTTTGTTTTGAGCTTCTGGCTTAAGGCTCAACCATTTGAAATCAGGTATCTCGTTCTCACCAACAAAAAACACCAAGAAAAAGCACCAACAAAAGAAAAAGCACCAACAAAAGGGACAACATTGCAAATTGAGGTTTTGATGGGGATCTCATTAATTCTTCTGAATTGTCCTACTTTGAATTTTCAACCCGTAATTTGGTCACTTTGACTCGGTGATTTAGATAGCAAAATTATATAATTTGTTGGCAAATTCTCCATGGTATTCTAGAGTAAAGTTTACTCTACAAGACCATGCAAAGATTATCTAATTCTTATATCATTTTGTTAATCAAATCACCGGATCAAAGTGACCCAGTAAATAGTGACAAAAAGTGATGTAGGCTGAAAGAGAAGAAATAGTGGTGGTACCATGCAGTGTTTGCCTCATCAAAATTGAGGTTTTGGTTAGGGGTGCAACTTGGGCGGGTTGAACCCGACGAACCCGAGCCCAGCCCGAACTTAAATAGGGCCCAAACGCATAGTTATGGTAATTTGGACGGGCTTGGACATAAATTCTCAGCCCGAATTGCAATTAAGGTCGGGCTCGGGCACACGTATCGAACGACGGGTTAACCCGAATTGCCCGACTTGCATGATCACTATCTATAAATATTATATTTTAAAAGAATTATATTGCATATCTAACATGAATATGCTACTTTTCTTTTGATTATTAATGATGTTTTTAATCATTGTTTTGTTCTTGAACTAGATGATTTATTTTTTCCGCTAACAATTTTATTTTTCTCTTGTGTTTTTGAAAAGATATTAAATTTAATGTACTAGTCCGAATTCAACTCGAACCTGAATTGATTTATACGAATTTGGGTTTGGACGGGCTGACAATGCAGTAAACTCGAGACGGGCTGGGCTTGGGCCCATATTGGTGGGGATCCCGAGTTGCAGTCCTCCCGAATTGCAGTCCTAGTTTTGATGGGGATCCCATATTGATTATACCTAACCCAAATGAAGCCCTAGTGGGAAGTGCCATGCCGTGCTTTTAAATGGGCCCAGCACTTAAGTTCTCTTTTCCGCTTGTGTGAACAACTTCTTCAGTCGCGGGGGCTATTTCGTTATGGTGGGAGGAGGAGATTGCTTCCGTCGTGCAATCTGTTTTGTTCGGTCTTTGATTTCTCCACTCTACCAGTGGTTATTATGCTGGTAAGTAAGAACTGGTTTCCCACCCAACTCTCAATTCTGCCCATTTGGAATTTTTATGGATCAAAAACCCTAATTTTGATCAAAATACCTAATTCTGATCAAATGGTGGACATAATGATACTAGGTCTTAGAGATCAATTCATTTAATATCACCTTGACGACTTGATGATGGTTGAACTTTGTAGGCAGTATACCACACATGTGTGATGATAGTATCTATCTCTGGGAGGGTTGTCCTGTGTACGGTGCTAGCCCCCCATTTGTATTAATCAATTCACTCATGGTTAGGTTCTAAATCTTAGTATGACTTATTTGCAGATAAAGTCGACTTATATAGTATAAGCTTATCTCAAAAAAAGTCTGTGACAAGTGTGTTTGCCGAAAAAGTTTGCTAAGAACAGTTTCGGAAACCATCCTTTTCTACAACCTGTATTTTTTACACTATGAACTTTTTAAGTCCAAATTCAAATTATTGTATTTTTATAAGTACAAAAAACTTGACTTGTAAGCTGGAGTAGAACTTGTAATCCAAAACTGACTTATAAGTCGTACCAAACTCACCATAGTTCATAATTCAAACCAACAACGTCAAATTAAAAATGGGACGGTTGCGTTTTATTTTTATAAGGAAAAATGGTTTTTTTTTTTCATTTATATCTTTTGCGACACTAAATTATAATTACACAAGTGAACTAGGTATTTAACTTATATAGTTTCACCTCATTCACATGCCAAAATGGAAGCAGTCTCTAAATTAGCTAATTTTCATCTTCACCCCAAGCTGCTTAACATCTCAAACCTCAATACCCATCAATTAGTTTTAAATTTATTGCCGGAGAAATTACAATAGGATGAAGTCGGTAATAACCCGTATTCATTTCACGGAGAACATCTCATAAAGGTGTTCTTACCCAAGACAAACTCACGAGGTTGAAAGCCTATATAAGAATTTGCTGACATGCTGCATATAACAAGAACTGAGGACTGAGTGTCCGTCTACCTATCAAGGTTGTGGGTAAATTTCTGATGCCAGGGATAATAATTGCCAGTTACTTCTAAGGCCAGATTTCATTCTCATTTACTTAACCTTATATTTTTCTTATCATCAAGCTCATCAAATATAAAATGTGACCCTTGTAGGGGTATGCTGGTTAGACTTGAGAGAGGAAGGTTCTTATCTTTGTTATTCATGGTATTAAAACGCAAGTAGTCACACAAGCCCTATATTACAAGTTCATATATGTATTATTGCTGGTGTAATTTTTATATCAATCTGTTGAATTGTTACTTGCGGTATCCAGGTTATTGACTTTTTGTCAAGAAGTAAATTACTGGGTTGGTAACATGATATGATCCGTGTTGTTATCTTTGTATTTTCTCTGGTGTTCTTATAACTTATAGTTCGATCTTTTATATTTCTCAATTGTGGTTTTACAGTTTCTCTAAGCCGCCACAAGACGGCAGCAGAAGACCACCTCCCATCTTTCTTGGATACTTCTTGCAGCCAAATTTCAACACGTACCTTTATCCAGAGAGATTTGGTTTCCCAACATCTCAGTTCTTGCCTGCTTCAACTGCTGGCGAGAATCTTAAAAACAAGCCTGGTGCCGTGGATGCATCTTTAAGCTTCGTAGGAGGCGAGAAAACAGTCTATATTACAGGATCTTCAGGTGGTTTCCTCCTTGGCTGCTCTGAGTTAAGTGCACAGCAAAATTATTTTGTATGTCACCCCGTCACGAGAGAATGGCGAGCCCTCCCAAAACCAAACAACTTCTACTCTCGCGTGGCCCTGGCATTCATTTGCAGAGGAGGAAACGACGAAAAATCATCTTTGGACCGGGCCCGCTTCACGGTATATCGGGCTGGAATCTCAAAGCTTTTTGAAAGTACTAGGAAGTTGGAACTCGAAACCTTTTCTTCAGAGACGGGCGAGTGGAGAGAATCCACATTGACATGTGCGAGACCTTTTAAATTGCAGACCTGCAATTGGCCGGCTTTTGAGTTAGACAATGTAATATACTGGTTGGACATGAGTTATTGTTTGCTTGCTCATGATCTACACACAGAGAGCCTGGAGCTTATTGAGCGGCCAAGAGGGGTTGGTGGTGGTAAATTTATAGACCGTTCGTGTCAGTGGGGCCGCTCTGAGGGGGGGAATATCATCCACGCAAGACACAACGGAACCAACCTTGAGGTATGGCAGCTTCTCAAGAAATATTACTTCTTCAGGCGGCGACCTCATTATCAGTTCATCCTCCTTGCAAGAGTGAGTCTTACAGACGCCATGTTTCCGCTGATGACCCCGAAGCAGCTAATTCGGCAGCGTGAGGGAAAAAATGTCTTTTCCAGCGGCCTTGGCCCTGGAATCTGTGCCATTCATCCCTGTGATTCCAGAATGATATTGTTAGTATGGGACCGTACACCCTACTGGTACAGTCATGAAAATGGAACGTTTTTCAAGATCTCCCATGGTTCAGAATTCAAAACGACTACATGGACCTATTTCTTGTACGAACAACCACGTTTGCCGGAAACCCATCTGCATAAGTTATCTTAAATCCTATGAGCAAGCAATGGTTCTTCAACTTATATCTTATTTTCTGAGATGCTCCTTTTGGTTGGTGGTTGATCATTTTCTTGTAAGATATCTCCCCTTTTTTCTAATGTTAGGTTCTTCGCAATAGTCGCCCCTAGTATATCGGAAACCCATCTGCATAAGAAGTTATCTTAAACCCTATTTTAGCCTTGAGCGATGATGGTTCCTGATCTAATCTTACTTTCTGAGATGACCTTGTAAATTATTCTCTTTTCTTTAATGTTTGGTTCAATTTGAGTCGTAAAAAATCATTTACGAAGTAATAGTATTTCGGTTGAATGATTCTAGAATTTGTAAGCCATTTTTCGGTGAGCGAAGCAAGGATGGTGGCAATGCCTACCCTATAGCTTCCCTTGAGAATCTTTCTGACTATAATTTGTTTACAGCAGCTTCTTCTTCTTCTCCTTCTTGCTCTCAGAAACCAGAATCTGCATCTCACATCTTTGTTAATTGCGAGAGAGCTAAAAAGATTTGGATAAGAGTGCCTCCTATTAGAAGAAAACAAAGGCTGGCTTTACAACAAAGATCTGTCTACTTTCAGTAATCATTTGGTGGTGGCTGTGGAAAACTAGAATAATACCCAAACGAGCTTTTTTTAAAGACACTCACTGGAGTTGCAATGTTGAGGGAAAGATGACACTCACTGGATTGGTTTGATCAGAATTTGGTTACGAGTTTGGCTTCTTTTCATAGTTTCTGGCAGTGACTTGCACTTACAAATTCTTAAATTCTGATTTGATATTTTGAATTTTATCAAATCCTTGTTTCTGCATGATTTGAATTTAGTGGTACGAAAAATAGCCCGCTATACCAAGCCACACACACGCACACACACTAACTTTACGAAAAATAGTCGTCTCATAAATCTCTCAAGTGAACGGTTAAACTATACACACACAACGCAAACTTAATTCCGCCATACCAAGCCAAAGGGCTCCTACAAACTCTGAGTCTCTCTTGGGAAGCTCTACTTCCATTCTCCTCTCTTGGGAGGTGTTAACAAATGGTGAGGCCAATGGTGGAGATCGGCCCGTTAGTGGACAACGCTTTGTCATCTCCTTATTCTGACATGCCGTTCTCTGCCGGGTCCATGCACTTAACTCTTGCTTTATTTGATCAGAACCTAGAGTCCATGATGTTTCTCCACAGGTTTATGAGCCTCTCATAAACTGATTTTCACACGCCACAAGGAGAAGTGGTTTATCAAGTCAAGAGAAGAAGATCCAGGCCCTAGAGGAGAAGTGTGGCCATGGATCATGACTTTAGGTCACGTTTGGTTTTCCGGACTAGTCGGACTAGACTGTACTGGACTGGAGTAGGTCGGATAGGATTGGACTGGATTAGCTGTATTATATTTAATACTGTGTTTGGTTACGTATCGTATAAAGTATTATGCATAGTTGCTGGTGTAATTAATGTTCAATACCAAGTATTATAAATAGTCCAATACTGTTAGTACTCTCCTGAGGGAGGGGATTAAAATAGAGTATTAAACCCATATTTTTCACTATTTAGTACTGGTATTAAATTTAATCCAGAACAAACCAAATAAAGTATTAATAATCACAGTACTATAATTAGTCAAATACTAGTTAATACCACTAATACTAAAAAACCGAACATGCCATTAAGGACAATCCTAAGTTCATCACCAAGAATAACAAATAGGAGACCCGTGCCCTCAACCCAAACTCGACTCACAAGAGCATTTCTAAACTTGAGAGAGGCATGGACAACCACAGGACGTGCCCTTTCAAGATGAGAAAAACGAGCTTCTATATGATTTATGCAATAATTAATTAGTGGGCAATGCTTGATAATCACTGTTATAACATGCCGGTTTCTAGCAAGAGTGATGAAACGAAATCAAGAACGAGAGGCAAATTTAATATGGTTTGTTGACGGATTCACTAACGAATCCGCTAGATACCTCCACGGCCAGAACTCAATGTTCATTGATAGAAAATACTGATTTACACCACCATCATGTTACATCCCGACAAATTATGCCACGAACTATAGCCTCCCTATAGACCTAAGACACTAACTTGCCGCCTAAGCAACCCGATAACTTCCCAAAACAGACAAGGAAACAACTAAACTGACCGACCCCCGATTCTAGTCGTACGACCAGCCCCTCTAGTCGTACGACCATTAATGTTCCTTCTGCTGCTGCTTGTTTCCTTGTCTTCCCCACTTTTTTGCTCGCTCGATTTGCTAGACACTTTGAGTTATTCCCAACAATTACCTCATTCTCCTGCCCTGCCGTTCTCTAACTCTATGTAATAAATGATTGGTTTAGTTTGAGTTTACTGTTTTTGTGTTACCTAATTCTCCTCAGGAATTTTAGCCCCATCCAAGAGGGGAGTTTCTATTGTTAAGTGGCCTCGACCAGGTTGTCCGGTCTTGTGAGTCAGTGGTGTTAAACTAATCAGTGGTGACAGCACATTCATGTTGGAATCATATCATCATAGCTGTTATAGAGTTCCTCTAAGCCACAAGGCACATATGATTGCACCACACAACTAAAGACTAGAGGTCTATCACGCTCAGCAGTATTAGCAAGAAGAAGCTTAAAAAGATCAAACAAACCTAATTGGAGGGTGTTTTTAAAAGGAGTAAGAGACCAAAGGTTTTTATCAACCTGATATGAAGAAAAAGATGATCAACTGTCTTCTCGGACTGCCTACAAAGAGTGCAAATGGGATTTCTTAAAAGGTTCATCTTATTGAGTTTTGACTTAACAGGAATTTTGTAATGCAAAACTTGTCAAATGAAGACATGAACCTATTGGGGTAGCTAAGGGTATAACAATCTTTCAGTTGCACAAGTACAGTGGATGCAACGAAATTTCGTTGTAATTAGCTTGACTTCTCTCCCTTTCTTCTCTCCCATCACAGATTTGCAGATATGCAGATTTTCTGTCAGAGAGGAAGGCTGGAGCAACGGCGGCGGTGGCTCGGCATCTTCTTCTCATTCTCCTCTGTTTATTCTTCTTTCCTCCTCTTCAGTTCTTCTCTTCATATATGTTCTTATTCTTCTTCCGCTTGTAAACTTTTATTCAGATATGTACTTTTTGTGTTGAAATAGATTTGTTTCTTAGGATGGTAATCTGTTTTCTTGTTATGGTTGTCGATGATTTACAAACCAGAGGGAGGGATGGAGAGAGGCTGTCGAAGAGAGAGGGGTGTTGGACATAGTTTGGTGTTTCGGTGATAGATGAGGGGTAAAAGGGTAAAAGGAACAACTTTCTTGATAGTTGTGCCAAATCTTTGAGGGCACATAGAGAAGAAACGGAGGAAGTATGTGAGATCATGTGAAGATCAATGGTTGATGTTTCATCTGGTTATTGAGTGGTTGGGAACCACAGGTCATGCACTAGTCATTAGTAGTACTAGCTCTGTTTCGCCTGTTTCAGCCTACTTCACTTTTTGTCACTATTCACTGGGTTACTTTCATCCGGTGATTTGATTAGCAAAACGATAAAAGAATTTGATAATCTTTGCATGGTGTTATAGAGGAAAGTTTATTCTAAAATACCATGAAAAAATTGTTAAAAAATTACATCGTTTTGGTACCCAAATCACCAAGTCAAAGTGACTCAGTTAAGGGTTAAAAAGTCAAACGCAGACGAAACAGACGAAACGGAGGTAGTAGTTCTTTAGAAGTGAAATTGGTTGTGGGCAGCGAGTGGTTGGAGAAGGCAGATGTCGCTACGGTGGATGTGGTTAGCAACAAATGGTTAGAAGAAGCTAACGGGTGTTAGTAGTAGCAGTGTTCGTATTGAAGTTGGCATGGAGTGTAATTTATGACAAATATTGTAAAGATCAAATACAATTAAATATTGTAAGGATTAAATACAATTGAAGATAACTAAGGGCAACGACTGAGGGAATTTCAAGGGTATAACAATCTTTCAGTTGCACAAGTACAGTGGATGCAACAAAATTTAAAGTTCGACGGCCAATGCAACTTGTGTACCAGTCACGAAAATGTAACAAAAGTCAAAATATGGGTGCCATTTATGAAACTTCATCATGGAAACGAAGGGTCGCATTCTTTAGTTTTCTAACAAGAGCGGAAGCGATGAATCAGTTGTTAGAAATCAAGAAGAAACGATGAAACGGAAGAACAAGAAGAAGAACACAAGAAATTAACGTGGTTCACTAGATTTGAAACTAGCTACATCCACGGCCAAACGAAACCAATTTTATTGATGAGAAGCCAATACAATTAACCACACTTGTCAATAGAAGAGTCCTACACCCATATATTGGCCTAGACTACTGGCTTGTGCCCAAAGCATCGTTCAATAGTTGCCAAAACGAACAAGGAAACAATTCAAAAAACTGCCAGCCCGAACTAGGTCGCACGACCTACTCAGTAGGTCGCACGACCTAGTACAGTAGGTCGCACGACCTGCTCAGTACCCAAAGACAGCAACTCCAATTCCTTTACCCAATTCATAACAAATCTCCACCTTGATCAAAACTTCCGAGCAACCAATTCAATGCTCCTCATCAACCCAATCAACCGATAGAATATATTCTTAAATTTTACGGTATTGGAATATAATCACTATGCGCCACAACAAGTGCGTTTTTGCGTCTCAACAAACACAGAGACTTGTGTGTCCCAAACAACACACCATCTAATGCACCATGACATAACGCATCTCCCCAATCGTCACGCCAATGACACTTCGTGACAAAAGTGCCTATCAAACGAGTCATGCCAATTGTGCCACCAATGAACCGCACCAAGACGCCAACTGAAACACGCCCAATAACGTGCCAACAACCAATGCGTGCACAATAACACGCGACCAACCAACCAACCAATCCGCATGTCACAAATCACACGCCCATGCTCCTACGCCTGGAGCTCAAGCTTGCACATGAGACCTAGATAACGAAGTCGTCCTCGGACTTTGTCCCTCCACCTTGAACGACAAACCCTGCAGATCCTTTGTTCTTGGGACAATTCCGCTTCCAATGACCCTTCTCGCGGCAAAACGCACAAACGCCTTATGGTAAGTCGGATCTACCATAGTTCCGATTTCCCATACATCTTCCACCTTTGACCATGAAAGCGCCACCATCATGATCTTCAAACTTTGACGCCTTGTGCCTCAATTCTCTTGTGTGCAACGCTGAACGACTTCCTCTAGGGTTATCGTCTCCTTTCCAACAACAAACGATTGGACGAAACCCTCAAAAGAAGGAGGTAGAGACACCAACTAGATCAAAGCCGCATCAACATCACTCGCAGTCTCGTCACTATTGCGCAATTCAAGCAAAATAGTGTTGAGATTGTCTAGATGATCACCAACATGCGTACCTTCAATCATACGAAGACCAAACAACCACTGCTTCAACATTAACTTGTTGGCCACAGATTTCTTTGCGTAGAGATCCTCCAACTTCTTCGATAAGCTAGCCGTCGAGGTTTGATCTGCAACTCGAATACGTCGTCTGCGAGGCACAACATGATCGTCGAATGTGCCTTCTCCTCCATCTTCACAAACTCCGATGTGGTCTTGTCAATGCCCAATTTGTTAGCTAGTGGCAACCACAGATGTTGTGCTTCAACAAAGCACGCATCTTGATTTGCCACAAGCTAAACCCATTCTTCTCATCAAAACGATCAATCTTCATCATGTTCAACATCGTTCTTCACCAAACCCTAACCCAACAACCTGGCTTTGATACCACTTGTTAGAAAACAATAGCGGAAGCGATGAACCAGCTGTTAGGAATCAAGAAGAAACGATGAAATGAAAGAACAAGAACAAGAACACAAGCAATTAACGTGGTTCACTAGTTTCGACACTAGCTACATCCACGGCCAAACGAAACCAATTTTATTGATGAGAAGCCAATACAATTAACTACACTTGTCAATAGAAGAGTCCTATACCCATATATAGGCCTATACTACTGACTTGTGCCTAAAGCATCGTCCAAAAGTTGCCAAAACGAACAAGGAAACAATTCCAAAAACAGCACAGCCCGAACTAGGTCGCACGACCTAGTACAGTAGGTCGCACGACCTGCTAAAGTACGTCGCACGACCTGCTCAGTACCCAAAGACATCAACTCCAATTCCTTTGCTTCCTAGCTCGTTGCTTCGCCAATCCAAGCTAGGGTTTTGATCACCCAATTCATAACACTAGTCAAACAGATAAAAGTAGACAAAATTCAAACTTTGTTCAGTATGATCTGAAATAGTACTTTCTGGACAAGTTAGATGACTTCCTGACACAGAAACTTAGTGCATGGCTTATTATAGAAGTGCAAACATGAAAGACTCTGATCCATCCGAAACGAACTTACAAACGAAACAGACTTGCAAAGATATCTGGAATTCACTTACTCGACACTTTATTTGTCAAATTTCAGAAGGCAATAAAAAAAACTAAATGATTACTGAAGTTACACCAGGAGGAAGCTTTGTAACAAGACGCTCAGCACGTTTCCTGGCAGCCACTCTCTCCTCCGTCTCTTTAAACTCCACCATGGTCCCTATATGATGTATCCTGCGAGTATCAAAGCTTATCTTCTCAAGCTTGACAGCGTTCTTCGTTAGATAAAAAGCAAGCTCAACATCAATCGTGTCACAGACAAACCCAACCAAGTTCGCAACCTTAGGGCTGTTATGAGGACAAATAGGAACATATTATTCTTCCCTATCTTCTTGGTCTGGCTCTTCTGGCTCAACAAATTCAACACTATAAATCTGCAATTGACAAGACAATATGGGCCACATATTAGAGAAAAAAGGATCTTTTTCAAGGACAATTTTCTTATTACTTTATTTGTACCGAGGAAATTTTCAAATCCTCATTTAAGCTATTGTTCTTGCGAGTGACGATTCAGAAATTTGAAGTGCACAACTTGAAAGTTTAAGACTCATGTACACAATTAGTTACTAAAGTGTTGGGAAGCTATCAGTAAGTACCAATCACACATTTAAAACTAAACCCTTGCCCACTTATTAGGCTGTCTGCCATATCATTCACAGGTTGAGCCGACAATACTTCCCAATGTTGTGAATGTTTTTTCCAAATGAATAACCACTTCATTAATCTCACCTAAAATGTATTTGAAGTTTTCAGTTCTGCCATTAATTGGTGATGACTACTATATCTAGCTAACTCACCATCGTAATTTTAAGATGATACGCGGACATAGATTTATCACGCACTCAGAGCCTAAATAAAATATAACAAAATAGTTTGAATGGATAGGCTATCCAAAAAAGTATCCAAATTCAAACAAATAGAGGATAGCAACCCAAACATCAAACAACCAAATTTGGGGGCATAACCGGGGTTTAGTTCTATATGTTTGTTATTAATCACTGAAACTGGTAACATTATTGTAGAACTAACTAAAACTATAAACTACTATTAGGAGACATTTGTCTGGAAGAATAAATTTATACATCATGTACAAACAAACATTTATAATAAAAACAAGTCATGTTTCTACAACCTGTTTTGAAACGGTAAAGAGTCCCCGCAGCAAAAAAAAAAAAAAAAAAAAAAAAAAAAAAAAAAAAACGAGTGTTGAAAGGCCAGAAAATCCAGAAGAATTTTCTAGAGACTACCTACTTATAAGACTAATCATTATACAAAGAAGCTAGTAGAAGTTGTGCTTTGCAGTTATGAAAGGACTCTCTAGTACTATAAATATATGTATTTGGCATTTTGATGCTCATGACCCAAAACAAGCCACAAATCCAATATCTCGTATAGTTCTCATGTCATTGTGTCTCATTTGTTTTAACTTGTTATACTATGCTATAAGAAAATATATTCTAATGAAGAATGTGAGAAAACATGCAGAGGAAGTTGAATGTAGATGTTGTTCAGACTCACGAGCGTCTCAAATTGAGGGAGCAGTCTCTTGTCAACACTATTGAAGCACTCCACCAGACTGAAGCTGACTGAAGCTGCCCGTACCGAGTATCTTGAGCTGCTGAGGACTCAACCTGAGTTGAGAGTTGATAACCAGGTTGAACTCCATGTTGCTCGCCGTGTTAGGGCTGTCATCCTAGAAAGTCAAGTGGGTGGTGTGGTTAGAGTCAATATCGGGAGAGCCAAGAAGGCTGTTAAAGCTTCACTCCGTCGCATGGCCCAGGATTCTCACTTTGCTATTATTGGGTGAAAAAGTTATCCTAGAAGGTTAAGTGGGGTCTTGTGGAATATCTTAATTATGATGTTTAATTTTTCTTTATGGTTATGATTGTAGGTTTGTTTTAAGGGAAATCTTGAATGGCTTAGGTCATTAATGAAAAGTATGGTTGAGTTTCGAATCTATTATTTTTGGAAATGTGTTGATAATGACCGTTACAAAGTTTAGGGTGTGGCTATGGTGCGGGCAAATTTGTAGGGTGGGCCCAGCTTTTTTGTCCCGGTTTGGACAATTAAACCAACGATTTTTCGGTATTTACCAAAATACTTACAAAACGAAAAAAGACAAATGACTGGTGACTGGTGACACATTGTGACATTGGCTGCAGCCAGTTTCGTGAAATACTACCCCACTCGTGAAATACTAATGCGCTTACAATGAAATGCATAGTCTCATAATGAAATGAAGTCATAGTAATTTTTTTTTTTTGTTTAAGTTGACACGGCCCCACCCCCACTCCCCACCATCTCTTCCTCTTTCCTTCCAGTAAATGTCTCTGTGTTAACTTTCAATCACCTTCCATGGCTGGAACATCGCATCCAAACCACCGTCCCACCCGTTTGAACAATAACTCGCACCATAAGTTAGAGAACAATAAAATTCGGGGAAATCTAGAGTCTAGACGAATGGAATATAGTTATTTTAGCACTCATAAAGACATTGATACAATTAACTCGCACCATCAGTTAGTGAGGAGAGACAAACACACAACTTGATGACAGAGACACAAAACGGATGCGAAAGAAATACATGGACGATAATACTACCACTCCCAGTTATGGATATAGCCGGAGGAGAAACAAGTAGCAAGACAATACCAAGATCAGACCAAACAGGAGTGTTGGGTATGGTGCGGGCAAACCCAGCACATCCCCAAATACTTCTCCGGTCAATTCATATTTGCCTCCTCAAAAAGTCAAAACTCATCACCACCCTCTCAAGTTCGTCGATTGAATTGAAGCATCAAGCGATGGCGAATTCGAGGACGAAGGAGACGGAGGCGGTGGTGGGCGGAGATGGACACAGAGTCAAGATCCCTAACATATAGGTATTTGTTCATGCTTCGCTTTTTGTCCGAATCGAGGGTATTCGCAGCTTGATAACGGGTTGGGGAGTATTTTGAGACCGTTTTGGTAAACTTTCGGGGGGAGTTTGGGGGGCTGGTTTCGTGATTGGAGGCGGCATCATGGCGCTAGCTTCATCTGGTCGGAGTCAGAGGAGGAAGACAACTCTGTTTACTCTGGGTTTATTTTCGATTTAATTTCCCTATGATCCCTATTTGTTGGAGGCTATTAAAGTGGCCTATAAATTTCTTTTGAAGTGTCATATGTGCACCGTTTATAAAGTAACTACATATGCCCCCCCCCCCCCGTTCTGTTAGTAACTCTTCGAGCAACCTTAAAATCTTTCAAATACTCCACTTTAGACCCCTTAAATGTGCGTTATATTTGTGAGGGATCCACCAGTTTCGTTTCCGTTAGTATAATCACACCAATACTGATATAATTCATCGGTATGTCCACAATGTTTTGCAAATTATTTTTCTGAGAGCAAACGTTATTTCAGTTTTAAGTTAATAATAATCATTTCGGCTCAACACAGTACATAATAATGTCAACAATATCTGGTCTAGATTTATGTTTAAAGCGCGATACCATAGTTATTACAGCTCTGAGTTTATCACTTCACCTCTAATTAACTTGTACTGCAGTTGCAAATACTATGGGGAATTTGTTTAGGACGAAGATATCCTTTAAACCCTGGATTTCGACAGTGTTGAGCTATCAGATCGCACTGAATCATTTCAGGGCCCTCAGAGTTTAACAAAAAGTGTGCTGGAGGTGGAAATATGTCTGCTCAATATTTTTTGTCTAAGGTAATTTATTTACTAGGCTTTGGATTCTTGTAGGATTTTTTTTTTTCCTTCAGGTGGTTTTATTTTAATGTTATATATTTCTTTTACTCACTTTTGAAGAACTTCAAGTTATATTTTTCAAAGTGCCCATTCATTAAATTATGCAGGGAATATTTGTATCATCATTTCAGTTGTCCAAGTTGTTACCGAAAGATGACTTTATCCCAATGGATGAATATATTAATCAGGCAAACCAAACACAGATAGACGGGGACGATTTCGTGGAAGAGGGAGCCAATCTTCCTACAAAAAATAGGAAAATAAGCAAGAGAGCAATTCCAAAAGAACGTGGAAGAGGAAGAAAGACCCAATGAAAGAAGGTATGACAAATCTAAAGTTGAATGTTATAATTGTCATAAATTTGGGCATTTCTCTTGGGAGTGTAGATATGCCTCGAATGACGTTGACGATAGAAAAATCGCCATCAGATTTGTATTTTTTATGGGAAATTGCGCTTTCACTTGGAGTTCAAAGAAGCAACCAATTGTGACTATCTCTACTTGTGAAGCGGAATATGTGGCGGCTAGTTCTTGTGTTTTCCAAGCTATTTGGCTTAGAAACTTATTGAAGGAGCTCTATATGCCACAAGAGGAGCCAATCGAAATCATTGTTGACAACAAGTCCGCCATTGCCTTGGTCAAGAACTCGGTGTTCCATGAGAGGAGCAAGCATATTGATACAAGATTCCATTTCATAAGGGAGTGAATTGAGAAGCAAAAGGGGGAGCTCAAGTATGTGACGTCTCAAGATCAAATTGCCAATATCTTCACCTAGCCTCTCAAGACGGACAATTTCCGCATGATGAGGATCTCCCTTAGAGTTACCAATCAAGTTTAAGGTAGGGTGTAAGATAATAAATTTCATTATTTTATCGTCACATTTTCTAGTGTGGTACTAGTTTCTAGAATATGTATTTCCAAGTACCATAACTTATCTAGTTGTGGGACTTGAACCTAGTAAATGAATTTGGTGGGAGATGCACCAAGTTAATGTAGTAGTTAGTAGGAGGATGAAAAGTCACAGAATGTACTAGATGCATGAGCACATGAATCCTATAATACCCATGTACATAAATCTTTTTCAAGTCAAGCAATAGAGTGAAGTGTTATTCTCTACAAACTAGTTTGAGTTGTCTTAAGTAGTCCTCTTTGATCCCAACAATATCAGTGGCAAAGAGCACATCATGAGTGTTGATTGAAGAGCGAAAGAACGCTGCTTTTTGTTGGGTTTGGAGGTGCAGGTCGAGGCGGACGAAGCAACTGAGGGAGAAGTTGTGGTGGTGGTGGTGGTGGTGGAGAGACAGAGCGAGACAAATTAGAGTTGTACCTCTGATTAAGTTGACGAGAGACTGACCCTAGAACCATTCATGGTGAAGTACTCAGCAAAAGGCATAGATCGGACACATGTAGAGTCTAGACAGAGAGATGGACAAAGAGTAGAGGAGATGAGAAGCTTCACTTACCCCATTCTTTCAGTGAAAATTTATTTTCATATAGATATGATTGTGTTAAATGTGAAATTGTCACGGTATTACATTTTATGGTTGGATACATCTCTTTTAAGTATAAAAATTTATTTTATTTTAGTAGTAGCAAATGGGTGCTACCTCAAGAGATATAGCGTTTAAAAGCCTCTTCATGAGATCTTTGGTTGAAATCCGGAAGACGATAAACATATAAGTCTAAAAAAAGGTATATTTTAATAGTAGTTTGTATAATTTGTACTGTGATAAAATGAGAAAAAATTGAAACTATAAGTATATAATTCCGACGGAGGTGAAAGAGAAGATAATCAATCATTAATTTCAATGAATTACAATTGTCTTGATCTCTGAATTTTATTATAAATGGGTGGTTGAGATTTTGGACTAGGGGAACTGCAGAGGGTTTAGGAGTGGGGAGGATCCAGATCGAACCCCACAAACGGGAGATAAGTTTTTTACTCATATTCAAGTCACTGGCAATTTAGTTACTAAATAAAAATTATTAAGATGGCAATTTAGTTACTAAATAAAAATCATTAAGATCTTTGTTTTTAGAATCATTAAGAAAAATTTATTTACAAAAAAATTATAACATAAGAAATTTTGTGTAATTTTTTTTTTTTTTTTTATGTTAGTTTGATTGCGCTATGAGGGGACGGGTTGTACTCTAGTATATGATAAGTGCAATAGTTAATTAGTGGGCAATGCTTGATGATCACCTCATTCTCTTGCCCTGTCGCTCTCTAATTCTATGTAATAAATGATTGCTTTAGTTTGGGTTTACTGTTTTTGTTTTACCTAATTCTCATCGCACCCGATAGGAATTTTGGCACCATCCAAGAGGGGAGTTTCTGTTGCGAAGTGGCCTCGACCAGGTTGCTCGGTCTCGTGAATCAGTGGCGTTACACTGTCACTGTTATCCTCTTTTCTCGATATTACTAGTTCCACATCGACAACTCAGAACAATAAATGAGGCCTTAGCATACAAGTTGATACTTGACCGAGCCGACTCAGCTCGTCTAATTGCATCATCCTTAACTTCAGTTAAAATTTTGCCTTAATTGAACTGATGACAAAAGTGAGGGGTGTAATTTGAGAATAAGACATGAGGGGCTAATTTGTAATAAATAGAAAGTAGCGGGCCAAATCTGGTACACCAAAAACACATCTTCCCCTCCTTCATCGTCTTCTTCTTCCATTTGATCCGCCATTGGAGAGAGAGAGAGAGAGACTGTCTTCTCCATTCGCATCATGCGCAAGTTAGCAGCTCACTTCACTACTGTAAGACGTTCTTCCATTCCTCAATTTTTCACCTCGATCTCCTACTAGGGTTTCGTGTTTTGTTCAATCTTCAGTTGATTTTTTTCTGGTCTGGTGTTCGAAAATCGCAGTATCTGTGCAGAAGAAATGTGGGGAATGTTCCGTCTCGCAATTTTTCGAGTTTGCCCTCCAGAAAAGGTGACTAATTTCACTTTATTTCTCTTTGATCTTTTTTCAATACATGACTGAATCAGTGAAGAAATGATAATTTTTAAGATATACACAGTGTTTAGACCTCAGACTCCAGAAAAGGTTAATAATTTCACTTCATTTCTCTTTAATCTTTTTTTATTCATGATAAATTCAGTGAAGATTGGGTAATTTTTAAGCTGGACATTATTGAGGGTAGGGTTTGGAATCTAGAAATCAAGCGTTGTGAAAGAAGAAGTGTCAGATTTGTGAAGCAGGCAATCATACTGATTAACTTGCCATTTAGAATGCCTAGAGCACTATCAATGGCGGGTTTTTTTATGAAGAAACCAATGATTGAGTGAATGAAATTTGAGCCGAGGCTGGATAGGGATCATGAAAGTCCGTATGAGAGATTGGTTTACCACTAATGCCGATATATTAGTAAATGACTTTTTAATCAAGGCTGGATAGAGCTCATGAAAAGTTTGTATGAAAGATAGCACTCAGGGTAATGGCTTACAGAAAACAGAATATAGAGTATCAAATTTGTGGACAATGATTTAGTCTTGTCAAGAACTGTTGGGCCAGTAGCTTTCGAAAGGTCAAGTGAATGAATGGTGTATTATATTCACTTCTACTTCTGCAGTAAGGATCCGTTTGAAGACATTTGCATTGTTCAGGGTGTTTGATAGGCCTTGTCTGGGTAAGGTATACTCCAGGATAAGGATGTGTTATTCATATGGTTTCATATCTCGCGTTTGAGTAGGGATATGAGAATGAGACAAATATAACTTATCCTCCCATATGCCTCTCTTCAAAGTTTTCCTATAATCTTACAGCACTGTGGCATAAGTCAGATAAGAGAAGTGTGGAATATGTTATGATACATGTCCTGTATCATAACCTGTCCTGGAATGTTTTTTTCTTTTTCTGCTTGCCTTATAGTCGGCTTATCCACTTATGACTTATGAGCTCTAGTATATGTAAATTGGGTGGGTGCAACCTTAGCACATGTGGTCTCTTTCATCAGTCATGTAGCTTTTAATGTCTTGAAATACGTATTCTTTGTCGATCACCACTCATGTGTTGTTTACGGCTTTGTTTCAACTCCCAGAAGAGATAGCCATGGAAGAGGAAGCCGAAAAGAAAATAGGGTGGTTCTTGAAACTATTGTTTGCTGGAACTGCAACAGCTGTTGCTTATCAGTTCTTTCCATATCTAGGTATGCCTATGGTCTTTTCCAGCGTTTGTTATCAACTAGTGTTGTTGATGTTTGCTTGACATTAATATTTACAGGTGAAAATTTGTTGCAACAATCTGTGTCTCTTCTGCATGTCAAGGATCCTCTATTCAAAAGGATGGGAGCATCTAGACTATCCCGTTTTGCAATAGATGGTACGAGTGATCTATATTTTCATTCCGGTGTTCTTATTCGTGAAACCTGTTTCGCCTCACTTCTGTTGCCTCTGTAACTTTATTCTGGGTATCGTAGGTTATGACCTAACTTCACTTTTTATGCCTTTGTAAAGGGTAAATTTTTACTGGCCGAGAGGGATGTGTATGATCTGATTCACATCTCTTCTCAAAACTTGGAAAATTCATTCATTGAAAACCCTAAGGTTTCTATTTTGTTGAGAGTCAGTGGTTAAATAATTCAGGCAGAGCACTCGACAAGAATAACCAGCTATTTTTGTTGCAGCGTAGTTTCAATGTTATAACCCTGAGGTTTCTATGTTGTTGAGAGTCAGTGGTTTATAACAATTGTTTAGCCCTAATTTACCTGGAACGCGCATCGTTTCGGTTCGTGGAACGGGAACAGGATCGCGGAACGCCATACCCTATGGAATTTGGTACGCCAAGGGTTGGCTTCATTGGATACCTTTATAGGAGTTTTACAATTTATCGCAGATCATAAAATGTAAAACTACTCAATGTATGCATTATCTAAAAGTCAATACTCTAAAAATCGATGTAACTTAGCAAATTTGAATGTATTTCCCCCTTCTACATAGATACTTTAGGTGAAATAGGGAAAAAATTGGGATCGCCGAATTAAGCGATCTGGATCGCTGGTGTTCCACTATTCAGAACGCGTGATCCAATTCGTAATTCGTAGGGGTACATGTGAATTGTGGTAACACTGGTTTAGCCCTTCTAATGGAATTTTCTTTAATGTCACTGGCTGTTGGAAGTAGAAGCATGGTGCTGTATGTACAACAACATGATGTCCCATGTAATAGGGTACAAGTTCATGTGCCTTGGGCATTTCATTCTTAGTTGGTAATGTGGAATTGATGAATATCATATGTTTTTCTGTTGATTCTTAGATGACAGGAGGAAGAAGATAATTGAGCTGGGTGGGGCAGAAGAGCTTTTGAATATGCTAGGGGCTGCCAAGGATGATCCAACGCGGAAGGAAGCTTTGAAGGCTCTTGCCGCTCTCTCACCCTCAGGTTTGTTCTTTCCATTACATTAATTCCTTTGCATTTTGATTTGCTTGCACAAGAAGTTGAACATAGCTTCAATACTCCCTACTTGGTAGGGCATACCCTTGTAAGTTACATCGCATGTCTTCTTCTGTGGGGTCATAGTAACAAGGTGTTTATACCAACAAGGTCTCTGCTTCTAAAGTAATCGCCACAGTAACCAAATAAATTACTATGATTTTTAATAAGTGTGACAATACTTAAGGCTTGGCCAAAGAACGTTGCTCTTATTTCTTGGAAAGCAACTGGCGCAATCACTGTTGTCATCTTAATAACAAATTAGCATTGGTTTGGAGCTGAAATGTCTCACCCATCATAAGATAATTTTGATCTCAACTATTGGATTGAGGCCTAAAAAGGAAAAGGTTTTGAAAAGAATGGGGGGAAACTATTGCCCATTTCCAATTCCCAGTAACTTCAGGAATGATTTTGTGTTGCATATTCACTGAAATGATTTTGTGTATTATATTGGGATTTGAGTTTACTAACAATTTATCAGGGGCTTTACTCTATCACATCACAGTTACTGTAAACTTGTTGTATTGTAGTTTCTTTAGTGGTGTAGTAGTATATAGAAGAATACTAGTACAATAGTTAAACATACATAGTTACATACTCGAACAATAGTTGTAGACCCTTGTCTCATTATATAGGTTGATGATTAGTTATGAGAAAACTGATTGTATTCAATTTACTGATATGTACTTTTGAGGGTTAATTTCAAAATGGTAACTTGTAGTTTGGAGGTTATCCCTTTTAGTAACTTGTGTTTTGAAAAGTTTATATTAGCAACCAGTGGTTTGATGTGTTAGAGCCCTAGTTAATTTTTCCGTTAATAATAAAATCCCCAAATCATCCTCTGTAAATTCCAGTGTTCATCCACTTCTCCAAAACCTCGTTTGAAAGAGACAAACGCAACAGAAAATTGAAGCCCGAATTGACGAACCCAGATCGGTCTTCTCCAGAAACCAAAAAGAGAACAATTTGCGGGTAAGCGAATTCTTCTGGAGACAGGTCGAGTATGTTGGAAACCAAAAACAAGAAAGTCGGAAGACTTTCATTCAAGCTGAGGTTTTTACTTGGTTCAAACTAGAGATATGGCTTACAATTAATCACGTAAAGTGAAAACAACTGCTTGAGAACCTTATACATTCGGGTTTGGCCTAGTATGCCATTATTATTGCGACCCTCTAGCATTTGTCCCTTGTGGTGTCCGGGACAGCCGCATAAGGAGTCATGTGTTTATTATTATGGGTGGTCGCATTAGGGACCCTTTCGCTCCCGACCAAGTGATGGAGTTAAGGCATCGAATACCACTCTTTTGGACGTGTGTTTCTTAAGGGGTGTCGACACTTAAAAAGTCTAGTTGGTTGAGGATTGGATTGGTGGGAAAGTGGATACACTCTTCCATGACGGCAGGCTAGGGAACAAGGGAGAGACCCCCAGATGCTCATATATCCTCAATTGGATCTTTATTATGACCCCGTTTGGCAAAGCTAAATTAATAGATTAATTACATTTGAAAATTAATCTGACCCGTTTGGCCAAGCGGGACAGATTTTAAGATTTTTGGGATTACCCGGATCCAGGTACTTTAAAAGCTGGATACGGATATTTTTAAACCATTTTTCACTGTCCAGTCACTTAACCGGATCCGGATTTTTGTTGACCGGATCTGGGTAGGACCTAACCGGATCCGGGACTCGGCCGATCACACATTAACCAACCAAGGAGTGACAAGTTAGCGAACCACCCAACCGGATTGGGTCTGAGCTAACCGGATCCGGGTCGGACCGGTCGGATCCGGTTGTGCTCTAGCCGAATCTGGTTCTTCTCTCGCGAAAATCTGATTTTTTCGCCAGATTTTGGATAATTAATCTAGCCAATAATCTAGCTTTGCCAGACCTGCCATATGATTATTATGATTTTCCAAGGGGACTCGATCATTTGGTTACCTGGGTGCAACATTTGATAATTTAATAATGAAAGAGTTTGTGGAAGTAATTTCTTATTGGGAGATTTGATTTATGGAAACTGATGCTATGCGGCTAAATGTTGATAGTTATTAGTAAAAGTTGCTCTCGAGTCTAGAAGTAGGGTGTGCTTGATGCATTGCATCGCATGTAGTTGCATGAGCATGGCTTATCAGATGAAGTGTAAATTAAGGAGGAATACATGTTAGTTGTTGATCCCGAAGTCGTCGAACAAATCTGCTACGAGTTGTGTGTTTTGCTTGCGTGTGATCTTGCTGTGCTTATCAGGTAAGAGTGAATGTTCAATCTTCCGTACCTATCGTTCTTTCGTTGAATATCTTCTTGTCTACTGCTTTGTCTCAGCATGATGATTACCGTGGATTTGATTACTACTCTATTACAACTGCAATGTTTTCTTATGATCAGGCTTGATACGTATGATATCGATTCTCCTGTTACTGCAGATGAAGCCGCTCGATTCCTTCACAATGCTGGGGCAGTCTCAGTTGTTAGGTCTACTCCAGTGTCCTCGGATGTTGAAATTGAGATTTACAAGTTAAAGTTGCTGCAAAGGTTCAAAGATTTGAGACATAATGATTCGCCTTGAGATGTCAGAGAAGCAGAACTCTTGCAAATGGTGAGGTCATACATTTGAACTCCGGGCTGTCTCAATAATGCAAGAGGGATGTTGTCCGAGGACTGAACGATAGGCTTTAGAAAAGAAGGTTTTTTTTTTTTTTTTTTTGCTTGAATTGAACGTGGAGTTAGAATGTGGGTTTTTTTCTCAGTTGCCCACCAAAAGAAACCAGTACTATGTGGTTTGTTTGTAAAGAAGGGATTCATGGAATTCTCATGTGACTAGTTTGAACATGCTATTTCAAAGGAAAGGCAATTGATCGTGTTGCCCCAATGTAACATTTGGGCATTGTTTCTGTTGAGAATCTTGCTTGTTGTCAAACACCGGAATTTTATGAGTTTGTACGTGCTTAATAAGAGATATTGAATAACATTCCTTAGTGCCAATCGAGTTGGAGGTGGATTGCACTAGGGTTGTAAGGAAAACCGAATAAACCGTCAAACCGACCGAATCAAACCGAAATGCTTGGTTTGGATTGTTTTTTTGGATGTTCGGTTGATCAACGGTTCAATTTTTCATAAACCGGTCTATTCGGTTTGGTTTTCGGTTTGTAAAATATCACACCGCACTAAACCGAACCGATATGTGCTTAACGTACTTTTACTACAATATATATTTCGCAAAGTATATTAAATAATCTAGAAAAGTGAAACATGAGAAGATAGATTCAATTAAAATGATTATATAAATCTTAATCTTCTCAATTTCTCTCATGCTTCATCATATTTTCTCTCTAAAACGATAGTTGCGCATATTTTTTTTAAGTCCATTAATTTATTTTTCACTTAAAACTTGAAATAAGTGACAAAGTAATATTATAATTTCCATTCGGTAGTTTTTACGCAAACCGACCGCACCGAACCGAACCACACCGATATTCTTCGGTTTGGTTTGGTTCGGTTCATCCTTTCTAATGGTTTGGTTACAAAATTAGTAAACCGATGTATTCGGTTCGGTTTGTGGTTTTAGAAAAAACCGCACCAAACCGAACCGCTTACCCCCTAGACTGCACCCAGCCACCCGCCCACCAAGGGCGTTACTGCATTAAAATCCGAAGTTGTTCCGCTCTGTTTCTGTATGCTTGGCACAATGTTTTGAGAGCTCTGTTTGGATCAAGTGGTAAGCGGCTTGTGTCTCCAGGTGGAGTCAGTATTATCAGAAGTAACATGGGTAAAAGACGCTTTCATCACCTCAACTTTGACACGAGACACTTTCACCCCTTCTAGTTATGGAAACGGCACATTCACCCCTTATTTTAGGACACTTAAAACTCCCGGTTGTGCAATTCCGCACTCCTAAGAGCACAAATTAATCCCAAAAACTATAATCAGTGATGACCAGTGCCATCATGCTTGTCAGCCTCACAATTAAGATTTAAGAGTGCAAGTGTCCTGAAATTTGGCACATTGAAAGACTAAGACTGTCATTTCCCAAACTTGAGGGCGGCGAGAGTGTCTTTTACCCAAGAAAACAGAGAAAACAAATCATGGAATATCCTCTCAACTGCAATTGATTTCGAGGAGGAAACTCATAATTTTTAATAGTTCCCACAAAAGTACAGCAAAATCACAATGAAGTCCTCAAAATACTCCTCTATCATAGTATTTGATGTGCATTCTATGCACCCTTTAGTGCCAGTAATCTTTCTTTTCATTTCATTTCATTTCATTTCATTTCATTCTTTTGTTGAATACAGTAAAACAATGCATAATGTACAACAGCAAACATAGCATACAAGAATATGATTGTCAGCTTCAGATTATCCGGCCAACAAAAGGGAACGGAAGCAATGTAATCGGAATAAAGCTAATCACGTTTTTCCAAGTGAACCATACACGTTCGATGAAATAGCTATCAAGCTGGTCCCGACCGCCAGAACAATCACCAACGCCGCCACACACTTCTCCCTCCTCGACGATATACCATGAACATCCCTAACATAAGTAAGAAAACGTTTAGGGTTTTCTATAAGCAGTTAAAACTTAAAACACGTGCTCCCTACATCCCAAGAGGGTAGTCTTGTTTGACTTTTACTCGTACGATAGGGCGGTGATTTCAGTAATGAAGCGATACAAGAACTCGATAATCTTTTCATAATCATGTACATCATAAGGGTGGCGATTTCAGTAATGGAACCATAAAAGAACATATTGAAAATATTAACAAGTTATTTTATCATTTCGTTACTGATATCGCCACCTTAATATATGAGCAGGAGTCAAACAAGATTGTGGGTGGGTTTGATATGACTTTTTTCCAGCTTTAGTCCATTTCAAACTTTTCTGAAGGGTTTTGTTATGAACATTTTCGTGGTAGCTTTTGGATTTCGGCTTTTCAGTGTAAAACAGACTATTAAGAAAGGTTGGGTTTCCCTAGCTTTTCTCGAGAGTTTTTTCTTCTATAACAACAAATGACCAATCTACCCATACTTTTTTTGGTATTTACAGACTACATAATTAATTTGAGCTACCATAGTTTTATCAGTAATATAAAAAGGGTAAAATAGTAATCTTCACTAAGTTCGAACACGTACCTCAGGATTATCGCACACGGGAATATGAACATGAGAAACATAACCGTCGTCGTCCCAATGAACTGAAAAAAGAACCAAATGTCCGGGACGGCAATGGCAGCAAAGTAACTGAACGCGAGTAGAACACAAGTGATTGACACGAATCTGCAGCTGTCCACAGCCAAGGGGGGTTTCCTGGGGAAGAAAAGCTCGTCGACGTTGATCCTCAACGCAAAGTTCATGACTGGGAAAACCATCATCAGGTGGACTGCGTAACTCAACCTGACAATGTCATTGATTAATGGACTAAAAGTGGAGTTAGGAGATTGGTCGAAGTTAACGAGCATATCGGACATGATCGAGTCGCCGAAGAGTAAGTAGCCGAAAAAGCCCACTGCGAAGTAGATCGCCACGCAGAGTACCAGAGATATCCGGACCGCCAAGCTCATCTGTGAAGGCCGAGTGAGTTCCGCTCTTACGGGATGAACTGCATTAGTCAAAGAAAAAAGCTTTTAAGGATCTCCAGTTATAAAAGATAACCATTCACTCATCATCATGTTCACACAGGGCCGGCCCAAGCGGGAGGCAGGCGGGGGTAGCCGCTTTAGCCCTCTAGGCCAGTAGGGCCCTGTAATTTTTACTCATAATTAAGTTAAGTTATATATTTTAGAGCTTATGGGATATAACCTTCATGCAGTATGTATTCGTTGACAGAGAGATACATGCATTATGAGAATTGACAGATACCCCCACGCAGTATTGATTTTAGTGACATCGCGTTCCAAATAGCACTCATTCGTATCATACCATTGATGCGCCATGTTCAAAACATGTGGGAGAAGGCCCGGTTACTGATCACATTACTCTAATTTTGGTTCAGGACCGGTCACTGGTCAGTGTAATTTGGCCTCGTAATTACTTCAACCCCTAGAGCAGATAGCATAACAGTTAACGTGAGATGGCGAATTTCATATATTTAGGCAAGTTTTTACCTAAAAGTAACAGTGTACGGACTGATAAATTGAATGATCAGTAATCATAGCGTAGCGTAATTATAGTATAGCTTATTGTCGCGTAGCGTAATTATAGGGATTTATATAATTATAGTCTTACCGTTAACATGGCAGGCGAAACCAGTAGCGAATACTGGAATGGTTGTGAAGAGAGCAAAGACGGACACCCCATTGGAAATATCCGGTACTAGTTTTGGCTTTTGTGTTTCTCCCTTGCACAATGCGTAAACTGCCATTGCCGAGCACATGACCACAAAGAACACAGCTAGAAGAATGGATATTGCTGAAGCATGCTTTAGCGACTCTGCAATAAGCAAGCAGTAAAATCATTATCTGAGTTTATTTCAACAACAACAACAACAACAAACAGCTTGATAGTTCCTTAGCCATTGGATGATTTGGATCTTTATTTACAAATGGATTCAGAATTATATATTAATACCTTTTGGTACTATTATTAATTACACTAATCTATGCAATGATTTAAATTTAATAAAAAAGTCTATACTTCCATCCTATTAACAGAGACAGCTAAATCAAAAATTTGAACTATACCAAAAATCTTTGTGAAGCGTGGAGCGGCTAACCTATGCTTCGCATTAAAAGGAAGGGGAGCATAATGAAGACCACGACAAGGAGGAGTGCAAAAGCACGCGAGTTCCACCAGTGGATGCCAAACCATCCTTGTAGAATGCCCAAGTGCACTGTCCCATCCGATGTATTTCCTGAGAGAACATCTCCTACAAGATAGAAGAAAATAAATACATTTTAAAAAAAATGTCAGCATATGCATCAAGCCAATAATGAGGTTGGCATGTAGTACACTGCATATCCATACCATATGCTGGCAAAATAATTCTATCCATCTACATATGAATTATTATACACCTAAGGATCAGATAGGCAACACATCCAGACAGTTGGAGGGATTGCCTTTACTATGTATGCATGTGTGTGTGTGTGCGTGCGCGCGCGCGCGAGTGAGTGTGTGTGTGTGATCGAAAAGTTCACATGTCAAAATAACCTAGTATAAAGAAAATGCCATTTTGATCATAGTTCCTCTCCTGCAAAGGTCACTTTGAAGAACTTGCTAGAGACGGCCGCTCATGTAGCCTTGAAGTTCTTGGTCCTATGGTGTCTTCCTATTAAGAAGGTGTAAGAGAGGGAAAATCAGAGGGATGAGAGGATAGATAAAAAGAGTTTTTAAGTAAAGGTAGCTAAACTTTTTTTTTCCTTTCTATGCGAGCCCTAAGGCGTAAAACCATTATTTTGGAACTCTTTCAAGCAAATGCACATTCAAACCCCCCCCCCCCCCCCCACCCCACCCCACCCCACCCCACCCCCTAGACAGAATATACAAAGATGATGAAAATGTTAACTCCCAACCATTTATGCGTTGGAGAGACGGTTAGTTATTTTGTGCCGAAGCAATTTATAAAGCACAGGCTGAAAAGTGAAATCAAGGGTCCTTAGCAGGGTACAATAATAACATCACAAATTATAGTTGTTTAACAAAAGCTTAAATTGTCAATGTGAATGAAATGTAGACAAACAAGACAAGTAATTCTCCTATACTCCAAAAGTTCATGATGTAAATACTCCAATTGCACCAATGACATATTCAAAGATGAGCAACATGGTGATCTTGCTTCATGACTTGTGGAAATAAACAATTGTTTGTTCGTAAATTATAAGTGGTGAAAGGAGAAGACAGAGCCAACTAAATAAGTACTATAATACCATATCGATATCCTTCTTTGACGCAACCCTACAAAAAGCACTTCCATTAAAATATGCCCCGAAGACCCCATCAATCTTCATCATTCAGATTCTTGGACCTCAGTTCTGTTATTAGACAGTAGCACCCTTGCATCTTTAAAGGAAATAACACAATATCACCACTCCCCACTCACAGACTGATTTTTTAGAATTTGAACACTCAATTTACCAGACTATAACAATTTGTACAATCACAAATCTCTGCTAAACCGCATATTCAGACCTGAACTCAATAAATTCATTCGATTAAACAACACTTCAAAAGTGCATTGCATTATATGTTGTTCACAAAGAGTGAAAGTAACTATCATTTCCTTCTTTTCTTTCTTTCTTTCTTAATACCCCATCGATTTCATGCTTCACAACTTTAATCATTTCGATTTTTAGGCTCCAATTGACTTGTTAACACAATGGCACCCTGTGTAGTGCATTGCATTATATGTCAAAAAACGATATACAGTTCTTCACCAAAGTAGACCTGCACATGCATACACAGGGGCACCTAGAGATGAAATGAACACGATACTATCTCTGCCCACTCAGAGACCGGATGTTTTTTGTTAACACACAATTTAGCTGGTATAGAACAAAATTTAAATCCCTAAATCTCTGCTTACCAAACGGTTTTTAGCCCTAAACTCAAGAGCGGCCACCAAGATGGTAGTTCATGCGGTTCTAGGCTTATCCCAAAGTGGTTTGAGGGACGGTAGGTCATGGTTTCAATTCCAAATATGTACGCACTCCAGCAGTAGCTACCCTAAAGCGATCATTCCCTTGCATAAGATCAACAAGTTAAGCTACGCACCCCATCCTACCCTTTTTACTAATAAAAAACATCCCAGCTAAAGCATACTTCCAGCCATAAGATAAACAAGTTAATGGATTGCTAGCATTAAACAAACTTCGAAGTGGCAAAGTGCATAAGAATACTCAATAAGTTCATGGATTGTTAGCAATAAACAAATTTCAAAGTGGCAAAGTGCATAAGAATACTCAATAAGTTCATGGATTGTTAGCATTAAGAATACTTCAAAGTGGCAAAGTGCATAATAATACCCAATAAGTTCATGGATTTTTAGCATTAAACAAAGGGTAACTTCAAAGTGGCAAAGTGCATAGTATTAAAAAGCTATTTGATAACTATCAATTGGCATCAATTTCACTCTACAATTAGCATACGCAGCTCAAACAACATCAAATCAAAACAACCAACCCCAAAGAAATGGATCTAAAAACACCCAAATGAACAACACAAACAGTGAATTGAGCAGTTGAATTGAGATTTGAGACTCACCAATAATAATCAAGTAAATGATGAGAGCTCCGAGATTCGTCACCATGACGCAGACCTGGAGAGAAACCGATCCACATTTCCCAAACGACTCCGCCATAAGACCGCCGTACGTGACCGACTTGCCGGAGTTGGTGTACCGGAGGAGGAACTCCACGGTTAGGTCCACGAGGAAAGCCACGATTAGGATTATTACGAACCCCGGAATCACCCCCAAGACCTTGAACGTCGCCGGAATCGACATGATTCCGGCGCCGACCATGCTGGTGGATACATTGAACACCGCGCCGGAGACCGTCGCGCCGCCTTCAACGGAGTTCTCGTGTTCCGGCGTCGGATTGAGCTCCGGGAGGAGCGGGGCGGATGCTCCGGCGTCGGAGTGAGCTGGCTTCTTCATCATCGGCGTCGGACCTGTCGATTTTCTATTGGCCAGGTATGCGATTTTCCCGGCGACTTTGACATTTGTATTTGACAGGAGCTTTTTATATACTGCTGAGCGATAACAGTGATTAATAATACTTTGACACCTACATTTAAGAATAATGAAACTCTACCCCTAATGTTTATGAAATGACATGAAAATATACTTTCACTCAGTTTCGCCCGCTTAGGTTTGATGCGAAGACACTTTCACCCCTTCTTGTTTGGAAAATGACACTTTCACCCCTTTATGTTCTAAACTTCAAGATACTTACACCCACAGACAAACTCCGTCCCAATGTTTACGAAATGACATGACAATATACTTTCACCCTCATAGGTTTGATGAAAAGACACTTCCATCACTTCTTGCTTGAGAAATGACACTTTCACCCCTTTTGTGTTCCACACTTCAACCAATAAATAATGAATAAAAAGACTCTAATACCTCAGGCCATCACAAGAGCAGAAAAGTTTTCCTTCGCCAGGAGCTAGATCTTCCTCATCTACTGTTCTACGGCATCATCATCTTCATCTGAGTATTCTTAGTAGTCATATGCATAGTCAGTACTATAGCATCAATTATGGCTACTAATAAAATCAGACTAGAAAGCAAAAGCCATACGAAATAGCAGGTATAAAGTAAATTGCTTTACACCCCTTGACCGTGTCATATCATACTCTCAAATAGCAAATCTGTCCTCGAGAAAACTATGGTGACAGATTGCCGCTGCCAGACAAACGATGTCACACTTCAATCAAGAGTATAAGTGGTGTAAGTGTCATTTCCTAAATGAGAAGGGGTGAAAAAGTCCTTGCATCAAACTTGAGGGGGTGAAAGTGTCTTTCACTTTAAAATAAATTATCATGCACAATCATATTTACACTTCTGTGACACATAAGATGTGTAATATAAGGGTGACAAATAAATGGTGAAACGTATGTGTTACTAATATATATTTTGTGGACAGAGGAAGTAACACAGAGTCGTTAAATGATCATATGTGAGGCTCATACCTTAAATGAGACCTCATTTTCATTCTTTTGTTGAATAAAACAATACATAATGTACAACAGCAAACATAGCATACAAGAATATATATGATTGTCTGCTTCAGATTCTATATTCTTCCCTATTCTCCCGGTCAACATACCGATATCGGATATCTAAACAATGAAATGCATAAACTAAACTAATCAATCACTTCTTGCTGAGTGAACTGTACACATTCGACGAAATAGCTATCAAGCTCGTCCCGACCGCCAGAGCGATCACCATCACCGCCACGCACTTCTCCCTCTTCGAGGATATTCCATGAACATCCCTAACAAAGTCGGAAAGAAAATTTTAGGGTTTTCTTTAAGCAGTTAAAACTTAAAACATCTGCTCCCTCTTTCCCAGCAGGATCCAGAGGTGTTTGGATGAGCGAATGATATATTATTGGAGGGTAGATTATTGGAGGTTGTAGTGAGAAGACAACACTCTCTCTCTCCCCGCATACAACCAATCATTCCAATAATCTACCCTCCTCTAATGTGTGTTTGGATGAGCTTAAGTGAGGAGAGTTATCATTCCGATAATCTACCCTCCTCCGGCATTCATTCCAATAATCTCATAAATTCTTCTCTCATTTGAGCTCATCCAAACACACATTTGCTCACCCAAACACCCCAGTAGTATTCTTTGGCTTTTGCACGTATTTTAAGATAACAATTTCAGTAATGAATTGTATCATTAACTGAGATCGCCACCTTGAAATACGTGCAGAAGTCGAACAAGACTCTTTTTCGCGACAGATGGAGTATGAGTTCAAGGCAGAATAAGGTTGGACTCGTACCTTAAGATTATCGCACACGGGAATATGAACATGAGGCACATGACCGTCGTCGTCCCCATGAACTGAAAGAAGTACCAAATGTCCGGGACGGCTATAGCTGCGAAGTAGATGAATCCTAGTAGAACACAAGTGATCGATACGAATCTACAACTGTCCGTGGCCAAGGGAGGCTTCGTGGGGAAGAAAAGCTCGTCCACGTTGATCCTCAACGAGAAGTTCATGACTGGGAAAACCATCATCAGGTGGATGGCGTAACTCAACCGGACTATGTCATTGAGCCATGGACTGAAACTAGAATTGGGAGATTGGTCAAAGTTGACGAGCATGTCGGACATGATCGAGTCGCCGAAGAGTAGGTAGCCGAAGAAGCCCACTGCAAAGTAGATCGCCACGCATAGTACCAGAGAAATCCTGACCGCCAAGCTCATTTGAGAAGGCCTCGTCAGTTCGGCTCTTACCGGATGAACTGCATGAATTCATAGTCCACAGAAAACAGTTCAGAAGGATCTCCAGTAATATAAAATTTACTTTTGATTCTTTCGATATACTCTACAACAAAGTTCAAAACTTGTGGCATTAGATTGCGGTACTCGTCAGACCAGTGAACCAATACCCATCAACCACCCGTGTATTCTTGAAGGCAGGAGTGGCAGTCCAGAATTACAAAGTACTGGGCACTATCCTACGGTTTTAATAAAGACGGGGTATTTTTGTAGTTTTACTAAGGAAGCTGTCAAAAATTTCTGTGAAAATTGGGGTTATAGTGTTGTTTTCCAAAATTAGGTTGAGACACGTGCCCCACCGTGCCAAGCTTGAAGCAGGTCGACCACATTACTCTCATTTGGTTCACAACCGTTCACTGGTGAGTGTATTTTGACCGCAGAATTACTTCCAAGCCCACAAGATAAACCATGATGTTTAACGTGAGCGTGAATTCTTACATTTAGGTAAAGTTCAAGCATTTATAAAATAGCAACTTCAATGCCAGTGTATGAGCTGAAATTCCATGAGGCATAACCAAATTTTAGTCTTACCGTTTACATGACATCCAAAACCAGTAGCGAATACTGGAATGGTTGTGAAGAGAGCAAAGACGGAGACTCCATGGGAAATGTCCGGTACTAGTTTTGGTTTTTCTGTTTCTCCCTTGCACATTGCGTAAATTGCCATTGCTGAGCATATGACCACAAAGAACACAGCTAGAAGAATGGATATTGCTGAAGCATGCTTTAGAGACTCTGCATTAAACAAGCAGTAAAAACGGTTCACTGAGTTATATGAAATAAATCAACAACAAAAAGAAAACTGATTGGAAATTAACCAGACAGTTCCTCTTAGCCATTGGATCTTTAGATATCTTTTATCCAAAATCTGACATACCCGTATTTACTGTTGGATACACACTTAAATCTTAATAGGTCTTGCACTATACTAATCCATATGCTTTTTTAGGGTAAAAGAAACTATCACCCCCTCTAGTTTGACTAAAGACACTTTCACCCCTTCCAGTTTGGAAAAGGAGACTTCCACAGTTCCACCCTTCTGTTTGCCGAACTTCAACTAGCTAACACCCCCTGATTGTGACATTGTTCGACTCGGGTGGGGCCGTGGGGCATTTCATGCATAAAGTCTATTATAGCCTTAGATAACCCCCATATGGCATATATTGCATAATATGGGGGTAAATTTGTTGCAAAAATCATTTTTGTTGACATAACCCAACTCCAGACTAACGTCATCACAATAAGGGGTGTAAGTTTCCTGAAGTTCGGCACACTGGAGAGGTGAAACTGTCTTTTTCCAAACTGGAGGGGGTGAAATTGTCCTTCAGTCAAACTAGAGGGAGTGAAAGTGTCTTTTACCTGCTTTTTTTTTTTGGACATTGGTAAGAAATACATATAGATTATGTAACTATAGGGGGGAGGGGGTGTGGCTCGAACTCGGGCCGATGAGCTGGCGGGCCACTCCCTTACCACTGGGACAAACGCCTTTGCTCGTCTTTTACCTGCTTTTATAACTCATTTTCATGAACCTTACATATAAAAGTTACTTATCGAACTTGTACTTGTGCATATGATAAGGTGATTTTAAAAATAAGCCAGACGTCCTTCTCACCAACAGAGACAGCTCAATGAAATATTCAAACTACAGAATCTTTGTGAAGCATGTGGTAGTTCAGTCCGGCTAACCTATGCTTCGCATTAGGAGGAAGGGGAGCATAATGAAGACCGCAACAAAGAGGAGTGCAAAAGCACGCGAGTTCCACCAGTGGATGCCAAACCATTCTTGTAGAATTCCCAAGTGCACTGTTCCGTCAGATTTGTTTCCTGATAGAACGTCGCCTACAAAATAGAAGAAGAAAAATAAAAATAAAAATAAAAATAAAATAAAAAATATATAAATTTTAAAACTGCGAGCATGTGCATCAAACCAATAATGAGGCTTACTAAAAAAAACTAAAAAATGAAGCCGCCATGTATATCCACACCCTATGCTGGCAAAAAATGTCACTATCTAGTAATGAATTATGATACCTAACTATGAGAGTGGCAATACTTCACATCCAATCGTTGGAGGGATTGCCTTATTATTATATGGTGAATGATTAATGGGATCGACAAGCTCGCCATCCAAAATCTAATGAGACTGACCACAGAATGGATTATGGTTCCTATCTTGCTAACGCTATTATCTCATCTTTCTGAGCAATACTAAGGCATGACCAGAAGCAATTGCAGTTGTCGCGCACATATAGCCTTGCTTCCCTGGACTCTGGTGTGTTCAGAATAAGAAGGTGCAGGACAAGAGAAGACAGGGAAAGAAGACAGAAGTAGCAGGAGCTAGCTTCCTTCATTTCTCTTGTCTGGTTGGGTATAGTATTAAGGACTACAGCTCAAATGGGCCGGGCTGGTATTGGACTAGCTGAAGGAGTACCGCCAGTACTGGACTGAGGCGGTCGGGGCCTGGAAGTTGGAATCCTAGGACCGGCTCGGCCCACAGGACCGGACCCCTATGGGTTGGCCGGTCCTTACCCGTTGGGTTTTTTTATACTTCTATAATCAAAGCACTATATTTATATATGTGTATATATATATATATATATATATATACACACACTCACACACACATTTTATTACTATACTTGGCGGTCCTAGGCCGATCTCGGGCTTCTGTTGGGCCCGTCCGGCGCTCCCCCAAATCAAGAACCAGCCCAGACCACTATATATAAGCTTAGTTGTCAAAATCTCACAATTCATGATTCGTATCCTACGATTCGATTCACCCATGAAACGATGTGAATCCCTAAGTGAATTTTTAATGGACAAAATTATTTGAATCCCGATTCGAGATTCCGAATCTTACGATTCAGACCGATTCTGCGATTCACCTTCGATTCATCTGAAGGTTTGATTGAGTTGCAGCATCAGTCTAAGAAATAATACTTCCTACATTACTTCCTACATTTATGTTTGTTTTGCAACCAGCATTTGTTTTAAATTACCAGCGCATCTTCTCAAGTCCAAGGTTAATAGTTATTTATTATTTTCAATCTCCTTGGCATCTTGCTTTTACTTGCTCCACATGCCTAACGATATCTAGATTACTCTTATCTTTTTGTGAAACTCTTGATCACTAGTTAGATGCGGTTTTCCAACAATTTGAGCTTTTTTTTTGTAAAAATATGAATATTTTGTTCAATAATGTTATGGCTTTGTGAAATATTTTTTTATATCTACATAAAAATACTGCAAGCTGAATCTTTACAATTTACGATTCAGTGAAGGTGAATTTTGATTTGTATCTGAATCCCGATTTGACAACTATGTATATAAGGGCTAGGGTCGGCTCAAGACAGCCCCGAGTCCGGACCGGATCGGTGGTCCTCCGGCCCATAAGCCAGCTCTAGAAAGGACCTACGGTTCACTTTGAAAACTAAATATGCTCAGTGTTCAAGAAAATTGACAAAACAGCAAATTCGTCTACCTCGAAATTCCCAATCCAGATATTCCAAAACCATTCACGACATGTTCTAACTTCAGCTGGTGAGTCTGCCATTTCACTCATGAGGCACATGGTTCTCTCGGTGCGTGCAATAATCAATTGGTAGCTAATGAATTATTGCTTTCATAGTGACTATGGCCCATGTGGAAAGTGGAAACAGGAGAAGAGAAATTAGATTAAGCAAGTGAAGTCTCCTATTGATATCCTTTGTTGAGTTAGCTCAACCTATAAAATAGTTCTTTCATTAAAATAAGCCCAGAAATCCCATCATCTTCATCATTAGATATCCTGGTCCCATCGGTTGGTAATACAGCAACACCATGACGTCAAGTCGTCAACGGGGTAAATAAAAATTTACCAAGAGATCTCACCAAAATAAGCAAGTGTAATCTCCTATTCATATCCTTTGTTGACTTAAACCTTTAAAATAGTTCTTTCAATAAAATAACCCCGGTAATCCCATCAATCTCCATCATTAGATATCCTGGATCCATCGGTTGTTAATACAGTAACACCATTACGTCAAGTCGTCAACGGGGTAAATAAAAAAATTACCAAGAGATTCACCAAGATAAGCAAGTGTAATCTCCTATTGATATCCTTTGTTGACTTAAACCTTTATAATAGTTCTTTGATTAAAATAACCCCGCTAATCCCATCAATCTTCATCATTAGATATCCTGGACCCATCGGTTTTTAATACAATAGCACCATTACGTCAAGTCGTCAATGGGATAAATAAAAAACTTACCAAGAGATTTCACCAAAATATGACTACAGCAATACCTCCCCATGCTCGTTTTAGAATTTGAACACTCAATTAACTAGAGCCGAACAGATTGCATTGCAAATCCCCATATCTCTACTTTCAGTACTAAACTCAATAAACAAACTTCCAAAGTGCATTTGTATTATATTTCATCTGCAAAAGGTTGAAGATAGACTATTATTTCTTTTTCTTTTCTTCTCAATATCCCCATCAATTTCATGTTTCACCCTATGCATATTCTCCATTACAATACATCCCCAAGATCCCATCAACCTTCATCATCTCGATTGTTGCGACCCTAATCGAGTTGTTAACACAGCAGCACCCTCACATCAAAGGGACTAAAAAAATTCAGGGATTGTTCTTCACAAAAATAGACCCACGCCACACATGCATACACGAGTAAGCAGAGGAGAAGACGAATACGGCACTACCTCTGCCATCTGACAGACTGGATCTTTCAACATTTGTATTTTGAACACTCAATTAGCCACTATAAAACAAATTAAAGAAACCCCAAATCCCTGCTAAAACCAAACTCTTAAGCTTTCAACCCTAAACTCAATAAAAGTTCATGGATTGCACGATTAGACATACACCAATCTTTGCTAAAACCAAACTCTTAGGCTTTCAACCTTGAACTCAATAAAAATTCATGGATTGCACGATTAGACATACACCAATATCTGCTAAAACCAAACTCTTAAGCTTTCAACCTTGAACTCGATAAGTTCATGGATTGCACGATTAGACATATACCAAACTCTTAGGCTTTCAACCCTGAACTCGATAAGTTTATGGATTGCCCGGTTAGACATAGTAGTACAATTGGGGTTCTATGCTTACTCGAAAGTGGTTCAGGGTCAGTACTCGGTAGGTCCCAAATATGGATTCACCCACGAAGTAATTCATCACATTCACCCTAGAAATCCCAACACTTCCTTGATCCATAGTAGCGGAACAAAATGCTCAAGTATGGAGGTGCTAGTAGTAATCTATATGCAAGAATTCTTCTTATTCACACACTTTTAGCCATAAACTCAATAAAAGTTCATCGATTGCACGATTAGACATATACCAATCTCTGCTAAAACCCAACTCCTAGGCTTTCAAGCTCGAACTTAATAAAAGTTCATGGATTGCACGATTAGACATACACCAATCTCTGCTAAAACCAAACTCTTAGGCTTTCAACCTTGAACTCAATAAGTTTATGGATTGCACAATTAGACATATACCAAACTCTTAGGCATTCAACCCTGAAATCAATAAGTTCATGGATTGCACGGTTAGACATACACCAAGTGGGGTTCTATGCTTACTCGAAACTTGTTCAGGGTCGGTACTCCGTAGGTCCCAAATATGGATTAGCGGATGGATTCATCACATTCACCCTAGAAATCCCAACACATCCTTTGATCCATAGTAGCGGAACAAAATGCTCAAGCATCGAGTTGCTAGTAGTAATCTATAAGCAAGAATTCTTCTTATTCACAACACTTACAATGTGGGAGGGGAAGTTAACTTTTAGCCATAAACTCAATAAGTTTATGGGATTGGGATTGGGATTGGGATTGCTACCAATTAAACAAATGTTCAAAAGTGCATCATATAAAACTAATATGTGTCTACAAAAGCTGTTTGATAAACTACTATTTTCTTCACAAAATTACCATCAGCTTCATGCTTCTTCGCTTTCTTCATATCATATATAGCTCAACAACATCAAATGGATCTAAAAACACACAAAAAGTGAATAAACCAGTTGAAATCGAGACTTACCAATTATAATCAAGTAAATAATGAGAGCTCCCAGATTCGTCACCATAACGCAGACCTGGAGAGCAATCGAACCGGCTTTACCAAACGACTCGGCCATTAGACCGCCGTACGTGACCGACTTGCCGGAGTTGGTGTACCGGAGGAGGAACTCCACGGTCAGGTCGACGAGGAAAGCCACGATTAGGATGATTACGAACCCCGGAATCACGCCCAGGACCTTGAACGTCGCCGGAATCGACATGATTCCGGCGCCGACCATGCTGGTTGAGACATTGAACACCGCGCCGGAGACCGTCGCGCCGCCGCCTCCGGCGGAATCTTCGTCTTCTTCCGCCGGCGGATTGAGCACCGGAAGGAGCGGAGCGAGTGGTCCTCCGTCGTCGGAGTTAGCTGGCTTCTTCATCGTCTCTATTTTCTATTGGCCGGCCAGATTTGCGATTATTGCGGTGATGTTATTTGTTGGTTTAACACTCTGTTTGGCTGGAGAGATGAGCAGAAAAATGAGCTTACCATTTTATACACGACAGCAAAAAAGATGTGGTATTCGATTGGATCATTTCAACTCTACCTACTACTAGTGTCCTATAATAAAGTTTCTACCATATATGATATTTAAATCATTTAAATAAGTGACACGTGTTGAATAACACGGTATATATTTCACTAGAACGGGAGATATGACCGTCAGGATGTCGAGTCTGACCTCTCAATTGTCTTCGTGTGACGTACTCAGCTCCAGAAACGAAACTGCGTGACACATCGTTCTGTCAACTAGGGAAAATCTAATTTTTAGACTAGTCGAAACAACGTAAACAAGTGAACGACTTTAGATGTTTTGCAGAGAGAGAGAGAGTTAGGGAAACATGCTGAAAAATAATCAAACCGATGTAAGCAAGGCAACGACTTAAGATGATTCGTGGAATGAGCTTTGCAGATTCAGAGAAAAAGAGTTAGAGGTCAAAATCGCGTAACAAAATTCGTATGCATCATGCGTGTGAAGAAAAAGTTGAATTTTATAAGTTCAAACATGGTCGCAATAAGATCAAATACATTCCTCCTTTTAGTGCAAGTTTTTGTTTTTCCTAATGAGATTTAAGGTCTGATCTGACATTCGGTATTAATTAATTTTGTCCCTTGAATTCAACAAAAATCTTTTATGATGGCCAGATCTTAAGCCTAATGTGTATGAACTTATTACTGTTGTGTTTGAGCTTGTTACTAGAAATTCAAATATACTCGCATGTTTGTGCTTAGCTGGAAAAGCCAAATGACGGTAGGGAAGTTCAAAAGTGATTTTGATGCAAAGAAATTGAACAATCTTCATTTAGGTGGATAATGTTTGTTCAATAAAAATTATATTGAACACCTTGAAATTTGATAAATATTTACATTTGGATAATATTGATGGGAATTGATGATTATATAGCAATGGTATCAAATAAATGAGATTCCATTTTCAAGTGTTCAATGAAAACACTCACTTTGGATATATTTTAAACTCTTGAGATGTCTTAAAACATTGTCATCTCGAAAGTACATTTCAAATTACGTACATGCATAATTTTTTAGTAAGTATTTATCACCTAGTCCGTTATGTGTACATGTCGTGTACTCTAACATGGTAAAGTTTAAATATGCAAACGAAATAGTGAGCATTTAAGAACATTTTGTTTTCTAAAAGTAAATAATGTTCCTTTAGAAATACTTTTAGAACACTTGAAAAATTGTAGAAAGATATTATATTCAAAATCTCGATTAAAATTCCGTTTCGCCATTAAAAAGCGCTTGACCACTCATAGAAATTTAATAAGGCTTGAATTATACATGTTCTTAATGAGCTTGCCCAAACTTAAGCCTATAATCTAAAATGTGTGGAAGGAGAGTAATCAAATGGTGATTTGGTGATTACGACATTAATGAAATATCGATGGATTTAAATAATACACGTCTCTTCATTTTGATAATGACATTTTAATTGTATGAGAGTTGCTCCCGTCAACTGTTAGTGAGACTATAAAACTCTGAAAGGAAACAACCGTTGGCAAGATATAATTACATCTTAGAAATATTTTATCAAAATATGTATATGTTTGTATAATTTTCAACTACGGTTTGTGTATATATACTGACAACATGTATTTTTATTTTACGTGAATACGTGTACAATAAGAAATACTAATTTGGGCAAGTTTTGTCAAAAAAATAACCCCGCGACTCAATATGCTTGGGTTGAGAATTGTCAACTCAAATCAACTTAAAATGACTTGTTATATTCAAACCAAATTTAATACATCGGTCAGGCTTGGGTTAAAAGAATTGATTAATTGTGAGTCTTTATTCTTCAAAAAATACTTTGTATTAATATGATTTAAACTCTCACCATGAATTCATGCATAATTTTACGGTTCGGAGAAATACGAGTTTGCGAGAACAGTAACTTGTGGAAAGTCAATTAGTAAGGGTACGAGATTCTAAAATTTGACTTGTAAAACATGTACATGATTGAAATATGTACTTTTTAGGAATATGATAACGACAGACGGTACAATTTTAAACATTTGTATACTATCATCAATCGAATAACCTTCTGTTTGGCAAGAAAAATGAGGTTTAATTTTATACACATTGATAGTGCGTTATACCAAAAAGGGATTTATCGCAAGCCGCCGGATCGAGATAGATTAAAATGAATCGCTTAACACATGGACATCGAAGGGTGGGATGATTATCGCGGAAGAACGGTATGATACTTGAGCTAATGAAAAGTCATTTTCTTTGTTAAAAGATTAAGACTTTTCATTAACAACTCGAGAAACTAGGCAGAGCGAGTTAATCCATGCATGTCATCGACTAACAATACTTATGCGAGACGCCATTTGTTGGAATTGTGCCCTAGAGGCAATCAATTAATTGTGACAAATATATGAATTTACGATTCATTATGTTATCGATATGGAGATATGCTAACATGAATGAAGTCCTTAGAATATAAGGTGTTATATTCTTAAATATCCCTAGTCAATTATAATGATTAATGGGACAATCATCTATAGACTAGTATGGGGTTGGATTGATATGGAGATATCATGATCCAACACATGGGTATGCATTAGGAGTAATGGCATACTGGATGACCCACGACGAAAAGGATACATTAGATTATGTGAAGTCACAATCGCTTTTCGTAGTGCTAATATTATTGCAATCCTTGGACTTGAAGTCACTAGATACTCTAGTTGTGAAATATTGCGCTTTGATGTTAATCATAAAGGTAGCTATCGGGCGTGATAGGAAGCAAGCTTAGAGATCGTAGCGATGTAGATAGGATTTGTCCCTCCCACATAATGGGGGTAAATATCCACGGCCACTCGAGGGATGAGGCTTATTGAATGTCTGGCCAGACTCAGATAAATTAATATAGAGATATTAATGTTATCTGCAAGTATAAGCATATTCCCAGGATCGAGGAACTATGGATTGGATATACGAGTGTGACTATTTATGTCTCGTGTCCAATACGGATATGGAGACAAAGGGATAATGCAATATGATATATTGGGCACAAAGGTTTGTCGGGACCACTGACTATTTCTATTGGTTGGGTGGCATGGATGTGTTGCTAGACACCGCTCCATGTTAGTAATAGTTACTACCAATTATATAGAAACCTATGGGGTCACACGTCAAATAGAGTAGAGCTAGATTTGGGATTAATTAATATGGATTAATTAATAGAAGGATCATTGTGCAACACCTTGCAAACTTAGTAGGACTAATTTGCAAGGAAGGGAATAATTCTAGTTCATCTAGAATTAGGAAACTCTTTTATGGAAACAACAAGGAGTTGTTGGAGTATATAAAGGAGGCTCTAGCTTCCTTCCCACTACATGAGTTATTAGTCATAACACAAAAGTGGGAGAGAGCAAAAGAGAGAGCAAGACAAGGAGCTAGGGCCGAAACCCTAGCCACCTGTCCGCCCCCTACCCGACGGCAAAGAGAGGCCGCCCCTCTCTTGTGCTTTGGTGATTTGTTGCTTTGATCTTCATCCCTCTTCCTCCAAGGTTCAAGCTAGCACTTGATTGAAGGAAGAATCTAGATCTCACCTCTAGACTTGGATCAACCGTAGAGATGAGGACATCATTCTTCGTGTGATCTCACAAATCAAAAGGTACACATCTTCTATGTCCTTAATCATGTTATGATGTCTCTTCCTGTGATCCTTGGTGGGCTTTGAGTAGGATTAATTTTTGTTATTCCGCTGCGTTACCTACGTCAAAACCCAACAGTGGTATCAGAGCCAGGTTGTAGAGCATAACATGATATTATGTGTTTACGATTTCAGTTCATACACCGTATTATTGTTTATTACGCGAAAACTGAAAAGTTGGCATAGTAGATGCAATATTGAATTTGATTCAATAAAACAAGACCCAATTTAACATTGGATGTTAGAATTGGTGAGTTTAATCACATAGGATGTGAATAATTGGGTTCTTGAAAATTAGGGTTCATGGGCACATGCTTGGAAAAGGGGTTTTCCAAGTATGGAATTAATTAAACTTGGGCAACAAGGAATAAGTTGTTTTGGAAACAACTAAACTTGGGAAACAAGTAAGAAGTTGTTTATGGAAACAACTAAACTTGGGAACCAAGGAAAGAATTATTTTGGAAACAATACCATAAGGGTGTTTTGGAAACAACCCAACAAGGAAGGAATTGTTTATGGAAACAATTCCATATATTGTTTTTGGAAATAATTCCATGAATTGTTTATGGAAACAATTCCATGAGGAGGTGTGGCCCATGTAGGGACCGCCCCTCTCTCTCCTTGCCGCCCAAGTAACACACGGCACAAGAGGGGTCGGCACACCCTAGCACACGGCCTAGCCGTGTGGGCTAGGGGCCGGCCGGCCCGGGCCTAGTGTGGCGGTTCCTTGGTTGATTTCGGCCATTCTTTGGTAAATCCTTTGGGCCGTTGTGAAACCCTAGTTACCCAATTTCATTAAAATTAAACAAGCGCGTTAAAAATTGGTTTTTAACTGTATTATGTGCTTTATTGCATGGTGGATGGATATGGCCTAGGATTGTGGATGTTTATTGTTTTGTGGTTTGGTTTACGGCCTGCGAGCTGATCAAATTAATGTAATAATTAATTAAGTTTTACGGCCTGCGAGTCGTCTTTTTCTCCTCGGCATGTGAGGCTTTTGTTATTTATTTATTCTAGATGTTAGGCTAGAATTAGAAATATTTAGTTGATAGCCAAGAACATGGAGAAGAAGACCGGAGAACCAAAGGAGCCAAAAGACATCCCTAGGCGCGCAGCTATGGTGGAGCACATGGAGATGAGCTTGTCACTTTAGGGCATATAGATATTATCATTGGCTTGGTAATATCTTAGTCTAGGGGCCATATCCATGCCACGTTATTTTCTTTTGTGGATGTTTATTATTTATGTCTTGTTATTTATTTTGTGTGTATGGCAATACTAACAAAACGTTAACAAGATAATAATAAACAAGGTTGGTCTTTTATTGTGGATGGCCCAATCCAAATAAGTAGACCATGTTGATAAGATCAACCAAACAACTTAAAAGAAATCCCTCAATTAAATATTGCGTTTTGCCTTCTCTTGCCAAAACACCCTTCATGATCATGGCCTATTAAAATTCGGGCTTGCCAAAGCAAGGCGATTTTAATTTCCATGGTGTGTTGCGGACGACGCAAGCAAGTAATGCGTGTATGTTGAAAGCAAGAGGTTGGACGCAACTAGGCAAGAGTCAATTGGATTGATGAGCTTAGAGGCATGACAATTAGGAGTTATCCAATTGGATAAAGAATAAAAGGAATTTATTCACCTAATTGGACCAAGAGTTGCATGGGATGCAATTGGAATGGTTCCTACCTAAATAACCAATTCTTGGGTGACTTGCCAAAGCAAGCTCAAGAAGAAGTGAAAAAGGGATCTTGGACCCACTAGAAAATATATATAATATTTTCCGCATTATAGGTGAGGGCTATTAATCCGAGAAAAATAGTGGGAGCTATATTTAATAATTTAAATCCTTGTTGAATATAGTTATACGTCACAATGCTTTGCATAATCCTATAAGTGTTGAACACCCAACGCATTAAACAAACAAACGCGACTTTATGTCCATGAGATGGACAAGATGTCTGGAATCTATTTTCTAGATTGGTATAAAATTGAGAATTGTTCTCAAATAAAAGAAAATGTTGTACATTGTAGAGCATAAATTTCTCTTCCCACCAACTACCAAAACACACTAAAGCCCTATGGAAGGAACATCAAAGAATGGTTCTTTGAATGTAACTTGTCTCATGTCAAGCTCCCATGGACTCTGAGCTTTGGAAGCAAGATGAGAAATATGGAGGCATGTGATATGATCATACGAGCTTGTCATGAAAGGCTTGAGGAGTTGCTCCACTTTGCAATCTCTTGCTTAGCACTCGTCATGGTCAAGATGGAATAAGTTCGGGTTTGCCAAAGCAAGGCGACTTAGTTCATCGAGATATGAGGCGACGACACAAGTTAGTAATGTGTGGCTGCTGAAGCAAGAGGTGAAGCGCAAACTAAACGAACTCAATAGGATTGAAAGCTTAGATATTGGGAGTTATCTATAAGATAGATAAAGAATATATAGTTATTCTCCCAAGTGGACCAAGAATTGCATTGGATGCAATTACAGTTTTGTTTTAAAGTTGATTTACTCAATATGATTGAAAAATCACTAAACAAAACACTCATAATGGGCATGGGCAAAAACTGTTAATAGTTAACAGCATGGGTGAGGGCAAATGGTTTTGCGCCGAACCCATGAGTACAAAGCAAGCCTGTTGCTAAAACCAAGTTGCCTTGGAGTCCCATAGGTAGTGTAGAGGAAGAGAGGCTACCCAAAGTACCTGGAAGTAAAGGAATTATGAATTCCGATTTGGGTATTTTTGTTATAGAAATCAATGTGTCTATCTCATCATCATAGGTATATGATACTAGATGAGGATCTCACATTTATAGAAGTGTGCAGGATCTTAAGAGAAGAAGACAACTAGATAAGGAAGAAATAATCTTACACGTGGGGCTATGAAGCAAAGGGTTGCTGAAAAGCCGCAGGGAATTATTTCTACCTTTCAGAAATTGTTCATGAATTAGACAAAATGGATAATGTCCCTGCTATGAGTAGGACCATTATCATAGTTTCTTGTTTAGACAAGAAAGCTCCTTATCATAATAAAAGGACAAATGTTGTTCCATTTATTATGGTATGCATTATTGTAATGCAATTTTGTCTAAGTGGATTCTATATCCATGATCATGATAATTTCATCTATAACATTAATACCTAGAGGTTTGCATATAATGATATGAACTTCACTTATCTTTAGCATTATCGTTTAGGCCCATAAATAAGAAATACATATCTAGAACTCCATTAGGATGGATTTCTGGGACTCATTTGATTATTGAATCATATGAGACATGTAACACTTATTAGGCAAGGATATGATCTTTTGGGAATCATACATATTGATGTATGAAGGCCGCTAAGCACAAATACTGAAGATGGTTTTAGTACTTCATCATATTTACTGATAGGATCAGAGAAATATGGATTTGTGAATCTTATGAAGAAACAAATCAGAATCCTTTGAATTGTTCAAAGTATTCAGGAATGAAGTAGAGAACCAACTTGGGAAAAGTATTTAGACTCTACGATTGGATCATAGAATAAAATACTTGAGCCAAGAGTTTGACAAGAATCTATGGGAGTATTGGATATGATCCAAAACTCGCTCCACCTAGCACGCCACATGGGTTTGGCGTGTCTAAAAGGAGAGTTCGAACCTTGTAGGACACGGTTCGGACCATGATGAGTCAAACAGAACTTCCAGTTTACTTTTAGGGGCTATGTTCTAATTACAGCAAATTTCGCCCTTAACCTTGTTCCATCAAAAACGGATTATGAAAAACACCATATGAGATATGGACTAGGAAGTGTCCTAGTATGTCATTCATAAATATTTGGGGTTATAAGGTTTATGTAAAAGAGTTTACAAATAAACTTGGACCCAAGTCGGATAAATGTTTTGTGGGATATCCTGAAAAGGATATTGTTTCTACAACCTAATCGAGAACAAACCGTTTGTTTCTCGAACCACAGTGTTTCTAGGTAGAGATTGTCTCTAAAAGAAACAGTGGGAGGACAGTAGAACTTGAAAAGTTCAAGAACCACAATAGAACATTGATCCGTTTGATGGAACATGAGCAGGATCACAAGGTGTTATAGAGCAACCTACTCAGATAACACAAGAACCTCGTAGGACAGGTAGGATATGTCAAGGGACTAGAGAAATAAGGATTTCTCATAACCCCTGATATATTGCTCATCAAGATGAGCCTACAACCTATGAGATGGCCACGTGTGGCCATACTCTCAAAAATGGCTTGGAGCCATGAGATACGATATGGAATCCATGTATACCAACAAAGTATGGAATTGGTGGAACCACCTGAATGGGTAGGACCCATAGGGTGCAAGTAGGTTATGAGGAAACCAACATGGATAGTAATATGATTACTTTTAAGGGACAACTGGTTTGAAAGGGTTTCATGAGAATTCATAGTATAGACTATGACGAAATCTTTCCCCAGTTGTGATGCTTAAATCCATTTGCATCTTGCTTATAGCAATCTATTTATAGATTGGATCAAGCTTCTTGGAGTTGGACTCTTCAAATTAATGATGCAATCAAAGGAGTTTGGTTCCATCAAAATTGAAGATGATACTTGTGTTTACAAGAAGGTTAGTGGGAGCATAGTTAAATTTCTGGTCTTGTATGTAGAGACATACTAAATATTGGGAATAATGTCTCTACTCTGCAATCTATTAAAGATTGGCTAGAGAAATTGATTTCCAATAATTGACTTAGGCGAGACAATCTATAAAATCTATGGAGATAGATTAAAGTAATTGTTCAGCCTGAGTCATGGTACATATATTGACAAGGTGTTGAAATGGTTCAACGTGAAAAGAATATTGATTCTTACCCATGTCACATGGAACTAGTCTTTGGAAGGCTAATTGTCTTACCAATTAGATTGGGAATGGGCCGTATGAATTAGATTCACAAGATACGCCATGAGATGTACTAAGCCAGACGTGTCATGAAGCATGACACAAAGATACCAATCAAATCCAAGTGAGGTGTCACTTAATAATTATCAAGATTATCCTTAAGTACTTGAGGAGGAATAAAGGATGAACTCTTGATTAATGGAGGATAGGAAGGGTTTACTGTAAGGGGTTACAGTGATGAGAACTTCCATCTGACAAAGAAGATTTCAGATTATAGTCGAGTTTTATGTTTTATGCTAGAGGGAGTGACTGTGAGCTGGAAAGGTTCCAGGCAAGATTCAGTCACTGTTTCTAACATAGAGGACTGAATAAATTAATGCATAAGATGCATTTATTCAGAATATTCAATCTCAATCAAATTGTTGATGGAGGAGATGTGAATATTTGCAAGGTGCCAGCATATGTCTCGCCCCTACGCAGTGTAAGCGTGGACGACCGCTAGATCAATAGGAATATGATGCAGGAGATTGACTCTAGTGCAAGTGGGAGACTGTTGGAATTGTGCCCTAGAGGCAATCAATTAATTGTGACAAATATATGGATTTACGATTCATTATGTTATCGATATGGAGATATGCTAACATGAATGAAGTCCTTAGAATATAAGGTGTTATATTCTCTAATATCCCTAGTCAATTATAATGATTAATGGGACAATCATCTATAGACTAGTATGGGGTTGGATTGATATGGAGATATCATGATCCAACACATGGGTATGCATTAGGAGTAATGGCATACTGGATGACCCACGACGAAAAGGATACATTAGATTATGTGAAGTCACAATCGCTTTTCGTAGTGCTAATATTATTGCAATCCTTGGACTTGAAGTCACTAGATACTCTAGTTGTGAAATATTGCGCTTTGATGTTATCAAACGTTACACCGTAACTGGGTAATCATAAAGGTAGCTATCGGGCGTGATAGGAAGCAAGCTTAGAGATCGTAGCGATGTAGATAGGATTTGTCCCTCCCACATAATGGGGGTAAATATCCACGGCCACTCGAGGGATGAGGCTTATTGAATGTCTGGCCAGACTCATATAAATTAATATAGAGATATTAATGTTATCTGCAAGTATAAGCATATTCCCAGGATCGAGGAACTATGGATTGGATATACGAGTGTGACTATTTATGTCTCGTGTCCAATCCGGATATGGAGACAAAGGGATAATGCAATATGATATATTGGGCACAAAGGTTTGTCGGGATCACTGACTATTTCTATTGGTTGGGTGGCATGGATGTGTTGCTAGACACCGCTCCATGTTAGTAATAGTTACTACCAATTATATAGAAACCTATGGGGTCACACGTCAAATAGAGTAGAGCTAGATTTGGGATTAATTAATATGGATTAATTAATAGAAGGATCATTGTGCAACACCTTGCAAACTTAGTAGGACTAATTTGCAAGGAAGGGAATAGTTCTAGTTCATCTAGAATTAGGAAACTCTTTTATGGAAACAACAAGGAGTTGTTGGAGTATATAAAGGTGGCTCTAGCATCCTTCCCACTACATGAGTTATTAGTCATAACACAAAAGTGGGAGAGAGCAAAAGAGAGAGCAAGACAAGGAGCTAGGGCCGAAACCCTAGCCACCCGTCCGCCCCCTACCCGACGGCAAAGAGAGGCCGCCCCTCTCTTGTGCTTTGGTGATTTGTTGCTTTGATCTTCATCCCTCTTCCTCCAAGGTTCAAGCTAGCACTTGATTGAAGGAAGAATCTAGATCTCACCTCTAGACGTGGATCAACCGTAGAGACGAGGACATCATTCTTCGTGTGATCTCACAAATCAAAAGGTACACATCTTCTATGTCCTTAATCATGTTATGATGTCTCTTCCTGTGATCCTTGGTGGGCTTTGAGTAGGATTAATTTTTGTTATTCCGCTGCGTTACCTACGTCAAAACCCAACACCATTGTAGGTTAGATGCTCGACTAACCTTAACCAACCAAAGAACGACCCCCAATTAGATAGGAAACGAATAATAAGGGGGCTTGTACCTTGAGAGCAACTCAATCGACCAACTTCGAACTACTAGAACTATTGCAACTGAAGGCAATAACCAATAGGCCCCTTGTATCAAAAGAAGAGGGATCTTGGCCCAAAGCTTAAGTAAAATTTAATAAACCCAGACCTATTTCCAGCTTTGGGCTCAAGACTTTCTAGCAAAAGCCCAACAGTGAAGCCCATCTCTCACAGCTTGTCAAAGAACTGATCCAGCCCAAACCTATAATATTCATCAACTAGTATATGATGTTTGTAGAAGAATGTTACAGCTTTGAAAGAGCTGTTTGTGTTTTCACCCGTTGGATTTGATCCAACGGATCCTTTCTCTTGTATTAATGTTCTTATTCTCTGTCGCTTGGGTAATCAAGGGTCAAGACTTTTCTTCTTCCCAAAATTAGGGTTTTCATTGTAATCAATACTGGTTTCTCTCTTTCAGTCAATATGATGATGATTTAGTTTATCTTTCATGGTATCAGAGCATATGGCTCGTACCCACTTCGCCGGCGTCATGGCCGCTCTACCTTCTCAGCAATATTCACAATCTTTGCCCTTTTAAGCTTGACAACACCAATTTCGTTTCCTGGAACATCAAATCCAGGCGATTTTTCGCACACACTCCTTGTTTGGCTACTTAGATGGCTCTCTCATGTGTCCTCCTTCACATATCGTCACCGACGGAGTATCCGTCGACAATCCGGCATACTCACAGCGGGGCTTGCAAGACCAAGCGGTCTCTACGGTCCTAAACGTCACCCTCTCAACGTAGGCGTTGATTCAGGTTGTTGGAACTCCTACATCTCGCACGGCTTGGCAAACCCTAGAGAGACGCTACGCTTCTCTCACCAGATCCAATACACTCCAACTCAAAAATGACCCTGAAGAAAAAGATTTTTCTTAACTTTTTTTTTAATATTTCTATAAAGTGCTTGGTCTCTAAGATAAGGTGGGGATAAGCTATTTCATATGTCACGTTTTAAGGGATAGTTTATTCCCCATAGCAGCTTATTATGTATGTATATTTAAATCATTTAAATAAATGACACGTAACAAAGAACCCGGTATATATTACAATAGAATAAGAGATATGACCGTTAGCATGCCGAGTCAGGCCTCTCAATTGTCTTTGTGTGCCTAACCCAGCTTCGGAATCGAAGCAACACGACACCTCATTCTAATGTCAACTACAGAAAGTCTAATTTTTAGACTAGCCGAAACAGCGTAAACAAGTAAACGACTTGAGATGTTTTGCAGAGAGAGAGAAGGTTAGGGAAAGATGCTGAAAATAATCAAACCGATGTAAGCAGGGCAACGACCTAAGATGATTCGTGGAATGAGCTTTGCAGATTCAGAGAAAAAGAGTTAGGGGTCAAAACCGCGTAAAAAAATCGTATGTATCATGTGTGTGATGAAAAAGTTGGATTTTATAAGTTCAAATATGGTCGCAATAAGATCAAATATATTCCTCCTTTTAGTGCAAGTTTTGTTTATTCCTAGTTAGATTCAAGGTCTGATCAGACATTCAGTATGAGTTTATTTTGTCCCTTGAATTCAACAAAAGTCTTTTGTGATGGCCAGATTGTAAGCCTAATGTGTATGAATTTATTACTGTTGTGTTTGAGCTTGCTACTAGAAATTCAAATATACTGGCATGTTTGTGCTTAGCTGGAAAAGTCAAATGACCATATGGAACTTCAAAAGTGATTTTGATGCAATGAAATTGAACAATCTTCATTTAGGTGCATAATGTTTGTTCGACAAAAATTATATCGAACACCTTGAAGTTTGATAAATATTTACCTTTGAATAATATTGATGGGGATTGATGATTATATAGCAAAAGTATCAAATAAATGAGAGTAAGTATTTATCACCTAGTCTGTTATGTGTACACATATTGTTTTCTCTAGCATAAAAAAATTTAAATCTGCAAACGAAATAGTGAGCATTTAAGAACATTTTGTTTTCTAAAAGTAAATAATGTTTTTCTCAACAAAAAAAGAGAGTAAATAATGTTTCTTTAGAAATACTTTTAGAACAATTGAAAAATTGTAGAAAGATATTATATTCAAAGTCTTGATCAAAATTCCATTCGCCATCAAAAAAAGCTTGACCACTCATAGAAATTTAATAAGGCTTGAATTATTACATGTTCTTAATGAGTTTGCCCAAACTTAAGCCTATAATCTAAAATGTGTGGAAGGAGCGTAATCAGAGGGTGATTTGGTGATGAAAGCTCGACATTAATGAAATATCGACGAGTTTATATAATACGCGTCTCTTTATTTTGATAATGACATATAGATTGTATGAGAGTTGCGCACGAATATAATTGCCAACTGTTATTGAGACTACAAAACTCTAAAAGGAAACAGTTAAGATATAATCATAGTTAGTAAGATACGGGCCGGAAATAAAACGTGATACGGTACGTACGTGTATTATATGATTTTAGGTTAAAAATACGTTATTGAAAATTCGGCTAAAAATACGCGATTTGATTAATTCGAGTTTTCTATACGTACGTTTATAGTTCGTATACTAGTTATTCATTCTAAATTAAAAATACGGGTGCATTTCTTAGCATTTTAGCATATATAATGAGTTATTTGTGTCACACTTTGCCATATTTTCAAATTTTTATCAAATATTTGACAATAATTTGTAAAGCATGTACTCAATTGCTTATCATTTCTGAATTTTATACTATGTACTCATAACTAATTACTTATGTAAAATAATATCATACTATTCAAACTATTTACGATGCAAACTTCTGTTAGAAAAAGTTACTACGCATTCCCTAATATTAAATGTATTATTTTAGAACTTAATAATATAACGCATACAAGATGCATGTACACACACGCACACACATGTATATATAAATATAATCATAGTTATTTTAACTTAATATTTTCAATTTTTTATAATAATATTTGTAAATATTTATAACAATAAATATTTAAAATAGAAAAATATGAAGAAATATTTAACAATGACTAATTACTATAACTTATACTATTTTGGATCATAAATTATTCACTGCAATATTGTTATCAAAAAGTTTTATTCTAAAGTATTGTACGTTAAAACGTTAAATACGAGTATTAAACTTTTTTGCTCAAAAATTCGAGTATTTTTCATTAGGTCCAGCAATAGTACGAAATACGGAAGTATTTTTTATTTTTACGTACAGACGAGTATTAAACGGAAAAATTCAGAGTATTTACTAACAAGGGATATAATTACATCTTAGAAACATTTTACCAAAATATGTATATGTTTGTATATTTTTCAACTATAGTTTGTACTTATATGTTGACAACATGTCTCTTCATTTTATGTATAACAAAAAAAAATGTCTCTTCATTTTACGTGAATATGTGTACAATATGAAATACTAATTTTTGGCAGGTTTTGTCAAAGAATAACCCGCGACTCAATATGTTTAGGTCGAGAATTGTGAACTCAAATCAACTTATAATGACTTGTTATATTCAAATCAAATTTAACACATCGGTCAGGCTTGGGTTAAACGAATTGGTAAATTGTGAGTCTTTATTCTTCAAAACATATACTTCGTATTAATATGATTTAAACTCTCAACGTGAGTTCATGCATAATTTTACGGACCGGAGAAATACGAATTTGAGAGAACAGTAATTTGCGGAAAGTTAATAAGTAAGGGTATAAGAAAGGGCGGGCCTATGTAGGGGGGGGGGGGGGGCAGTTGCCCCTCCTGAAATTTAAAAATTTCTACTAGTACCCCTGGTTTTATAGATTTTTTATGACTAAACTGAAAAGAATATAGAACTCCCCCCTCCCCCCCCCCTTCAAATTTCAACATTTCTAGTTGTCCAAGTGGTTAGTTGTTGTAGTTGGCACATCTCACTACATAGGTTCGATTCTCCTCCTAGACAACAATATTTTTCATTCTTTTTTGCCAATTTACCGTTAAAATCTCATTTTCTCCTCGAAAAAAAAAGAAAAAATTGTGACTTGTGAGTATTGTGTTCATTATAATTTACCATTAAAAACTTATTGTCTCCTCGAAAAAAAAAAGAACAAATTGTGACTTGCAAGTATTGTGTTCATTATTAATTTGATGTTTGTGTGTATAATTGCTTATGAAATATAACGACTTCTAACCTGTTGACTTTGACTTTTGACTTCCCGAATCTTGCCCCGGATGACTTGATTTTCTAGTTCCGCTACTGGGTATAAGATTCTAAAACTTGACTCGTAAACATGTACATGATTGAAATATGTACTTTTTACGTATATGACAACAACCGACGATACATATTTAAACGGTTTTGACTGCTCGTATATTGTTATATATCAATCGAATAACCCTCTATTTGGCGAGAAAAATGAGGTCTCATTTTATACACAATGATAGTGTGTTGTACTGAAAAGAAATATATCGCAAGCGCCCCAGGTTGAGATAGATTGAAATGAAGCGCTTAACACAACAGACATCGAAGGATCGGATTATTAGCGCGAAAGAAAGGGTACGATACTTGAGCAGCTGAGCTAATGAAACGTCATTTTCTTTGTTGAAAGATTAAGATTTGTTATTATAACAACTCGAGAAACTAAGCAGAGCGAGCTAATCAATGCATGCCATCGACTAACAATAATTGAATAATAAGGGGACATGTACCTTGAGACCAACTTCGAACTACTGGAACCATCACAACTGAAGGCAATAGGCCCCTTGTATCAAAAGAAGAGGAATCTTGGCCCAAGGCTTAAGGGAATTTTTCCTTTGACACTTATTCTAGGCATTGTAAAGGGAATGACCTCCTCGATTTTTTGTCAAGAAAAGGAATATGAATCAAATGTCATTTCTCATCATTTACTATTTTAAAAACAGGATCACTAAAATAATTAAACGTGACAATGTTATCAATAAAATACGTTCGCTAGCTTACGCATCGTTTCACTCTCTCTAATTTGACTGGAGGGTACATTCACACCTTATAGTTTGGAAAATGACACTTTTACAACCTTCAGTGTGCCGAACTTCAAATAACTTACACACCCTAATTGTGACATCGTAAGTCTGAGGATGGGGTCAATTACTGAAATTAGCTTCTGCAGACAAATTTGTTCCCTATATCATGCAAAAAAACTATTACGCCATTGGATAACCCCAACATTTTGCCTAAGGTAGGGGTAAGTTTATCTTAAACACTACTTTTAGTGTTATAATCCATCTCCGGTGTATGTCACGATATAGGGGTGTAAGATTCCTGAAGTTCGACATCCTGAAGAGGCGAAAGTGTCTTTTTCCATACTGGACGGGGAGAAAGTGTCCTTCAATCAAACTAAAGTCGGCATCTTTTTTTTTTGAGCAAAAACCACACTTATATTACATTACAACACACAGGAAAACCTCCCCAAAGAGAGGCCCCTCTGATAAGATTGTTACAGCAGAAGTAGTACGTAAACGAAGCCACAACATTGTCCACCACAACCATATGGACAGACACCCACTAGACAACATAGAAGAAAACATATATTGCATGACATCCCAATTACACAGATTGACCCTCATTGACAAGTCTCGGAGTGGACTTTTCATTGCGGTCATCTTCTAAAAGTTCCAAAAGAGGAGTTGGTGGATCGCGAAGCGAAACAAAAGCTTCTTGTTGACGTGCTCCCAAGTCAGCCAAAAGATCAGCGGCACCATTTCCTTCACGGAAGATGGGATGGACCTGCCATTGTGGATGCATAGCGAGTAGGTGCCTGCAATCCAAAACAATAGTCATATAAGATGGTGCTGAGGATGAACTTTTCAGAAGTGCTCCAACTGTTTGTGAGTCAAATTCAACATCCAAAAGCTGAAAATTATGAGTATGGGCTATAAAGAGTCCATAACGGAGAGCATGTAACTCTGTTAATAAAACAGAACCATTGGGGAGGCTCCCATAGAAACCCAAAATCCAATGTCCATCAGAGTTCCGGAAAACACCCCCGTAACCTCCTTGACTAGTAGAATGATCGAAAGAGCCATCCGTATTTAATTTCAAACGAGGGGGTTGCGGTTTATGCCAGTGTATTAGAACCGTGATAGCTGCCTTAGTCCTAGAAATGGAAGAGGTAAACAGGACAAAAGCAATTGTTTTATGGTAAATGTTATTTATTGTAGTGTGTGCATGGAAGAGTTGATCTTGGAAAATAACTGCATTTCGTGTAATCCAAATTTCCCATAAAGTAAAACAAAATAGTTGTTGCCATTGAATAAAGGAAGGAGTTAACATATGAGATTGATTACATTGTTCTAGAATCCATTGAGATGCCGTAGTGGCAACATAAAAGGCTTGACTAGTTGAAGGGTAAATCATTTGCCAGATTGCTTTAGTAAACATACAGTCACGAAATAGATGAAGGAAATTTTCAGGGTAATTATGGCAAAGAGGACAAGCTTTATCATGAAGGGGTCCTAGATTTATATTCAAAGGTAGCCTACCACAACAAATTCGCCATATAAAGGTCTGGAGTTTCGGAGAAATTTTTAGGTTCCAGATCCATTTGTAGTCAGTAGTGGCGGTGGGGAGAAGTGCTCGATAAGCATTTTTTGTTGTGCAAAGACCATCAGTGGATTTCCACATAACAGTATCGGGACGTAGGATATAAGGTATGGGAATAGCTAAAATTTGATTTCGGATGTGAGTGGGCAATTCAAAAGAGAGTAGTTGGAGATTCCAAGTACCATTGTGAATATAATTTGCCACTAGAGTTGAATCCTCGTTACGTTGAAGTGGTCCAAAGATTTGTGTGCGAAGAGGTCCCAAGGGGAGCCAACTGCTATGCCAAAACAAAATATTTTGCCCATTACCAATGATATGTTGAAGGTGAGGACAGAAAAATTTATCACGAATATTGAGTAACTGTTTCCAAAATGGGCTAGCAGCAGTATTAACTTTCGTGTCAAGAAAGGAAGTGTGACGATAATATTTGAATTTAAGAAAGGAAGTCCACCAGGCAGCATCATTCTTCAAAATACGCCAACATAAGGCAAGTAAATGAGCTTTGTTGTTAGTACTAGCACTACGAAGGCCAAGACCTCCCATATGTTTAGGCTGAGTAACTTTGTGCCAATTGGTGCTATGAAAATTATTTCCCCAAAGAAAGTTTCGCTGAATTTTATCTACTTGATTTGTAATCGCAGTTGGTAGTAGAGTTGTTTGCATTGAATATTGGGGAATTGAAGCAAGGCTATGCTGAATCAGAACAGCTCTGCCTGCCAAGCTGAGAAATTTTGTCTTCCAACTAGCCAATTTATGTAATAATTTATCAATAATAAACATATATTCAGCTTTCTTAGGGCTAGTTGGTGCAATAGGCACTCCTAGGTAGGAACCTAAGGAGTCGTGGAAAGGGATATGGCATTGAATAGACAGGCTTCTTTTGAGAGCATGAGGCATATTGGGTGAGAAAACAAGACGCGATTTCTCGATATTAACAAGCTGCCCCGATTGATGACAAAAGTTAGATATAAGATTGGTGAGAGATCTGATATTTGTCTTATTGGCAGCCCCAAAAATTAAGATGTCATCAGCAAAGAAAAGATGACTCAGATGGGGCGATTGGGGTGTTAAGTAAAGGGGCTTAAATTTTTTTGTAGTAATAGCATGCTCGATAGCAAGAGAAAGTTTATTGAGGCAAAGAATAAAGAGATACGGTGATAAAGGGTCCCCTTGCCTGACCCCACACGTTGGAGTAAAGTAAGGGCTACGGTGACCTTTCCAAATCACCGAGTAAGAAGTAGAGGTGACACACGTATGAATGATCTTAATAAAACTAAGAGGAAGTTTATGATCAAACAAGGTATTGAAAATGAAATTCCACGAAAGGTGGTCATAGGCTTGCGATAAATCTAACTTAGCCGCGAAAAACCCATTTTTGCCTTTACGTTTATGAATTTTATGTATAGCTTCCCTTGCAAGGATAATGTGATCTGCTGCTCGCCTACCCGAAATAAACCCAGCTTGATTTGGTGCAATCCACTCATCGAGAAAAGGACGAAGACGATGAACAATAAGTTTTGAGATTATTTTATAAAGGGTGGTACAGAGACCAATAGGCCGAAAGTCCTTAACTGTTTGAGGGGGGAATTTTTTTGGGATCAAAACAAGTAAGGTTTTATTAATATCTTGTTTGATAGTACCTGTAGACCAAAAAAGATTAATTGTTTGTAATAGATCGTTAGATATCGTATCCCAAAAAACTTGAAAAAAGAAGGGGTGATATCCGTCATGACCGGGGCTTTTATACGGTTTCATCGAGAAAACCACAAGCTTAAGTTCCTCCAGAGAAATGGGAAGCAGTAAAGTATCATAACAGGAATTACTAACATAATTAACAGGAATATTGAGAAAATGATTATTAGTTGTAAGATTGTTAGTATTATACCGTTGTTGGAAATGAGAGATAAGTGAATTTTTAATTTCGTCAGGATTCGAAATCCACTCGCCATAATTATTTTTAAGTAGTGAGACATTATTTGTACGCCTACGTTGTAAAACTACTTTGTGAAAGAAAGCAGTATTACGATCTCCGTCCTGTATCCAATCACAATTAGCGCGAAGTCTCCAATAATCACATTCATCATTTTGAATCAAACGAAGAGACTGAAGAAGGTCACGTTCACGACTAATACTATGATGTGAAGGATTAAAAGCATTCAAATATTGAACATGAGTAATTTGATCGATCAAAGCACGCTTTTTAGCTGGAATATTACCAATTTCTCTCTTCCTCCAGTCAGAAATAACCGGCTGGAGGCGTAATAATTTATTCCAACAAGAGTCTTCAACAGTAGGCCAGGAATTATTTATCATGTTATGAAAAGAAGCATGTTTTGTCCAAAACAGTTCAAGTTTAAAATTAAATTCCCGACTCAAACAAGCACTTGGATTAGTATCAAGAAAGAGAGGGTTATGATCTGAATCAAGTCTAGGGAGATGACTAACTTCTGTATCAGGGAAGCATGAGAACCATTCATCATTAACTAACGCGCGGTCTAAACGCTCCATAATTAAGTGAGGGGGAAACCTCTTGTTAGTCCAAGTAAAAGGGACACCTGAAAAACCTAAGTCCGAAAGACTACATGACATCATGCAAGCACTGAGAGACTGGTCGCGCCATCTAAAAGGTCTACCACCTAATTTTTCATGAGGAGCAATAATCTCGTTAAAATCCCCCATAAGTAACCAAGGTAAAGACATAGCAGATTTAAGGACCTGGATTTGGTTCCAAAGAGAATGGCGGAAAGCAGTTGTCGGCGAAGCATAAATCGCAGATAAGAAAAAATGAATGTTAAGTTGAACTATCTTAATGGCTGCATGCACGGCCTGATATGTTTGATCAGTGATGACAATGTCCACGACTTCAGGTTTCCACAGAATCCAAATACCCCCACGCAGTCCAATGGCATCCAGTAAGTGCATACCACGAAAACCTAGCTTCGCTGCATGTTCTTGAGCCACCGGACCACCACACTTGGTCTCAAAGACAAGGAAGATGTCAGGGTCATGCCGATTAAGGAACTCTTGTGACTGCAGCTCGAATCTGAGAGATCCGGCACCATTACCGTTCCAAGAAACAATCTTCATATATCAAATCGAAGAAGTTTCAATGAGATCAGGAAATAAGAAACAATGAAAAGCCTAAGGCGGGAAGTTCAAAGTTGTTCGCAGAAAACTTGAACTTCGGTCCCTACCATTGGTGAACGATGAGGTTGACCGGGAGATGGTCGTTGTTCATATGGATGATTTCCAAAGCGTCGAGATCGCCCGAAACTTTGTTTACGAACTTTTCCCAAAGGAGAACCTACTGGATAGCCGTTGGTGGCGGGAGAAACCAATCGGATTCCGTCGCTGCTGTCAGGACGAGAGGTTTGAGCGAGCGATTGTGATTGTACCATTCCGGTGCAATTAGCGGCAGAGGTGGAATCTTCTTGAAAGGCCTCACAGTCGACGACACAGTTGGCAGTATTAGCCTTGTCGTCACAAGGAACAATCCTTGTATCGGAGGAGGAGCCATCGCCGGAATGACCATCGCTTTTTGGGGCCGGTCCTTCCTGATCACTTGCTTGTAGTTGTTGACTTGGTCCTCTGTCGAAGTCACAGAAGCTCGTGGATGCATAGGTATTTGCGAGATTGGGATGGGCTCCTCCAGATCTTCGTTTTTGAATAAGAAGATTAGAGGATTCTGGGGAGTCGTCAGTATCGATTGGGGTAGCTGTATGGGTTGGTATTGAGGGATGGTTGCGTCCATCCCTTCCAATAGATTGGACTTTATCAGAGATGGAGATGATTGGGTTGCAGAGAGTTGGGTGGGAGGGCGGCTGTTCGCTGAAGACGCCATGGAAGACAGCAGCAGGTGAAGAAGGAGAAGTGTGGAGAGTGTTGGTGGAGATCTGTTTAGTGGAAGGGGAAGAGATGGTCTTGAGTGGAGAACATGTCGTGTGGGAAGGAGAGACGTCAGCTACCGAGTCGTTATCATGACGAGATGGAGGTCTAGGGTTAGTAGGTGTTGCGACTAAGGACATAGTTGACTTTTGATTTAATTTAGAATTAGTATTCTGTGGAGAATTAGATAAGATTTGTGGTTTGGTCTTGTTGAGGGACACCTGTCCAATACTATGATTGGTTTTTTGAAAGCCAGTATTAGATTTTGTGGGTTTGGGTTTAAATTTTTTGCGTGTTATTTCCATCCAAGGCCCATAGGTTTCATCCACTGAATGAGGAGGTGTCCTATCCACCTGTCCTTGTAGTTGATTTCCACGTTGTGTAGTACCAGGAGAGGAAGGAACAGACACGTGTTGTGTAGTTTTTTTGGATAACTCTTGTGAATTTTTAATTTGAGAAATATTGGTACATTTACCTTTATCATGTCCAATTAATCCACATTTATAACAGAAAGAAGGTAAATTTTCATACAATATTTTTTGTGGAAGACCACGAGAAGGTAAAACTGGAGCTAAAGGTTTTGAGAGATCAATCTGAACACAAACACGAGCATATTTTCCCCTAGTCGCTTCTTTAGTGGCAGTATCAATTTTTAGAACACGTCCTAGGGAAGAACAAAGTTCAGTGAGAGCTGCTTCATCAAAATATTCAATGGGAAGGTTTTCAAGTCGAATCCAGACAGGCATAGACGTGATTTTTGCTGTATCAGATCGAAAATTTGGTTCCCATTTTTGATAAAAGAGACAATAATCTCCCAGATACCAAGGTCCGCCGTGTAAAATTTTATTATAATCCTCTAGGCAAGTAAATGAAACCACATAGAAACCATGATCAATATCTATTAAGGAGAACATTTGTTTAGTTTTCCAGATTCCTTGCAGTCTTTTAAATATGTTAAAGAAGGCAGAATCATGGCCAACGACTTTGACAATCAAAGCTAGACTCCATTTAGCAAGTAATTTAGCATAAACTGATGGTGAAAGATGAAAAATATTATGCTCTTCAAGATTAGGAAAAACATCATGAGCAATAGTAGAATTACTTCCCTGATTTTGGATGGAAGATAGTGGTATCACGGTAGTTGAGTTAATTTGTATGTGATTTGATGCCACCTTGCCTTGCAAGACTTCAGAGAAGGTTCCTTTCTTGAGACCCTCTTCAGTTGGTTCTCGGTCATCATGAGAGTCCATCACTTCGTGGGTCTGTTTAGCTGTCGATCGACATGGGTTTTGTTGGATAAACTTGTTCTCAAACAAAGTCAAATACAGTATCCTTGAAGATACTGAGTAACTAGCCGTTGGAGGAAGCTGTTAGAAGATTCAATATTTGAAGTTATATTTTAGGAAAGTTTGTTAAGAAGAAGATCTACATCACTCAATCCAATCATCTGAAGAACCCTGCATTCTAACTGAAGACTTAGTTCTCTGTGTTCTTTGTTATCTATATGATGTTGGATTTAATGCTCACGCGCTTAAGTTGGTCGAATTTGGACTGGTTTCGCCATTGTTGTTGAAGGACGACTGGTGACGAAACGAATACTCATCACAAGAGTGAACTTTCCATTAAACAAAATGGAGCTTGCTTAGTGGGTTGGGTTTGACAAGTGTTCTTCTAGCCCATAACTCCAGGCCTTTTTGTTTTGCCAAAAAGATATATTTTGTTCTTTTGACGGAAAATTAAAAACAAAATAAAAATTCTCTGTACACCTTTTCGGTCGGGGTCGTCGTCTTCTTCATCCTCAGAACCAAACGCGTCTCTGCAAATCAATCGCAGAGAGAGACCTTTTTTCAAAACGCCATGGCCGATCAGATTGCGAAGGCTGAGGATTACCTGAAGAAAGCCGAGAAGAAGCTCGCCGGATGGGGAATCTTCGGCTCCAAACACGAAGACGCCGCGGAACTCTACGAGAAGGCCGCCAATTGCTTCAAAATCGCCAAATCATGTAATCTCTCTTCACCGATGATCCGATTTCGTGTGTTTCCTGTTCATTTCTGTGATTTGATCGTCATCTAGCTACAGAAAAGCTCCATCGCTTTCCGATCTGTTAGTAGTGCTTTACTTCGATCCATTTCGGTATGAGATTCAGAATGCGCCATTATTTTAGAGATGTTTAACGCCATATTTCGTTATGATCTGGTGTCTGGTGAGGTTAAAGTGTGAAATACAGATGTTTGATGGCTATAATCTGGTTTATTCAGCAACATAATCATGTAGATGAAGTTCAATGGCTCTCAATTTAGGTTTATGAATGGTAGAGGTGGTTTGTTTTATTGGTGAAGATACTAATAAGCTCAAAGTAGTTTGCTCAACAGAGAAATGAGAAATCCATATCAAATCATAACTCAGGGAATTAGAGATATCTGCTGTATTACTATTAATAATTTGGAATTTTAACCTTTTCGTATTGATTATCACTTGTAGCTGTGCAAAGTTTCACAATGTGTTGAGAGTGGTACTCTTTAGTCTTTATTTTCCCATTGAGATATCTCGGATGACTTTAATGCAGTGTATCTCATCTGCTAAATAGTTCAGTACTTGCTTAGAATTAGTGATCCTTATGAGACGTGGTTTTACAGAGGACCAAGCTGGAGCAACTTATCGAATCATAAATCAGGGAATTCGAGATATTTGCTGTACTAATATTACCAATTTGAAATGTTAACCATGTGCAAAGTTTCACAATGTGTTAAGAGTTATACTCTCTAGTCTTTATTTTCCTATTGACATATTTGGCCCTGTTTGGATGAGCTTAAATGAGCTGAAATTATATGTTTGAGGTGAGCAGATCTCTGATGACTTTAATACATGTATCCCATTTGCTAACGAGTCCACTACTTGCTTAGAATTATGTGGAATGAGCGGTTGAACTTTACCTACACGATTATGTGGAAATCTCTGATGACTAATACATGTATCTCATTTGCTTATGAGTCTAGTACTTGCTTCGAATTAGTGATCCTTATGAGATGTGGTTTCACAGGGGACCAAGCTGGAGCAACTTATGTCAAGCTAGCTAACTGTCATTTGAAGGTATCCAACTTTAAACTAATTTACATTCTGTTGTATCTATATGGTTGCTATCAACCATCTTTTGATACCGTACGGTGAGCTGAGAAAGTTGTTTATGTTTTTAGCTGGATAGCACACATGAAGCTGCCAACTCCTTTGCTGATGCAGCTCATTCCTATAAGAAGACAAATACCAGAGGTGAGTACTGGTTCCTAACTTTGTGATTTGATTTTATCTTAGTGCAAACAACATAATTAGCGGGAGCACCTTGTGAATGTTCCCTGAAGCTAAATAGGGAACCATACTTGTAGTAAAGATGAATTCCTTAAAAAGGTTCATTCCATTGTGTAATGCCTTGTCTGAGGAAAGAATGTAGTTTTTACTGTAAAGCCGCGTGCAACACAAAAAGTAAAGCACGTTTCTGGAACTATCTTGTTGGGATTTGGTCATCTGTCACACCGGCTTCCTATCTCTCCCGTTTCTATGACGGAATGGTCCCTGAATATAGTCTTCTTGAAAATGTATCGAGTAAATAAAACACCACAATGGCTTTACGTTAAAGGTACCTCCGACCGCAAACTGAAGACTCCAAGTTTCAAGGAGAAGTTCTTTGGCCCTTGTGCTGGCTAGTGGCTACCATGGGTAGCGTGGCTCTTGAAATAATATTTACTTTGGTCAATTTTCTATTACCTTTGGGAAGTCTTTCTTGTTGTTAGTGCTTATATCATTAAGTCTGTAGCTTATGTAAAGGTACATCCCATCCATGAGATATAATATTTATTGGACCACTAGAAGCTTTACTCTTACTTTGTTTGGGAATACCTAGGGGTTTTCCATTTCATAGTCATATCTAGGCAGTACAGCTCGTGAGCAAACTAAGTAGGGAACATAGGGATATTATTGGACCATTAGATTCTCTTACTTTGTGTGTAGTTGACAAAGGGGAGCTGGTGAAAATTTAAGGTAGGACATCCTTTAAGATACTATTTTCTTTAAATTTTTTGTTGGGTGACTAGTTTGATCAGAGCAGAACATTTACTATGGCTTTAAATATATTCATTATATTTTATATCAATCACTTCAATAAAAATAAGTATTCTGGTTAGTATGCACATTTGCCTGAGGCATGTGTGTGTATATGCCTTTGTGATCATTGCTCTTGCACATTGAGAATTGACAAGTGGTAGTTTAGCTTTCACCTACTACATTATGATGAATCGGAGAAAACACATGAGGTGACACGCGAGGGCTGTTTCTGACCTTGTTTCGGCTAACTTGTTTTCTGCACTTTCTTCTAAACTATCTGTAAGCTTTAATAAAAGAGACTTTCTCAGCGATATCCATTGCGTGGAAGAATGTTGACTATTCTAAAAGTTACTGTCTGATGAGAAAGAAGAAAGTTTGAGTTAGTAAACTCTCTATTTGCCGATTATTGCTTCCGGAAAGAGCTGATTGTTTTTAGCTTCATCAATACATTGCTTTCGAATTAAAAATCAAAAGGTTCTTAACTGTACAGGGGAACCGGGTGTGATCTAGCTGAACCCATATAGTCATAATTATGGATTATGCACCATTTATGATTCCTGATGTTTGTGTTCAGTCATTTTTGTTCATTGATTTTGCCAGTATTTCATGGTGGTTCCATATTCACTTACCTCACCAGGTTTCCTTCTTCTTGTTCTTGTGCCTCTTACCGTTGTGTTGGTTGGTTTTGGCGTAAATTAAACTTATCATTGTCAGCGGAAACTCGACCATGATAGATCCGGGACAATATGCTACTTGTTTCAAAATACTATCTGCAAGTCCTTCTAAGTTTACGTGTTTAAAACTTGTATTGGTGAAATTAAAACACAAAATACTTAAAGTGGTGTTAACTCTTTGCTTACAACTGATTACTAATGAGTAGGCCTATTGTTATCTGATCTTGCGTGTTTGCAGAGTCCATATCTTGTTTAGAACAAGCAGTTAAGCTCTTCATGGACATCGGACGGTTCAATATGTGTGCACGATATTACAAGGTAAGTCTAGATTTACAGAACCAATTTGTTGAATTAGTGAATGCATAATTTGTGGCATCTACTTTGTAGCTGTAATGGTCGATAAATTGAATCTCCTTTCTTACTTACAGGAAATTGCTGAGTTATGCGAGGCTGAACAGAACTTGGAGCAGGCAATCTATTACTATGAAAAAGCCACCGATCTTTTCCAAAGTGAAGATGTAACAACTTCTGCAAACCAGTGCAGGCAGAAAATTGCACAGTTTGCTGCCCAACTTGAACAGTAAGTTTATCCTCTTAACTGTAATGATGTTTCTTACCTTTACAGCACGTTTGGTTTTCCGGACTATCTGTACTGGACTGGACTAAATTTTCCGGATAGGATTGGATTGGATTAGCTGAGCTATAACTAATAATGCGTTTGGTTTCGTGCAGTATTAATTCAGTATTAAGGTATAAATAGTCCAATCCAGCTAATACCCTCATGTGAGAGGGTACTATTTTGGGGTATTAAACACAATCTTTTCACTATTTAGTACGGGTATTAAAATTTGTCCAGAACAACCAAACACAGTATTAACTAATACCTGGACTATATTTGGTCCAATCCTAGCTAATACCGCTAATACTAGAAAACCAAACGTACCCTTAGGCTTCAGGTTAACAATTACTGAATTATATGCATGATTAGTCAAATATATGTGTTGCAAAAACCAGTCATCATAGCAATAATTTCAGCTGTTGTAACCTCTCTTTTCAGCTGTCGAAACCTTTACGAGAAAGAGATGGTATTGTTAGAGTATATTTGACAGTTGACCTAACTAATAAGCTAGTGCATTTCATTTTGTTCTTGGCACTACCTTTAAGCTTTCTAAACCAGAGTAATATGTTGTTGGATGTCTAATATCCTGACTGTATAGAAGATAAAGAGGTACATGAATCATTTATGCAGAAAGTGCACATCTCTGTGCTTATATTCCTAGGCTTTGCCTATGGTTACTAAGGATTTCCATAGACATTATTGCGTGTGTCAGTATCTGATTGTTTATTTGCCTATACCTTAAGGGCCACTAAAGCTAAGTGTTGAACGGGTCTCGATGTAGGATTATTTTCTGTTGGATAAAATACTAGAATATATTTAAGAATGCTTAGTTTCTTATTAACTTATTTGTTTTATTGTACTAAACAATTATTCTGCAATAGTACCCAGTTTGGGGTAAAGATCACCCCCCCCCCCCCCAGTTAAGTGAAATAATTTAATGGTGCCTTGCCATTAGAATCTGTCACCAGCTTCGTTACTCCTACCTGGAATTGTTTATTGTAATGGGGAGTATTTGAAGGATTAATTGGTTTGTCTTGTTACAGTTACCAGAAATCAATCGATATATATGAAGATATAGCACGGCAGTCACTGAACAATAATCTGCTGAAATATGGAGTTAAGGGACATCTGCTCAATGCCGGCATTTGTCAACTCTGTAAAGGAAAGGGGGATGTTGTTGCAATTAACAATGCGTTGGAGCGATATGAGGTTTAAAGCATGAATTTTGCTGCCAATTTTGAATTTATTTCCTTGTTCTGTTGGTGCACTTGAATATTTGCATCTAAAACAATTGAACACACTTTTCAGGACCTGGATCCTACTTTCTCAGGAACAAGAGAGTACAAATTGCTGGCGGTACGTTTATCTTTTGAAGGGCCACTTTTGATTTAGACATTAAGTCATTCTGTAGAGTTTAGGATACTTATCCGATGTACTCTGGTAGAGATCTTATTGTAAATTTTCTTTCTTCATTGTGCATTTGGTGGCCTCTTTGTGCCAGCAGTTTTAACTGCTAACTCTTTCTTTTAGCATGCTACTGATAGCTTACTTATAATAATCATTGGCTTATGTTGACAAAGAATTTCTCATCCTGTGGCAGAGCTTGGCTGAAGCAATAGATCAGGAAGATATAGGGAAGTTTACTGATGCTGTGAAGGAGTTTGACAGCATGACTCAGCTGGTAAATTTTATTTTTGATTACTTTTGAATTCATTGCGTCTTATGTAGTAGTCAATATGGGACTGCAGTTAAAAAGGTGGTGGGAGTTGTGTCAAACGCTATGCTAGAAATAGTTATAAAATGATAAGATATAGTAACCAGGAAAGGTTGCCTCGGGAATAACACAGTGACATGGTGGTATACAGTTGTGACATGGAAAAATATAGTATTTTATAGTATAATCCGCGAAGAGCGCAGAACAACACTTATTAGCACTGAAAATCCATGAAGTCTTTAAGTTTAACCCTATCATGAAACTACTGTTCATAAAGTAATTCCTAGTCAACATTAAAGCATGTGAGGTGTGTCCAAACATGTTTTGGAGTACCCGACATGTAATCTTTGTGGAAGTGTTCGTCCTTCGTATCAGTAATAGTAGTACAGTCTTTTTTTTTTTTTGTGCTTAGTATTTAGGAACTCCAGTTGATGTTGTAGTATTCCCTGGGAGGCAGCTATATAGACAACTGGAGAAGGCTACATTAGATTGAAGATAAAGAAGGGGATATGTGAGAAAGCCCATTAAACCTGTTCTTGAGGTTGCAATGATGCGAAATCGAGCGATTCCGGATTGGTGCTGATATTAGGTAGAGCTTATACTATTGATTGTTACTGTTAGTTTAGACTAGGGTTGGGCTAACCAGGAAAATGTGCCGAGTTCATATCTGATCTGGCTTGAGTGGAGGAAAAAATAAACAGATGTAGTGGGATGGGTATACATGCGATTTGTGAGAGAAATGAAGAGGGGAGGTATGGATGATTGTGGTCCATTGTGGCATACTTGAGGGGATAATGAGGCCCGGCCTTTGATATGAAGACATTTTGGTATGTAGTTGATCTGCTTTTGGACTTTAGGAGTGTATATATAAGTGAATAACTGGTGTATTATGGTAAAAAACTTGGAAAAGCTTCATCTAGTGGATTCCTTCACAAGGATTGTGGCCCTTGGACAGAGGGGCTATTGTGTTAGCTGGGGCGTTTTACCAAATTGCGGATATGGGGGGTTTTCAGGTTGCAAGGAGATTTTGTACTGTAGAAAGGGAGTACATGTGAACTCATTCATGTGAAGCTAATGTCTTTTGAACTGGATCACATTGACTAGCAGGATATGTTTTGCTTTGCAGTTTGTCGCAGCAGTTAGGGAATGCCATTAGCTTTTAAGATCTTATTTTTCTTCTCTTTAGATTTTTTAGAGCGGCTCTTTTGCTCTTCCACTTTATGGAGTTTTCTTTCAACTTTTAGTGGTTTGACCTTCCCTTTTCTATTTGGTTTCTCTGGTATTTTCTAGTTAAAGCTCTGCTATATCAGAAAACAAACAAGCACAGTGGTGATGTTGGTCTAAAAAACCTTAAACCAACATCCCCGATTCACCATATGTCAATATTTTGTGTTTTGTTTTGTATGGATGCTTGAGAGATTGGTGATGCTGACCCTCTTAGTTCCTTTCTGAGGCTCATTGACCTCCTTTTTACCAAAACCTATTTCTTAAAGTTAAAGACGGGGTTGAATAGTTTATTTCTGGATGTGTCAGGGGGTTGTCACTTGTCAGTACCTTCCGTTGGTAGTTGATTTTTTGATGATAAATGATTTGGAGGTCTAAAAGCACCACATAGCAATAGTGATAACTTATAACTTTGTAACACAAGTTACAACATAGTGACATGTACCTATAATTTTGATGTCACAATGCTAGTGTCGTGGTACTCTTGTACCATTGGAATATTCTTTTGGGTAAATATTAGGTCATGATCTGATGTGCTTTGGCATTTCAATCCCATAGTGCTGATTGCCTCTTTTGCAAACCCATCTATTATTTAGTTTATAATTTTAGGTTTCCCGGGTTTTCCTTCAAACATAGCATATTGCGATTATGGCTTGCAATTCAACGAATATTAAAACACTGGTTTAGTGCATTGTACAGTTTTTTTGAGAAATTAATTCTTCGAAGAATGCAAACATGTCCATATGCGTGTAGTATGATTGTGATTAGAAAAAAGGAAAAAAAGACCGGTTTAGTGCATTATTTGGAGATGCACATCTTTGTGACCATTTTGAAACCATGGATTTGCTAGGAAAATTCAATCAATCATGTCCATGTTGTTTGAACGGCAGATGAAACTGAGATGGTTTGGTATCACCTAGAGTAGAATCTTATTGGTTATGCTTGGAACAATGGATTTTGGTAGGAGAAAGGAAAAGGAATGGACTATGATAAAAACAATAAGTGCATTATTTGTACTGGTGTTAGAACTCAAGTATCAATCGAGGTGGAATCTTTATTGACTTTTTCTTCTTTGAAACATGAAGAGGGTGAATTTATATCTTTAGCCGTTTAGCGTACCTAAGATACACGCAAACACACAAGGGCGAATGCAAGTGATGAGGCGTGGGCTACAACACTCAACTTTTCAAATTGTGATGTTACCATGTATTTTGTTCATTGAATTCATTTATCCTCCACTGAAACAAAACAATAACCCCTGCTACTTAGGTTTTTTCATTTAAATTCGCTCTTTCTGAAATTTAGCCCCCACTGTGGCAAAATCTCGGATCAACCCCTGCAGACACACACACATGTTAACCAATGGCGCCTCTGCCCCGTGGTTTCTAGAGATGGTGAAGAAGCTCGAAGTTTAGAACCCCTAAGATCCAGGTCTGGGACTCCCAACTCTCATAGCATTGGCGGAGGCACCCCCCCTCCCCAACCCAACCCAATATTGCATAACTACAATTTTACCCCTAATATTTAGATTTCTACTTAAGCAACACAGTAGCTAATTTGTTTCTAGTATACCCTTTAAAATTAGTACTCTGAACACACCAAGTGTTTTCAGTAATAAAAAAAATGCTTACCTATTTAAGTAACTATTGTATCAAACCGAAAACGTATATGACGAATATATAATCCATTTGTACTTTATAACGCGGTTCTTTTGGTGCGTCTCCCCTTTGTAAATTCCTGGCTCCTCCATTGTCTCATAGGATAGATTTCCATGTAGGATAGCTGTAGATGTCTGTTTCTTTCATAACTACCAAACAAGAGAAGATGTACTATTCCATAAATCTACGAAATTGAGCTTATTATAATGTTAAGATGACACTCAATTCAATTGTATGTATGTTCTCGCTATCTTCTGTTTGCTTTCACGGTGCTGATCAATCATGATTTCACGTATATAAGTTGCATATATTGTTCCAATTGAGGGAAGTCCCGTGGCGTAGATGTTAATTGCACTTGCGGATGACGTGATTTTTTTGTGTACAATTTTGGTTAACAGGATGCTTGGAAGACAACCCTGCTGTTGAGAGTCAAGGAAGCCCTAAAGGCCAAAGAACTAGAGGAGGATGATCTTACTTAGAAAAAAAACAACCCTTCTATTCCCGCTTGTGGATATATGCTATTTTTCCATTCCGAGATTGTACCCAGTGGTGGTTTGTGTTACGTATTCTATTCTTTTTTGAAGCCCCCGTTTCTTTTTCACTTGTCATGTGTGTACCAGTTTAAGTATTAGCGGATTTGTATTCTTGAATTTGATGAATTGCACTTGAGACTGTAACAGGAGAGTTTGTGTTCTAATTTGTTTTGGGTTTCCTTGAATATCCTCGTTTCATGCTTCGCTTTCCATTTCCATGAAAAAGTCCGTGTTAGGTGTTGAACGGATGGATATTCAATTCGTAAATTAGCTGGTATGATATTGATGTGTTGAAATATTCCGGAACTTGGCTGTCTGATGTTGATCTGCGAGGCATTGGCGTTGGTTAAAGCCCGTGAGCTAGTCTCTAATCAGCTTTCATATGACCATATGGTTGAGCATCCTGGTCACATAGCCTTGGTTTTGGTCTCAGTGTAGGTGCCGGCCGGTAAATCAAAATATTTTGGGCAAGGACGGGCGTGGCATCATGGGCTGCCCGAACGTTACGAGATCAGGGCAGTAATTAACAGTATCCGTAATGTTTACTTTTGACTAGGTCATTTGACTAGTAAAACGATACGAGAAACATTTCATGGAGTTGTTGTAGACTTGTGATGACTCTAGAGCATTATGAAAAATGTTAACAAGTTCGTGTATCATTCAGCAACTCAGATCACTCAGTTAAAATGACTTTAAAAGTCAAATATGAACAGATAATTCGGAACAAGGTTATGAGATGGTTGGTGTTAGATAGGTCTATTCATTCTTATCAATTTGACAGTAACACTACATTAGGTTTTTGTCTTTAAGCCCTCTCTCATGCCCAAGAGAATCTTCATCTTTCAATAAGAAAAAGTATGAGATTCAACCAAGACCAATAAGTTAAACACGAAACCTAATACCATAAAATCATGATATGATACCGGAAACTACATGAAGTTAGTGAAATTGTATGTGGTATACAATACGATTAATTTTCTTATTTTTCTTCCAGACCTGTTGCATCATAGACGGAAGTTACCGACATTTTGCGATAATATCACAATTTAGTAGCTTAGTGTGAATATATAATCAAAATTTTCTAAATTTGGCCAACTCTTGGCTCCGCCAGTACTAATACAATATACATAAAATTCTTGCCCTTTATCCGATTCGACCCGGACCGCATTCTTGGGTTTTGCAGGTAAGTCTCCTAGTGAGACATTTCTGCATACACAAGATTTCGAATCTGAATTCTTCTTAAGTAGAACCAAGCTGCTTACCATTTGGATCTAATATAACTGGTCTCTTGACCAATTCTTGACTCCACAACCGACATATAATATGTTTTCAATTTTTTATCGGTCTTTCTTTAATTCTTTTAGACGTGTTATATCATAGATAAAAAGTTACCGACTTTTTGCGACAGTAAGACAAAGATCATGGTGGGCATGGTGGGCATTCTTTTCCATGAAATTAATGCTTATGAATCCAATTTGGGTGTCCTTTTCAATGTGGGCATGCTCACAATTCATAATAATTCAATTGCTTATTAGGTACATGAAAAAAGAGTGAGAGGACCAAACAAAACAACTTTTAACTTTTAAACACCACCCAAAGAGAAAGTTTTCCCCCCACAAGCAACCCCATATGAGGGTGATTAGTTTTTTTGTGATTAAGACAAGAGAGTGGTTAAAATAAGCCACTCATTGTTTAATTTAATGTTGTAAGTAGTTATAATTGAGTTGTTTAGTGAACATTCAATTCTAGGCAAAGCAATGGTCGGTTTCTTTTCTGTTTTTCTCAGATGTTGTTTGCCACATTTGATTGATTGATGGATGGGTTGTTGGATATATGACTAATTAACTCACTTTGGAAAGCAATTAGCCAATTTCAAAGTGTGAACTGTGGACTACAAATTGTTTGAATGAATTAAAAAATGTCAAGGACCTATTTGGCACAAATATCAAACTAATTTTGTGATATTGTATATCACCAAAAGGAGCAAACCCATAGCGCGAACTCATACTATCAAAACAAATATAATACGTAATGGAATATCTCGGACAATGATTCAATGCTCTGCGAGATACGTAAGAGACATAAACATGTCAATTAAAATTTGTCATTCTCAGTAAGATGTAATATTTTCTTAAATAGAAAATGTTATTTCACACAAAAAATTGAATTTGAAGTCTCGCACTCTTTGAAACAGAATGTTTTAAGATATAAAACCAAAACACTTCTAGTCATAGCTAGCACTCCAACCTAACAAGATTGTCGTGAATGCATCAACTATCGTTTGCTTCCAAGAGAAATTCGAACCTTCACCCTTCCGACCTTATTTTGTATAATCTAGTGATTAAGATTGTATTTCAGAACCACGATAAAGAGAAATGTGTCATCTTAATCTATAATGCTCCCAACTTTATCAAAAGTTTATTTTAGCCCAAAATGAATGGAAAATTGGAGAAGCAAGCACTTGCAAGATGGAAGGAAGTGGAAGTCATTTTGAGCCTCTTTAATGTGGCCAAAAACTAAAAATGAAAGGGCTTTTGATGTATTTTGCCTTTTATTGAAAGATAAAAATCTAGTGATGACCCTTAGTGCGAATGAATGGTTGAAATTTCATCTTGTACAACCCCTAGCTATACTGTACAACCCTTAGAAATTTGGGACGTTCTTATTACCTTGAAAAGCAGTGTGTCGAAGTGGGACAAACGACAATTCTCAACACGCCTCATCATGTGCAGCGTTCGATGCGGCAGACAATAACATAAACAATTTCTTGGGCAAACAATATTCTTAGACTAATTAATAAAACGACTCTGCTACCATGTTAAGAATCTTGAAGTTCCACCTCAAAATCAATTAGTTATAGAGTAGTCTAAATCTCTTATAGGCGAAGTCATAACTCAAGGAGTCAACGGTGCGGGTCGGGCCGAGTTAGAGGGGGCATGTGAGAGAGGGCGCATGGCCGGGGCTGGGTTGAGGGGGCCGAGCAAAGTTTAGTGGTTGGGAAACTTAAACACGATCGGTCTCAGACCCTAAACCTGTGGGTTAGGGGTTGAGGAGGTAGGGAGGGGCTGACCAGTATTTATTATAAATATATTAAATATATATCTTTAAGATTAATATATATATATATATATATATTAATAAAAATTAACAAACAGTATCGTTTGGGGGAGGGGGAGGGGGAGGGGCCGAACTGTCCCAATGGGTTGGGCTGGGCCGGGTCAGCTTGTGTACAAGTCGAACCACACCACCGAGTTGGGACTGGGCTGGCTCGGTGTTGGAGGTGGCCGAGTTTGGCTCATTGTAGTTCGGATCGGGCCGGTTTCAAGCCTGGTCGGCTCCCTTAAAACCTTGACCCATACTACCTCCGTTTCTTCTCTTTCAATTTAGATGTACTTTTTTACCCGTAACTGGGTCACTTTGACTCGGTGCTTTGGATAGCAAAACGATATAATTTTTTGACAATTTTTTCATAGTATTGTAGAGTAAAGTTTTCTCTACAAGATCATGCAAAAATTACCAAATTCGTGTATCGTTTTGCTCACCCAATCACCGGATCAAATTGATCCAGTGAATAGTGTCAAAAAATAAAGTAAGCTGAAAGAGAAGAAACAGATGTAGTAATACACATACATAATTGTGATGTGGAACAAATAACAATTCTGAACAATCTATTTTTCTTGTTTAAACAACACAAGAGCATAAATTATCAGTCTCACTACTTTTACAAAGAAGTTCTGATCTCGACACGTGAAATCATTGGTATGGCTGTTTCAATGAATTGGAAAGCAAAAAATCCCTTTTATCTCACTACCAACATAGATACTCATAAATTGTTTTAAAATGTTTTACCAAAGTAAATACATCAGCCAAATAACATTTTTCTTTATTTATCATTATCTTGTTGATTATGCCTCCACTTGAATAACAAAATTAGAGTAAAAGAATGGCTCTTAGTGTGTTAACACTAATTGATCAAAGTGTAGATGTGTCGCAACATAATTAGAGCATTGAATGCACATTTAAGACTCCTTGAATTGTCTTTTTGCTTAGGGAAATGTTAAACGTCATCCTTTTTTCTTCACCGTTCAAGTTCACCCCTTATGTGGGTGTTTTTGATTGGTGATGTGATTATAAATAGTTATCACAATCATATCTTGACACGTAGGAAGTGAACTTGGAGGGTGAAGAAAAAAGGGTGAAGCATAGCGGTCCTCTTTTGCTTATTATCCGCTCAATAACTGGATTTGACATATTATAAAAGAATGTAAATCAATTAAGTCACTTCGCTTGAAAATATATAAAAATCTGAGTAAGTTGTGTTGTGTGAGGAACTAATAACATGAAAGATAGACATAGAGAAATGTAATGCGGGATGTCAATCGCATACTAAGTTGCTATTTATGAGTAATTTGTTATCAACTCATTAATTGAATAAGAAAAGTATACGCAACTTAACTTTTGAAATAAGAAAAATGTATATACAAGTAAACAACATGATCATCATTGAGACAGATGATCATAAACGTTCATCTGTCCCCAAACAATATCTCAAACCTTACTTATCAAAATAATTGCAGTTATTATTGAGACTACCCTTTGATTAATTTTATCCACAAGAATGATTAGAGGAAGATAGATTTATTTATGTTGCAAAACTTGTCATGTTTCAATGATGTAGAGAGATACACAAACATGTTATTATATCAAGTGTCACTACTTGTGATATTACAACACATAATAAGAATTTGGAGTGACTGTACATCAACTAGCACAACTTTTCAAGGTTGCCTCTCCAATTGGCTAGGTGACCCTTCATTGTGTCTCATTTGTTAGCATCGTATTAGGATATACATAAGCCAAATTAGATAAATGTATTGTGTTGGAGGAAACTAGCTACCTCTATTTTTGCAATGTTTTTTCATTACTTCCCTTACCTTTGTCCAACTAAGTTCTAAGTATATCTTGAAGGATAGTGGATATTGTCTGGTTTAATAATACATATATAAATTTGTCGAGTTATTAGCAGATAAGAAATTTAAGTCAATACACTGTTCATACGAGTTGTTGAAACCTAAAAATTAATGACATTTGTTTGTATTGGCCCTTACACTCAAGGTATCGAGTCTAGCATTTGCAATCTTTATTTCATTTGTTCTTCGTTTATTTCTCTTAATATTTTTATTTTACCTATTTTGTATTATTAAATTGCATGCCGGAACTGTCAGCTCATCACCAATTGGTCCGTAACCATTAGACAAGTGGAGAGCCCTCATAGCATGATTGGCTAACCTCTGGTAGACACGTGGCAGCTTGAAAAGCATCCATTGGAAACACCAACCAGTGTTAGTAGTAGCTGATCTGGATGTAACCTGGATGGTTGAATAAAAGACGGAACTTTTATGGGCAAAAGACAATTTCACCCCTTCCGTTTGCCGAACTTCAAATAACTTTCACTACTGATTGTGACGCCGCCAGTCTGGATATGAGTTACGCCGCTGAAATTAGTTATAGAGGCAAATATCCCTCCTCATATCATGTACAAGTCTATTGTACCCCTGATTAACCTCGTATTTGCATAGTACGAGTGCATATTTGTTGTAAAAAACTATTTCTAGTGACAGACTCCTATTCTAGACTAACAGCTTGACGATATGGGATGCACATTTGATGAAGTTTGGCACACTAATAGGGTTAAGTGTCCTCTAGTCAAATAAGAAGGGGTGAAAGTGTCTTTTGTTAACTTCTATCCTACAATAAGTCATCACGCGCGTGCAGATTAATATAGTGGTTTGAAATCTCAACTCAGGTCCTGTGGTGGTATCAGTTGATTTGTTTTAGAAAAATTATAACGTCCCTCTGATTACCCGGGTAGTGTAACCACTAAGGGCCATCATCGTCACTCTATAAATCATTGGGCTTATCAAGCCCCTTTCATCAGGATCATGGAGTGAATAAGTCTCTGTTGCAAGGGTAGGATAGAGAAGGCGGTCTACGTTAGTGTCGATTTAAAATGAGCCACCAGTATAAGTCTCTAGTGTGTTTGGTAAAATTAAAATTTCTGCTTTTTCGGACAGTTTCTGCTGTCCCACAACAGTTTTAAAGAAAATGAGGGGGTAGGTGTTTTTTCAGAATGTGCTTTTGATTAAGTTATCTACAACCGATTTTAATCTTACAATTTTTAAAAATATCAATAATTATCTTTACGAAAATGACACGTGTCATATTTTTGTAATTTTACCATCTCACAGTAAGTTCACATTTGATTTTACCAAACTCAAAATTACTATATCGATATTTCACAGCAACTTTTAGGTAATATTTACCAAATAACATTTTATCAAGAATTTACAGCGACTTTTCCAGAGTGCTTGCACATAGCAACTTTCTAGCACCGCCACAACATTCCCAAACTAGCCCTAAGTCATTTGTCAAATATCGTGATTCGGGAAGTGCTGCTAGTTTGATTGAAAGGAAACTTTCCAAACCGAAAGGGGTGAAAGTGTCATTCAATCAAGCTAGAGGGGGTGAAAGTGTCTTTTACCGAAGTGAGAGACAGTCATGGGGGCTCAAAAGACCAGTCTTGTTGACAAAATAGGAGTGCCCATTCCTTAATGACATGGTGATGGAGTTGTCCATTCCACCATTTCAACTGATAAGGAGACACTATTTCTCAACTTCACCATCTTCATTTCAGAGTTCATTCATCACTTGTCCCCCATTCTTCATCATCTTCATTTCAGAGTTCATTCATCACTTGTACCCCATTCCCTGTCTTTTCCACCTTGGAGTTTATTCGGATTCACATAGTACATCCATCTATATTCATATCTAAGTCAAGATAAAAGAATAAAATACTCAAATTCAATTCAGATCCGATCGAGTCTTACTCGGATTAAAATCAAATTCAGTTCGAATCTAAGTTGGAAGATCCATATCCGATCCTAAGATTCCCGAAGCATAAATCACATTGAATCCGGGCCGGACTCTCAAAGAACTCTAAGAGCCCGTTTGGTAATGTTTTTGCTTTTTAGAACGCTGCTTTTCGAATTCAAAAGCAGTATTTTTGTGTTTGGTGAAGTTTTGATTTTCTGCTTTCTAGAAAGCAACTGCTTCCCCACAGCAGCTTTTGAAAAGCAGGGGAGGGGTTGCTTTCTACGACCTGCTTTTTGATTAATTTATCGTTTGACGTCGTTATCCATTAATAAATATTAATAATATTTTATTGTAATAGTACAATTTATTATATCATGTCTGAAATGGTCGTTTTGACATTAACAAAAAGTCTAAAGCACTAATTACCAAACACAGAATGTCAAAAGTGTTTTTCCACAACAGATTTTATACGGAGTTTACCAAACACTTTTTGCGTAGATTCTCACAGCAGCTTTCTCGCAGTGCTTTCTACACAGCAGCCTTCTAAACCGCCACAGCATTACCAAACTAGCCCTAAACATAAAGAAAAATGAGCAACATAAAAAAAAAAAAAAAAAAAAAAAAAAAAAATCAAAACACGAGTTTAATTCATATCAACGGAATCTTCACAACTTTCAATTCACAAACAGAAAATTTGAAGTCACACAAAATTTCAACCATTTCATCCACAAATTTAGCCAAAGTCAACGCACAAAAAGATTGCCAATAACTCATGGTTCATTACTCATATGGTATGTGATTTTTGTAAAACTAAGGATAATAGCACATGGTGGATAATGAGTTTATAATTATTATGTATATTTACTATTAATTTAAATATCACTATTGTGAGTATTTTTGTAAAACAGCAAGTACTTGGACCGGATCGCGTATCTAACAGATCTGCACTATGATCCAAATCTGAATTCAAGTTCATTTGGGTTTTACTTTCATAATCTATATTCGATTCATTTTAAATTGGCTTGGATTCGAACTTGATCAATTCGGACCAGATCACTCGGATCTCCGATCGAACTTGACCAAATTGTAATCCCTTATATGTCTTAGCTCCAAACGTGTGATCCTACCCAATTTGTCCTTAATGTCTGATAATTTATAGAATAGGCCGGCTTCCGACTTGGAGTAGGCGTGCCTAATTAGACATGTCATCTTTTTTTTGAGGAATTTAGACATGTCATCATGAATGCCGAGAATTCTATCTTTCTTTACATTTTTATTTTTACAATTATTTACTGGATCACTTTGATCCGGTGATTTAGATAGCAAACGATTTAATTTTTTGATTATATTTTCATTGTAGTGTAGAGTAACTTCTACTCTATAACATCATGAAAAAATTCTCAAAAGATTACTTCGTTTTGCTATAAAATCACCGGGTCAAATTGATTCAATTACATGTGTGCTATACTCTGTTATTCTTGACTCGATACATATTTTGCAGTCAGTAATTTTGGACCAAATTGTATGAATAACTAGTGATGGAGTTAGAAAATCAAACCAGCAACAAAAAGGAGCCATGTGGTCTGATAGGAGTCGAATCGTAACGACATCTTTTAGTGCTCCATCACGAGTTGAACACATGATTTTAGCCTAATTCGACTAAAACGTGTCATTTTGATTCATGTCGGTCCGGGAGTTTTTTCTGAATTTGGGATTAAAACTTGGAAGAGACAAAGACCTGTTTAATTTGAGCTCGAGCACGGGGAATAAAGCTGGGAACGCGGCATATGCGTATGCAATTACAATATCATTAACAGGCATATGCCATACATAAGCAATCATTATTTTGACAATGCAACCAAAAAAATAATCCAACTAAACAATGAAGAAACTTTTACCATAATAAAATGACGTGAAACCAAGTTTTAATCTGAAATCTTGCATTAGTGGGGATAGTGGGGGTGGTGGGGAGTAGTTACCTATTTGCCGAATAGACCCCTTTATAACCTCCATAGTAATGTAATTTTATAAAGTGTGAATGGACATTTTTGTCTTAGGGTATATTTGGAAATGCAAAAGTATGACGTACTCTACTGTTTGATTTTACAAAATTTGACGTTAATTTTTTGTATTTCTTTTTTGAGAATCTTAATTTTTTGTATTAGTACACATAGGATAGGTATAAAGCGTGTATTGTGCTTCTTTAATTAAGGCTTTGAAAAAGAGATGGGACTAATTTTAGGTGATACTAAAGTTCAACAAAATTCACCAATATTGTTCCGCAAAAATCAAACCTCTAAATACACCTATTTTATATCTTGCTCTTTGTATATTTTGGTATGTGAATTAATATAAAAATTAGGGTAAATCATACTGAGCCTTAGAGAATAGGGACCATGTTCTTCATTTTAGGTGTAGATTCAGTCATTATGATCATTTAGAGAAATAAAAGGCATTATCTATATGCATCTCCATTTATGTGTGTTGTTGCTCAGCTTTCCCAAACTCTGACCCCAAGTTCAATATATGTCATAATCCATTAAAATTTGTCATTGTTCATCATTTTTCATTATTTGTATGTGTGTGTGAATGCGGTTGATTACCATTTCGTAATCAGTTTGTAATTATTCTCCTTTCTGTACTTTGCACTTATGAAATCTACATATTCAACATTCACTGAATATAATTTCTTTTAGAAACGTCGAAAGTATTACACTTGTTCAAAAGAAATAGCATATCTCTCATTCTCTCACTACCATACAATTAAGTTTTTTAGTGAATTACATCACGTACAATTAATTAGGTTGTTTTTGTTAAATAAAAATCATTACAATAATCACGGTCTAAAATAAATATTTTACTACTATTTTCTATTAATTTTGTTTTTATTTCTTCTATAAACGAAAATACAAATAGATTTTTCAGTTATTTCTACTTTGTGGGTCAAAAAAGTGAGGCTTGACCGGTTCATGAACTTCTCACAACACTCTTTCATCCATCCCGTATGGATAGTGTGTCATGTGTGTTGGTATCTCAAATTACCTTCATACCCTTACTCCATCTCTATAAATACCCATCCCCTTCCGTTTCTCTCCTCAAATCCAATTCAAACCACGTTTTCAATCTTCTTCATCTTCAATTTCCACACCTTCTCTCTCTATTAACCGTCAATCTCCTTTTCCGATCTCCGGCAAGAACTGGCTAACTCGGAGGAACTGAGTCTGGAGGAATCTAACAAGCGAGTCGTACTCGCTCTGTATGAGGCCCTGAGTTCCGGCGACGTGGACACCGTTCACAAGCTCCTCGCCCCAGACCTCGAGTGGTGGTTCCATGGCCCTCCCTCCCACCAGTTTATGATGCGCCTCCTCACCGGCGCCATTCAAAAAACCTCCTTCGATTTCGTCCCCCACTCCGTCGCCGTCTTCGGCTCCTCCGTTGTCGTCGTCGAGGGCTGCGATCCCTCCCGATCCATCTCCTGGGTACACGCCTGGACCCTCACCCATGGGATAATCACTCAGGTCAGGGAGTACCTCAACACGTCCCTCACCGTCATTTCCAACTCCTCTCCTCCAACCGATTTCAACTCCTCGACAATCTCGGCCGTCCATTGCCCCTCCGTTTGGGAGAGCAGCGTCTCGGATCGGGTCGGTATATCCGTGCCCGGGCTCGTCCTCGCTATTTAAATAAAAAAGAAGTGTGATTGGACACAATTAAATAAACTGCCCCGTCTAATGGGCTGAGTTTTATGTAAGGTAGTGTGTTTGGTTTTAGTTTCGCTATCCCTCCCCTTCTCTTCTCATTCTGTTTGTGTTAAGTCTGTTTGTTTGTTCGATGGAATATTTTATTTCGCGTTTAATGAAATGTTATCCGTTTGGTTTAGAGTTGTTGTTATTCTTGTTTCCGATCTTGTTGGGCTTTTGGTGTGATAGCTTTTTGAGATTCATGAGGATCGATGTCTTGTGCGTGTTGTGGAATAAAAGGTGTGTGAAATAAATGTAGGAGAAAGTTAAATGGGGGAGGGGAATAAAGATATGACAAGTGGGGGATAATGACTGGGACACGAGTCATGATTGATCAGTGGGATTCCATTATTCCGGGGATAGTTAATTTGGAATATTGAGATTAAGCTTATGAATCAATTTGGTTCAGAATAAATAAATAAGGTAAGAGAGACTTCACCCCTTCAAATTTGATGCAAAGGCAATTTCACTTGTTCTGGTTTTGAAAATGGCTTTCACCCATTTAATGTGCCAAATTACAAAACACCTGCACATTCTAATTAATTATGGCGCAGTTAGAAGTTTGGGATACTTGAGAGGTGAAAGTGTCTTTGTGGCAAACTCAAACCTGAGGAGGTGAATGTATTCCAAACTTTTAATTAAGACTCGGTAGATAAATAATTGTTATTTCTCTGCATGTCGATATCGGTAACATTTCCAAAACAAACAAAATAAGGAATATCTTTCAAAAAAATATGAGGATTAGGACAATCTAGGGATTATTATTGACTTTAACTTTACAATAAGCTTTTGTGCTTATTGGTTCTTCCGTGTTTATTGGTTCAAACGTATAACCTCATACGTGTTTATTGGTTCTTCCGTGATTATTATCTGACGCTTATCCAAGTTCGATACGCACACTGATATTCCAGCTAGAGATGAAGGGCCGTAAACTTACTTACAGTTTGTCCTTTGTTACTAAAAAATATACTCATATTTCAATTTAACTTCCAAAGTTGATACCCACCTGTAGCTGACATTTATTGCCAAAACCCTATTGCAATTTCAGTTTGACCTCAAAATATATCTGCAGTTTACAAATAGTAGCCGATCACCACAGTTACTCTGCGGCAAATGTGGAGATTGGTAGCCAGTGACGCACTGTAGGGCGGTTTCTAGTATTGAAACTGCGGTAGGTATTCATTAACAAATGTCAAACTACAAATAAATTTGAAGATTAAACTGAAATAGAATAGATTCTTTTTTATAATTAATGACAAACTACATGTACGTTAGAAATTTGCCCTATTAGTAAGGAGTCAATTCATATGCATATGAACTGACTCAAAATATATTTGCAGTTTACAAATAGTAGCCGATCACCACATTTACTCCGCGACAAATGTGGAGATTGGTAGCCAGTGACGCACTCTAGGGCGATTTCAAGTATTGAAACTGCGGTAGGTATTCAATAACAAATGTCAAATTACAAATAAATTTGAAGATTAAACTGAAATAGAATAGATTCTTTTTTTATAATTAATGACAAACTACATGCACGTTAGAAAATTGCCCTATTAGTAATGAGTCAATTCATAAGTGCATATTGTTGTATGAGCTTTCAACAGTAAAATGCAATATTGTGTGGAATGACATGTGATATTCGATAATGCAATATGACTATTTTTATTATTCCGCGTTGGCAGAAAAGTTTACAGAAGGATTTATCTTATTCGAGGTGGTATGCAACAACTACGCAATTATTGGAATAATTGAATACACATATTCACATTTTCCTAATAATTGAAGTGTAGTTGGCACGTTTTTATCTATTGTTGTGATGAATACTAAATACGACTGGAGATTAACAAAACGATTAAGACTTTTAGAAAATCAAACAAAATGATTAAGCTATTTCTTTTCCATAAAAAAGGTCAATAAACAAACAAAATTGACGTGACACGAGAGAGAAACAAATTCGTACTTGAAAAGATTATTTTTTTGGGAAAGTTACTTGCAAGAATTGAGGAACATATAAACAAAATGAAAAATCAACTTGGTAGAAAATAACTAATCAATCCCCATGTCTCTATCAAATTCTTTGAAAAATTGAACAATAAACAAAAAATAATCAATCATCGCGTCTCTATCCCTAGACTACTCGTTGGCCGATTTAGATTCGTTTACGGATGTGTTCTTGATAGCCGAATACGCTTTACGTTTTATTCTTCTCGTTTGTAAATAAGAATGGAACAGAAAGAAAACGCTCCTAAATACTGGTGATTTGTTAATTTCATAAGTGAAAAAGATAGTGAATGATGCCATTTTCGCGATGTGAATTGTATATGAAGATTTATAGAGGAAAGCGAAATCAACATTAGATGACACGCTCACTATATGTGCTTAAAAATACTAAACGCAAAATTATCATATTTCAAATCATACGTACGAGGGCGAAACACAAAATGTGTCTATCATGAATACCAATTACATGGAGCTTTTTATTTCCTAAAAAAAGAAATACATAGAGCTTTGAATAGAAGGATTGAAGTTGATATGAACCTTACTTTTAAAGACAGATTGGAACTTTCTGTTTAGCCCAGTAGCTAAGGTCATGATAAAGTTCATTGACGTCTCGGGTTCATATCCCTTAAAACAGTAATCTAAGATAGAATAAGATGTATTAAATATAATTTACATAATGTTCTATGTACTTAAAAAAAATACACTAAATTGATACCGTGTTCATTCTTTAGATATATGCAAAACTTATTGAAAAAATATGAAAGGAAATCGTCAATGAAATAGAAACTTTGGTTCTTGGAACAAATGTGACATATTCCAATTGTCAGTGGCAACACATCATGCTGATAAGCAGAACAATATAGATATTAGGTGGATAGAGAATATTAGTTACACAATGCAATAAAGATTGGAATAGTTACAATTGTTCTTGTATTCTTTTTTATCTTTCACCAAGAAGGAAAATGATCTGTGCAACATGAAATATGTAGTTAAAAGAATCCAAATGTCATGTAGATTCTAAAAACTCCAAAGAGTCATGTACTACCTCCGTTTCTTCTCTATCACACCGGTTTGACTTTTTGACTCGTATCTGGATCACTTTGACCGGGTGATTTGGATACCAGAACGATGCAATTTTTTGATAATTTTTTCACCGTGTTATAAAGCTTCTTTTACTCAACAACACCATGAAAAAAAATTCAAAAAGTTATATCGTTTTGCTATCCAAATCACCGGGTCAATGCGACCCAGTGAATAGTGACAAAAGTCAAACCGGTGTGATAGAGAAGAAACGGAGGTAGTATATTCTAAAAACTCCAAGAGTACTGGATTCTTCTTCAGTGACAATGTGTGTGTTTTTGTGCTTTTTTCTTTTTTTTCTTTCAATGACGTGGGAACTCTTAGCAGGTATCCTTCTGTTACACACAGGTAAACCCCTACCTAGTGTAATAGCCTACAAACAACATTATAGAGGTAAATCAGTTTGAAAAAATCCGAGATAGACTCTTGAGTTATAAAGTTCGTACACAAGACCTGTAATGCAAGTCCGATCAACTCTACTGCATCCTGAAAGGCAGACAATGTGTGGTTTTGAATGAGTTTAAATAAGATAAAAGTTTATGTGATTATTGAAATAAGTGGCATGAGTGAGAAAAGATGCAGACTCAATATTTGAAAATTGACATATTTTCGCACTTAAACTGTCACGAATTACACCTTTTCTTGTGAACATGTTTAAAAGCCTACATCAAGCTCACCGACTATCTCAATTCCATCAACTCCAGTGTATGTTTTCGTGTATTTTTTTCCTGTCTAAGATTAAGATATACCAAAGAATTTAATTTCATTTGGCATGTTTGGTTCTTATTTATAGTACTTCAAGTTAAGAACACATATTCCAGTATCCATTTACTTGGTCTCGAGCCCAACCTTCTGATAAATTGTCTCATAAGACCCTAACCACTGTTCTATACGGTGAGTACGGTACGACTATCTTGAACTCGTAATTTTTATATCAGGTCGACTTTTAACATGTAGATTCTACTATATTCAATTATGGATATATTTTTTACTCTGCTTGCTCAAATACTTTTATGTGTAAATAATCAACATGTTATAGTAATACATACCATTCTAGACATAGCATAAATTTAAATTGTGACATTTACCGTAACGTTGATAGTAAACGTAATAAGAAAGAGAACTATAGCAAATGGGTGTTAGTTGAGTGGTTGAGAGTTAAAAAGCCCTTCATAAGGTATCGGGTTCCAACATCTAATTCTGAAAAAAAATAAAAAGAACCATAAATGTAGCAAAATTCACTTCAATTTGAATTCGAATTTTAAATGCATAACAATTAATTTTCTGACTATGATTTCAGCTAAATATTCAGTCCGAATTATTTACATCAAATTATTGAAATTTTGAAGTATCACAAAAACAGACTCTTGATCCAGCCGATAGACAGAGGAAGAAAAAGTGTGAGAAAGAAATCGATCGAAATATCTAGAGTAGTCTAGATCAACCTACCCATCAAGTCATATGTGGTGAAAGGTGGGGTGCATGCCAAACTCGAAATGTTTTTTGTAGTAGATGTTCCATAGCCAAGCTTACATATCCTTTTCAATGGCTGTGCATTTTTTGGAAACTAACTACATGCTGATCATGACTTGTGCTTGCCAGTTCACCATATATACCTTGCAAAATTGAATTATCTCCTAGTGGACATTGACATTTATGAATAACATTTTTCTTGTTTTGTTTGTTTTTTTTATTAGGGAATATTTTATGGTGCACTTTTATGCATTGCCAGTTTAGAATTTAGATAGTCACGTCAATCTTCAGTGGTCCAAAGAATAATTGACGTTCGTTGGATGCTAAGTTGAGATTTACGGGAAGCAGCCCTTGAATCCCATGCCTCGTCCATTAGTCTATAATTTTATTTTTAAATAAAAACATGCTACATAAACAAGTTTTAGATATTTTAGATAAAAATGTAGACACGGTTTCTTGACATAGTACAACTATAACCTACAAGGACACAACGGATCATGAAAAGAAATCAATAACTAACGAGGATTGCTATGCTTCAACATTCATTTGTTATCATTGTTTTCACCTTCAAAGTGTCAAACTATGGTTGTTGATATTTTTTAAAAATTGCGGTATGATTAAAATGGTGAAAGAAAATGAGTTACTAACAACAGTTTTCATAACCAATACAAATAATTAATTCATAAAATTGTGTTAACGTGTCCAAAATTTTGTCCTTTTACAATTGTTGATATTCTTTTATTATATTTTTTAAATTAATATAATGACTTCTGAATTATTATGCTACTTTTGTGTGTGGGACAACATGATTTTCTATTATGGCTTTCTAGTGATTCTCCTAAATTTTGGAAGAATGTAATGGCGAAAGAAAATGAGTGAAACACAGCATTTCCCATAATTAATAAAAATACTAAAAGCATAAAATTACGTCAACTTTGCCAAATTTTTGTCCTATTAGAGTTCTTGATATTTTAATGAGTTTTCTTTTTTATTTCTTAATTAATGTAACCACTCTTGAACTATTATGCTACTTTTGTGTGGGGGGCAACATGATTTTATAGACTTTCTGGCTTTCTTGTGATTTTCTAGCAACATGAACTAGGGGAGGCATGGGAATTAAGGGTCGTCCAGCGATTTTCTAGCAACATGAACTAAAATTATTTCAGGAGTAAGCTAAATGGGAAAGGCCCAGGAAAAAGCCCGTACAAAATTTCCATAAGCCAATCCTTTTAAAGCTACTGCTTAGCCCATGGGATAGGCCTACTCCTCTCGTGGGCCTAAAATTGTTGGTATGAGCCACCCTTCTTCTTCTGCTAATATATTTGGGCCTTTGAACCCCTCATCTAACCCATCCGGAAAATTCAAACGGTCAAACATTTTTAAAGCTGCTGAAAGGGTATTTGAGTGAAACTTAATGAAGGCGTGGGCATTTTGGGAAATGCATAAATGGAGCTTTATCTTCTTAAAGGCCTTGAGATTTCCGAATCGTCCATTAAGTGCAGCCAAGACACAGCTATTTTCAACTCCTCGAAAGTAATGGAGATTATTGTTACAGACGTATGATCATTACGCTTAAACCAGGACCAGTTTGAAGCTATTGAGAGAGTTGAACAGTGGGAGATTCACTGAGATGATTTTGTTCAGTCGGATGACGGGACCAGTCACAGAATGTTCAATTTAGGGACGGGGGTTTGATTGATGAAAATGTACTTTCTAACCATGTCGCAGAGGAACGGAAGACGGTGAAGATTAAAATTCCTATCCACAATTCTGCTCCCCCATCAGAGTAAGATAAATCTATCACTGAGAAAAGATTTGATAAAGTGGGTCAATCTTTTAGGGAAAGTTGTAAGAAGTTATCTGCTCCCCACCCCATATTCAAAACAGATTAAGTTCCCAAGCTAGAACTAAGATGGAGATTCAAGAGAAAATGAAAGTCCATTTAAATAGACATCGATCAGATCAAGGATGGAGGCGGAAACCAAGATATTTTAAGTGGTGGGAGTGACATGGTGGAGGAAAGATGCTCAAACTGAAAGTCTCATGGATTGGAGATTAGGCAAGGAGCAACGATAGCATACAATAGATCTATCGGAGATGAGAGCAATGGAGCTCGACCAAGAAGGAATATGTTTGTTTGATCCTTTCTTTAAGGTCCCTCCCCTATTCCTGAATTGTTTCTATGCCGATTAAGATCCCAACTTAGAATTACCGTGGTGCCGCCAACATCACTTTTGATAGCATTTTTGTGGAGCTCCTGAGAACTCATAAGTTTCAGGTTGCCATTCTTCTCGAGCCCAAAGTTCCATTGTCCTCTAAAGGCCAACTCTTCAAAGATTAGGGTTTTTTTGTAGTACTTTCATGGATCTTGTCGGTACAAAAGACAGTATTTGAATGTTCTGGGACACTAAAGGAGTTTTTGTGAACAACGAATCGATGTTTGATCAAGTTATCACTGCCACCATCACTCAGGATAGGTACAAATAGTGGGTTCTCTCGGCGGTCTACGACACCCCAAATCCCAGACAGAGACAGGAGATGTGGGATGACTTGGATGCTCAGACGGTAGATTCTATAGATCCTTGGCTGTTGGCGGATGATTTCAACGACGTGGGGGTTCTAGTGAAAAAATGAGTTTTAATTCAACTTGTAACAACAAAAGAATTGAGATATTTCACAAGAACCCGAACAACTGTAATATCGTGGATTTGGGCTGCTAGGGTTCCAAAATGACGTAGACAAATAACCGCGAACGTTTCGTTAACACTGTTGAACGCCTGGACAGAGCGGTCTGCAATCCGAACTGGAAAATGGAGTTTCCAGAGGCTTTTTTTCCGGAATCTTCCCTGGACGTACTCGGATCATGTGCCTATTCTGGTTAATATTGACGGGATGTGCACTACCCCCTCTTAATCATCCCTTTAAATTTGAGGCAGCTTGACTGTCTCACCCTGACCTGACTGAAGTGACCTGGAAAATGGAGTTTCCCGAGGCTTTTTTAGAAGGAACCTTTTTTTTTTGTACCATTAACCTTCCGGCATTATTGAATTGCGACACTTAAGCTACTGTATTATCATTTTACCATGAAAATCGCATGCATTGTTTGAACTTGTGACAGTTCACCTATTGCATAATCAATTTATCATGAAAACCAACTGCATTATTCAAATTTGTGATAAATATTCTATTTCAGTTAGTCTAAGCTACAGAAAATAACGGAAATTGGGTAAACGCTATGCAATTACGCATTTGCATCAGAAAAAATGCAGGTAATTTTCATAATAAATTGATAATGCAGTAGGTTAAGAGTCACAAGTTCATTTGTAGAATTCTATCAAATTTTATGATAGGTAACTGACTCTGCAAAAAAAAAAAAAAAAAAAAAAAGGCAAGAAAGAAGGGTAAATTGACAATGGCAGTAAGACTTTTGGGGTGCTTGCGTAATTTAAGGAAAAGTATCAGATCTTTTTCACTAAAAGCTACGCGCCGAGTTCCAATCTCCGACTCCGAACCCCCACTCTCCGGCCGATTGCCCTCTCTCTGATAATGAAGCCCAGATAAGGCTTAACACCCAGAAATTATACTCCAAAAAGATTCATACCCTTTTGATATTATATGGCCAAATCAGTCCCCTCTATAACCAGGCTCCAAGAATTCGCAAAATTGTTCGATTCTGGCAAGATTACCCGATCCAAGCACATCAAATCGGTGTCCAAAACCAGGGCTTTTCCTCATCCGCCGGAACCCATTAAGCCGAGGGGGTTGAAGATGGAGGAGAGCTCGGAAGTGGGTTCCACGCGCCGGCGGTTGCCGCTAGCGGCGGTGGTCGGAGATTGCGTGAAGCGGTGGTTTCAGGATACACTCAAGGAGGCTAAAGCTGGGGACAGTGGGATGCAGCTGTTGGTGGGTCAGATGTATTCCAGTGGCTATGGTGTTGCCAGAGATACCAAGAAGGCAATCTCTCTCTCTCTCTCTCTCTCTGGCTAAGCTCTTACATTTCAAGAGTTGACCATGAAAAATTTGCAATTTTGTGGATATTGAAGTTATATGAAGTGTTGATGAATCGATACCCAGAAGGATCTCTCTCTCTCTCTCACACACACACACACACACACACACACACACACACTCTCCCTCCCTCCATGGCAAAGCTCTTAAATTTCAAGAATTTACCCTTCAAAATTTGCAATTTTGTGGACATTGAGGTTATATGAACTGTTGATGAATTGGATTTAAATATATAAGGAAGTAATGCCTAGCATTTGAAGATGAAACCAGAATCTCTCTCTCTTTCCCCATGGCAAAGCTCTTAAATTTCAAGAATTTACCCTGAAATATTATAATTTTGTGGATATTGAGGTTATATTAAGTGTTGACGAATTGGGTTTCAAAATATAAGGGAGTAATGCCTAGCATTTGAAGATCAAACCAGAATCTCTCTCTCTCTCTCTCTCCCCATGGCAAATCTCTTAAATTTCAAGAATTTACCCTGAAAAATTGCAATTTTGTGGATATTGAAGTTCTGTGAAGTGTTGATGAGTTGAACCCTGAAAAATTGCAATTTTGTGGATATTGAACTTATATGAAGTGTTGATGAATTGGATTTCAGTATATAAAGAAGTAATGCTAGACGTTTGAAGATCAAACCTGAATCATAGCTATATTGATGTAGAGTCCATGGTCTTAATACGTTAATTGTTGTTTCAATAGCTCTGTCTAGTGAGGAATTCTTCAAAGTGGTCATTAAAACTATATTGATGTAGAGTTCATGGTCTTAGACAGTTAATTGTTGTTTCAATCGCGCATTTGGTGGATGGATGTTCTTCAACTTGCGAATATAGATTGTGAATTGTTGTTTCAAACACGCATTTTAGTGGAGGAATGTTCTTCAAAGTGTCATTATAGATTTGATTAAGCGCTTAATTTACTGAAATTCCAGGGTCGTGCTTGGATAAGTAGAGCTTCACAAAGCCGGTCATCAGTGTGGAAAGTTGGTGACAAACATCCTGGTATACAAGTACAACACCCTCCTCGTCATGTTTAGGTTTCTGTTGTTAGAATGGCTTCTCATCACTGTTTTGATCATGTTTCTTCTAGGTTACAATGCAAGCGACTCTGATTCAGATGATACAAAGAAAGATGTAAAATAGAGATATGCAGTCTCCTGAACATTGGTTTTGACCTTGTGAGTTTCATCATTATAATATCTCTCAGTGTTTCTGTTTTGCAACTTTTATTCGATCTGATGTTGTTCCGTAATGCATGACACTATGAGAACTCATGACCTAAGTAGTTTCAGTGTGCTACCTGTGTTTGTTAGTCCTGCCTTTTAGGGTCTTAATGTTAATTGTATGCTTAACCAGAGCCTGACCATTTAGTACATATTCTGTTTCTTAATCTTCTGATGGTGGCTTTGCTTGTTCTATCAACATTTTGTTGCTTCAAGAAAGAAATGTGAAAGGGATCTTCTAACTGGCTTAGTACTATGTTATTCATGTGTTTGCATTGCCGCATAGTAGTATCTTTACCAGGGTAAAGACACTATCACCCCATCTAGTTTAATTGAAGGACACTTTCACAGTTTCAGCCCTTCCAGTTTGGTGAAGGACACTTTCACCCCTTCAGTGTACCGAACTTCAAGTAAACACCCCTGATTGTGACGCCGTTCGCCTGTCGGGGGGGGGGCATCACTGCAAACAGTCTCGAAGACAAGTTTTCGTCCCCTATGTCATGTACAAGGTCTATTATACCCTTGAGTTAAACCCATATTTTGCTTAATATGGGACACAATTTTCCCCAAAACTATTTTTGGTGACAGACCCCAACTCCACACAAGCGACGTCACAATTAAGTGGTGCAAGCCAGTAATCTCACAGTTTCTCTTTTTTCTACTGAAAACAGTCCACAGCATGATTATGCGACTCTAGTACGTAGATATGGGACCATATTGGTGAAGACACACATCCTTTCCTCATTATAGGTAATGTCCAGCGCTGTCTTTGTCATACCGTACTGCGATGGACTAGTTTTCCGGCTCACATCTCACAGGCTGATGGAGTCCACTGTCAATGCAATTGAGCTATTCCAAGTAGAAGCAGCAGATACTGAAAAGTATCTCAACGTCGCTGATCATAGTGTTCACTTTAAATTGTGCCATTCCTTCTACTTGGCTAGTGGTTTTTTTAAGTTTTGAGTATGATTTTAAGTTTGGTACTTGGGTTTAGGTGGATCTTCTTAAAGATTTTTTATTACATTTTCAGCTGTTTAGGTCAAAAAAAAAAAAAAAAAAACGCTCAAAAATATGTGGAGAATGAATTATGAAAAAGCAAGGGCGAATTGCTAAATTTCCAAAAACTTAGGCCCTAACCGCCTCAGTAGCAACTTTTTGCAGGCTGTTCTCTCAGCCTGAAGCAATATAGTAACTTATTGGGCCTCAATATCCGGGCCGGCATTCTTTAACGGATATAAGATGCCGCCCAAACCCATATCTATTTTGTTATAAAAAAACCCATATCTCTGCTTCTAACTTATAGCCTTAATTATAATCATTAGAGGAGCATACTTCCTGCTGTGTTTCCGATGCGGGACGTAGTAAGACTCGAACTTTTGCCTTTGTAGAGCTAGATCCTTTTGAAGAGAAATATAGCTCTGTACTCCACTATGATCATGAACAACTAAGTGAAAAGGTATTTTCCAAGTATTTTTTTTGATATAATTTGTACTGAAATAGAAAGAAGTAAATCTAAACAGTAAATCTTTTTTTTTGATAAGTTAATCTAAACAGTAAATCTTGAAACTTACTATCACTGTTTCATTTTGGGAGTCTTCCGATACTAAATATCATGTGTATGCGCACACATATTTATTATATAAATTAATATTAATATAATAGGGAATTGATTCTTACACCGGCTATTTTGTATGGTTACACCGAATTTTAGTTATCGTGACGTTATTACCCTCACATAAATTTAGTAACATTTTTTTGAGAATCAATTTAGTAACATTTTTCGCATTTAATTCATAATCGTTTTGACTTGGATGAGTTTCAATATTTTTCCACATTTTTGCCATTGATTTCGAAATTTCTTAAAAATGTTTTTTTGTCTTCTTGTTAACCATAATTGACAGTGTTCTAACAGAGCCTCGCATGAGTCTAAAGGATGATGAATGATTAAAGGGCCGAAGATGTCCAAATCGGACCACTGCCCAAGTAATAGAACAAAAACAAAACATAAAAACATAAGTGATAAAAAAGAACTAATAGACTCTGATACAATGGAACAACTCTTATTCTTTGTGTAATCTAATTGAATTGGAAGAGATCATGAGGCATGGGATGAATCTAATTGGATTTGCAGTCTTCAAAGAAGCAAGCCACCCTTTATGGGTCGCCTTTCCGCAAGTTGTTCTTCTAGTTTTACTTCTCACAATTCCATTGAAAGAAACATATTGCGAATACTGACATCCGAGGAGCAGTGGCATAGCGGTTTAACTACAAAGAATCAGATTCAACTTACACAGTTAAAAGATCTAATTTATTGGAATTCATCGAATTGATATATGAGCTTTTCTTTATCTTCTAAAAGCCCATCAGCAGAGAGTTTGATCCCACTACTTGATGTGGTCACACAAATTCAAAGAATAAGAAAGAGAGCTCGGACATGCGAGTGCAGTGAAGACATGAATTCTAATCGAGGGAACATTTTACAACATAGGCATAGATGACTTCTTTAAGGAATTTCAAAATTATTAGAAATAAAATTTGGAGAATATTTAATATGCAAACATACCTTATTTAAATTTGGAGAATATTGAATATGCAAACATACCTTATTGAAATGATTGTCGATTAAACTGATCAAATATTACTAAATTGAAAAGTGGGGGCAATAAAGTCACCACAACTAAAATCCGGTGTAACCATAAAAAATATCCGGTGTAAGAATCAATTCCCATATAATATTAATATAATATAATAAATAGGCGCTCTCAATTACATTCTTTTAGAGCTACCCACTTTCACAATATTAGAGGAAAATCCAAACCACTAGAGGAAAATTCAATCTCGAATGAACCAAACCGACCAATATGAGCCAAGCGTAAGACACTGAGTACATGGAACAGGAGCACACCATCGAAATTCAAAGCTACTCTGACCAATCAAATATCCATCTATCCATCAATCATCTATCCATCAACGGACTGGATCAAATGAAACCGGGATTACACCAAACCTGGTCTTACGGCCTATTTTGTTCCCTTCCAGAGGAAACCTCAAAGGGATTCTAAACGCCAAATAGAAGAACCAATTAACCGCATCATATTATTTAGTAACTTTTTCATCAATTAGTATTATACTTTAGTCTCATTGTTGCGGCATCAAAGCCATAAGGTTCTGGTTCTTTTTACTTCCTCTTTGCCGGTGGCTAGATCATTTGAGACTTGAGGCTTAGATGGTTCGGGAGGGGATGTGATAACTGCAGGAAGAATCGGAGGTTGAAGGGGTGCCTTGTTGAATTAGTGGTTGTTTTCAGTGTCTGAGGTTGGTTGCAATGGTGGGCTAACAGGTGGGTTGTTCTTCACCTCTATTTTGGGTATTTCGAAATAACATTGACGACTTCTGACGTAATGAGTTTTGGTGTGTGTTAGGGGGTGGTATTGAGGAACAAGATTAAGCAGGCATGGTCTATGATCGATTCAATGGAGGGAGATTGTATTAGTGCCTAATGCTTCATCTTTACTAAAGAGGAAGGACACACCTACGGCACTATGCGTGCCAACCTTGTGTGTGTTTGTCCAATTTGTGTCCGATATTGGCTGATACAGTACTTCCCATTCTGCACAAGAAAATACCTCAGCCATTCCCCATAAAAGCTCTAAACTCCATAGCATTCACGAAGTAGCTAATATTTAGAATGGTTGTAGGTTTAGACTTTCTGGTGACATGGATCTATTATGTCTGGCAGTGTTTGCGTGAGTGAGTGTATACGACATTTTTAGCTACCAAGCAAAACATGAGTTGTGATAGCCTTGGGAGGTACGTAGGGTTTAAGATGGCGGTTGTGGGAGGGAAGGAGAGTTCCAATTTAGCAAATGGGGGTTGTGGCTTTAGGTGGGGTGCAGAAGTCAAGGTCGGTGAAATAGTTATTGATTGCTTCTGAAGCTGGGTAGTTTTGATGTGTCTTTTGACTGATATTAAGGTACATGCTCAAGGTGGAAAAGATCTATAGTTGATCTAAATGGAAAAGTAATCATCTTTGTGCCTTTGGCTCTTCATCTTTCTTGAAGAGGAAGGGCACATTCCGGTGTGTGCAGTTATGCGTGAGTTTGTGCAATTTGTGTCTTATATTGGCAGATGATGTTGGAAGGGCACATTCCGGGTCATTTTCTCACATCTCACCACCCGACGGAAACCCGTCCGTTGGTATCCCACACTATCCCCTACCTTACCCACAGTAATTTAATGTTTAAGCCCAGTTTCTAGTTCACTATTCACTATTTTAGTAGTCATGCTATAGGTTTGACATTTTATCCAAAGCGCGTGATCTGCAATGCAACAAGACTAAAACGTCAATTTTTTGATCTTTTTATCGTGAGGACCGGGAACCAGAAGGGTAATTTCATGTATAGCTCTTTATTAAAATAGGGGAGCATGGGAGTGACCACACCCATGCCCAGACTGCTAGGTTAGTGGAGCTCACATTTTACCAATTTTGGTTAGTCTTGCTAAAGTGACTTTTTGTAGATTTACAAAATTCTATCTTATTTCCGGATTTGATTATTTTCAATTTTCTACAAAGCACTCATTTTTTACTGTTCAGTAGAATTTTCTTCAAGTCTCAAAAGGTGATTAAGTTCATTGAATCATGACTGGGATTAAAACTCTTTGGTCTTAAGCATATTACTTGATTCTTTTGGTAATTATGCATGCACTCCTCAGCATGCCAGGTTATCCAAAATTTCAATCTGGTTGGTGCTGGACAAATTCCAGCGCACTTAGACAAGTACTGATTTCCAAGGTGGAATAATCTCTTTGGGAAACTAGATTTGATTTTGAAATTGATTTGCAATGAGAAGTGAACTTTCAAATCTAGAATTCTGAGTCTAAGTATCACAAAGTAATCAGATTGGCTGAGCCTGGATATAAGGATCGGGCTTTTACTTGATAGACAGATGAATAATTAGAAGGAAGGAGTAGCTGACGCTGCTCCTATGGAGAGGTAGCTTTCTCTTCTCTGTGATCTGAAGATGTAAAGATTATGAGCAGTTTTTTCTCTTGAGCTTCTAGTTAGAAGTCATAGATATGTACCCCTTTTGTCCCAAAACGAGGGTTGAGGTTGACTTTCTATGGTGCTTTAGAAACTGCTTTTGACTTAGTAGTAGATTAAATGTCCTTGGTTTCATGTGGTACTTTTTTTTATTGGGAAATAAAAAAAAAAAGTATAAAGTTTTGGAAAAGGGCACGAGGGAAGTAAAATGATGCACATAAGTGACCTTTTAAATAGTAGGGATTTGGTAAATATGGAATCCCACGCTTTATCCCTGCTTTGGTTTTGTGTTTTGTAAGTAGGTAGATGCACCAATTAGGAGAAGTAATCCGGTCTAGATCAAAGGTGGTAGGCGAGGGAGAGGGAGACCATGACGAATTTTGGGTAGAGAACAAGAAAAATTAAATCTGAGTGAGCAAATTGCCTTGTCCAGTTGGAGTTTGATCCATATAACAGACCCGTTTGCACTTGGAAAAATGCTTGAAAAATATGTGACTAGTGTGCATCTTTTCAAAAATGGATCTTAAGAAAATTTTTAATCTTAAAATATATGCAAAATTCCATTTTCAAAAGATTTAGAAATCTGGACTTTCCATCAAATTGTGTGTGTTTCCTATTTTGGTATATTTATCAAATTGCCCTTCTGGTCGTGACGTTGGGAAGTTGAAGCTTTTAGGGTTTAGTCCTTGTGCAATTTGCAACATAGTCATATACGCTTAGCGACATGATAATAAACACATACCAATCTAACTTGGTGGAGACAGTAAAATAAGGATTAATCAAATTCAACACAATAGTGTGCGGAGGGCTTCACACATATTGAGTTGGAAAAGTTGACTCATGCAGCGGACTGGTTGAACTGAGAAAACTGTCCGAGACTCCAGAATTAGGTCACTTGAAGCTGCTGGATTCTCGTAAGTTCATGGTCTTGTAGACCAGTATTGGTGCTCAAATAGTGGCAGAGCTAACTTGCAGGTGTCCCTCCTAGGCTATTAGCACGGACACACAGGCTTGGCTCTTACCCTTTTTCAAGTTTACTGGTGAACATGTACTTGAATAAACTGTACAAATAAACATGTATAAAGCACAATGTCGTTACACTTTTATTTTCACTCTGTGATCCCCACTTGACTTTTCACTCTGAAAATGTAACAAAGCCCTATCTATGTTTCCTCAGCAATGCGTAATCATACGATAACACCCCCATCACTAACTTTTTAAAAATGCGTATTGAAGAGCAAGTTGGAGGCTGAAACCTTGGGTCACCTTGGGTCATCAGCTGAAACTTCAACAACCATATGGGCACGTTTTGGTGCTGCACTATGTTTTGGACTAGCAACGAGTGTTATCATATTCGGCCACTCAATTATTTCACATTATTATTACTAATGCTTGCAATCCAAACATAATCGATTGTAGTCTTGGGAACGTATCTGAATTTGTTCTGGAAAGCATGCGCTGTTTACATGTGTAGTTTTTACTAGTTCCTGCTAAAATGTTTTCCTTGTTCTTTGCGCAGGGACATGTTGGGGTTGTGCGTCTAAAAAAACACAAGCAAGAGCTTCCCAGTCCCCCCATGTTTGTCTGCAGCTTTCTCCTACCTGGATTTTCGTCTTTGGTTCCGAGTTCCTTTAACTGTTTTCGACAATTTTCACTCCTATCCCCCATACAACGTTGTAACATAGTCGTTCTTGAACATAACATTGTTCCTACAGTGTTTAACATGTTGTTCTTTTTCTAGATTTTACTAAGTAGTGTTCATCGTGTTTTATTAGCTGATGAACATCGATAATACTCCTGATAAGGAAATACACAGTTGTGCTGTTATGGAATGACTGGTTTCAAAGTAAGATCACAAAAAAATGTCTTGATCTATGACTTGATCTATGACTTGATACATGTGTCTGATCCTTGTAAGTTTGGCAAGTTACACTGGTGTGTGGTATTCAAGTTTAGACCTCTTTTGCAGTTCTGTACTTACCAATTTTATCACCACTAGTTGCCATTAATGTTCTTAAAATTTTCTCATTTTCTGCTTTCATCAAGGGTGAGTACACTTAATGAAATTACATATTTTAGATAATATAATAGGGTTAATTTCAAAATACTAACCTGTGGTTTGGGTGTTGTCCATTTTACCAACCCGTGATTTCAACTTCATCAAAAAACCAACCTGTGTTTTCTACCTCTTTTCTCTGTCCAATTTTCCGTTAAATCTCACAGAATTTCGCCCCCACACATGTAATTCCAAAATTACCCTCATTTAAATCTCAAAATTTGTAGTCTCGAAAATACCCTTAATTAAATTGCTCAAATATCATATTATGCCACTTCACCAACCCAAAACAAGCGACCTATTGATAGATAGGTCTTTGCTCCTGGAAGTTCGCAATAATTGGCAGGAAGGATCAATCTTATGTTAATCATTTGCCTCGGAAACAATTTAACAAATGGTCTTCTCGTTTGGGTGTTACGAACTAGTTTGTTTAGAGCTATCGGATACGAAAATGCAGCAATAGACTACAACAAAGAAACTGGTTTCTCTTAAACGGTCCATCGGAATGGCTTCAAATTTGGCCTAAGACATATGCTATATGTATTTTACCTGTGATTGGAATAGTTTGAGAAATAGTCTTCCCGTTTGGGAGTTATCAACTCGTTTGTACCGAACTGTCGGATGCAAAACGCAGCTGTGAGATTATATCTAAAAATTGATTTCTCTAAACGGTCCATCGGAATGGCCTCAAATTTGGCCGAAGACATCTGTTTATGTCTTTTAACTGTGATCCAAACAGTTTTAGAAATAGTGTTCCGCTCCTCTCATCACCGCCTCCGGTTTGAAAACAAAGGTTACTAGAATGGACAACCTTCATATCAATGGAACGTTTTTGCTGTGGCAGTATAGTTTAGTGTAAAGTAGCATGAAGTACTCGAAACAACTGTGGGAGAATCTGACTGAAGTAACGAAGCTGACGTGGTTGGAGATGCGTTGTAGCGATCACCGTGGTGTTCGTCCTTTCCTGTGTCTTCTTCTGTAGTTTACTTCTGCTTTGGGGAGGGAATTAGGGGTTCAACTATCCACGTTCTTTAGATTAGTTTTTATTGTGGAGTCTTGTATTATAGGGATTACATATAATGAGTAATATTTGACGGAATTTTTTGGACGGAAATAATTTCATAAAACACAGGTTGGCTTTTCGATAAAGTTAAAACCACGGGTTGGTAATATGGACAACACCCAAACCACAGGTTGGCACTTTAAAATTAACCCTAATATAAACAAAAAAGATAGGAGGAACATCTAAATAAGCAGCATATGCATTATTGTAATTGAAAGTGGCTATTTGTGGACATATATGTGTTAGGTAGGTGAAGTGTCAGTAAGCCAGAATCATGAAAGTGGCCCAAGTATACTTATGTCATCGACTATTTATCCATCACGAGAGCATGTTCATCCGTTGAGACTCTATGGCACTGGACATATCATGTACTTTTTATTGTGTTTCTCAACCTGTTTAGCAGAATTGTGAGAGGGGCATTTGTGCACAAAGGCGGACTGGTTCCTGGAGACTATACAAGGAATAACACTTTTGAAGACTTTGGAGATTTGATAACAAAGCAGTGTTGATAAAAACTTTGGAGATAAATTTGTAACTCATGTTGCAGAGGTTGATTGGTCTGAAATTTCCTGCAAATGTTGGATACTCTTCTTAGGGATAACGAGCGATGTGAGTTTTATTGAGTTCCTTGGCCATAATCCTCAAATTTACGAAGGATAGGACTGCTTCCACCAAAGTCACCTGCCATATGCCAACATCTTTGGAAAAACCAGTCGGATTAACCATTTGTTCCCTTGGCCTTATACGGGCTAGAGCCAAAAGAAAACGCATTAACCTCGCTTGCCTTCGACGCTTTAAGGAGATGCTAGATGTGCTCAAGGGATAATCTCTTATTTTCGATGTCTTTGGTGGCACTTTTGAGGTCACTTGTGTGTCCTAGCTTTGTGTCTGGGCACTTTAACACTGGTGGCATTGAGAATGTAAGTAGGATTTGGAGGGGCACTTGAGTGTCCAGGTTTGTGCCTAGTGTCACGGGATGACTTCTTTACAATCCCGTGCGGCACTTGAACCTCTCAAGTAAGCCTAGAACACCCGAAAGAACACGAGAGCTTGGAGAAAGAGAGCTTTGTATTACTTTTGGAAAACTTACAATGCTTGGATGTGTAGGAACAAATGAGCTCCACCCTTTATATACAAGTCCCTTCTCCATGGAAGGATCTAGATGATCTACGATCTAACGGCTAGGATTGAAGGACTAGAACCTTCATCCACCATCTAGCCTAAGATATTTTCTATACAAGGATCTAGAGCCTCCTACACAATTTAGCTACATACAAATGATGGAAGCTTCTAGAAATGAGGCTACAAAGTGGGCTAACGTGGGCTAATGAGTCATGGGCTAGACCATAAGGCATAAACCTAAGAAAAATGAGTCAGCCCATGACACTAGGCACTTCAGCATCGATAGAAATGGACATGACTCATTCCACATCGTATTTTCCTAGATGTTCTTGAATTTGCCCCCAATGTATACACCGTTTTCCAAACATGGATGATCATCTCTTTCAAGTACCAAATACCTACCGGTACTCAGTTCCATCCTTTCTTGTTTGAGATGTATTTGTCGCCGGCAATGTGTCCAACTTCTTTTCCACTTTTGTGCTTTTCGGAGAGTTGGATCTGACGTTTACTGGTCAATCTTCAGTCATATTGAGTTGTCAACTCAAGCAACATATGCAGTACTCCCTCTGTTTCACTAGATACTTCAAAAACTTTATGGGCACAGAGATTAAGGAACACACTCAAATGACTATTTTACCCTTTATTCTTTTAATAATTCCACTCTCTCTCCCTCCGTCTCTCACTCTAATTGCAGCAACAACAATAACAATATCATCATCAACAACAACAAGAACAATATCATCAACAACAACAAGAACAATATCATCATCAAATGAACACAAACCATAAAATTGAATAATATCATCAACTCACATCTGAATGGATCTGAGGAAAAAAAAAACTACTTTTCTGAATTGTTGTTACATGTTCACAAATCTGAAGAAAAATGTGGAGAAGAACAAGATAAGAAGAAGAAGAAGAACAAGAGATGTGGAGATGAACACACATCAAATCACTGTCGCCGCCTCGCCGCCACCGTCTTCCTTGAAGGCGACGCCGAAGCCTCACCATAGGCTGCTCCCCCTTGTAGATCTGGTATTTCTCTCTTTTTCTTCTTCTTTCTTTTGTTCTTTCACACGAGAAGAGAGGCGGGGTCACAGAGAGAGATATGCGGAACAAGCAGATCTTGAAGCAAATAGAGTAGATCTAAAGGAAAAGAGAAGAGAAGAAGAGAGAGAGAGAGAAAGAGTACTACCTGGGTCAGCCTCCCCCGCGGCCTCCACTGTCGCCAGCGTCCTTGTCGTCGTCTTCCACCAGCAACGACACCGTCGTCCTCTTCGCGTCTCTTCGCTGGTCGTCGTCCAGAACCACCGTCGTCCTCTCCGTCGTCCAGAGCCACCGTCGCCTCCACCACTGTCTCTCTCCCTCTCTCTCTAATGTGTGGTCTCTGTGAGGTTCTGTGAGGCGAAGAGATGGGCTGAGAGAGAGAGGCGGAGGGAGATGAGAGAGGAAGAGATGGGCTGAGAGAGAGAGGCAGAGGGAGATGAGAGAGGAAGAGATGAAATGAATGGGGAAGAATTGAGAAGAGTTATTAGGGTTTGATGTGGGTGGTGGGCTGATGGGTTATGATTGGGCTTAATTAATCAAGTTTAGTAATAAATCTGATTGGTTAAGCCCAATTAAAATGTGGGTTTGAGTTTTTTTAGTAAGGGTATTGTTGTATTTTACCAGTACCAAAGTTTCCATATTTGGAAAATTTGAAGAATCTGGCGAAACGCCCAAAAAAGAAATTTTGAAGAATCTGGCGAAACGGAGGGAATACGTTTCAGACCTGAAACAACCTGCATTATGCTCGGATCAAACAGAAACTTGCATAACTAGAGTAAATTGACCATAAAAAACACAAATATATAAAAAAAAAATTATTCATTTGGAAAGTAGAAACAATGGGATCCAGACATAAGTACATAACATAAGAATGCTTATGAGCCGTCCATTTAACCGTGTTTTTTGTCAACAAAAGGCAAACTTTTCACAAAGTGCAAAAACCTTCCCACACCACAAGAGAAAAGAATAGAATCCAATTCACCCTGCTCTTCATATACACCAGTAGTGATTTAAACTCCCAAAGACAATACACAAATCTCTCTGCCAAGTTTAGTTTCAACAAGCTTCAAACTGATCTCTCTCTCTCTCTCTCTCTCTCTCTCTCTCTCTCTCTCTGTGTGTGTGTGTGTGTGTAGTTCAGTTTCTGACAAGCTTCAAGCTGATTTCTCCCCATTTGTTGTAATCTCAAGTACCAAATGGGAAATGTAAGTGCCTGTACTAAACACTAAACTGATCATAGATGGTTATGAGTTGTTTCCCTACTTGTTTTGCTTTTTCTTTTAACACGTTGGGTTTTATCAGGTGGTGGAGTTGAAGGTGGATTTGGACTGTGAAGGCTGCATCAAGAAAATACTCAAGGCCATCAAGAAAATAGAAGGTACTCTTGCCAACACCATGTTTCTAGAAATCATATTTGCTTTAATAATAATAATAATAATAATAATAATAATAATAATAATAATAATAATAATAATAATCATCATCATCATCATCATCATCATCATCATCATCATCATCATCATCTTGTCCTAGAAAAAAAACTAAGATAATTATTTGGGCTATTGTTTCTCTTTTGTCCTACCAGAGCGTGATGATACGTAATAATCTAAGCTATTACGGAGCATATACATAGAGTACTCGGTCAACAAGAAAATAAACTGATCTGAGTAACAACTAAATTAGGAAACCTAATAATTTAAACTAAGAAACATTATATCAATGACTAATATAAAACGCTAAATAACCTAACAATAATTTACTATAATGATAATATCTCTAACAATATGAACACAATTTCTTGTTTTTTGGCTGCAGATATTGAAACTTATAACATTGAGAGGCAACTGAACAAGGTAACGGTCACCGGCAATGTAACAAGGGAAGAAATCATCCGGATTCTTCAAAAGATTGGCAAGGCTGCTAGTGACTGGGACGAGGAAGGTCATCCTCAAGTGTTGCAGAAACATTTTTAATTATATTTTTTTATATTTACATATATGCTAAGTTTGAATAAGTTTTACAAGCACCATTTTGACAATTCAGTAATTATTGTAGTTTTGTTATTTGTTAGGAATAATGTTATTATATTTGTTCAATGTTATAAAATTGAACCATAACATTTATGCAATTTTCCAAAAATAGGCTGTGAATTTTAAGTACATTGGATTGACTTACCGTGTGTTTCGGAGCAAATTTATTTGCTGCCACAATCTCAACATTGTTGGCCATCCTTCTTTCTTTCATTCTTGATTGAATTGAATCTTGTTTTTCTTCCTTCTTCTGGAGATCAACATTTCTTTCTCTGTCTCGGCAAATTCCTCTTCCTTCTGGAGTTGCCGCCGAGGACAGAGAAAGAAGGAATCCTTCACCATGGATGACTCCTCGGGGAAGTATTATTATCTACCGCCGCCGCCATTTCTCACTGGAGAAAACTTTACCGAGTATGACAACATTTGCTCGGCCCTTCCAGTGCCGCTTCATTCACCTGGCATTTGGGGCATCACCCAGGTGCGAGGGTTCCTCGACTTCCCTTTGCCCCGTCTGTTGATACAACTCGTGCTCATGTACACGGTCACGCAGACGATGCATGTCTACATCCGGCGCTTCCATTTTCCACGTGCTGTATCGGAGATTCTTGTAATTCTCATTTCCCTGCTTTTGCTTTCTAAAACACTGTTTTTTTATGTCAAGAACAAAATGTATATGCTTTTTGGACCACAACTGCTTTCCCACTTTGGAACTTCCCTTTCTCGTCGTTTTAATACCTTTTTATCCATGCCATAACAGTAAATTCAAGAACTGCGTATCTAATTGCATTAAAACTCTTATCATATCTGATATTCTTGTTTCGACTCTTACTGCCACTCTAAAACAATAATCACCAACCACAAATGTCAAAAGCTGTTTTCCAAAGCAGGTTAGATACGAAATTTACCAAACACCTTTTTAGTGGATTTCTACAGCAGCTTTCTCACAACACTTCCTGCGGAGTTGCTTTATAGAGCGCCACAGCATTCTGAAATTGGCCCTTCTTCGTTGTGATGAACTGCTTGCTTATATTGCATTGTGTTTGTGTGGGTGAATATTGAATATTGATTTTGCTGTACTTTTTTTTCTCTGCACAATACCAGGCAGGATTCATTTTGGGACCAACAGTTCTGGGGCACATTTTCCCGGGAGCTGAAGACAAACTATTCCCACCACAGGCGCATATTTACCTCAACACCCTCGCGAAGATCGGCTTCATCTTTTTCATGTTTCTGTCCGGCGTGAAGATGGCACCGAGCATGGTTAAGAGATCCGGAAAGAAAGCGTGGACCATTGCGGTCATGTCAGCCTTCATCCCCGTCGTGGTTGGGATATCTGTCTCAAACTTCTTATCTGATCTGGTCGGGTGGTCCAAAACCCCCGGCGTCCGATTCCTCGTACAGACACAGACATTGACGCCATTTCCTGTCGTGGCGTGCCTCCTCAACGATCTTAAAATCATGAACACTGAGATGGGCCACCTTGCGTTGGCGTGCGCTCTAATCCGAGATTTGGTGAGAAGCGCTTTCTCCAGCGTCACCATCATTGGGAGAATTAACAAAACAGGGACTAGCGAAGTTGCGGTACAAGCTTTCTTTCAGATGGCATTCGTAGTCATCGGCATGATAACAATTTACAGGCCAATATTCCGGTGGATCATCAGACAAACGCCAGAAGGAAAACCCGTTAAGGGAATCTACATATCGTTCATAATAGTCTCCATATTTAATGCAGCTTTCATGTTTGAAAACTTAGGGGTTACTTTCCATTACGGTCCGTTCTTGCTTGGCTTGTGCGTGCCCGATGGGCCGCCTTTGGGTTCAACCTTGGACGAGAAGCTGGGTACTCTGATTTCCGGGCTCTTCGCACCGTTGATGATAACTTACTGTGGACTACACACTGATCTGTTTGCGTTGTATCATATCCGTTACCACGTGATTTTGTGGGTTGTTTTGCTTCTTGCTGGTATAGTGAGGTTCATTTCCAGCTTCGCACCGGCAATTTTCTGCAAGATGCCGGTCAGAGATGCTGCAGCTCTTGCCATCATCCTCAGTCCCCAAGGCATTGTCGAACTGGCCGGCTTTCTCAACGCCTTGGAAATCGGGGTATAACTTCTCTTTTCATCAACGACGAGAGAAATGCGTAAAGCAGCAGTTTGATGGTTTTTTTTAAAGAAATGACTGGATTTCTCTCCTTCTCAGGCCTAGAGGAGGAAATGCAGTTGCAGGCCTAAAGGAGGAGAGAAATCCAGTCATTTCTTTGCAAAAACCATCAAACAGCTGCTTTACACGGTTCTCTCTTCATTTAGGCCTGCAACTGCATTTCATCTTGAAACTGCTGCTTTAAACATTTCTCTCCTCCTTTAGGCCTGCAAGTGCATTTCCTCTTGAAACTACTGCTTTATAGGAACTAAACAGCAATTACTTTAGACTTAGCTTCTAGTAGGCTACTAGAAGCTAAGTCTGAGGTAATTGCTATTTAGTTCATATATTTCCTATAAGCTGCACACATTTCTTTCATTCTTTAGGCCTGCGACTGCATTTCCTCATGAAACTGCTGCTTCACTTAGGAGAGAAATGTAAAAATCTACACACACAAAAAAAACAAAAAAAAACGAGGCCAACGTTCATCAAACTGTTGCTTCTACACAGTTCTCTCCTCATTTAGGCCTGCAACGGCATTTCCCCCAACGAAAACTTTGCAATGTCAGTGACATTTCATTCCCCCCCCCCGTCTTTTTTTTTGGCAGATGTTCGATGACCAAACGTTTACAACCGCAACTCAGTCAGTATTCATAACAGCAATAGTGATACCAATCCTGGCCGGGATCGTCTACGACGACACCAGGAAATACAGCGGTTACCAAAAACGAAGTGTCCTGCACTTGGAAAACGCTTCAGAGCTCCGAGTATTTGCCTGCGCTCACAGACCGGACGATGCCATGGCCGCTATAAAGTTGATCGAGTGTTCCAATCCGACCCAAGACAAGCCAATTTGCGTGTACGCGCTGCACTTAGTCGAGCTAGTCGGACGAGCTACTCCCCTGATCATCAATCACCAATTAGGTCAAATGGGGGCTTCGTCGGGGATAGGTACCCGCTCCATGCGAATCATCGAGCTGTTCAATCACTTTGAGAAACGCAACTTGGGATCCGTGGTGAATACACAGAAGTTCACGGCGGTGTCTCTTCCCAAATTCATGCACGACGATATCTGCTTGATGGCATTTCAAAAACTGGCTTCCCTGATAATCCTACCGTTCCACAAGAAATGGAATTCACAAGGGAAAGTCATTCTCGATAACGGCGTGTGGAGGAGCATTAACCGTAATGTCCTCCAAATGGCGCCGTGCTCTGTCGGAATACTTATCGATCGCCGGAAAGTCAACCGTTCATCGTCGTCGTCGCCCCGAGCGCCGAGACACTACACCGTGTCGGTGATCTTCGTCGGTGGAGACGACGACAGAGAGGCTCTGGCTTTCGCCAGACGGGTGGTGAACGCTCAGGGGATTCACCTAACGGTTAACCGGTTATACTGCGACCGCGACTTTGAATACAACGAGCAGGATTGGGATCACATGCTCGACGACGAAGTTTTCAGGGAGTTGAGGATTGCTTCAAACTCCACAAGTGGTGTCTGCAATGTGACGTTCAGAGAAGACAAAGTCAAAGACGGCGCGGAAATGGCGGCGAAGATTCACGCAATAGAAGAATTCTCGGACCTGGTCATCGTCGGGAGGCGGCATGACGAAGATTTGCCGATGTTGTCTGGATTGACAGAATGGATGGAGGTGCCGGAGCTAGGACCGATCGGAGACATATTGGCTTCCGGAGAAACTAACAATCCCGTTTCGGTCTTGGTTGTGCAACAACAAATGCATCTAACGATCAAGTGAGAAGCAGAAAGAATTGTAAAAACAGCTCCAGGGTCCTTTGTATAATGTGATGACCTGCAAATGTGTATATCAATTACATAATTCATGCTTGAATAGAGAAAATATTGTCCAAATGATAACCACTCACTACCACACATAAGTGTGATGAAAAGCATCCATACAATTATCTGATTTCATGAGCTAAATGAAGTGCATAACCTCAAACTTAGAGCTGGCAAATCAGTTAACCGGAACCGGCACCTGCACGAGAAAACGTAAACCGTCCGGGCTCGGTTTGGTTCGGGCTCGGTTACCGGTGATTCGGTTACGGTTAACCGGCCCATTTCTCGTAACCTCTAACTGGCCCGGCCCATGTAACCGTAACCGGATATACCGGTTCGGTTCGGCCGGTTAAAAAACTTTTTTTTAAATAACAGTTTAATTATATTTTTTATGTTATACATATATAGATTCATATTCTATAGTATAAGTATAGTATATTAAATAAATAAATAGTGTTAGGAAAACCTAAAAGTTTGAAAAAATAAATTATATTAGTCATAAATAATATTTGAAAAATAAATAAATAAGGTTCGGTTCGGTTAACTGTTCGGTTTCTGGCCGGGCTCGGTTATCGGTTCGGTTTCGGTCTTGGCCTAGCCCACGTTATTTCGCTTTCGGTCCCGGTTCGCTCAATTTGGTCAAGGGCTCGGTTTCGATTACTCCAAAACTGGTTAGTTCGGGTTGGTTTGGCAGGTTAACCGCGGTTAGCCGGCCTGTTTAACAGCTGTACTCAAACTCGATGGCCATATACACAGAACATGCATCATTACAAACTTTAAGGAGATAAGGAACACAAACCTTTAATGCTTGAAGACAAGGCTATCTAATGAAAACCCTTTGGATTCGAGAGGACATAAGAGGAACACAGTTAGACATATATTCTACCTTGATTTTTGGTCTAAATACAATCCCTCCCTCACATTTTAGAAATTATCGATAATTCCTCATTGTTGTTTGTAAACTTGACACTGTTTTCTTATGTATTAAAGCGACTGGTATGTCCTCTAGTGAAATCAACATACATTTATTTAGATCCAAAAACAAAAAAATTGACCACTAAGGCACTAACTAGTGCAAAAGATTACAGCATGAAGTGATTTGACCTCGGAGCTTTAAATGTACAGTTTAGGGATTCTTCTGTTTCGAATTTATCTTACTTTGATGCTACACAAGTTTGTCCTAGGAAGCATGGACACTCCAAAACAGGGCCGCATCCGTGTCGGACACTTTGGGACACTCAGATACCCTTACGACACTCCAAAATATGTGTCAGACACTCCGGCTCGCGTGTCTGGGAAATTTTAGAATTTTATTAGACTGGACACTTAGAGGACACTTTTGGGACACTTAATGAGCGACGACAGCTGCGCCCTCTGTGTTTATTAGACTTTCAAGGTTTTCGCCTCAAACGGTTATTACTCATTTTGTCATGTACTGGTACAACATCTACATTCTTTCGAACTGTCACCATGTCTTTCCTAGTTATGGCACTATCCACCTTAGCATTCTCATTTCTTCTGCACCCAATTTTTTTACTATATTTGTTCTAAATCGCCCAACAATCTTGCCATACATTAAGTTGTGTCTCACAACCATTCTATAAAACTTGCCATTCAATCTAGTCGCGATCTTACAGTCACACAACACTCTTGATGCCCTTCTCCACTTCGTGCATCCTGCCTGATCCTACGTGTATGTCTGATTCTACATCACTACATAAAATTGATCCTCTTGCTCACCAATTGTTATTATCTCCTCCTTCCGTCCAATGGTTGATTAAGTTACACTCTAAATACTGTATTGGTCCTGGTCCGACTAATCATAAACTTTTTAGCTTCTAAACTATCCCTCTAAAACTCTAACCAACCGTTTGACCCACTCCTTGAATCATTTAACCAAAACTATATCATCTATAAATAACATGTACCATGGAATCTCATCTCGGATACTCATAGTAATCTCATCCATTACCAAAATGAATGTGCGGGGACATAGTACTGCGTGGTGTGTTGAAATGGAGAATTATCATTTCTCTCCAAAACAAGGGCCGTATCCGTGTCGAACACTTGGGAGATACTCGTACGACACGCTGGCTCGCGTGTCTGGGTATTTCAGAATTTTATTAGACTGGACACTTGGAGGACACTTTGTGGACACTTAATGAGAGACGACATGCACCCGTTCTGTTTATTAGACTTTCCATATTTTCGCCTCAAAAACTTATTACTCATTTTGTCTTCGACTGGTAAAACATCTACATTCTTTCTAATAACTGTGTCACCACGTATCCTATCTTTCCTAATTATGGCACTATCCACCATAGCATTCTCATTTCTTCTGCAGCCAATTTTTTAATTATATTTGTTCTAAATCGTCCAACTCTCTTGCCATACATTAAGTTGGGTCTTACAACCATTCTGTAATTACCCAAAATATCTAAAATTACCCTTCTTCGGTACCTCTTGCTCACCAATAGTTATTGTCTCGTCCTTCCGACCGTCCAATGGCTGATAAAGTTGCACTCTAAATACTCTGTCTTCGTCCGACTAATCATAAACCTTTTAGAATCTAAACTACCCCACTATAACTCTAACCAACCGTTTGACCAACTCCTTGAATCATTCAACCAAAACTACATCATCTACAAATAACATGTACCATGGAATCTCATCTTGGATACTCCCAGTAATCTCATCCATTACCAAAATGAATGTGAGGGGACTTATTACTGCGTGGTGTATTGAAATGGAGAATTCTCATTTCCCTCCACCCACTGTCCTCACACTAGTAACTTTTCCTTTCTACAAGTTCTTAAAGCCAGTTTGGGAATGTTGTGGTGGTGCTAGAAGCTGTTGTGTGAGAATTCCTGCGGGAAAGCAGCTGTGAATTTTAGATAAAATGTTGTTTGGTACATATTATGTGAAAGCTATGGTGAAATATTGATATACTAATTGCATGTTCGGTAAAATCAACCGTGAATCTGTTGTGAGAGAGCAGAATGACAAAATATATGACATGTATCAATTTCGTAAAGCTAAATATTGATTTTTTTATAAAATTTGCAAGGTTAAAATCGGTGTATTTAAATTAATCAATAACAGGTTCCGGAAAAGCATCTCCCCCTTCATAGTCAACCTGAATGCTGCTGTGAGACAGCAGAACTGTTTGAAAAGTCAAAACTGTAGTAATTTTTACCAAACATATTTAAGTTTCTTATGCGTTGTGCTGGCAGCACAAGCATTCCCAAACTGGCCCTTAGTCACCTCTGTATAACTCTCCAAACACTATCATATGACTTTTCTAAGTTTACAAACACTACATGAAAACCTTTCTTATTTTCTCTAAACTTATCCATTAAGCGCCTAAATAAGAATACAACCTTCATAGTCAACCTCCCTTGCATAAAACCAAACTAATTCTATGTGACTGTTTCTCGGACCTTAATATCTTCTCAGCAACACAGTCCCAAACCTTCACTGTGTTCATAACTCAGATAACTCGGTACTTCAAGCAATTTTAATTATCCCCCTATTTTTAAATAACGGAACAAATGTATTCCTTCCTCCACTTCTCCAACATTTTCTTGCACTTGAAAGTTTTGTTAAACATATTCCACCGTGCTACGGTGCTACCTGCTTTTTGTGACTTGCACACTTCAATAGGATTTGCATCATGTCCTACATCTTCCAAAGCTTTCATTTTCTCCATATATTTGACTTCAATTTCACTAATCCAACGAGTGACAACTTCCGACACTTCCAGAATATCATCCTCCTTAACTCTAATTTTTGAAATTTTATAAATATCCCTCTCCCGTCCTTAGAAAAGATTTTTTCATAAAAATCACCGGACGCCCTCTCCTTAGCCTCTATGACAGCTTTCTTAGTTTCAGCTTTAACTACTTAATATCTTTTTGACTTCTCACTATTCCTACAAGTTAAGAAGTCTTTGAAATGAATTCTTTCATTTTTTCACAACTTTTTGGACCTCGTTGTTCCAGCATCACGTTTCTTTTGATGTGTTTCACACAATCTAAATTAGCGGAAATTCTGCTGTTTCTAATAGGTGAGAGTTGGAACTATATTTGACCAAACGTCAAGGGAGGTAGGTGTAATTTACCCTAATAGATCAAAGAAGCGGAAGAAAATAAAGGTACAAAGAGAAATCATAATTAGATAAATAATAGACTTCCATATAGTGTTATCCAATGAAAGGTTAGTTCAAAAGCAGTGGTATTTTAAAGTAACAATTAGGGAAACATTACTAGGAGGGTGGAAGTAAATTTTTAATTGATATGAAAGAGTAGTTTATATTTTATACCTTATAACCGTTGCAATAAAAGGAGTATAAGTAAACTAACCGGTGGATTTAAGGTGCCCATTCGTAGCTCCATGTTGTTTGAACCTTCAATCAAAGTTTACTCCATGGCAGGCTTCGTTGCAATGTCAATTAACTGAAACATAACATTGATGCAAATGCAATTAATAGTAGAATACCAACTTCCATAAATAGATAATGAAAGTAAACTCTATTTCAAGTATATTAGAATGATTTCAAAGGACACCGTTTGGCGTCCGTAGATTTCTTTGCTGCACAACCCAAAAACATGATTGGTCATCCTTCTTTTTTGCCTTGAATCTTGTTTTCTTCTTCTGGAGATGAACATTTTCTCCTCATCTCGGCATTCATCCAAAAACTTTTTTTTCCTACAGGAATTACCGGTAGGATAGAATTATAGAAGAAGTCATCCGCCATGGAGGTCCTGGACATATATAAGCCACCTCTCTTCCAGATAAAACCTGAAGAAAACGGCATATGCTCAGCCAATCCTGTAACCCTTCATTCACCGGGTATTTGGCACGAAGATGCAGCGAAAGAATTTCTCAGCTACCCTTTGCCACGGCTGCTGGTACAATTGGTGGTTATTTTCATTTTCACCCAGTCCTTCCATACATTACTCAGGCGCTACCGTTTGCCTCGCATGGTGTCTGCACTCCTGGTAAATTTTTCCTTTCTCGAAACCTATTCTTCGTCTGCTTCTTGACAAAAGCCCTTGTTTCTATTCCAACAAAGATTCATTGGTTCAGTCATGAAATAGGTTGGGTTTAAAAGAAATCTTCACACTGTAGACTTTTGGAATGACTTGACAGCCAGCCCTGCAGGGTCGGAGCTAGGAAACTGAAGGGACGAGGTTACTATGCTATGAAACCGAAATTGCAGGGGCACTAACACTTTCACAATCATGGCAAGGGCACCTTTGAATAAGTTTATGCAAAATATGGGTACAATGGTATCTTTTTTAAAAATTGGGTAGGGCACGTGCCCACACATGCCCAAGGTTGACTCCGCCCCTGCAGCCCTGGCCGCCCCTAGCAGCGCACGACCCTCCTAGAGTTGCATGCCTAGCTGCTAGCGTGCCAGGGAGGCTTAACTGCCTCTTTGATCCTCTTCTTTTTTGCAGTTTTTGCAGATGCTTAATTATACTGATCGGGATAATTTTTGTAAACCAGGCAGGCTTCGTGCTAGGACCGAGTGTTATGGGAAGCATTATACCAGATTTTGGAAAAACATTATTCCCACTGTCCGGGGACATCTTTCTCAACGTACTTGCTAAGATTGGATACATCTACTACATGTTCCTCGCCGGAGTGAAGATGGATCCGAGCATGGTAAGGAAATGCGGAAGAAAAGCCTGGACTATCGGAGTTTCCTCAGCCATACTCCCTGTAATCATCGCGTATTCGTCCTCTGGCGCCTTAGCGAATCTGTCAGGGTGGTACAAAGGGCCGGGTATCCGGTTCCTTGTCGGAACCCTAACCCTGACACCGTTTCCTGTCGTCGCAAATCTCCTCCATGATCTCAAAATCATGAACACCGAGACCGGCCACCTTGCATTGGCGGTCTCATTAATCAGAGAGTTCATAAGATTTGGTATCACCTCCTTAACCACCTTTTCGAGAATCTACGTGACTCAGAGTAGGGAGGTGGCACTACAAGCGTGCGTCATCTTCGTACTCACCGGCGTAGGGATGATAGTTTTTTCCACGCCAGTTTTTTCTTGGATCATCAGACAGACGCCAGAAGGAAAACCCGTGAAGCAAATTCACATAATACTCATAGTAGTCGCGGCTTTTGCTGCGGCACTTGTTGTTGAAAACATTGGGCTTGTTTACCATTACGGGCCGTTCATGCTGGGCTTGTGCGTGCCCGACGGGCCGCCATTAGGGTCGACCATGGACGACAAGCTGAATACTCTGGTTTCTGGGCTACTCGTGCCGCTGTTGATGACGTACTGCGGTCTGCGGTCTAATATTGCCCAAGTTGTTCAAATCCAGTACCAAGTGCTATTGTGGGGTACTTGCCTTGGTTGTGGAGTAGTGAGGTTTCTTTGTAGTTTTTTACCTGCATTGTTCTGCAAGATACCCACCAGAGATGCTCTCGCTCTTACCTTCATCCTCTGTCCTCAAGGCATCGTCGAACTGGCCAGCTTCCTCTACGCCTTGGAAAATGGAGTAAGTTTTCTTATATCAACAACTATGTGTTACCTCTGTTTCACCAGCTTCTTTCTACTTTGACTTTTACCACTGTTCACCGAGTCACTTTGACCCGGTAGTTTGATTAACAAAACAATGCCAGAATCTGGTAATCTCTTAAAAGAATTAGACTTGGGAAATATATTTTTGGACATAAATGGGCAACTAAAAGGAATATAACTGTTATGAAATCAGTTACTCCACTTATGCCCTAATATGTACATTACTAATTTTGGAACTATGAAGGGTTTAGGTGACTGTTATTTTGGATATTATGAATTAGATAAATTAAGTATTTTAGTGGTCATAAGTGATTACTAACGTGCCCCCTATGACACAGTTGTTTTCAAAAAAAGATAATTGGAACATAATTATCGGTTGGGCGCTGAATAGGCACAACTGAAGGTGTCAAGGGGCCCGGTCCAGGCTTGAAACCGTCCCAGCCCGCACTAAAATGAGCCAGGCCCGCCCTTCCGACACCCGAACCGGCCCAGCCCCCTAATCCCCATCCCGGTGCGGTTCGACTTGGCCCCCCTCCAACCCGGCCCAGTTTGCCCCACCGGGCCGGTTCAGCCCTCTCAAAACGGTACTGTTTATTATTTTTTAATTAATATATATATATATTAATATCAAAAATATATTATTTAATATATTAATAACCAGGCCCACCCGGCACCTCAACCCCACGGTTTAGGGCCCGGGTTCGGTGGGGGTGAAGTTTTCCTATCCCTCAACCCCCCCCCCCCCCAAAAAAAAAGGTACCGTTTATTAATTTATATATATATATAATATATTAATAACCAAGCCCACCCGGCCCCCTCAACTCTAACCCCACAGGTTAAGGGCCCACCGCTGTGGGTGTCAAGTTTCCCAACCCCTCAACCTGGCCTGGCCCCCTCACTCACAGCCACCCCTCCAACCCAGTCCGGCCCGCTGACACCTTGAGGCACAACACAGCTGTTTTCAAGGAGAGATATTAAATGAAATATAATAAACAAATCTTACCATTTCCTGCTTTACATGCCATATCATGTTGTAACAGATATTCCTCCATCTGGTGTGCAGACAATGGATGATCAGGGCTTTGCAACTGCAACTCAGTCAGTATTCATAACATCAATCGCGGTCCCACTCTTCGTGCTCCTCATCTACGACTTCTCCAGAAAATACGGCGGTTACCAAAAGAGAAGCATCGTGCATGCAGTAAACGACTCGGAGCTCCGAATATTCGCCTGTGCTCACAGACCGGACGACGCCATGGCCGTCATAAAGCTGGTCGAGAATTCCAACCCAACCAAAGAGAACCCCATAACCGTGTTCGCGCTCCACTTAGTTGAGCTCATCGGAAGAGCCACCCCTCTGGTCATCAACCACCAGTTAGGCCAAAAGGGCGCTTCCTCAGGGTTGGGCTCGCGGTCCCTACAAATCATCGAGCTTTTCGACCATTTCGAGAAACAGAACTCATCCGTGGTGACCGCGCAGAAGTTCACGGCGGTGTCCATTCCCAAGTTCATGCACGACGATATCTGCTTAATGGCATTTGAAAAACTTGCTTCTCTTATCATCTTACCGTTCCACAAGAAGTGGAATACGCTGGGGAAAGTAGTTCTGGATAACAAGGTGTGGAGGACCATCAACCGGAATGTCCTTCAGATGGCGCCGTGCTCCGTCGGAATACTCATCGATCGCCGCAAATATAATCGTCCGGCGACGATGTCATCTTCACCCACGGCGGAGGCGAACCACCGCGTGTCGGTGATTTTCATCGGAGGAGACGACGACAGAGAAGCTTTAGCATTCGCGAAGCGCGTGGTCAACACGCCGGGGATTCAGCTGACAGTCGTGAGGTTGTACTGCGATTACGATGACGAATTCAGCGAGCAGAAGTGGGATACGATGCTCGACGACGAAGTTTTCAGGGAATTGAGGATTACTTCAAATTCTGGTGATCACTGCAATGTGAGGTTCAGAGAGGAGAAGGTGAACAATGGGGCGGAATTGGCTGAAAAAGTTCACGCCGTGGAAGAATATTCCGACCTGATCCTTGTTGGGCGGCGGCATAATGATGAATTGCCGATGCTGTCGGGGTTGACGGATTGGATGGAGGTGCCGGAGCTGGGACCCATCGGAGATATACTGGCGGCAGGAGATACGACCAATCCTGTTTCGGTCTTGGTTGTGCAACAACAAATGCATCTGAAAATCAAGTGAGACACAAAGGATTGTAAAACAGCTTTGACACCTTTTGTAATTTGTAACATGTTGTACCTAACTAAAGACATTTTCTAACAAGTGATTATATACCATGAACAGACCACCAACTATTACACAGAAATTTGATTTTGAAACACTGTCAGAACTTTCATCGTTAATAGTGAGCTAAAACTCATGGTGTCAAAGTTCCGGGCCGGTCCTGGCTGGCATGGGAGCTGGGCTAGTGGGCACCGGGCTTCGAGGAGGGCTGGGAGGGGCCAGGCCGGATTGTCGGGAGAGAAAAGTGATCTGGACCAGTTAGGAGCTAAAAGACGAAGGTTCGGGACCGGGCCGGATTAAAATGGTCCGTTAGAGGGTTTTTTGGGGGGGCAGCCCAGACCGGAGGGGGCCAAGCTGATCCGTAGAGGGCCGGGCCGGGCCGCTGGGGGCTAAATGCGACCCGGACCGGTTTCGGGGCTGGCTGCTTCGTAGGGGGGCCGGTCCTGGACCGGGCTGGGCCGCTTTAGGCTGGCCCTATTGCCACCATGAGCTAAAATGTAGGGTATCCTTTCAAACTTTGTGGTGATATACACAAAACGTGGGTATCCGTTAGTATAATCTTAAGGAGAAGAAGAGCATCATCCCAAGAAAACATCGTAAGTTTAGAGACGCTTAAGAAACCGGTATGATGCAAGAATTAGAAAACTCAAAATATGATAATTAGTGATGCAGCATAGAAAAAAATGCAAAATTATAGTTTATAAAATGACAGGACATCGTACCAGTGAAGCGCTGGATAAACGGACACTGGTTGTCCTTAGTTTAACCAGTGGGTGTCTGGGCCAATTAAATAGTGTAATTTGGAAAATGTATGTTTTGTATATATATATATAATTATAGCTATAAAACGGAATTTCTAAAACGTGTCTCGTGGAATACGTGCTCATGTTTTATGAAATACAACTTTGTAAGGTACTACTACAAGATACAAAATCAAACATAACATGTATTAATATACAGAAATTTAATGTCTTACTAAAGTAAACACTAAAAGCATTAGATTTTTTTTTCATATTTATATTAATTGTGACAATCAAATTTTATGAAATTTTGTAGAAGTAATTGTGGTCCTGGGGTAATACGTGCTGACTAATATGATGAAATGCAGGTTCTTTCCCTCCATGCCATGGTTCACCACTATTACGAATTCATTCATTATTGAACCAACCAGGTTTGGTTCACCGGTTCTACGCTTAACCACCGGTTCGACCAGTTTGGCACTTGTTCCCTTGCAAATACAATCCAGAATGCTAACCGGACAGGTCAAGGCTCATACTGGGTCTGGTTTTAGAAACTATGCCACAAGTAGCAAAAAAGGAATAACAATAACATGGTAAAATATTTACGCCCGCGGGGTATAAGCAAGCTAACCTGAGATTTCGAGGCGCTCATTCACAGCTAGGGGTTATTTTAGGTTTAGAGCTTGCATCGACACCAGGTCTTTTGTGGAGCTTTTAAGATATTGAGTTCAAGGATACCTGTTGCAACAGAGAAGAAAAAAAGAGAGTTCAGGTCACTTTGAATCACCAAATGGAAAGAAATCAACCATAGCTCAAGTGATAAGAACGGAAAAACAACAAAATCTTTCACTAATCAAACAAAAATAATAATGAAATTAATTTGTAAATGGGTCACTTCATGCCCATAACTGATTATACAGATAAACTTTGTCCTGGATATACATATATATATATATATGTATATATATATATATATATATATATATATATATATATATATATATATATATATATATATATATTGTCCTGGATATATATATGTGTGTGTGTGTGTGAGTGTGAATCCTTAGATTGAGTACATAGAATAAGAAGAATAGAAAAAGGGACTAGCTTAGTTGAACTCGTGTTTAACGAGTTGTGTCCGTGAAAACCCTCAAAGTTGTCGGATTTGAGAACTTTAAACCTCGGTTGAACTTTTTACTCGAAAGGGCAGCCCTTTCATATATTGAGTCCTCAATTAATCATATACTTGTACCTACTTTAGCCTTATTATATTTGAACCCACTAAAAATTCAAATATTTTCATAAAAGACCCTACGTGGAAGTCTGATAAACACAAAGGGGTACTGCCGTGTCTCATTAGGTGTCCCTGACGTGTCTCCTAAGTGTCCATTCTAATAAAATTACCTAAACTACCCTGACATGGAAGCTGGAGTATCTGTCACCTATTCTGGAGTGTCGCACTGGTGTCCGAGTGTCCGACAGGGCTACGGACCATATTTGAGTAAGCATTCATGTAGAGACCAACGACGGCTAATGAAAAAAATAAGAAGGGTTCAATATTCGAAGCAGACTCACAAATGTCGGCAAAAAATTTCATAGGTAAATTAGAGAAATAAGAAAACATCACTTCTCTTAAATGTTGAGCTTTTGTTTATTATTTTTCACGAATGAATAAGGTATAAACTTATAAAGTAAAAATAAAATAAAAATAATCATAGAGAAATAGACATGTTTGATGTAAAGTATACATTAGCCACACAATGGTCTCATAATCAACTCTTCCTCCCAGCCAATGACAGAAAAGAGAAGAAAAAATGAATTATATCTATGTCAAATGCCACTGGCATAGCATGTCTGACGATATAAACCATCTATTAATAGCAACCCTACCAAAAAACAATGTCCATTAACCTAAACAAAAGAATTCAGAATCCACAACTTGAGGATGACCACCCCATAAGCTCTCCCCAACGACACCCCCTCTCTCTTTCCTCTTTCTCTAGCTTAGTTCTTCCTTCAGCTTTTCGTAAGAGGATACCAGACAGTAAATTTGAGGATACCCGACAAAAGATTGCATCAGAAACAATGTCTGTACTGTGCCTGGACCCAACAAAAATTGTTTCCAAAGGATTATGGTTGAAGAACAATCCGCTACAGTATGCTTCACCTCTCCTTATGTTGCAACTCTCTGCGATCGCTTTCACCTCAATGCTCATTGATTTCTGTCTCCGGCCTCTTGGACAGTCTACTCTTGTCTCCAAAATCTTTGTACGCTTTTCCCTTCTCTTTCTAATATGCAACTATTCTGAACACTATTTACGAAACTTAAGTTTGTGTGGTATGTGATTATAGAAATTTTAGGAGGAATTAGCCTTGCTGGATTGATATTTTGACAACAGGAATCAACTAAAATAGCTAAAATATATCAAATCCTAATCCAAGTATAAGAGAGCACACACGAATCTAAACGGATAAAATAAAACATTTATTCTAAAATAGTATGACCAGTAAGGAAATCATCATGCTAATTAGATATATAAATCAGATTCACAGAAATATTACGAACAAGTAATCTACGAGAGGTAAGAAAATGCAAGACCTTCAAACAACAACAGTAATGTGTATTAAAGAAACTACCATGGAAAAATTGTAATTGGATCTAACTCACCGACATAAAAGAAACATCAAAATCACTTTCGTCTCAGAATATAGAGTCCTTCTGGTGTTGGCATGTCTCATATTTCTCTTCACTGCAGCAACACGAGTCTTGTACAAGTCAATTTCTCTGACATGACCTCCTAGATTATAGAAAATATTGAGATCTATGATGAAGGAGAAGCTAGAAGCTAGTAAGAGGGTAGTAAGCCAGTAACTAATATGACGGAGGAATCACACGTGGGAATCAAGTATGATAGTTCCATGTAAACATAATGTGCGTGTGAGAGAGGCCAAATATGATCTTTGGCAGCATGATGTGGATTATACGACAAACAGAGAGAAACTATATTTAGACTTAAAAATTCAATTCTGACATGTTTGTGTTGAGAAGTCTGACATCGGACATTCAATAAGAACAAAAAGAATTAATAAGTGTTCTGGGCTACTCCCCTCATTGCCAACTGGTTTTGAGGTGTAATCCCATGAATTCTTACATGGTATCAGAGCCAGGTTCCACAAACGTGAATGGTCTAACAACCCACGTGCTCACTGCCACCCGCACACAAAAGATCCACGTGTAGGCCAACGAATGCCACACGTGAGGGGGCGTGTTGAGAAGTCACACATCGGGCATTCAAGAAGAAGTAAAATAATTAATAAGTATTCTAGGCTACTCCCCTCATTGTCAACTGGTTTTGAGGTAGAACTTCATCGATTGCAAACTCATACCTATTGAAATGTCTTTTGAATTAATACACTAACCCTAAAGTGTTCATGATTGCAGGGCGGTATAGTATTAGGACCTTCGCTTCTAGGACATGTAAGTCTCATAGGAACGCAACTAATTCCTCGGAGAAGCACCGTTGTACTGGAAACCTTCGCAACCTTTGGGCTGATGTTCTTCTTCTTCTTAACCGGTGTCAAAATGGACTCGGGCATGATGGTAATATAGGGACTAAATAGCAGTTACCTTAGACAGATGTAGTCTCTCACTATTTCTTAAGCAATACAATTATTCTTATTATTGTCTCTGATCTAACAGGTAAGACCTAGCAAAGTCGCTGTGATAATATCCATCTCAGTCATGTTCGTCCCAGGACTCTTAGGCTCTCTCTTTGCTTTAATCCTCAAAAAGTATCTCCCCATGGACGCTACCCTCGCGAGTGCTCTCCCTTTTATAGCGGCGTCGCAGTGTATGACAGCTTTCCCAAACATCGCTTGTCTCCTCACTGAACTCAAGATTCTCAACACAGACATCGGTCGCCTAGCCATCTCCTCCTCCATGTTCTGTGACGTCATGGGGATTTCTCTTACAGCAGTTGGTTTCGCGGTATCGGCAAACACAGGCAAGGGCGGATGCACACTATCATATGTTGGGGGGGCTATAGCCCCCACTCAACTTCTTGAAATTGAAATTTTACCATTGTTTTTGTTTAGATTTTATACATATTTTGTTTAACTTCTCCAATTTAGCCCCCACTCTAACTAATTTGGATCCGCCCCTGAACACAGGCACGACCAATGCAGTGCTTTCAGTTGTGTCGACATTTGGATATGTGATGGTGGTAATATTCCTCGTCCGTCCAATAGTTTTATGGTTTCTGAGAAGGGCACCGAAGGTGAAACCTGTTGGGGAGACATTTACTAATGCTTTATTCGTGGGTGTTCTTATAAGTGGATTTGCGGGTGAGGCTATTGGCCAGCATTTCATATTTGGGCCTTTGGTATATGGGTTGGTTATACCGGACGGGCCTCCTTTAGGAGCGGCGATGGTGGAAAAGCTGGAAGCCATTGTTTCTGGATTGCTTTATCCAACTTATCTGACTGTTAGTGGGCTCAAAACTAATGTATTCAAGATTCACTGGAAATCTGCGGCGATTGTGGCACTTGTTGTTGCCTTTACTTCTGTGGTGAAGATGTTAGCTGTGGTGCTGCCAGCACGTTTCTTCCAGATTCCCAAGCAAGAAGCTATCGTGCTCGGGCTCGTGATGAATGCTAGGGGCATCTGTGAACTCATTGTCTATAACATATGCAGGGACCAAAAGGTATGTAACCAATCAAATCAATGTTTTTTCTGTTTTATTGACACCAAAAAGGAATGCATTTTCACAAGGAAAGAAATTTGAGCATAAAATCTTTCATATTTGGAAACAAAAGGAAGAACATGTTCTCTGGACTTTCAGAAACTGTATTGGATCCGGAAAATGGGGACAAAATGATTTCAGATTTACGTACACATTTCTACTCTGTTAAAGCACCAGGCTGATACCCATCAAAGAAATGACTAACCAAAAAAGTACCTGAAGAAAGTTCCCAGGACTATTTTCTTCTTTTGTTCAAGTTTCCATCTTATATGTTTGCACTTTGCAGAAACAACCAAAGTTCTCGTCTTACACTGCGCACATATATTTTTCCTTTCTAAAACATTATATTTTTTTACAAGAATTCCCGGCAAAAATAAATACTGTAGTTATTCCGGCCAGAAAAAAACTAAGGGCCAGTTTGGGAATGCTTCTGCTGCGAGGACAACTGCTATTTGACAGCAGAAGCAGTTTTAGTGCGTTTGGTAAAAAAAAAAAAAAAAAAAAAAACTTTTCGACTTTTCGGACAGTTTTGCTGTCCCACAGCAGCTTTCAGGAAGCAGGGGGCAGATGCTTTTTCAGAACATGCTTTTGATTAAACTAGTCCTACAACCGATAATGACCTTACAATTTTTCAAATTTCAATAGTTATCTCTACGAAAATGACATGTCATGTGTCATTTTACTCTCTCACAGCAGGTTTCACAGTTGATTTTACCAAACACAATATCACTATATCAATATTTCACCGCAACTTTCATGTAATATTTACCAAACAACATATTATCTAAAATTCACAGCAGCTTCCCCACAGTTATTGTCACACAGTAACTTCTAGCATTGCCACTGCATTCTCAAACTAGCCCCAAGTAATTTGCCTGTGTATAAATCCATTGTCTGAAATGATCTGAAAGTTATGTACATTGACAGGTTCTATCAGATCAAGAATTCTCTTTGACCGTCCTGTCCGTGATAGGAGTAACCGCAGTCATCACGCCGCTGATAAGAATCCTCTACGATCCATCTCTGCAAATGCATCCTCTCCCGACCAAGAGAAAGACCATACAGCATTCCAAGCGCGATGCAGAGCTGCGAATACTACTCTGCATCCACAGCCAGGACAGCGTCCCCACACTGGTAAACCTTCTAGAAGCTTCCTGCCCAACACAAGAAAGCCCAATTGCTGTCATCGTCCTCCTACTCGTCGAGCTCGTGGGACGTACCACCCCAATGCTAATAGCCCACCAAAGGCACCACGAAAGCGTTAGATCAAACAGAAGTAGCTCAAGCTCAAGGTCTGATAGCAATGTCATCATCAACGCGTTTAACCATTGGGAACTTCACAATCGAGATTGCGCGGATGTTCAATCCTTCAGCGCTGTTTCCCATTTTCAGAGCATCCATGAGGATATTTGCAGGGTGGCTCTGGACCAACAAGCCACCATCGTGATCTTGCCCTTCCATAAGATGTGGGCTATTGACGGGGCTATCGGGTCCCAGAGCCGGGCCTTCCAGAACATGAACTTCGAAGTCCTGCACCGGGCCCCGTGCTCGGTCGGCATCCTCGTCGACCGAGGGATCCTCAACGGGTCATTGTCCATAATCACTGGCCAATCTATGTATCACGTGGCGGTGATCTACATCGGCGGCCCGGACGACGCGGAAGCGCTGTCGTACGGGGCCCGCATGGCGAGGCACCGCCACGTCACCCTGACGATCATACGGTTCCTTCTCTTCGGATGCGATAACGCAAGAGAGCGGAAGTATGATAATGATCTGGTTAATGAGGTCAGGTATGCAAGGGCGGATATAGCCCCCACTCAACTTTCACATTTTGAAATTTTACCCTTCTTTCTAAGTATTTTCAGTTTAGCCCCCACATAAATTGCACTATAGCCCCCATTCAATATTACAAAAATCAAATTTTACCTTTATGTTATTATTTTTTTTCCTAATTTAGCCCCCCACTGTCATAAAATCCTGGATCTGCCCCTGCAGGTACGCTAACGCCGCCAACGAGTGTTTTTCGTCGCGTGAGGAGGTGGTCAGAGATGGACAAGGACTAGCGGAGAGTATAAAAGGACTGGAAGACAGCTTTAATTTGATCATTTGCGGGAGGGAGCATCAAGAGAACGCGCTGCTCGAGGGGCTCCGTGTTTGGAGCGAATGCCCCGAGCTCGGGGTGATCGGAGACCTTTTGGCGTCGCCAGATTTCGGCGGGCCGACGTCAGTGCTGGTGGTGCAGCAGCAGCGGATTATGGGAGGGAAGTTGATTAGTAGGGCAACAAAGCCCGTTGTTAACCATATAGATTCACCACACCGAGCATCAACAGCATCGACTGATCGCGGATTTCGATAAATAGTAGAACTTAGATGCTCATAATTTGTATTTATTTTTGTTTTTATATTTTGTAGTTCCAGGGCCTCAACTTAGGGAAATTTCAAACTACCTTCATGTACATAAGAAACTTTGGCTCGAAGGGGGTGAAAATGTTCTGACTGAGATCGAGACAGTTTAGAGATTAGAATTCTTGTCTACTGTAGGAATCTCCGTTGATTTAGGAGTATTTCATTATTTAGCCTGTATACTGGGATTCAGTCCACCATTCTGATTAGTTTCTTCTGATAAACAGAATAAGATTATTTCTGTGCGAACAGAAAGTTTGTGAGAGGATTTCTTCTGGTTGCTCTTCTGTATGGTGTTTTGTGCCACACCACCACGACCAAAATAAAAAGGAGTGACTTGTAGAGAAAAGGAAATTTCACCGGTATGCAAACAGAATTAGAAGTTCTAACTCGCTTCTATTGATTGACTAATATTGAATGAGTACCCACCTTAAGTTATCTCACTTCGAGAAGTAGCAATACCACTGTATCAGTTTTTTTTTTTTCTTGTTGGTTTCCCAACCGGTTCCGGGGCTTCGCCCCGTAATCCGGTCCGACCCGGGTCGCATGCCTGGGTATGGCAGGTGAGTCTTCCAGTGGAAATTTTCTGCATAAACAAAGACTCGAACCAATAAAGAAATAACTAAATTTATATATAGTCCCGGCCCCCTTTTTTTCCAATGCCAATGAGCATTCACAATTGTAGATGTGTTTGAGTATAATTAGGTATACCGAGGTTAAACTTTCTTTTTTCAGGTAAAGCTAAAAAAGGAGGGGGAGGAGGAGATTCATTTGCGAACCACTGCTCAGAAATGAGGAAATATTGGAGCTAGCTGAGAGAAAATAAGGAGAATATTGGTAAAGATAGAAGACATTAACAGTGATGGAGAGAAGTGAAAAGAAATCCAAATTTCAACACCCATTTTCAGTCTCTTTTATAATCAGATTCAGGTTAAAACCCCGAAAAGAGACCAACCTCTTCATATAAACCTCCTAAGTTTGGCCTAGTTGAGAAATAACCCTTCAGATCATAATTACCCCAAAAGTTTTGTCTCCCCACAAAATTACCTTTCAGCTTGCTCCATAGATCGAGTCTCTTAGAATTGAACGTCTCTTCTGGCTTTTTTGGGAACCACCTCAAGGACAGATACTGCGGGAGGGACCAACAAGTCATGGTGTCAAAGGGCCGGGCCGGGCTGGCATGAGGGCCAGGCTAGTGGGGGCCGGGCTTGGATGAGGGATGGGATGGGAGGGGGGCAGGCCGGGACAGGCTTTTGGGGGAGGAAAGCGATCCGGACCAGTTAGGGTCTACAAGCCCTTGGGTTTGGGGCCGGGAGGGGGCCGGGTCGGTCCGTATTTAAATGGTCAATTGGAGTGTTTTTTTTTTTTTTTTTTTTTTGTGTGTGTGTGTGTGTGTGTGTGGGGGGGGGGGGGGGGGGGGGGGGGCAGGACCGGAGGGGGCTGGGCTGATCCGAAGAGGGCCGTGAAGTGGAGGGGGGCGGTCCAGGCCGCTGGGGGATAAATGCGACCAGGGGCGGATCCAGAAATTTAGAACAGCGGGGGCTAGAAAACGGGTCTTTCGATAAATTTTGAAGTATTCAAGGGTTAAAATGATGACTTTTGCTAAGGCGAATATGTAACATGAGTGGGCGATAATGTAACTATAATAACGGAATGTAGGATATATATTGTAAATATCAAAACTTTAGTGGGGGCTAATATAATTAACAAATATAGGATGAAAATCGTAAATTTCAAAATTTGAGTGGGGGCTATAGCCCCCACTGGACTCCATATACATCCGCCACTGAATGCGACCCGGACCGGATTCGGGGCCAGGCTGCTTCGTAGGGGGCTGGTCCGGGGCCTATGATGGGAGGGGGCTGGGCTGGGTCGGTTTTGCCCGCAGTCCGGCCCTATTGCCACCATGACCAACAAGTCATTTTGGTTTTCCCTTCCCAATAAGTACTAGCATTCTCATTAGAACATCAGTCTTAGGCTATAGACAGAACGGGGACTTTCTTCCTGTAGTCCCTATCATTTTTTAGTGGGGTTCCCTGGGAGCTCTAATTTTAACTCTGGTAACTTTGCTAAAGCTTTTTTCTTTCCCAATGTCAACAACACGAGCTCGTCTTGCAGAAGAGTCACTTCACCTTCGAGCTTAATAGTGGTCAAGTTATACTGCTTCAAGTCCATATTCAGTAACTCTTTGTAAGTTGTAACACCATGTCACCGTAAATATCCTTCTCTTCAATAGTATCCTGATCCAAAGGATGACAAGGAAAAATACTTCAAATTGAAGGAAAAGCGAAAATCAACAAAATCAGCCAGCTCCAACAGTTCTCTGGAGCAACTAATACCTAAACTTCATGAAAACCAGAAACCAGCCCCAGCCATTATTGCTTTCTAGCTTCACTCAGGAGTGCAAGAATCGAAGCAGTTGGTGACATACTGGTGGAAAAAGAGAAAGTTGCTAAAAGAATCAACTAGTAGTTAAAATCCCTACATGAAACTTACACAGGTTGCTATTGAACCTCGAATCAGCCAACCAATCTAATCTAGGGTTTTGCTCTTCTTAATTCAACTCTCCAATCTATTTCCGTATATTTAAGTCTCAAGTTGAAGACAACGGCCTATTACCTTATTAGTGTCCTTGATGCTAAAATCTTCAAAAGCAAGCCAAAAGTTAAACTGTGGAGGATATCGGTTCACTCTACAGGCAAAAATACATGCCTGCAAGGACTTTCAGCTGTCAAAGTGAACTTCGGATCTCCAACAAAGGAATAACTGATCAGCAAATTTAATGGGCTTGCATAATGAAGGAAGCACAGAGCGCAGAAACTTCACGTTCATGGCTATATTCAAAAGTAAAGACTATAAGGACTAGAATGAATGCTGAAGAAAACTTTAGGGGCAAAACTGACCTTTTGGATGCATTATGTTCTGCCCAGACCAGGTCAAAGCTTTGGATGCAGAGTCATAAGCCCACCTCCAATAGCAAAAACAGCTGCACAAAGAAACGACTACGTTATGTAAGACTGTCAAAGGCAATCAAAATAAGGGAGACACGTTATACTTCATTAAAACCACAGTTTTTGTTCTCTCTCTCTCCCTCTCTCTCTCTCTCTCTCTCCATGGATACCTCACCTTCTTCTTCCTCCTCATCAAGAACACTGAAGATAGGCATGGTAGGTTTTGGCTCATTTGGACAGTTCCTAGCAAAAACCATGAAAAAACATGGCCACACCATAACAGCAACTTCCAGAACAGATTACTCCGAACTCTGTACCCAGTTGGGTATGTCATTCTACAGGTATATGTGTTTCTTAGATCTGTTAACATAGTTTCTGCTCATCAATTCAATACCAGAAAAGAAAATGGTTTCTCTTACAGTACATTATTTTTACGGCTAGGGACATGGAAGAGTTTCTTGAGGCAGACAACGACGTAATACTGTTATCCACATCAATCCTTTCGTTGTCACAGGTTGTAGAATCGATGCCGTTTCACCGACTGAAACGGCCGACGCTCTTCGTTGATGTTCTCTCAGTGAAAGAACATCCTAAGGAAGTGCTACTGCAAGTATGAAATTTGTCTAGTATGGTACTTTCATGATGCTAGAAAGTAAGTTAAAAGGATATGTTGACAAATGTGGATTCCTTTGCACTTGGCAGGTGCTGCCTACAGAGTGCGACGTACTTTGCACACATCCAATGTTTGGACCAGAAAGTGGGAAAGACGGGTGGAAAGACCTTACCTTTGTTTATGACAGAGTTCGAGTTAGGGATGAAGGCTTGTGCTCAAGTTTCCTTCAAATATTTGAAAGTGAGGCAAGTACTTACTTCTGAGACAGATTAAGTTATGAAATATTAACCAACTCTTGCTTGAAGGCTCGTTTGACTGAGTACTAAAAATATGGGACGGACGACGAATGATTTGTATGATTTAAGTATCCGACAGATCTGCACTATGATTCAAATCCGACTCCAGATCCGTTAGGATCTTGCTTTCATAATCCATATACGAATCCATTTTAAATTGGATCGGATTCGGACTTGATCAGCTCGGATCGGATTACTCGGATCTCAGATCGAACCGGATCAAATTGCCATTCCTAGAGGATAGAGGAAGTCGGGAATAAGGTTGTCATAGACTATAAGAAATGGTGTAACATGCCTTACAAAATGCGAGAAAAGGATAGGTGGTCTAATGGATATCATTACCCTTCATCTTGTGTAGGTTATAAATCTTGAATAAAAAGGATGCAGCAATGATGTCAAAGATTATAAACAAATTAGGTTCCTCTTTAGCGGAAAAATACCTTGTTCATGTACTTATGTAACTGATGCAGGGCTGCAAAATGCTGGAAATGCCATGTGAAGAGCATGATAAACTGGCAGCTAGAAGTCAGTTCCTCACTCATACCATAGGCCGGATCTTGTCAGAAATGAAGATTGAATCTACGTCAATAGACACCAAAAACTTTCAAACCTTGGTCAGACTGGTAATTGCATCTCTTCACTTAATCCTTTCATCATATGCTGCATTCGTCATCTGCAAGACAAGAAGGAGGAGAAGAAGATTAACTAGTTTGCTTCCTTATCTTGCGGCAGACAAATGAAATCTATACTAACATGTGACTCGTTGGCAGAAAGAGAGCACAACCAACGACAGTTTTGACCTGTTTAGCGGGTTATTCATCCATAATAAGTTCGCAAAACAGGAGGTATGAAATCTATCTTTTCATCTGTTAAGATAATGCTACAGGTGGACTTTTTTTGTTTGTTTGTAACTGAAAGAGTTGAATCGGGTTTAATCATGCTACAGCTGAAGAACCTTGAAGTGGCTCTTGAGAAGGTGAAACAGAAGCTCCTAGATAAAACCAATGAGAAGGTGGATCTGAGCGACTCTAGCTCAAAACTCTGAGTAATAGATGCTGACGTAACAATTTGACGCGTGTTGTGTTTTAACTACACATACTTGTTTTGGTATGTACTTTCTGTTGTTGCTCTTTGCAAAAAAAAAATTAACGAAATATTCAGGGTGAGGCAATGACCATCGAAGTCATAAAGGAACAAATTAACATTTCCCTAAAGTGTGATATGCATAGATTGAAAAAAGAGCTTGGCACTACACTTGTAAAAGCTTTACGACTCTTGAACATTTCTTTGCGACCATTTCTTACCCCTAATCTTCCGCAAAAGATTGGATTTTGATTCTTTATAGCTACACATGAAAGTAAGTGATAACATCAGAGATGGAACATATAAGAACCTTGAACACAAAAGAAGCCAGTTGCACTCGTGCCGCTGCGCCCCTCAAATTACCGCCTCCTTTTTTGCATTTCCATCGAAAGATTATCAAGTTTGCACCCAACCATGAAGAAATCCCTAGATGGGGAATATCGTCCCCATGGTTAAGCTAGCACATCAAAATCTTGCTAGGCATGGAAGACGACCAAATAACATCCCACCAACTTCCCTGTTTAAAAGGCCGTATCCAGGGATCTTCTTCCCTTGTTGAACTTCACATCTAGGCCTGATATGTGTTTGAATGAGAGGCAGATTATACCATTTGTCTCCTATCCCATGTTTGGGTGTGGTACAAGCAACAGATATAAGTTATACTCTCTTATCCCCACACCGTCAAATTTGCCTATGAACTTTGGGGTGGTATAAGCTCAGATAAAGAATGTGTGGGGATACAGTGGGAGTACAAGATAGACTAAGGGCTAGTTTGGGAATGCTGTGGCGGTGGTAGAAAGCTGCTGTGTGAAAACACAGTAGAAAGCTGTTGTGAGTTCTTGATAAAATATTGTTTGGTAAATATTACGTAAAAGCTGCTGTGAAATATTGATATAGTAATTTTGTGTTTGGTAAAATTAACTGTGAATTTGCTGTGAGAGGGTAAAATGACAAAAATATATGACACATGTCATTTCAGGAAAGATAATATTGATATTTTTAAAAAATTGTAAGGTCAAAATCGGTTATAGATAAATTAATCAAAAGCACTTTCTGGAAAAGCATCTCCCCCCTTGCTTCCTGAAAACTGCTGTGGGACAGCAGAAACTGTCCGAAAAAGCAGAAATTTTATTTTTACCAAACACACTAAAACTGCTTCTGCTGTCGGAAAGCAGCTGTGCTGGCAGCAGAAGCATTCCCAAACTCACCCAATACCCCAGAAATCACTTATCCAGCCTTATCCCAGTACAATCATATGCTACCTCATATCCTAGTATGTCTCTTATCACCATAATTTGTATACCTTACCCAAACGAAGCCCGGTACTAACTGCAGCATCTAAACCCTTGAAAACCCTCTATACCTGTGTCTAGCGGATTATGCATGTCTCTAGCGGATTCCTAGCAACTTCTTTATTTGTACCACTACAACCGTATAAAAATGTTTAAGCCTCAAAGGTGCTAGTAATAACCCACAAGGTTCACTATATATCAGACATCTAATCCACAAATGTTGTTTGGACGAGCTTATAAGAGTGGAGAGGAAGTGAGATTATTGGAAGTCTCTCCTTACCTCAACCACTCATTACGATAATCTCACATCCTCTCCTCTCATATAAGCTCATTCAAACAGCATATATCGATGTGGGACGGGATATTACAGATTATGCATATGGAGTACTAGCTGCAGCATCTAAAATCTTGAAAATCCTCAATGCCTGTCCCTTCCATTGACTCTTCAGCTTTCCAAAACCGATTAACTGAAGCTCCCACGGTCAAACTCAAGCCGCACAATTGAAACCCTGCCACTGAATAGACACATCCCATTTTCTCTTGCCGGCTACTTTATGGACGACTGGCTCTAAAACCCGAGTTCAACTATTCATTTTCATCAAACTACGTCATGGTAGCCTCCTGGAGTAGGTTGATTACACTCTCTTTCGGTCGTTTATGTTCTTTTCTTCAAGCATTTCATTTTTTTTGTGATACCTTAATAACTTGAAATTTGTTTACAAAGTCCCCAAACGCTACAATCGCATCCCATTTCCAAGTTTAAGTAGCGAATTGACGATAATTCAGAGGTTAAACCTCATAATTTGTTTGCATTTAACTGCAGAAATGAGAAAACCCTCTGTGTTCATGAAATTCACTAATAAATGAACTAATTCCTCTAGCAAACAGCAAACATTGGAACACAGCAGAGTCAATAACAAGAGACAATCACAATTGAATACGAAATTGAAGTTTTTTTTTATGAGAAATCAAACCTTGAGATGAACCGTTGCATTTCCTGCTTGTAAACCCCTAAATTCAACCAAGCTGATCACTTTCGAACGTCACTGGGAAGTTATCGAGCCTCTGCATCGTCCTCTCCGTGTTTCACCACCGGAAATGTCGCCGTCGCCGGCGGACCACTCTCCGGCGCCGGCGGACCACTCTCCGGCGCCGGCGGACCACTCTCCGGCGCCGACAACCGAAACCAGCGGTAACAAGCAGTAGAGTGTAATTCAGTAATTACTAAAATTCCGGAGATAAATTGGCGTTTGTTCAAATTCCAGATATTCACTTACACCCCTTCTAGTTTGGAAAACTCCACTTACACCCCTTATGATTACCAGACGGTCCAATCTTGTTGTCACTTACACCTCCCTCTATGTATTTATTGTGCGAGGTGGTAGGGTAACTTCCCAAATCAAAATTTTGGACAGCTTTACCCTTGTAGAGGATGCAAAAGTCGATTGATCCCAATATGTACTCTTAACACGTGCAAAATGTTTGTATTATATTGCTTTTTCGTATACGTTTATGAACATGATGCATTTACTATGAGCGAAAGTTGGGGCTCACTTGAGGTGGGTTTAGTATATTGGCCTTTTGCAGTCTCTATAAGGGTAAATATGTCCGAAAAAATTGAATTTAAAGTTACCATACCAACTAGCAGATTGCATACATGTGTAAGTGACAACAAGTTTGGTAGTCGTAAGGGGTGGAAGTGATGTCTTCCAAACTAGAAGTGGTGCAATTGAAGATAATCTTAAATTGTAGGGGTGCAAGTTAAATTTACCCTTTGAAAAATGGACTGAAATTGATTTGGAAATAAAAATCTAAATATATTTGGCATCTCTTGAAATTTTAGATTATTATTTAGATTATTAATTTGTTTCATTTGACAAAATAATCATTCGATTATTATTTTTAGGAACTTTAGCTTCTCAATCCCTAATTTCAAATGTTTTATATTGAGATTTTTTTAATTTGTAGATCCTCAACTTAAATTTTTTTGTCACAACAGTTTGTTTTTTTGTTTCTTTTTAGGATAAAAACTTTCAATTAGACGCCAAAAGGCTCTAGATCGGACAGAAATACATGATTAACCCAATCGGGTTTTTCTGTGTAGAGAAGAGGGGTCGGAGACTGCAGTGACCTCTGTGCAAAGAGGTGTGCCACCTCGTTTCCCATTCTACCTACATGTAAAAATTTGACTTCGGTGAAAGCTTGCATGGCAGCATTACATCTTCGTAGAGCTTCGCTTATTTCTTCACAGAAGCCTTCCTCTCTTCTACTTCCTTGTTGGCTCGATAAAATAGCAATTGCATTGAGGCAATCCGATTCCACCTCCACCCTTGTACACTTCGCGTCTCGAGCCATCGATAAACCCAACTCCACTGCTATGAGTTCGAGTAGAAGGGCTGAGTGGTGGAATGGCTTTGCACTGTGTCTTCCGGCAACAAACACACCGCCACGACTGTTTGTTGGATTACACTATAATAGTTTAGGTGGACGGATATATTGAAGATTTTTTTTTAAATAATTGTAGTTTCGTTGTGTAGTAGATCGAGCGTCCACTTCACAAACCACATTACACAGAGAACGTTATAATTCGAAATTATTTACAACAAAGAGGTCAGATTTGTTCCAAATCAAATTCAAGGCCTTATAATGTATCCAAAGACTGAATTTGATCCCAACTCCCCCAAAATCGACGTCCATCCACAAATCCACTGCCATCAAACGAACCCTAAAAAAATCTTCCATCCCTCAGTTTCATATAACACCAACACAATTACATCTGCGGGATTATGATTATGAGCTTGTAGATATTAGCATGAGTAATTGAGTTGAGAGATAGTAATTGAGTTGAGCGATAGAGAGGGCGTACTGCTTTATACCTCAGCGACTCATTTTAAAAATCTAAAATATCATAATTTTAATCAAGCTCATCCAAACAGGGCCAATGTGCCGATGTCGCTAGACTAGCACACATCACATATCCGATCTGGAGAACACGATCAAGCTAAAAACTACTTGGAATGCCATGAAAAGGAACAAAACAGATTCTTAATTAAACGTTGCCAAAGACCGCCATTCAAATGGGAAGTAAGATAGTCTAAAAACTCTATTTAGCTAACTGCAAGTATCCCGAACTTCATTCTAAACATACATCAACATGTCCGAATACAACTGATTAAAATCTCTTTCACAACTCTCTTATTATTTCTGAAAGGACTAGTACTCTCATCAGACCAACCAAAAAGGATGAAACAGAAAAAAAGGAAATTCGGCTCAACAACTACACAATGTGTGTAGAAACTGCACGAATAAGATCGAGACACAACATGTAGGCCCTAGTGCTCTCCGATATAAGGGCTGGTAGATTCCTCACTGGAGAAGACCATGAAACGATGGCAAGACAGCAACAAGGGGATCCCCGTAACCAACAGCTTCTGCAAACCAAAATATTAAAACAAAATGTTAATGAGAGAGAGAGAGAGAGAGAGAAAGACCGGCAAACTGGAAGGGGTGAGAATGTCCTTCAATCAAACAAGAGGGGGTGAAAGTGTCTTTTACCCAAAATAGTAAACTATCTTCTGAAAACTGCTGCTAAAGAAGAAAGCAGAGAAGTCACGGGTGTAAAGAGTAGAAGAAAAAGGATAGCCGTGAACCATTACTGGTGTAGAGTTTGTTAGGGCTGCAACTTCAACCGACCAAACCATGAACTGAACCGTGCTAACTCGTTCAATCAGTTCCACATGTGATTTGGTTCGCTTTAGGTTCATGAAATTTCGAACCAAAAATATTAGGTTCCAGATTTTAGCAAACTGGACACACCGTTTAAATCTTTAAACTGAATATATTTTAATTGTATCTATACAAATATTATATATAACATATATTATCAATTTCCTTTCTAATGCTCATGTGTATTTTTTTGTCGACATTTCATGTGTATTCTACTTTTGTTAATTCAAAGTGTTTCTTGAACTTTGAAGATCTTATTTGATGTGAAAGGGACTACTGGAGTACGCATTGGACTGAGTTTAGTATGGGTGAATTTGGTACGACTTATTTGCAACTTAAGTTGACTTATAAGTTTATGTCAAAAAAGATGAACAAAAACGTTAGATGTGTTTGGTAAAAACGATGTTTGAGTCCAGAAGTTCAAAAAAAGCTTCAAAAACCCAACTTTTTCTAGACTCAATTTTAACACTATGAACTTATGAGTCGAAATCTATCTTTTCAGCTTATAAGTGCATACCAAACACTACTTATAAGTTGAAGCAAGTTGGCTTTAACTTATAATCCAAAACTGACTGAGTGTGTTACTTCTTGGACAATTTGTAAATTTTGAAGCTTTTAGGGCCATAATCCTGTTACAGAAAAATGTTATCCGGTTCAAAGCGGTTTTTACCGAAACCGAACCGCTGTGTGGGGGAACGGAACCAACCATTAACAAACGGTTCGGTTTAGGTTTGTTTTATTCCCAAAACCCAAATCACGGTTTAGTTTGGATTTCCGAGGAAACCGAACCGTACTAAACCGTTAACAGCCCTGGAGTTTGTGTAGGGACATTAAGAGCATGTCCACCCGTCTGGGCTCCAGGCACAGGTTTCAGTGACACCTGAGCTGCCCTGTTCGAGCATCTTTTGTTGTGTTCTTTCACTGGTCTGGGCTTCGGTCACGTGGCACAAGATTGTGACATTAGAAATTTATGGAATTATTGACAAAATGATGGTTGATAAATAATACTACTGGATTTTCTATTTCTGAGCGCCACATAGGACTATGGGCTGGTCTTTGGGCAATGGGGTGCTAGTGAAGCCCACAGGCGTTTCTTGACCAGTGCTTAATTGATTGGCAGTAAGCGTGGCCATGGGCCGGGCCTATTTAGTGACCTTGCAAATTATACTATTATTCATGACGTAGTTGATAATGTTAAATATATATATATATAAAAAACTTATATAGGCAAATATTTTTCTATCCATTTAACAAAATGGGCAGGATCGGGCCTGGCCTCTGAAACACCAGCCCAGCCCTAAAAAAGTCTAGGCCAAAATCTTAAGCCCGAGCCCACTGTTTTTAAGAAACTATTAAGCCCAAGCCCTAACTTTTTGGGCTGTGCCGGACGGGCTTTCCGGATCACCAAACACAACCAACTTTTTTGTTCATCTTTTTTGTCGTAGGCTTTTTTGACATAAACTTATAAGTCAACTTAAGTTGCAGATAAGTCATACCAAACTCGCCCATATTAGCATACAGCATACATCTATTGACAAATTTACGTCAACGATACCCACATATAGATAAAAGGGAGAGAGATTGACTAAAAGAAACTCTATCACTGTACCTCCGTCATTGAACAGAATCTTCAAGACCTCCCCAGCAACATCTGACTGCAGAATAGAATGAAGGAAACAAAAGAAACTAAGAATTAGCCAAGCTTAAAGGGCATAGAGTCAAAGATGCTGAAGGCAAACGCTTACCTTCACTGGAAGTTCAGTGCCGAACTGATCTAGAAAGCCTATTGTTTGTCCTTCTTTGATTAGATCACCCTGATTGTTCAAGGAATAGCCATTAGCATTTCTAGAACTGTACTTGAACATAAACTCGCAGATCAACCAAAAGATTGAAGTATGTATGACTTTCTAGATTAGAACTTCTGACATAGTTACCTTTGTTTTGGTGAGGGATAAGAGATATACTGGGGTATGAGGTAGGATATGAGGGCAAGTTTGTTTTTTGGCTTAGATATGAGGGATTGATAGTACTGCGATTAATAGTGCCGTGTGGGAAATAAGATGCTGTTTGTTTTTTTATGAGATTAGAGTAGTATTGGCGGTAAAATTACTTACTAATCCATAAAATAGGGATTAATTGGAATTAACATAACAAGAGGGATAAAATTTGATATAGGAAGGACAAGTATGTAATTTCACTACCAAACCACTACAATAACTGAAACCCTCAGGTATTATCAATCCCATGTTTCAGGGTCCAGTAATACCAGTACCTAACTCAATTTCAACAACAAACAGCATTCTTGTACTGTTCAGGCTTGTGAATCCCATCCTGGATCCACAAGCCATAAAACAAACAAGGGTGATTGTACTGGGATAAGGCAGGATAAATGATTTTTGGTTATGAGTGGTGGTTAGAGCAGGATATGAGACAGGATAAGATGCAGGATATGCGGTAGAGGAAAAAGGAACGACATGGTGGGGTTTCTACTCAGATCTACCTTTTATATGGGGGGATAAGATGCAAGGATATGCTGTATAGACTTTTTCCAACTACCCACTGTATCCCCTATTTCCTTATCCTGGCCTGGGTGGTATAAGATTGTAGGCGAAAAATGGAGGGGATAAGGAAATGATGATTGTACCTGCTCCTTATGCCGGACCCAAACACACGGGATAAGGAGTAGGAGGTATAATACTACCCCTATCCCCTCCCTTTATTCCTTACCCAAACGAGGATGTGTATATGGCAAGCTTGAACACAGCAATTATAATTGTTTTCCATGCTGCTACCATTCAGGATAACAACCAAGACAGCTAAATCCGTGGAAATTGCATTTCAGCTAGCAGACAGGCTTGATTTAACATTTTCCATTTGTACAAAGTACACCTTAGAATGTCTATTCTAAAGTTCCATCCCAGCACATGAATTTGTAGAATATGTTTTGAAGACGTGATGCTATATCAGAAGTTCTAATCATTCATGAAGTGCTAAGAGGTAAAAGGGAATGTCAAATATTTCACATCCATTGGATGGTCCTATAAATCTCTTCAGAGCATGTTTGGTATCCATTTAAAAAAAAAAAAAAAAAAAAAAAAAAAAAAAAAAAAAAACACAGCGAAAAAAAACATGCTAAAAAAATACGTTTAAAAACAAAATCAGAAAATTGTTTGGTATGTGTTTAAAAATACTATTAAAATAAAAAACACATTTGGCAAACTATTAAATTTCGGTGTTAATTTACTATAACATCATTTTGTACATAAAACAAACGGCATATAGTTATTACGCATTCATCAAAATTAGGAGTGTGTATTACCACCAAAAGTATGAAAAAACAGTAAAAAAAAAAAACACCTAAAGTGGTGTTTCCAGAAACACTGTATTTTTCCTCTGTTTTTGTTTTTAAACACTGCAGTTTTTTACTCTCCCAAACATGTTTCTGCAAAAAACGTTTTTAAACAATCTTGTTTAAAAGCAGTGTTCCCATACATGCATTCAATGAACAACTTAACAAATGCGATGAATTGATCACACAAATGCACATTGAGATGCACACATAGACATGCATACCTCTTTGCAAATATGGGGCTGCTTCTTTCCTTTAAATGTTCTGCCTCTTCGGAATGAGCCAACCTAGAAAAAGGATGATTGCAACATTAGGAGGACCCTCACATACGTCTGGCAACCAAATGCCTCCACTAAAACATACCGTTGGAGAAGCCACTAGGACATATCCACTCGCACCAGAGGCCTCCAGTGCTGCTAATTTTGCTGATTTTTCTGCTGAGAGATTGGTAAATGGACTGACTTTGTCCTTGGAGGGTTTTGGTGGAGCCGGTGGAGCGGTAGAGGTAGCTGATTCGATCATTGGTTTACTTGGAATAGGTGGTGGCACTGTCGGAGAAAGGACAGGCGCGGAAGCTTTTGTAGCACCAATATTACGCTTCAGATGCATTTCGAAGTCTCCAACCTGTAACAAAGCAACAATTGCCCAAACAAACATGAGAATATATAGCAAAAAAAGGGCGGATGCACACCTCATCTTTTGAAAATTCAATTTTTACCCTTAATTTTGTTAATCTTTTCAGTTCAACCCTATAAGAATTACACTATAGCCCCCACTCAACATTACAAAATTTGAATTCTATACACATGCTGTCTACAGTTTTCACTTTAGCCACCACTGCAACAAATTCCGGATCCACCCCTGGCAACACATATACAATAACGAAATCTTGGTGTATGAGGACCAATGACATCAATATCAAAGTTACAAGAGGAACAATCCCAGAACTATTACTTTCAGAGTGCTGCATGATGGTCTCATCAAATGGATCACAAAACAAAAGTTTAAAGTTGGATAAAAGTGTCGGTACTCCATCTATAATCTGGCACGTAATGTAGCATAAGGTTTCTGCTTGGATTTATACCTAAAATTTGGATGAAGATATCCTAACCAGGCCCCGGTTTCTTTGGCTAATTGTAGGACTTTTGACTTTTTTTTAAGTCATAAAAAGTTAAGTTTTTCTCTTTTTTCTTGCAACTTTTTTAGGTAACTTTTTTATCTTTTTAGAAGACTAAAAAAAGTTAGCTTTTTCTCTGCCCAATTCTATGGGTTGAACTTTAATGTAAGTTCCTTACCATCTTACATCAACACTCTCTGCAATACAAGTGCGGAATGAACCACTTATTCTTGTTACCGAAGATTTGCCTTAACATACCCACTTTGCCCAACCCCTAGGAGGCTTGCATGATGAATACTGGACTGCTATGTAGAACTACTAGAAACCAGCCCTTATTTCTATGGTCTAATGTGTTTCCTGCATAGACTATCAAGGAATGCCTGTATTTTCTTGAAGTGTTAGCATTAGTAGTTAGTACATAGAGGCTTACCTTTAGCTTCACCTCAGCAATTTCTGTCTCATCACAGATATTTAGGGCCAATGCCTGATACACCAAAAATAAGCAATTTAGAACTACACTTCAATGTGCAGAAAGAAAGAAGTTAAACTGAATTTTTACATGAAGGCAGCACTCATGACTACACTGGACCATTAACAGACATGAAGGAGCAGCTGACTGAGATAAAAATATCCAAACTTTCTGCTTTCAATATCAGAGATGCATTTACTTGGTACTAATTCATGCTACAGATTTTGTGAAAACAGTGTCTTTTGAAGTTATAACATGAAATATTTCAGTAACTTAATCAATCATGACAACTTTAACCAAAAGAAGTTATGCATCTAACTCTTCCACTTCTAGTTATTCTAGCTTTCAAAGATAATCCTGGCATTATCAAGATGTACTTGTAACTCACAATATCCAATCATCCAAACTAGTGGTCTAATTACCTTCTTAAAAGTAGATGTTTGGATAGCTTATCTTTCATTGTGAAAATGCAGATAAAAAGTCAAAGCTCCACATTTTCGCTCAATGCCAGGACATTTTGAAGAAATTAAAACATGAAAAAACGCTTGAGTAGATCCAAAAAGAGCAGTACTTAGTAATATGACAGGTCTATACTCTACATGCCAAGAATATCATCAGTGGGCTCATTAATGAACTTAAATCGATGATAACTCACAAACTGATAACAGGGTTGCGAAGAGATGGACTCACCTCAAATCCACTTGGGAAAGTTGCTCTGGGTAGAGAGTTCTTCAAAGATGCTTTTGGTGGACTATCTGAGCGAACTGAACTTAAGTAGAAAAAACTCATTAGAACCATGCTATATAACTTCACTGCTTCGATACATAACCATATCAATGAGGCAAAATACCTCCAAAGCATAATTATATTCAGAAAGCCTATAATACGGATAAGATAAAACTTCAAATGCCAAATTGAAAGCACAATTTACTCAGGGAACTTTGTGACTCCAATGTAATAATTTGGGGGATGTTAAATGGGACACAAGGTTGACAATTGTACAAATGTCTATCAAAGAAATGCGGTGTTTAGCTTGCTTGCTTGCTCAAAGTAGGTCTCCACACAGATGCAAACAGAATAAATATAATGGTAAATTGGTCACTGATAAAAGAAACAAACCCCATATAATGAATGTAGATAAGAAATTACCATCAGACTTTGTCGCGGTGATTTCTGTTGTCTTTACGCAGGACACTACCATTCTTTCCCTCTTTAGTGGCAATGAGAAAAGCTGGTTCCCTGCAAACATTCCAGGCCTCTCATGTACAGAGCGCAAATGTGAAACAGTCCCTACAGAACCTGGCATAAAGGCACCAACATGTGAGCATCAACTTGTATTTTCTATTTATAGTTGAAGTTAGGTGTTCCTCCTGTGGAAAGATAATATATGCATGTGCAGACGCGCGCGCGCGCGCACACACACACACACACAACAGTGAGTAGCAATACTAACATAGAAAAAAAAAACAGACCAAACAGAAAGATAGATAAGAAAAGCCTTATAGTTAAAGGGTACATGGGAGCGGGTAAAAATGATCAAGCAAGCGCGATTTGCTAATAGTTCTATGAGAAAGCGGCAGGGCACTATAACAAGGCCCCTGATGGTTTTGAACATTTAAATACTGTACTCTTTCTTGCTCGTCAAAAACTGTTTGTAATCTGATCATTAGTAACTACATTCAAAATTCCAGAAAGGCCTTGAACACAATACATAGCCATAGCCAACATCACCCAAACCCCTCTCTTTCCCTAGGTAGGCACCTAGTAGGAAACTACAAGAGGCGAGAATCCTAAACAACTAGTTTTACAAGAACGGAAAGTTTATCTTCTTTCTATACAACTTCCACCGAATTTCTTCTACTAAGCTTTGACTCCGTCGACAAATTAGAAAATCTTTATCTTCAAGTGTTGCTGTTGATAAAGTAGTTTAGTTGTTTGTACATTACTTACAGCAACTAGGAAAATACTGCGAGCCACAGAGGAAGTTTTGATGCAAAAAAAATTGATTATGGGTTACGGTGTGCCATTAAATGGTTCCGGTGATTTTATTTACAGACTGGACATGTAAACACATTCATCTCTTTTCTCATTTTTCTTATCAATTTTCCATTATGCTTTCAGCCCTAGCCCCTCTAACTACTGCAATCTTATCCTCCAGAACATTGTAAAAGGACACTGCACAACCAGAACATATATCTGAAATGTACCCAGATGGGATTTTGATGCAAATTATTCGACTACGAGTCACGGCGTGCCATTAAATGGTTGTGCAAGCTCCGGTAATTTTATTTACGGATTGAACATGTAAGCACAACCTGAATATAAATCTGAAATGCACCCACAAATATTGTCAAATGTAGAACAGCATACAGGTGACTGCAGACATCAGAGATAGTTAGACAACAGACAATTAACAAGAGATCCACACATGCTAATATGCTATAGTGTGGATTTCTTCAAAGCTTTCAGCTATAGTTAACAAATAAACTGTATAAGGAAGTCGATAGTTATAATTATAAGGAAGTCTCATTTCCATGCACTATCCCCAGAAAAAAATTGTTCAAAATCAAAGTTTTTTGGTCAAAAAATTGCCACTTTTTGCTTAGAAAATGCGGGCATAAAGCAAATGAAGAGATCAATTCATGGAAAAACACACGAGACCCAGCAAAAATTTCATTGCCCTGCACCACCCCCAGAATTTATATTTTTCATAACTGAAGTTTCAATGTCAGAAAAAAATCAAAACTTTAAGCTTAGATAATAAGGGCACAAAGCAAAATGCAGTGATCAATTCACATTACAGAGACAGCAACCAAACAGATCGATCAAAGGCACGTAGTGATCAATTCCGGAATTAAAAAAACCAGACAGATCTCCGAATTAGGGCTCAGATAGCTGTAATCGTTGTACAACGGAACTACAAATCACTGCAATGTAACGCATTTATGGATTGAATTGAGCAATTAGAGGTAGAAGGAGAGGGAACTCACAGTTGAAAGAACGGAGGACAGCGGCGGACTCCATTGAAGCTTAGAAGCTGGAAATGCAATTGAGATGGAGAGAGATTTGGTATTTATAGGTGAGAATCGCCGAAGGGTTTGAACATCAACTGATCAAAGACAAGAGAGAGAGAGAGAGAGAGAGAGAGAGAGAGAGAGAGATTTGGTGGTTAATGGTGTTTAAGTGGGGGGAGAGAGTGACATTGAAATCTCCGTCCCATCTCATCAGTTTCTCCACCCACTGCCACCCTCCCCCCCCCCCCCTACTGTTCGCCTTGCTAACATGCGCTTGTCTCGGGTGGGTGTCTTATCCTGCGCCCCTGTCATCTCAAATGGGTAAAAGATGGCCCAGCCCATGCCCAAGAGGGGTCAACCTGGCCCATGCACGGCCCCCTCCACCTCTGACCCGTACCACTCAAACATGGATATAGCCTGTGCACACACAGGTCGTGTTCCTACATGACCGAGCACTCCCCCTTCTGAAATGGCCCGGCCCCATCACACCCAACTTGTGGCACGCACGGGTCTGTTTTCTCCACCCTCCGAAACGGTCCGCCCTAACCCGGCACGGGCCGCTCTCACCTTGACGCGTAGCTGATGGAGTCTAAGGAGCCAAAACAAATTTTCAATGTTTAAGTTAGTCAAATTGATTGAAATAGTGATTCCAACTCAATTATGAACATCACAGTTCATTCAACAGCCCCTAACAAGTACTATGGTGAAATAATAAAAGGTGTAAATCGATCGAACGGAACAACATGGAGAATGCTGTAAATCTACTCTAAATTCCGATCCTACAAGATCGGGATTCCGATCAAGCAACATTGATTTTTTTTTCCATTTACAAAGATCATGCAATTTGGCCTAAAACACACGATCGGGGCCGGTTCTTGTAAAATCAGGACTCGGTCGCTAGCTCAGTTATGTCGATCTTGCAGATTTAATTCAATTATGTTCATTCGTCTAAAAACAAATTTACCTCTAAGAGATGGTAAAAAGATATATAGAATAAGATTTATGGGGAGAAATAAATCATGCGATGGAGATGAGTTGGAAAATCGAGAGAGAGAGAGACACAGAGCCTCAAGTCGCCATAATTGAGGGAGTCCTGGGAAAATTACTCAAATTGGGTCTCGAAGTGCAACTTGAGTTTATAAACCACGAGTAACCACTTTCTTACAGCTTCAATTCATTTGCTTGGTTTTGGGGTACACACTCCACGAGCTACCAACAAGACCGATGTAACTAGAGAGATCGTAAAGTTAACTCTAAAAGGGTAACTTCAAAGGGTCAGTAACCCTTATCTCACACGGAGCGTTCAAATGAGCTCATTCATTACCCCGCTAACTAAAAGGCCTTAAGCGTCAACACTCTTATATCGTAGTGATCCTTACAAGTATAAGTAAAATTATATAGCTTTAAATTTGATTGCCCTCGTACCTTGGTACGACTAAGCTCATCGAAGGCAAACTTATATTCATTAAAGAAAATTAGTAATATGAAGCATTGCTTCTGGCCAAATCCATAAGTAATAGGGATCGCTTGGTGCCTCCGACCGTAGCCACTTTATAAATTATATGTCCATCACCTAAATACATTACAAGTGTCTTATCTCTTCTCGGTCTCATGACCAACATCAGAATATCACTCTTCCGCAAGTAATTTTGAAGAGCTCTCAAAAGGGATTAATAATATATCCAAGCAAGTTGGATTCTAAATCATGATTCTCACACTTTTTTAAATAACCAATGTATTAATTTAAGACATCACACACATACTCACATTTTGATAAGCGAATGTCGCACATATGTACTTACAACGAAATACAAGAAGCCCCCGAGAAAAATGCGCAAGGCTAGAACTCCGGAGTGAAGCATTCATCCCATACGAAAAATCGGTCTCTACAATTACACATACGACACTAATTCCAAGTTTCCAACAAGTTGTATATTCACGTATCGAATACATACTTTATATGCGCATGATACTACTTGTTACTAATGCATATACATTGGTGCTCTAATGTCACAACAAATCCCAACATGCCACCTACAGATGTCACACACAAGTTTTCATAAAATCTTAAAGTTGCACTTTGTACATAATTTATTTCATGACTTTATGGGCTTATCTACCATATGACCACCCCTCCTAAAATTGTGAAATAATTTTAAAAGATACCCACATGTGTCTACATTCAGAAAAATTAATAATCACATGCATAGGTACTGTAAAACATAATCTATAAATAAACAAACACCATTGTGTAAAGACAAGTATGACAGAAATTTTAACTTTGCAAGGCAATTACTACCACTTGAAAAAGGGAAAAAAAATCTCTCCATATTCAATCTAATATGTGTCTATAGTCAACTCAAAAAATATGAGGTGCCAAAAGCTTATGGAAGTGAGAAATTCAATAAAAATTGCAAGATTTGTGCAGAAAAAGATTCCAGAAAAATGCGACTGATTATACGGGATGCCTTCGCCCGAGGTGAACCCCGTTGAGAACGGACAGGACCGTTGGTTCATATATAGTGCGATACTCAAATATCCAAAACGTATACATTTATTGAATTCAAACCCCAAATCGGGAACATTGTTTTAAAAGAAAACATTACATTATTCACATGACATTTCTAATAATCTAATTGCAACCTCTTATTCAGCAAGTCGTGAACGCTCTCCACCTTTATTGGCAAATTACGGTTTTCAAAAGGCAAAAGTCAACGCATAAAGAGTTTATCAGTAAAAACTGAGTAAGCATATACCACAACAAGTAAAATAGAGTTTTGGCTGAAGATATCAAGGATAGACAACCAAGGTAACCACATTTTAATCATTTGTTTGGTTGAGGCGTAGCCTACGAGCCCCAACATGTAAGATGTGGACAGAGAGATTACAATGCAATATATAATAAAATAGGGATGCTTCTTGAGATATCACAAATCCCAATTCTCCATGAACGTCAGTAGATAGCTCATCGCTATCCCGCCCAAACCATACTAACGAGACCTTAAGTGTCGACACCCCTATACAGTAGTGACCCACACATGCATAGGTAATACTCATAGTTTCCGTGATAATATAAGTGGGTATGTACCAGGGGAATCAACGTGCGTGTGTCTCCGTCCGTAGCCTCCCCGCACATCCTCTATACATCGTTCTAATTCCATTTTTGTATTTTCATTCATTATTCCAATATCTCACGAGAGTAATAATTCACAAGTTTACAACCCACATGCTTTTCAAATCCGTTCCACAGTAAATTGCTAGAAAGATTCCAAGTATTGCAACGCATAATCCAACTCACATCTTTTTTAATAACTCGCACAAAATATTTTGTTGACAGTTGAAGGTGTTGTGCATATAAACTTGCTTGAAAAAATGGAGAGATATTGTCACATACAACCAAGCACAAAATTACTCGTAGTACGGGTCATCAATGAACTTGTCTCTTACGAACTCGGAACCTACACATTTAATATGTTATATTCAACATCCATACAAGAAATTCAAGTCATATAGTGCTCCTCCTCCTACTACTACTACTACTACTACTACTACTACTACTACTACTACTACTACTAATAATAATAATAATAATAATAATAATAATAATAATAATAATAATAATAATAATAATAATAATAATAATAATAATAATAATAATAATAATAATAATAATAAACATGCCAGTACTTAAATCCATCAACTACTCGCTCAAGTCGATGATGCTCTAGACTTTGATTAATTGAGTAATGGACTCAAAAATAAGTATATAATTGTATATCATGTAGTACATAGTCAGACAATTTAGATTAACCTACTGTATTTTGAATAAATACACTATGTCGGTCTGCGCCCAAGCATGGTTGTCGGCCCTAGTCTCCTTCCCTTCACTGCTCTGGGAGGCGGCTTCGATGCAAAGACAAACGAGCCTGCTTTCCTGATCGATCCAGATTTTGCTCGCCATTGTCGTCTGCAAGTCTCGAGGATGGTGATCACACGAGGGGGTGGTCTGTCCGTACGCTATATCGCAGTCTAGGGCTTTGCTCCACTCCAAAACCTTCAATCAGAGGATGCCTTATTTTCAGTGTCTTTTCTTCACTCCTACTGGGTTTATTGTTACAGGGGGAGGGGAGAAGAACATCGATGACCTAACAAGCCATGACATGGCCCCCCTCAAAGTAAAGTCCAATCTCTATGATCAATTGACTCTAACATAACTCGCCGCCCCCACAAAAAAAGATGATCAATTGACTTTAACAGAACCCTCCACACCCCCACAAACACAAGGTGAAGATGAAATGTAACAGTCATACTAGTTAACTGATGCGCAAACTAACGTGCTATCGCAAGTGTACGAATCTTGTAGTACCGGGTGCAATTAGACTCGGATTATCGTTCCCACGAGGACTGTTTCGGGTTTACTTACGTTGTCAGTTTCGGTTTTCCAAGAGTAGTAACCAGGAGGAGTAGGTTGTGATTATAGCGACTAAACTAAAAACATAATTTAAAAACGTAATTATTTTTTGTGACGTTTTCTGAAATAAGCTTATTTGGTTGTAACGATATTAGATGAAGACTAGGTTCCAGGATCCCCTAGGGTTTCTACAGATTTTAGCTTTACGTTCGATTATGAAAACACTCAGCAGTTTCGATATCTGTGCAACGTACCAGTTGTGCAGTGACTTTTCAGATTCCACACGTAATCCCGATCCTGCAGACTTTCGGATTCTTGTTAAGCTGCCTAAGTCTGCAGTCTCGGTCTTATCCTGTTAGGGTTTCTAACCTGTCCGAATGGCCCGGGTCAAATTCTCTAACAGTTGGTCTCACGTTTTTCGATGCTAGCCCTATATCCCTTTCTCTGGTCGGTCTGTCAGGGTAAGGTACTAAATCCCGGTTTTTCTTCCTAACCCTAACTTGACGTTTTCACCTACAAGCTCGGGTCTATAGCAATTAGGACTGCAACTCGGTCGGTCTGGACGGGTTAGGACCCCTGATCGAGCCCAAGCCCGATTTACTTAGTGAGTGCCCAAGCCCGTCCAGGCCCGAGATTCTATCAGTCACAACCCGTACAAGCCCGGACCGAACAAACTGTTGAAGAGGTCGGGCTTTGCCCAGCCCGGCCCGAATTCAAATCAAACCTGTTTAAAAAAAAATCCTATATACCACACACTAGACAGATGGCCAGAAAGACAGAAACCAAAAGGCAGAACACAAAAAAAACATGGAAACTAAACCAAAGACAAATGCTGCTTGAATTCAACTCAAACCATAGATTATAGCAATGTCGACACATTTTATATAATAAGATCTACAACCCAGATCCCCAATTGGACCTGCTAGTGAAGTTTAACAATTGTAAATCTTACTTGACTGATTCAACTCTTTAGCAAATAGCAATCAGTTAACACAATTTACAAATACAAAAGAACAACAAGCAAATTTACATCCTTATAATATCTGATGACTTTTGGAACTGTATATAATCTTGTCCGCTGATGCTTTATTTTCTGAAAGATTGCATTTGAGAATCTCCAACTCAGCAGCTGTAGCTGAAATTGTTGCAACGCGCAGCAGCTTGAGGCTTTATCTTCTGAATGATTGCATCTGAATACATCTTCTCTAATACAGTACAACAGGTTAATCTGCAGCAACCCAGCAGCAGCAGCAACAGCTTCAGTCTGTCGTCGTTATCTTCTGAAAGAAGACATCTGACCGATTGTATTGTATGTCCTTTGTATTTCACATAAGATCATACAATGCCTAATCAGTAAATCTTGTATATCCAGCAGCAGCGAACCACAATGACAACAGTTCTATCGTAATACATAAGCTTTACAGAAATAGATAACTTACTGAGTATAATAGTAAAAGTTAGCAACCAGACAGGGTGAATCTCATTTAAGCATGGCCTCCAAGCTTAATCACAGAAAATCTCAGCTCCTCTTTGCTATATTCTTATTCTCACACATTCTGCGTGATATGAAAGCAGTTTGTTAAAAGCACTACTGACTTTGTTTCAACTTTGAAGCAAAAAGTAAAGCTTATGCTATCACTGAGACACTGACCCCAATCATTACCCAGTGAATGAGGCTGTGACAAAATTCAACAAACCACCCCCCCCCCCAAATATTTTTCTCAAAATAAATACTGAGGTACAAAACTGGATACTAACCTTTTCATTCCTCATCCATGATAAAAAAAGACCAACTGTTGTTTCTACAAAGATTTTACCAGCTCCTCCTCCTCATGCGCCAGCCCTAACGATGTTGTTTCTACAAAGAAAATAAAATATAATATGAAAGTTGTAATATATTATAAGTACTAAAATGTGAAAACAATATTAACTTCGTGACAGTCGCCTGAAATATAACAACTCCGTTAACAAGCAGCAGTTTGTAGAGAAATTCCAGTGCATACTCAAACCTGGAAGAGATTAGAAGAGATCATTGCCATGGTTAAGTGCTCTTGACACCAGCTTCACATACTCAAACCTGGAAAACACCCATGACCCATCATCCCTCCTCTTGGTTGCTATGACTAATCCTTCTCGCATTCTGAAAATATGTTAATAGAGTAAGTGAATCAGTGTTCTCCATTTTTTCATAAATAAGAGTAATAGAGAAACAGTATTGTAATAAGAGCATTAAGACATCTGACCTGGGCAAGGCTCTCGCGATAGCAAATGGATGATTTCAGTTTCACCTCCTACGTGAAACCAGACTTTGTAGAGTTGAAATGCGTTTAAGGTTCCTGTCAATACTAGAAAACAGATACTACATGCCAAACTAAATGAACAATGAACAGAAGATATAATTTCAAACAAACAATATTAATACATGTATACGAACTACCCAAAAAATCAATCCACCAGAAGAAACATTATTTAGCCAACCTTATTTAGCAAATAGTTCAAAACAGTAGTCCATGTGCTAAACCAGCACTTATTAAGAAAGTATTCCAAGAAGAAACAATAGTCCAGCAAAAAGAATTGGAAGGCTAGAAAGTGCAATAGTACGATGACATGTGCTAAACCAGCACTTATTAAGCAAACAGTTCAAAACATAAAAGTCTCAGCAAAAATATATCGCAGCATTTCAAACTCCACAGCAGCTTCAATTAGTGTTTCCAGAATTTCGATTCTGTAAGAGAGCAATAAAAAAAGAGTTCAAACACTAGATATGCAACGAAATAAAACTGCAATATGCAATAAAAAAGTTGAAAGATATACCTGTTAGTTTGAGATAGATTATCTGCCAATAACTTCACTTTGCATTACGGGAATTGAGTGAAAGTCCTCCAAAATCAACTGAAAGAGCTGCATTTCAAAATTTTAAATTATAGGATTAACTAAAATATAATGCTCATGAAATAATTGAAGCGGATATAAGAAGTAACACTTACTCGATTCCAATTTTTCCAGCTCCTCTAAGTTCTCTTCTAGTTCAATAGGCTTAGAACTGTTTCTTAGCCAATCTTGAGCACATACTAACGATTCAACGATCTTTGGAGTTAAGGAGCTTCGAAATTGGTCAAGCAAGCGTTCACCGGTACTAAATGCTGATTCCGATGCCACAGTTGATATGGGAATTGCTAAGATATCACGCGCATTAGTGAAAGCACGCGATAGGTTGAGGATTTCATCTTCCACCAAGCCAGTATGTCAAAGTGCGGGGAATCGACCTCTACTCCATCATCCAAATAATGCTCCAACTCTGATTTTATGACTACTTTCTCCTCCTCCATTAGAAATTGTTCCCAGTCTTCTTCATGCTCGACAAAACTCGATTCACTTGAAACCCCTACACTCTCCCTCTTATGCAAACCTTTGGAATTTCCTTCTGCAATTGCTTCTAAGATTAAAGATGAGTAACTCTTATAGAGTCCATTCATTACATCCTTTATCTTCTTTACCATCATATCCAAAGCATGACCAGTAAGAGAGTAATATTTTCTGAAGCAAAATTTTACATACTTCATCTTGTGTCGTGGATCCAAAACCAATGCCACAATCAATACTGGATTAATTTTCTCTAAATTGCAGTACTTGTCAAACTTGACCTTCATTTTAACAGCCATGGACTTAAAATAATCATTGTCGTTAGTTGCCCAATTCAAAAGGAGAGCTTGTATATGAATGACCTCACGAAAAAACTGATTAGCAGTCACATACTTTGATCCTGAAACACGCTTTGTGATCAAATAAAACTTCTCTAAAAAGGAGCACAAATTCTTAACCGCTACCCAATCCCCCTCGGTCATAGCTTCTTTTACTTCCATTAGAAAGCTTACCTCCTTTTCTTCCATTAATTCAAAAGCCCTTTGGTATGCAATTCCAACATCCAACATCATGTAAGTAGAGTTCCAACGTGTTGGAACATCCAAACACAACATCTTCTTACATGAAATTGTTTCCAACTCAACACATTTTTTGAAAGCTTGCATTCTAGATGGGGAACTCCTCACGTACTTAATATAGTTTCTAAGAGTTATAATAGAACTCTTAGCCTGCTCAATGCCATCGCTAACAACAAGATTCAAGATATGAGCAAAGCACCTGACATGAAAATAATCCCCACCAAACAACAATGCATCTCTCTTAACAAGTTTCTTCCTCAAGATTTGAGTTGCAACATCATTGGAACTAGCATTGTCTACTGTAATTGTAGACAATTTTTCCAATCCCCATTCCAATAAACACTCCTCAAGTGCCTGGGCTATTACCTCACCTCGATGAGGACTAGGAAGAACCCTAAAATTGATTATCCTCTTATGCAAATTCCAGTCATTGTCAATAAAATGAGCTGTAATGCACATGTACCCTAAATTCTGAATAGAGGTCCAGAGATCAGTTGTTATCGATACACGTGATTTGTTTTTCTCAAAAAACTCCTTCAAACTTAGCCTTTCATTTGCATAAATTTGAAAACAATCCTTAGTGATTGTAGTCCTAGAGACAAACTGAAATTTAGGCTGGACTGTACTGACAAACCGCCTAAATCCTTCTTTCTCCACAAAAGAAAAGGGCAACTCATCAACAACAATCATACGAGCTAGCTCCGTACGACTAACCTCTTGACTAAATTTCCAATTCTTAATTTCAGTGGCACCCTCTTTAGAGGAGAAAAGAGACAGTTCAGATTGCTTAGGGTTTATTCTTCTCGTACTTAGGACACTTAGGCAAATGTCTCCTAAGGGAACTAGTGCCGTTATCACTAGGACACTGAAAAACCAACTTACAATAGTTGCAACTTGCTTCACTCCATTTGGACCCATCCGCTGGATGAATTTTAGAGAAATGTTGCCACACCAACGACTTAGACTTGTAAGTAGCTTTGCGCTTAGTAGGAAGAGTAGTGCCTACTTTACCTTTGTCCTTTCTTTTTTCATTGGCCTGTGCATTTTCATCTTGCACAACCTGCTGATCAACCTCCATAGCATTGTTTTTGTTTGTTGTAGTTTCAGCCATCTCACTTTACTCACTGCACATATAAGAAAATTGTCTCAACAAGTGTAGGTATCGTTTATAAACTGTGTAAAATTGAAGTTCAGGTAACATAACATAATTGAGAAATAACAACAGTTTAATGAAAATTCATAGGTTACTCACAACTTACTCATATGAAAGTAACAAATGACAATTCCTAATTCACAGTTCACAAAGATGAAAGTTTTCACAACTTACAAATGGAAGTTACAAACTCACAGTTTACTAAAACTTCACAGTTTACTCAGAATCAAAACTAAAAATACACAGATCAATTGAAGAACAAAGAAATACCCAGATTCAGACTACCCGGTTCACCGTACAAAGTTTTGAAAATCATAGTTCAATTATCAAACAAAGTAATCAAAAAATCATAGTTCAATTATCAAACAACGAAATCAGAAAATCATAGTTCAATTATCAAACAAAGAAATCAGATTTTGAGAGGAACCAAACTCATACTCAAAGAAAAGTACCAGATTTTGAGAGGAACCAAACTCATACTCAAAGAAAAGTACCTTGATCTGTTGCCGGTCGCCCAAGCCCTTTGATGGTCGTCCTGTAGATACGGCTGTTGGAATAGATGCCCTAGAGGCAATCTAGTTTAGTATGAATTTGTAATTGGCTAGAAAATTCATTTATTATTTATTGGATATTTAATATAATGAAGTCCTTAGATTTACAATCGTGTTGTTTATCTTAAATATCCCTAGTCAAGTATAATGATTAAATGGGACAATCATCTATAGACTAGTATGGGGTTGGATTGATATGGAGATATCACGATCCAACACATAGGTGTGCATTACGGAATGTTGCACTGGATTGACCCATCACCGAGAAGGCTACATACACGTTATGTTAAGTCACAAGTGCTTCTCGGGTACAATGGTATTGTCATCCTTAGACGTGAAGTCACTAGATATTCTAGTTGTGGATCATTGTGATCTTGGTAGCGTTAAACGCTACACCGTAACTGGGTAGTTATAAAGGCGTGTACTGGATACAATGAGAAGCAAGCTTAGAGATCGTAGTGGACGTAGAGAGGATTTGCCCCTCCCACATAACGGGAGTAAATATCCAAGGCCACTCGAAGGATAGTGCTTATAGAATGTCTGGCCAGACTCAAATAAATCAATATATGGGATATTGATGTTATTTGCACGAATAAGGCTATTCTATGGATCGAGAAACTAGGGATTGGATATACGAGTGTGACTTGTATGTCTCGTGTCCAATCCGGATATGGAGGCAAAGGGATGAGACAATTACTTGTACAAGGTTGTCTAGATGACTATTCTATTAGTTGGCTAGAATGGATGTTTTGCTAGAAACCGCTCCATATTAGCAAAGAGTCGCTACCACCTAGATAGAACCTATGGGGTCACACGCTATATAGAGTTGTACTAGATTTGGAATTAATTAATTGGATTAATTAATTAGAAGGATCACTTTGCAAACCCTTGCAAACTTAGTAGGGACTAATTTGCAAGGAAGGGACTAAATTGAATTCTAGTAGGACTAGAATAAGTCCTTTAGGTAGTTAACAAGGAGTTGTTGGACTATATAAAGGACCCTCCTTCCTTCCTTCCTCATAACTTATGCTCTAAAGAGAACATAACAAGAGTGGGAGAGAACAAAGGAGAGAGAGAGCAAGCAACAAGGAGGACGCCGCCCCCTTGCCGCCGCCCCTCGTCCCCGACGCCACAAGAGGGCCGAACCCCTCTTTGTGCCTCGTTTTGCGTGATTCCTTCACCCTCCTCTCATTCCGGGCTAGCACCAAGGAGATTGGAGATCTAGGATCAACTCTAGGCGTGGATCAACTATAGAGAACGTGACACTATTCGCGTTTGAAGTCATCAAGGAGAACCCAAAGGTGTGTTTATGATTTCTTACCTTCACTATCGTTATGCATCTAGACTTGTGATCCTTGGAGAGTTTTGCATGGTTGTTTGTTTGATTATGCTTCCGTTTGCGCGATCCATGAATCAAAACCCTACAGTGGTATCAGAGCCACAGGTCATAGAGCATAAACGTAGTTTATGTGTTACATTCTTGTTGTTTTACACCTTAATTTGTTGTTTATCGCGTAAAACAAGACAAATCAAGCTTTGGATGCAATTTGTCAAAGAATTAATCATAACAAGACCCAATTATTGCATTGGATGCATGAATTGGTGAGTTTGAGAAATTTTAGGATCTTAGATCTAGGGTTTGGGCATCCTTGGGGAAGAAGGAGTTCTCCCAAAACAAGGAAACAACCAAACTTGGGCTCCAAGCAAGGAGGTTGTTTTGGAAACAACCTCCACAAGGAGGTTCGGCCCCCTAGGGGACCGCCCCCTTGCTTGCCGCCCAAGAATGGCGCCCTAAGGGGCCGGGCGGCCCTAACCCGCGGGCCTAGCTTGCGAGTTTTGGGCCGGGCCGGCCCTAGGGCTTTATGGTTCACTTTGTTTGGGCCCGGGCAATTGAATTGTTGGGCCCATGGACCGTTTTAACCCTAGAAATCCTAAAATCAATTAAAATTGACCAAGCGCGTTAAAATTGGATTTTAACTGTTTATGTGCAAATCGCATGGTGATTGGATATGGCCTTAGGATGTGGTTTGATGTGGATGTTTAATTTTGTGGTTTGGTTTTACGGCCTGCGAGCTGATCAATTAATTGTAATAATTAATTAGGGTTTTATGGCCTGCGTGCCATTTTTTTCTCAACTTGTGAGATTTATTTTATTTAGTATAGATATTAGCTAGTGCTAGATAAAGTAGATTGTTAGCCAAGATTGGAGAAAAGAAGCCCAAAGCCAAAAGGAGCCACAAAAGATGGAGCATGGAGCATGGAGCACACCACATGACTATGAATGATGGACCAAAAGATCAAGACGCATGGAGATGTGTTTGTTTAGGGTTCATAGATAATTCCATTGGCTTGGAATTATCTTAGTCTAGAAAAGGCCATATCCACATCACGTTTAATTTCTGTTTTGTGGTTGTTTATTTATTGTCTTATTATTTGTGTGGTTGGTGTATGGATGATGCATGCAATTAGGATAATAAGATAATTAGACAACCCGGATCTATTATTTGGAGTTGTGCCCAAACTCAAATAGATAGATTAGTTGATATTGATCAACAAGATAATTAAAATTGAATTTAAAATCCCTCAAAATTCAATATTGTGTTCTTGCCTTCTCGTTATTTAAACACTCATTATCATCATTATTTATCAAGTTCGTGCGTGCCAAAGCATGGCGACTTGGTTCATAATGATGGAATGCGATGGCACGTAACAATGTGCAATTGTTTAGGTAAGAGGTTGAACACAACTAGGCTATTAATTTGATTAAGAAACCTAGAGGCAATCAATTGGGATTATCCATACGGATGGATAAATAAGGAGTTATTTGTCCGATTGAACCAAGAGTTGCATATGGGATGCAATTGGAAGTCGTTCCTACCTAAGAAGTAATCGAATTATGGGTGACTTGCCAAAGCAAGCTCATAAGGAGATGAAAAAGATGGATCTTGGCCCACTAGAAAATATAATGATATTTTCCGCATTAATATCTTGAGGGTTATTAATCCGTAGAAAAATAGTGGGAGCTATATTTAATAAACTAGCCATTATTAAATATAGTCGAAAATTCACAAATACTAAAACTTGCGTATTTTCCTTTTGTAGAATTCCAAATGGCAAACAACTCATCGAGTTCACAACATTCCCTACGATCTGTCCTTGAGAAGGACAAGCTCTCTGGAACCAACTTTCTTGATTGGTACAGAAACTTGAGAATTGTTCTCAAGCAAGAGAAGAAACTGTACGCAATAGAGGAGCAAGTTCTAGAAGGTCCAGAGAATCAGACACCTGCTGCCTTAAAGGCGTACAAAAGCGTGTTGACGACGCTAATGATGCGGCCTGCCTAATGCTTTGCACCATGACCTCTGAGCTTCAGAAGCAACATGAGAACATGAATGCTGTCGATATGATCGAACATCTAAAGCAGCTCTTCCAAGAGCAGGCGAGGGTAGAGAGGTATGAGGTCTCAAAGGCATTGTTCAAATGTCATCTGGCAGAAGGGAACCCGGTGGGACCCCATGTACTCCGAATGATCGGATACTTGGAGAATCTCGCCCGGCTTGGGTTCCCGGTCGGCCAAGAGTTGGCAACAGATCTCGTGTTGCAATCGTTGCCCGAAAGTTATGGACAGTTCATTATGAACTATAACATGAACGAGATCGTTAAACCACTGCCAGATTTGCTCAACATGTTGAGGACGGCTGAACAGAGCATCAACAAGGGTAAGGGCAAGGCCATTATGATGGTGCACAAAGGAAAGGGCAAAAGGTTTGCATCTTCCTCCAAGGGCAAAGGCAAGTCAGTTGCCAAGTCCAAGGAACAAGCCCTTAAGCCTGTTGGTGGCATTGCCAAGGTCGTGACTAAGGGTGAATGTCACTACTGTAGTCAACCTGGACACTGGAGGAGGAACTGCCCAAAATATCTGGAGGACAAGAGGCTTGGAATAATGATTCCACCACCACCAGGTATTTTTGTTGTAGATTTCAATTTAACTGTCTCTACATCATGGGTATTAGATACTGGATGTGGATCTCATATTTGTCGAAATATGCAGGATCTAAAGAGAAGTAAAAGATTGGCTAAAGGGGAGGTAGATCTGCGCGTTGGGAATGGAGCAAAGGTTGCTGCGTTGGCCATAGGCGTGTGCGAGCTATCTCTGCCTTCAGGATTAGTTTTAGAATTAAATAATTGCTATTTTGTGCCTGCTATGAGCAGAAACATTATTTCTATTTCTTGTTTGGACAAGAAGGTTTTATTATTTCAATAAAGAACAATTGTTGTTCCTTTTATTTGAATAATATTCACTATTTTAGTGCGCAATTATTTAATGGACTTTATGTCCTTGATCTAAGCAATCCTGTCTACAACATTAATACCAAGCGGATTAAAATAAATTATTTAAATCCTGCTTATTTATGGCATTGTCGTTTAGGCCACATAAATGAGAAACGTGTATCTAGACTCCATAAGGATGGATTACTAGACTCATTTGATTTTGAATCATATGAGACATGTGAGGCTTGTTTATTGGGAAAAATGACAAAGTCCCCTTTCAATAAGAAAGGTGAAAGGACTAGTGAGCAATTGGCGCTCATACATACCGATGTGTGTGGGCCATTTGCCACGCCTGCCAGGGGTAGTTATGTCTACTTCATTACGTTTACTGATGATTACAGTAGATATGGATTTGTGTACCTTATGAGGGCAAAATCCGAATCCTTTGAAGTGTTCAAAGAATTCAAGAATGAAGTAGAGAAGCAACTTGGCAAAAGTATCAAGGCTCTACGATCGGATCGTGGAGGAGAATACTTGAGCCAAGAGTTTGACGACTATCTTAGAGAGTGTGGGATCGTGTCCCAACTCACTCCACCCGGAACGCCACAATGGAATGGCGTGTCCGAGAGGAGGAATCGAACCCTATTGGATATGGTTCGGTCTATGATGTGTCAAACCGATCTTCCATTATCATTTTGGGGCCACGCTCTATTGAGTGCAACTTTCACCATTAACCGTGTTCCATCTAAATCAGTCATGAAGACACCATATGAGATGTGGAGTGGGAGGCGTCCCACACTGTCGTTCATGAGGATTTGGGGCTGCGATGTCTATGTAAAACGTTTACAATCAGACAAGCTAGGGCCTAAATCGGATAAGTGTAAATTTGTGGGGTACCCTAAGGAAACTAAGGGATACTACTTCTACAATCCAACCGAGAACAAAGTGTTTGTTGCTCGGACCGGCGTGTTTCTAGAAAGAGAGTTTGCCTCTAAAGAAGCAAGTGGGAGGAATGTAGAACTTGAAGAAGTTCAAGAACCACAAATCACTGAAACGATTATGGAACATGAACAGGAATCACAAGCAGTTGTGGATCCACCTGTTCAGGTAACACAAGAACTTCGTAGATCTAGTAGAGTGCGCCAGGAACCCGAGAGGTACGGACTTCTCGTAACTGATTCTGGTGACACGATGCTCATAGATGATGAGCCTACTACCTATGAGGAGGCCATGAATGGCCCAGACTCGCAGAATTGGCTTGAAGCCATGAGATCCGAGATGGAATCCATGTACACCAACAAAGTATGGACTTTGGTGGAACCACCTGATGGGGCGCGGCCCATAGGGTGCAAGTGGGTCTTCAAGAAGAAGATCGACATGGATGGTAATGTGATTAACTATAAGGGCCGATTGGTGGCTAAAGGATTCAGACAGATTCATGGTATTGACTATGATGAAACCTTTTCACCAGTCGCAATGACCAAATCCATCCGAATCCTACTTGCAATTGCAGCATACTACGACTATGAGATTTGGCAGATGGATGTCAAAACAGCATTCCTTTATGGGAATCTCCTCGAGGACGTGTATATGATACAGCCGGAGGGTTTTGAGGATCCAAAGCAAGCCAACAAAGTCTGTAAGCTGCAACGATCCATTTATGGATTGAAGCAAGCTTCTAGGAGTTGGAATCGACGTTTTGATGAAGTGGTCAAAGAGTTTGGCTTCATCAGAAACGAAGATGAGTCTTGTGTTTACAAGAAGGTTAGTGGGAGCTCTGTAGCTTTTCTGGTCTTGTATGTGGATGACATACTACTCATTGGAAACGACATTCCCATGCTGCAATCTGTGAAAGATTGGCTAGGAAAGTGTTTCTCAATGAAGGACTTAGGGGAAGCAGCCTATATACTCGGTATAAAGATCTATAGAGATAGATCTAAAAGGTTGCTAGGCCTAAGTCAAAGTACATATATTGACAAGGTGTTGAAACGGTTCAACATGCAAGACTCCAAGAAGGGATTCTTGCCCATGTCACATGGAATTGCTCTTTCGAAGAGTGGTTGTCCTTCCAATGAGATTGAGAAGGAACGCATGAGTAGGATTCCCTATGCCTCGGCCATAGGATCTATCATATACGCCATGTTATGTACTAGACCAGATGTGTCATATGCTTTGAGTATGACAAGCAGATACCAATCCAATCCGGGTGAGAGTCACTGGATTGCTGTCAAGAACATCCCAAAGTACTTGAGAAGAACTAAGGATGCTTTCTTAATGTTTGGCGGTGAGGAAGAGTTGCGTGTAAGGGGTTACACTGATGCAAGCTTCCAAACCGATAGAGATGACTTTAGATCACAATCGGGATATGTGTTTTGCCTGAATGGAGCAGCGGTGAGCTGGAAGAGTTCCAAGCAAGAGACGGTAGCTGATTCTACAACAGAGGCTGAGTACATTGCTGCAAATGGCGCAGCAAAGGAGGCTGTTTGGATCAGAAAGTTTGTTTCTGAACTTGGTGTGGTCCCTAGCATTGCGGATCCAGTGGAGTTGTTCGGTGACAACACTGGGGCGATCGCGCAATCAAAGGAACCCAGATCACACCAGAAGTCCAAGCATGTGCTCAGGAAGTTTCATCTGATTCGAGATATTATCGATAGAGGAGACGTTCGGATATGCAAGATTCCTACAGATGATAATCTGTCAGACCCGCTTACGAAGCCTCTCACGCAGTGGAAGCATGAAGGGCACACTAGGAGTATGGGCATACGAGATGCGCCAGATTGGCTCTAGTGCAAGTGGGAGACTGTTGGAATAGATGCCCTAGAGGCAATCTAGTTTAGTCTGAATTTGTAATTGGCTAGAAAATTCATTTATTATTTATTGGATATTTAATATAATGAAGTCCTTAGATTTACAATCGTGTTGTTTATCTTAAATATCCCTAGTCAAGTATAATGATTAAATGGGACAATCATCTATAGACTAGTATGGGGTTGGATTGATATGGAGATATCACGATCCAACACATAGGTGTGCATTACGGAATGTTGCACTGGATTGACCCATCACCGAGAAGGCTACATACACGTTATGTTAAGTCACAAGTGCTTCTCGGGTACAATGGTATTGTCATCCTTAGACTTGAAGTCACTAGATATTCTAGTTGTGGATCATTGTGATCTTGGTAGCGTTAAACGCTACACCGTAACTGGGTAGTTATAAAGGCGTGTACTGGATACAATGAGAAGCAAGCTTAGAGATCGTAGTGGACGTAGAGAGGATTTGCCCCTCCCACATAACGGGAGTAAATATCCAAGGCCACTCGAAGGATAGTGCTTATAGAATGTCTGGCCAGACTCAAATAAATCAATATATGGGATATTGATGTTATTTGCACGAATAAGGCTATTCCATGGATCGAGAAACTAGGGATTGGATATACGAGTGTGACTTGTATGTCTCGTGTCCAATCCGGATATGGAGGCAAAGGGATGAGACAATTACTTGTACAAGGTTGTCTAGATGACTATTCTATTAGTTGGCTAGAATGGATGTTTTGCTAGAAACCGCTCCATATTAGCAAAGAGTTGCTACCAACTAGATAGAACCTATGGGGTCACACGCTATATAGAGTTGTACTAGATTTGGAATTAATTAATTGGATTAATTAATTAGAAGGATCACTTTGCAAACCCTTGCAAACTTAGTAGGGACTAATTTGCAAGGAAGGGACTAAATTGAATTCTAGTAGGACTAGAATAAGTCCTTTAGGTAGTTAACAAGGAGTTGTTGGACTATATAAAGGACCCTCCTTCCTTCCTTCCTCATAACTTATGCTCTAAAGAGAACATAACAAGAGTGGGAGAGAACAAAGGAGAGAGAGAGCAAGCAACAAGGAGGACGCCGCCCCCTTGCCGCCGCCCCTCGTCCCCGACGCCACAAGAGGGCCGAACCCCTCTTTGTGCCTCGTTTTGCGTGATTCCTTCACCCTCCTCTCATTCCGGGCTAGCACCAAGGAGATTGGAGATCTAGGATCAACTCTAGGCGTGGATCAACTATAGAGAACGTGACACTATTCGCGTTTGAAGTCATCAAGGAGAACCCAAAGGTGTGTTTATGATTTCTTACCTTCACTATCGTTATGCATCTAGACTTGTGATCCTTGGAGAGTTTTGCATGGTTGTTTGTTTGATTATGCTTCCGTTTGCGCGATCCATGAATCAAAACCCTACAACGGCTAATTGCTTGAGTGCTTGTGCAATTTCTAGGGCTAGGTGTGGCGGCTATATATAGAGATTACAGCAGTCAGTGACATCAAGAAACACCAACAATATTGCGATCTGTGATTGATTGGGTTTTTGATCGATGCACATTTGAGAATCCGTGATTGAGAAGACGGGTTTTGATTGATGAGAAACTGAGAATCCATGATTGGTAACACTGCATCTCTGAAGTTAGAGTGAGAATCGTGAATCTCTGGTACTAATTTGTGGGAGAACGAATGAGAGAAGAGAAGAAGACGGAAGGCCTGTTGCGCGTAGTCAATTTGGGGAAGAAATCCCTGGAAACAAGCCTCAATTATATACTTTTATATAATAATACCATATTAGTATATATATTTAGAAATATTATCTACTACATATGGGTATTCGGGTTGAACCCGATTTTTAATGTTTATGAATGGGCCCGAGCCCGAAATCAATTCGGGCTAAAGATTAGTGCCCAAACCCGTCCGAATTGACAACTAAGGTGTTCCGGGCCCGATTTTTATTCGGTCCGGGTTCGGGTTTGGCGGGTTCGGCCCGACCGACTTGCACTCCTAATAGCAATCTTGGGTGATCAATCCTATCATGCATATACGATAATAATCAAACCAGAATAACAGATACAACTTGCTGAATTAAGACAATCATCATGAATCCATAAACGTAGTAATCATAAAATCTGAGTACGAAACCCTAGGTTCACCGAGAACCTAGGTGAAAAGTTTAGCTACGACTAGACATAGTACAAAACGCAGTTTCTGAATATAAAGAGAGAGAACGAAATCAAACTAAGTCTTCGAATCTCGAATCGCGCTTTCGTGCTCTCCGTGAATGCTCTGACTTGTCCTTCGGTTGTACTGAGAATTGTGCTGTGTCTCCGTGATTGTCCTCAAAACGAGTCTGGACGAGTCTTTAAATAGTGCTGTTTCCTGAAAACGCTTGTGCTCGAAATTACGGAATCTGCCATCGGTCCACCGTCTTTGACCAAAAGTCAAAACTGGCTGCGTATATACGCAGGGGTTGCGTATATACGCAACCAGGGCCCAACCAACATCCCCCACCACCCTCACTGCCTGCGTATATACGCAGGGGCTGCGTATATACGCAGGGCCTGCGTATATACGCAGGCCGTGGGGGTAGGTGGGGCCCACTTGGTCCTCTGGTGGGCCAGGTCTGGTCCCCTGGGTCCCACTCTTCTGCCTGACGCTCCCGGTTTGCCTCTTCGGTGTACTTCTGCTTTTCCGTGTTTCCGTCGTGTCCCGGTCTTGTGCACGCTTCCCGAGACGGTTCCGGCTTGGTCCCGGCACGCTTCCCGATGCACTTCCCGAACCTGTTCCTGAAAAGGCAACACGAACGAAAACCCGCGATCATATCCAAATATAGCAAGAATTAAGCAGAAATCCAGCAAATACAAATAAACGTCTCGTTCTAGATTCCCGGGGCATTCTAAGGCATTTTCCGGCAAAAACCGCTAATTCCGACACAAATACTCGTGAAATCAGGCTAAAAGATAACCCCTAATTGGGCGTTATCAAATACCCCCGCACTAAACATTGCTCGTCCCGAGCAATCCTGCCAACTCTAGCCTGCATTTCTGTCCTCGTGACTGACTCTGTACATACCCTACCGTTGCATACGCTTTCGACCCGAACCTTTCAACCGGACGACTCGATAGAAAAACTGACTCAGATAGAATATACACAGACTCAAACGACTCAAAACAGACTAGTGACAAAAATATTTTTGGCGAGATCGGGCAACCTCAAAAACATAAACAGTGTGTCCTCGTGATCTCGTCCTTTTCAGAATCTACTTCCCTGCAAGCGATCGGTAAGTTTGAACAGATTTATATGGTGGATTTAAGCACTGGACCGAAGTACTATTACTTTGGTTATCAAACTGAGCAAATCCCTAGCTAACTTACCATCCGAGCTGTTTCCGAAAGGATCTATGTCTAATCAGGTAGGATATATATATGTATCATGGTACGGCATAATCCTACATGTTATGACATTCTCACAATTTACCAAACTCACACCCCTCACCGAGATCCCGAAAAACTGCCCGAAACACCTAAGTTCCTGCTTTCCCAATTCTCCTGTCTCCCGGTGTATCTTTGCCGTGCTCGCGGCCACAAATGTGAAGCGGTGCAAAACGTCTCAAAAATTGTGCCACTCACTCAGCTTTTTATTTAAATAATAAAAACACAAAACACACTAAAAACTGGATCATATATTTTTCTTTTCTTTTTCTTTTTCTTCTTTTTTTTTTCTATTTTTTTTCTATATATTTTTTTTATTATTATTATTATTTTTTTTAACACAACTATATACACACGTACACGAATATCAACAATACGAAACTGACTAAAGCTGAGTGAGTGAAAATAAATCTCTGTCGTGGGGTACGTAAAATGTCCTCATGTGAAGTACCCCCACACTAATCCTGAAGCGCTGATCCTGTAGTCGAAATAAAACTGTGCAGTCCCACCGAACCTCCTCATCACCAAAGATGTAGAAAAACGGCACAACCACCAATTGACCCTACAACCCCCCGGAACCCCGGTTTGTGCGAAAAGACGCTCGCACGCGACTAACTCCTCCTGTGGTCACTATGTAATGAAGTGATCCACCTCCGCAAATTAATGCACTGTCGCCTCTCACTCACCCTGTCCTTCCCTCGAAAAATGTGTCAAAATCGAAACTGTCCAAAACTGATAACTCATGAAGCTCCCCTATCTAAAACCTGCCCCTACTCACTCCCTCCGTCATAACACGTAGACTAGCCAACTATCGACTGATGAGGTCTCAAAGAAGGCTGCCTAGGCTAAAGTGGCTACGAAGAAAGAGGGTAAATGGCTTCAAACGGGTTGTCTAGTTGGACCTAGGGGTAAGAAACAGGACGTGAGGTCCCTTGATAGCCAGTCACTCCACCGAAAAATGCGATGACCGTGACGGCGCCCGTGGGCGGGTTGTCGACTACCTATGTGACGGTGGTGTAGCAACTAGTCGGATTTTTCGCTCAGTTGATAACTACTTGCGGATTCCAAAGGTCACTGGCTCTCACCTATCTACTATACCTCGGTGCAAGTTTTCTTCTCTTTCAAAGGATTCAAACTCAATTTCTTCACTGCTTTTGTTATCTCGATTGCCCTTTCTCAAAATTTTCTGATTTTAAACTCTTTTTTTTTTGAAAAATAATTTATACTTGCTGTTTGCGTATATACGCAGGTCTGCGTACATACTCAACCAGCAGCATAAAAAAATTTTAATTTTTCAGATTTTTTTTTTTTTATTTTTTTTTTTATTATTATATACAATGCATGGCCAGAATGATTATGGTGGGTTGACTCAAATAAAGAAAATATGCTGACTCAAAAATAAAAATAAAAATTAATACGAAAAAACGTGCAGACCGGGTTAATGCAGACACGACTACCACCCCCCACTAAGAGGTGGCATGCCCTCATGGCACTCAGTCGTCCGGAAAAAATGTCGGGTCTGACCCGGTCTCGGACGTACCGGATATGCTACCCGGCGAGCTGCTCTCTGAATCAGTCCTAAACACCGGCTGACGTGCCCGTGTACGGGGCCGGTAATCCGAGGACTGCGACTCGGACCCAGTCCAACTGCTAGGTGGCTGGGATCGCAAAGTCGTCCTGCCACTCGAATGCTGCTGAGTACGGGCCCCAGTCTGCTGGGTACGGGTCCCAGTCTGACGACCTGTAGGCTGCCGGGATCGTGTCCCAGGCTACCGCCTCTCCTGTCTAGCAGGTGGCGGTGATGGCTGAGTCGGTGGAGGTGGCTGGGTCGGGGGTGGCGGAGCAGACGTGCACTCGCTAGAGTCCCCGTCATCCGACCATCCCTCGGTAAAGCTGCTGGAGTAGGTGGGTGGAAAATACAGCGGAAGTGGCGGGTCTCGGCCTGCGTGCCGAGCCGCATCCCGCTGCTCCTCTCTAATACTAGCTAGGGCAGCCTGGGTGTCCTTGGTGACCTTCCGCTGAGTCCGGCGGATATGCGTCAACGCTCTCCAGATCTTGCCCGCTCCCGCAAACACCTTCTCTCCTATGGACTTGCGTCCGCCCTGACAGCCCTCAAATCTCTCATCCACTCGGGGTAGTCTATGGGGCGGGGCCGGTCGAGCTCGTGGGGTCGGGTTGGCCCGTGGGGCCGGCTGCTCTCTCTGATGGGCAGGCGGAGGCTGGGCATTCCTCTCAGTCCCCTGCCTACTCGACTCGGGCCGCTCACTCTCTCTAGTAGTACGGCATCGCCGAAGTCCGGCCGATGCCTGGCGACTGACTGGTCGCTCCTGAGTCGACCTCCTCCTAGGGGCAGGGGCAGGGGCAGGTGCAGGAGCCGGGTCCTCCTCCATAAAATCGTCATTCTCATCGAGGTCAACGACTGGCGGAGGTGGGCCCGGGTGACGAGAAATAAGCTTCCTATATGGCCGTAGCAGAGGAGGCTCTAGGTCACCCTCTAAATCATCCATCGGAACCTCATAATCCCGCGCCAGTTTGGCAATGAGGTTGGCGTACCCCAATCCCTTATGGCTAGCGGAGCAGTTCCGCTCCATCATATACACCCAAATCCGACGAGGAATGTCAACCTCTCGTCTCAGAACAAGGCAGTAGACTAAGAGTACGTACTCGAAGTCAAGGTAGGTAAAGTGTTTAATACCTACGACCCTGTTAACTACCCACTCGGCCCACCACCGTGGCGGGCCAGCAATAAAACGAGAATGCAATTTCTTGCCTATCTCGCCTGGCCCCTCTCTCTCGAAATGGGCACCCGGGTGCCCCCCAGTCACAACCCGCAAAAGCTCAGCATCGTTGGGCGGGTAATCAGCGCACTCAGCATATGCGCACGAGATATGGCGCATCGGAATCTGATACGCTTGGCGGATGGTATCCGCCGTGAGCAACATAAACGTACGCCGCATATAGACCCAACGGACATCCCCATTGGCTTCCCCCTCCCCCTTGTGCATGAGGTTCGCATAGAACTCACGCACCAAGTCAGTATCGGACAAGTCCGGAAACCCCGCTAGGGACGTCCCGAAAATGTCCGGGCGACTCGCATAAGCGGCCATCTCTGGCGGCATGTAAGTATGGTCGACCTCAAACTGATAGTCTATGGGAATGCTATGCCCCATTTTGGTCCCGGTCATAAAGTAATGTTGGGCATAATGATTGACGAACCTAAAGCTGTCAAACATCAAAGGGGTAAGCTCAGTCGCCTCATAGTCCGTAGGGATGTCATCTCGGTTAGGGTCTACGACGGGCACATGAAACTCCATAACAGACCAAAATCTCGAAAAACGTGCCGACTCGGGAAACGAAGCAAAAACGTGAAACGTGCACAAAAATAGTGTGTCTCAATAGATAGTCCTCCTAAGATCTACCAGAGGTCCACACGGCAAGTGCCGCTCCAAATGCAAAATTACCGAAAATAACGGGCCCGGCTACGGGCCGTGCCAAAACGGAAAATAAAGCGAGGGATGAGATTTTTGACCTTCCCTAAACAGGGGTGAAGACCGGAGATTCTGCCCGGAAAGTCGCCGGAAAACCGCCGGTGGTCGCCGGAAAAGTCACCGGAAAAGTCAACTGTCCGGAATTGAATTCCGAGCCCACCAAATCGAAGCCCTCGATCTCCTCGTTCACGTTCCCTTGTACGGATTTTGCTAGTTTTTGCTCTAACACCTTCGAATCTGCACTTTTCCTCAAGAACACCTCACTTTTTGATGGGAATTGCCCGCTCGATTTTCGCTTGTTTCTGGATTTTGATGGATGAATCTTGCTCCTTGCGACGAGGGGATTCCAGAAATGTGCCCGGATTTTGATTTGGAGGTCCGAGGCAAAATCTTTGTTCTTCAAGTGAGAGGAAATGGAGGTAGAGAGAGAAAGGGAGGTGCCAACAATGGCTACCCGTCCCCCTCTCTTGGCTTATAACCCTAATTGGTCAAATGACCAAAATACCCCCGGGGTTTTGAAAAAAATTCGATTTTTTTTTCTTTTCTTTCCTGTTTACGTATATACTGCGTATATACCCAACCAGAAAACAACCAAAAAAATAAAAAAAATTGAACTTTGCCCCCACGGGTTGCGTATATACGCAGGGGCTGCGTATATACGCAGCCCGAGGCAAAATTCTTTTTTTTTTTTTTTTATCAAAATTTCTCTCTCCCCCTGCTTCCTGGTCTTGGCTGTTTTGGATGATTCTGTCTCTGCACACTTTCACATTCAAAGTCAAAAACCCGCTCATCTCGCCTCTCTCGAAAATTCAGAACTGTTATAATAACGTAATAACTAACAAAACTAAATAAATAAACGATAAATTTTGGGTTGCCTCCCAAACAGCGCCTTGTGATTTACTGTCGACGGCCCGACCTTGTTACCTCTCACGGGTCATCAAAATAGACCGGGTCTATTTTGACGACTTCGGCGGTCTCGAGATACGGCTTGATCCGGTTCCCGTTCACCCTGAAACTGGAGCTATCTTTTGGATTTTCCAGCTCGAATGCCCCCCAGGCAAAAATCTGCTTGATGATGAACGGTCCCGACCAACGAGACCTCAGCTTCCCCGGAAAGAACCGCATCCGGGTATTGTAGAGAAGCACTTTGTCGCCTTCGTTAAACTGCTTTGGCGTGATACGGTTATCATGCCAGTTCTTTGTCTTCTCTTTGTAAATTTTGGCGCTCTCGAAAGCCGTTCTGCGGAATTCTTCCAATTCCAGCAGTGCCATCTTCCTCTTATCCCCTGCTAGATTCTGGTCCAAGTTCAGCAGTTTGATGGCCCAATACGCCTTGTGCTCCAGTTCCACCGGTAAGTGGCACGCTTTCCCAAAAACGAGCTGGTACGGTGACATTCCCAGCGGTGTTTTGAAAGCTGTTCTGTAGGCCCAGAGCGCATCGTCTAGTCTGACGGACCAATCCTTTCGGCCGAGATTCACTGTTTTCTCGAGTATGCTCTTGATCTCTCGATTCGACACCTCGGCTTGCCCGTTCGTCTGCGGATGGTAAGGTAACGAGACTTTATGAACTGACACGCCGTATTGTTTCAGAACTTTCGCAAAAACCCGATTGATGAAGTGAGATCCCTCGTCGCTGATCATTGCCCTGGGAGTCCCGAAACGAGTGAAAACGTTGCGTTTCAAAAAACGCTCAACGGTAGCTGCATCGTTTTTCTGACACGCGATCGCTTCGATCCATTTTGTCACATAATCTACTGCCAGCAGAATGTAAAGATTCCCCATCGAAGACGGGAACGGACCCATGAAGTCAATCCCCCAGACATCAAATGGCTCTACCTCCTGCCACACGGTCATCGGCATCTCGTCCCGGTGTGACGTGTTTCCTGTCCTCTGGCACCTATCGCATCCCTGCACATAGTCGTGACAGTCTTTGAAGATTGTCGGCCAGAAAAACCCGGACTGCAGTATTTTATGTGCTGTTCGCGTTCCCCCAAAATGACCCCCACACTGTGATGAGTGGCAGTGTCGGATCACGTTCCAGGCCTCGTGGGTCGGGATACACCTTCTCAGGATGTTGTCGGCCCCCTGTTTGAACAAGTACGGGTCGTCCCAGAAATACTGTCGACTTTCGGCAATGAACTTTTTCCGCTGCGACGGGGTGAAATCCTCGGGAAGTGTGCCAGTTACCAAGTAGTTGGCTATGGCATAGTACCATGGTCTCCCGATCTTGACTGCCATGATGTGCTCGTCCGGGAAGTTTTCCTTGATCGGCACCGGGTCCACCTTCACGTTCTCAAGTCTGGATAGGTGATCCGCTACCACGTTCTCAACTCCCTTCTTGTCCCGGATTTCCACATCAAATTCCTGCATTAGTAGTACCCACCTCAACAGTCTCGGTTTTGCGTCCTTCTTGTCCAGCAGGTATTTCAGAGCACTATGGTCGGTAAAAACGATAACTTTTGACCCGACCAAGTACGGCCTGAATTTATCCAGGGCATATACCACAGCCAGCAGTTCCTTCTCTGTCGTGCCATAGTTGAGCTGGGCATCGTTGAGTACCCGGCTCGCATAATAAATGACGTGGCATACCTTATCCTTTCGCTGGCCCAAAACTGCCCCGACTGCGTAGTCGCTGGCGTCACACATCAGCTCAAACGGGAATGACCAATCTGGCGTGGTTATAACCGGGGCTGTGGTCAGCTTCTCTTTCAGGTGGTCAAAAGCTTGCCGACATGCTGCGTTGAAATCAAAGGGTACGTCTTTTCCGAGTAACGCGCAAAGTGGCTTTGTGATCTTGGAAAAGTCCTTGATGAATCTTCGGTAAAATCCTGCATGTCCCAGAAAACTTTTGATCGCCCTTACGTTCGTCGGGTATGGAAGCTGCTTTATCACCTCGATCTTAGCCCTGTCCACCTCGAGTCCCTTGCTGGAAATTCTGTGACCCAGCACGATCCCCTCGGTGACCATAAAGTGACACTTTTCCCAATTGAGCACCAAATTCGCCTTCTTGCATCGGATCAGAACCTGGCCCAAATGGAACAGGCAGTCATCGAAACTGTCCCCGAAGAGTGAAAAGTCGTCCATGAAGACCTCCAGATTTTTCTCGATCATGTCGGAAAAAATCGCCATCATACATCTCTGGAACGTGGCAGGAGCATTACACAACCCGAACGGCATGCGCCGAAACGCGAATGTACCGTACGGGCAGGTAAACGTCGTCTTTTCCTGATCCTCCGGGGCTATGCAAATCTGGTTGTACCCGGAGTACCCGTCCAGAAAACAGTAGTAGGCGTGATGGGCGAGCCGGTCCAGCATCTGGTCCATGAATGGCAGCGGGAAGTGGTCTTTCGGTGTTGCAACGTTTAGCCTCCGATAGTCCATGCAGATCCGCCAGCCCGTAACGGTGCGCTGCGCAATCTGCTCCTGATCGTTATTCTGCACCACCGTAATACCTCCCTTCTTGGGCACGCACTGGACCGGGCTGATCCACGTGCTGTCCGATATGGGGTAGATGATTCCCGCTTCCAGCCACTTCATGACCTCATTTCGCACAACGTCCTTCATGTTCGGGTTCAGTCTCCGCTGGGGCTGAATCACCGGTTTCTTGCCTTCTTCAATTCGGATCTTGTGCATGCAGTAGGAGGGGCTGATCCCCTTGATATCTGCAATCGTCCAGGCGATTGCTTCCTTATGCTCTCGCAATACTTCCAGCAGTTTCTGCTCCTGTTCCTGAGATAAACGAGACGAAACAATTACGGGCAGAGTACTATTTTCACCAATATACGCATACCTGAGATGGCTCGGGAGCGGTTTCAGCTCCAGTGCGGGTGGTTCCTTGAGTGACGGGACCAGAATCATCTTTTGCCCGCCGTCTTCGTCCCGGTGCAAAGTGGTCCAGTCTTCGGCTCTCATGGCGTGCTCGCACCGAGTCTTCTCTTTTTCTTCCCTGTACATGCTGTCAATCTCTTCCCACAATTGGTCCATCTCCTCGTTTTCCCAGCCTTCGTCCACCACATCGATAGCAAAGATGTCCTCGTGGTCGTAGTAATTTGGCAGTTGCAGATTTTTGAAAACGTTGAATTTCACTTTTTCCTCGTTAATCTGCATGGTCAGCTCCCCGCTCTTACAGTTTATCATTGCTTCGCCCGTGGCCAAAAACGGCCTGCCAAGTATGAGCGGTACCTCCCCTGCCTCCATGTCCAGGATGACGAAATCTGCCGGAAAAATAAGCTCGCCGACCTTGACCAGAATATCCTCGATAACCCCGTAGGCCTGTTTCACGGACCTGTCAGCCATCTGCAGCATGATTCTGGTAAGTCGGGGTTCACCAACTTTCAAACTTTTGAAAATCGTCAATGGCATCAGGTTGATGCTGGCCCCTAGGTCACACAGAGCCTTTCCTGTGTAAGCGTTACCTAGGGTGACCGGTATGACGAAACTTCCAGGATCCTTTCTCTTCCTCGGTAGCCCATTCTTCACACAATTGCTCACTTCTGCCGTCAGGTTTATGGTCTCGAAATCGCTCATTCGCCTCCTCCCATAGAAGATGTCCTTGAGGAATTTGGCGTAAGTGGGCATCTTAGCCAAAGCCTCAGCAAAAGGTATGTTAATCTGCAGCTGCTTGAACATCTCGAGAAACCTGGCGTAGTCCTTGCTGTCATCCCTCTTTCGTGTTCGCAAGGGGTACGGGACCTCCTTGGAGACGGGTACAGTTTCTGCACCTATCTCGTTCTGCACTGCATCCTGCTCAACCGAGCCCTTCGGCTGGGGGCGGTCGACTGTGCTGTTATCCTGGCCCGACAAGTTGCGTTCTACTTCTTTTGAATTTTTTGCACGTGCGTGGCTGGGATACGGTGGATCCTGCAGTGCCAATCCACTCCGAGTGGAGATAGCATTGATCTGAGCCCGTGGATTATTTACTGTGTTCGAGGGTAGGTTTCCTGGCTGTCTCTCCGTTAGCTGCTGTGCTAACTGCCCCACCTGTACTTCCAAAGCGCGCAGTGACGTTTTGGTTGTCTGCATATCTGCCGTCAAGGTGTCCATGTGCTTGAACCGGGATTCCATAGTCTGGAACATGGACTTGATCTCTTTCATCTGAGCGTCGTACTGCTGTGCTGACGGGACTGACTGAGCCTGCTGGGCCGGGGCAGCCTGCTGAGCTGGTGGCCTGTGCTGGAATCCCGGTGCATAAACTGCTGCGTTCGGGTTTCCGTACCGAAACCCGGGATGGTCTCTCGTACCCGGTCGGTACCGGCTCGGGTCCCACTGCTGCTGTACGTAGTTGGTATCTTCAGTCCTTAGCTCCTCAATGGCTGTGTCCAGATCCGGTTCCTCGACTGCTGCAACAGTCTTCTTATCCGAGTAGACTTTCTTGACCAAGTCGTGAACGATCTTGGCCAGGTTGTCTATCCGGTCGTCCTCTGCAGGTTCGGCTCTAGCCGCCATCCTACGATCGTCAAACAGTCGGGTGTCCTGCTTGGCCAACTGCTTCATCAGGTCATACGCACCTTCTTTGTCCATGTGATACAAGAAGTTTCCTCCGGCCTCTCTGTCAATCCTGTCGGCGTTCTCCCTGTCTAGGGCATGGTAGAAAACCTGCAGGATTTTCGCATCTCCAAAACCGTGGTTCGGGCACCGTTTGACCAATCTCATGAGCCTGTCCCATGCGTCCACCACCGTCTCCCCCATCTTCTGTCTGAATGACAGGATCTCGCTCTGTAACTGTATGACTCGGGAGGCGGGATAGAACTTTGCCAGAAAATCCGTGACACACTCCTCCCATGTGGTGATGGATCGGGGTGGTCGGGATTCGAGCCAGTCCTTGGCTACTCCATAAAGACAGTATGGGAATAAGATCAACATGAGTGCCTCTGCTTCTACCCCCTTGTATCTGAACTTGTTGCAGTAATATTCGAATTTCCCGATAAAATCGTTCGGGTCCTCGTCGGCCCTGCCATGAAACGGGCAGAGAGTTTGTACCGTCTGGATGGTGGATGGTTTGATGTCAAAGTGTTCGGCGGTGATCTCGGGCACCACAATAGCTCGCTCATGCCCCCCGGTGGGGACTTCGAAATTTTCCACCAACGCCTTCCCAGATCGGTTATATGTTCTCTGGTTGCTTCGGGCAGCAAGCCCCGCTGTGACAAGCTCCTCAATGTACCGCGCCATCTGGGCTGGGGTACGTGTCTCTCGTTCCTGTCCACCGGCTTCGGTGTTCTCGGGTGGATCTCTCTGGTTGGTTGCCATCCTGCTTTCTCGGTTTCTGCGGTTCTGTTCGGTATACAGTTTTTCCGGGTTGTCGAGTGGTGTCACCAAATCGCGAGGCAATCTGGGCATCAACTAAACAGTCCTGAAAACGCAGATTCGAAAACGCAGTGAGATAAAAAAAAGAAAAATAACGAAACTGAAAATAAATAAAAACTCAGAAAACTAATTCTGACTACTAAATAGACCCTAAAAAGTCCCCGGCAACGGCGCCAAAAACTTGATGCGCAAACTAACGTGCTATCGCAAGTGTACGAATCTTGTAGTACCGGGTGCAATTAGACTCGGATTATCGTTCCCACGAGGACTGTTTCGGGTTTACTTACGTTGTCAGTTTCGGTTTTCCAAGAGTAGTAACCAGGAGGAGTAGGTTGTGATTATAGCGACTAAACTAAAAACAGAATTTAAAAACGTAATTATTTTTTGTGACGTTTTCTGAAATAAGCTGATTTGGTTGTAACGATATTAGATGAAGACTAGGTTCCAGGATCCCCTAGGGTTTCTACAGATTTTAGCTTTACGTTCGATTATGAAAACACTCAGCAGTTTCGATATCTGTGCAACGTACCAGTTGTGCAGTGACTTTTCAGATTCCACACGTAATCCCGATCCTGCAGACTTTCGGATTCTTGTTAAGCTGCCTAAGTCTGCAGTCTCGGTCTTATCCTGTTAGGGTTTCTAACCTGTCCGAATGGCCCGGGTAAAATTCTCTAACAGTTGGTCTCACGTTTTTCGATGCTAGCCCTATCTCCCTTTCTCTGGTCGGTCTATCAGGGTAAGGTACTAAATCCCGGTTTTTCTTCCTAACCCTAACTTGACGTTTTCACCTACAAGCTCGGGTCTATAGCAATCCTGGGTGATCAATCCTATCATGCATATACGATAATAATCAAACCAGAATAACAGATACAACTTGCTGAATTAAGACAATCATCATGAATCCATAAACGTAGTAATCATAAAATCTGAGTACGAAACCCTAGGTTCACCGAGAACCTAGGTGAAAAGTTTAGCTACGACTAGACATAGTACAAAACGCAGTTTCTGAATATAAAGAGAGAGAACGAAATCAAACTAAGTCTTCGAATCTCGAATCGCGCTTTCGTGCTCTCCGTGAATGCTTTGACTTGTCCTTCGGTTGTGCTGAGAATTGTGCTGTGTCTCCGTGATTGTCCTCAAAACGAGTCTGGACGAGTCTTTAAATAGTGCTGTTTCCTGAAAACGCTTGTGCTCGAAATTACGGAATCTGCCATCGGTCCACCGTCTTTGACCAAAAGTCAAAACTGGCTGCGTATATACGCAGGGGTTGCGTATATACGCAACCAGGGCCCAACCAACATCCCCCACCACCCTCACTGCCTGCGTATATACGCAGGCCGTGGGGGTAGGTGGGGCCCACTTGGTCCTCTGGTGGGCCAGGTCTGGTCCCCTGGGTCCCACTCTTCTGCCTGACGCTCCCGGTTTGCCTCTTCGGTGTACTTCTGCTTTTCCGTGTTTCCGTCGTGTCCCGGTCTTGTGCACGCTTCCCGAGACGGTTCCGGCTTGGTCCCGGCACGCTACCCGATGCACTTCCCGAACCTGTTCCTGAAAAGGCAACACGAACGAAAACCCGCGATCATATCCAAATATAGCAAGAATTAAGCAGAAATCCAGCAAATACAAATAAACGTCTCGTTCTAGATTCCCGGGGCATTCTAAGGCATTTTCCGGCAAAAACCGCTAATTCCGACACAAATACTCGTGAAATCAGGCTAAAAGATAACCCCTAATTGGGCGTTATCATTAACACTAGGGTATTGCCCGTGCCCGAGGGCACTATCCCAAATTAGACGGGCATATCTCTTTATATTTGAACGATTTAACATGTGTTAGTTCAACTGTAATATAGCCGTTGAACACTACAAATACAATTAACTTTTGTCTGACACCACAAATGTTAGACAAATATGTACGCTTAATTATAACTTTTAAAGAGATGAATATACTTGATCATGCTAATAATGTACAATGCCATATCAACCATAATTTAGAGCTTTAAATGATATATACTTCATGATAACGTAAAATTAAAAAATTCGCCATGACTCGTCCCAATTTAGAGAATTCCGCAACCTGTAACGACAACTTAACTTAATCATATCATACTGTACACATCAAACTGCAACCATCTAATTTCATCAATATTAAAAGTTCCACTCTTAGATACAAAAAGGCATACAGGTTTCCAATCTTATATACAAAATAAATGACATTTGTTTGTATGCCAACAAAGTTTGCTACAACTTGTGTCAGCGGCAACTGTGGCACGAGCTTTCTCGTGACAGAATTGTATCTCAATCGATCGACGGAATTTTAGGGTTATTTTTTGAAATTATTCGATCAAACTTTTGTCTTCCTTGTTGCCCAAGCATGGTTGTTCCCATATGGATGTTTCCATATAATTTGTCTCCATAATTGAAAAACTCCTTTTTCAACTATGTGACCATGAACCCTAATTTTCAAGAACCCAATTACTCACATCCTATGTGTTCAAACTCACCAATTCAAACATCCAATGTTAAATTAGATCTTGTTTGTATTGAATCAAATTCAATTTGTATCTACTACGCCAATTAATTTCAGTTTTCGCGTAACATGAATATAACGGTGTATAAACTGAAATCGTAACACATAAAATCATGTTATGAACTACGACCTGTGGCTCTGATACCACTGTTGGCTTTTGACGTAGGTAACGCAGCGGAATAACAAAAATTTAATTCCTACTCAAAGCCCACCAAGGATCACATGAAGAGACATTCATAACATGATGAAGGACTTAGAATATGTGTACCTTTTGGTTCGGGAGATCACACGAAGAATATTGTCCTCGTTTCTACGGTTGATCCACGTCTAGAGGTGAGATCTAGATTCTTCCTTCTCCTAGTGCTAGCTTGGACCGGAGGAAGAGGGAAGAACGAATCACGCAACAAGGACAAGAGAGGGGTTCGGCCCTCTCTTGTGGCCGAAGGGTAGGGGACGGAATAGGGTGGCTTCGGCCTCCTTAGCTTGTCTCTTGCTCTCTATTTTGCTCATCTCCCACTCACTTATGTTATAAGCATTAGTTGTGGGAAGGAAGCTAGAGCATCATTTATATAGTCCAACAACTCCTTGTTAACTACATAAAGGCTCTTCCTAGTTTTCTACATGAACTTGGATTAGTCCCTTCATTGCATATTAATCCTACTAAGTTTGCAAGGTGTTGCAAAGTGATCTTTGTAATTAATCCCAAATCTAACTCAACTCTATCTGACATGTGACCCCATAGGTTTCTACTTCGTTGGTAGTAACTAATTACTAACATGGAGCAGTGTCTAGCAACACATCCATGCACCCAACTAATAGAACAAGTCAGTGATCATGACAAACCTTTGTGCCCAATATCACATATTGCACTATCCCTTTGTCTCCATATATGGATTGGACACGAGACATAAATAGTCACACTCGTATATCCAATCCATAGTTCCTCGATCTTGGGAATATGCTTATGCAAGCAGATAACATCAATATCTCAATATTGATTTATCTGAGTCTGGCCAGACATTCAATAAGCCTCATCCCTCGAGTGGTCGTGGATATTTGCTCCAATTATGTGGGAGGGACAAATCCTCTCTACATCACTACGATATCTAAGCTTGCTTCCTATCATGCCCGATAACTACCTTTATAGTTACCCAGTTACGGTATAACGTTTGATAATATCAAAGCACAATATTTCACAACTAGAGTATCTAGTGAATTCAAGTCTAAGGAATGCAATTATATTAGCACTACGAGAAGCGATTGTGACTTTAACATAATCTAATGTATCCTTCTCGTTGTGGGTCAATCCAGTATGCTATTACTCCTAATGCATACCCATGTGTTAGACTTGATTTCTCCATATTAATCGACACACATACTAGTCTATATTTGATCGTCCTATTAATCAATATAATGGATTAGAGATATTGAAGATAAACAACACATTGTATCTAAAGACTTCATCATATTAAATATCACGATAAATAATAAATGAATATTCTAGCCAATAACATTGTTCATACTAAATATTGGATTGCCTCTAGGGCACCTATTCAAACAGTCTCCCACTTGCACTAGAGCCAATCTGGTGCATTTCGTATGCCTATAGATCTGGCGTGCCCTTCATGCTTTCGCTGCGCAAGAGGTTTTGTGAGCGGATCTGAAAAATTGTCATCCGTTGGTATCTTGCACATCTTCACATCTCCTCGATTGATCATATCACGAATAAGATGGAATACATGACTCTATAAGCTATAAAAATCATAAGTGGCATCACATGCCCCTCATGCTCTCTTACCGCTCTAAAAACTTAACTAGCTAACTTATCTCCAAATCAACTCAGATAATCCAAATTTGTACACCATTGCACAGGTCCAGGGACCTCAAGTCTGATCCTCCGACACCGCACCGACAAATTTAATTGCATATACTTTCGTTTTAAAAACAACATTAAGATCCATATCACGGAATCGCGTAGTCCACCAAGAGCAAAGCTAACATTTAGCCCAATTCATTCCAATGGTTCATCTGCCCTCTAGCACTTTTTCGGGAGATTGACTCCTTTGCTCAAGTACCATAACATCCTCATAGTTACTTTGAGCAACTACCTCTGCAGCAGGAACAATGGCACTTCTTTAGAAGTCATGCCTGTTAGCATAAGTTATAGGAGGAGAGATGAGCTGAACCTCGCACAGCAAGGGGTCATAAGGATCCAGATCACCTACGCCTTCAAAAGTCCGAGGAATTATGAGGCCAAGCTCATTGTTGGCTGAATCAGTAGCAGGATTACCAACACCTGCCTCACTAGTGGTCAAGCTCACAACAGGAGCATCAACAATCATGCCTCGCGCAGCAGCATGCCCACTTGAAGCAGCAGCAGGCTCATTCCAGGCAACACCACCTGCAGGATGAATCGGGATAAGTCATTGAGGTAATATGATTTATGAATTATTCATTATGTTCTGCTCTATATCTAGATCAAAAGCGAGCACCTCCACACTCATGTGGGATTGCAACTCCAACACCATATGCTACAGATGCAACACCATATGCTACAGATGCAACACCACATGCTACAGATGTTTCCTCATTTATCACATCCTTAAGGTGTGCATGACCTGGCGTCATGTGAAAACTTGTTACAATACGGAATGACTTGTTAATGTTATTTGCAAACATTGTTCAAATGCTTACCTGAGGGTTCGCCACACTTGCCCACTAACCATAGGTGAATGTCATGTTTAGATACACCATGCTTTAATGCACCGAAGATTACCTCTTGGTAAGTTACAGCAAGGTTAAAAATCGTACCTTCTTCACCACCTGCGATTTCCTCGAAATCATGTTGCGCTTGTTCTAGAGCAGCCACGCTCATGCTGCCATCACGTTGCTCTTACAGAATTCTCCTTTTAACCGCTTCCACATCATCTTCCTTGCGTTTCCTTCGTCTCTCTTCTGCCTCAGCAGCCATCTTCTTGGACTCCTCGGTTATGGCCGAATCTATTGGTTCACTTAACGCATCTGGGCAAGAGCCCTTTGTCCTTCTACGTTCCATGGCCAAAAGGCCACTGATGGGATCAGCATCATCGACTGTTAAGAGAGAATTTGTTAAAACAACGTTATTGTTGAAAATTTTGATTGAAAGAAGTAAGCTCACTCAATTACCTTCTGAACTTTCTTGCCCCTCTTCTTCTTCTCTCTCTTATTCCTCTCTTTCTTCTTCTCTTTATTCTCTATCTTCCTCCTCCTGGTCATATGGGATAAAATCTTCAACTACAAGTTCCTTTCGAGACTTGCTGCGCAGGCGACCTTTACCTTTACCTTTTGGAGCAGGAGCTTCTGAGGGCGGCGAAGCTGGAGCTTCCCTGGCGGTAAAGAAATCACGATTGAATTTTGCTTTTGCCTCTTAGCCCTTGGAGCAACATCTGCGTCCACTGCAACACTCTCGCTTATCAGGGAGCGGGTGAATACATCCATCTCCTGACGCAGAAAAGCCTCCACTTTAGGATCCATCTTTATAGTCAAAGAGATGACCTTACTCCTTTTCGCATGAAGGATAGCATCAACCAGTGCAGTACAACGGTCTCCAGATGCAAACCTCCTCAAGCAGCATTGAAAGGAGGAAATTTATGTAAGACATCGCACACGAAACAGATGCATTTCAAGGAGGACAAAGAGGTGATATTTACCTTAGCGAAAGATTCACTGTACTCAATCATACTTTGAAGTCCTTCCTTGACAGCGGCCACCTTCTCAGAAAGGATCAAGTTGGCACATAGGTGATTTTCATTGTCAAGCAAAGAATAAAAACCATAGGCAGAGGCATCCAAGCTGCAGAATTGACGAAATGGGAAGGAACTCCTTCTAATAGAGGGAGCCTTGCTGATGCGCGGTGAAGCAGATTTTGCAAACCTTGACAGCTGAGTATTCCAGAAGGAGATCCAGCTTTTGGTAGGCCGACCCTCGCACTTCCCTGAAGGTTGATCGAATGGCAGATTAGCAAGCAGAGCAGACTTACACTTTGGTATCAGTAGTCGCCTGTAGCAACCTCTACGCACTGAATTAGTCCATAGGGAAGGTGCCACTATGTCATAGCCTAGATGGGGGCATACGCAAGTGGGATCAACATCAACTGTGATCCGCTCATACTTGGGCGATATCTCAGTAATGTGCTCAGCAAGAGCGGGCAGTGAGCCTCTCAAACACCAACAAACAAACTCCCTGAAATAGCTAGGCCTTTTGATGAGGCCGCCCTTAGAAATATGGCCACCTTCAGATGGGTACATATGCGAGTAAAATCGCACATCTTCAATGCGAGTGGCATAAGGTCTGGCAACAAACTTGGATCGATCATCGCAGATCAAACTCCATGCACACTTAGGATCCTTTGTCTTATACCACCATGAGACCCTCCCACACCGAAGTGCGTTCTGAGCACCAGGAACATTCCATGATCTGGCTCTTGAAGGAGTAGGAGCATAGGAAGGCCACCTTTCAAAAACCCACATGGTGAGGAAAGAAATGTTGAAAAAAGTCAGAACATCAAGTCGCCCGCGCCACTCTTCCACTGCAACCACAAGCTGGTCTAATCGATGGTAAAGGGTTCCCAACACCAGAGGCCCGAGTGCGACGTTATAGCCTAAGGATAGGCGAACAACAATAGGCAAAACTTGATAAAAGACTCCATCATGAGGATGAACATCGATCAAGTACCGCGAAAGCCAAATACAAAGAAAGCCACACAAGGTCCAGCTATACCCTTTGCCTTCTACATAATTCTTCGCCTTGGGATCCTTCTTCAATAGCTCTTTAGTGATCTTGCTATTTGCATAATCACGGAAGAAGTACTGCACCCACTTGCCCCAAGTATTGTTCGCAGAGGTATCAACTAGTTGGAATTTTGGAAGGGCTTCCGCAGATGTCCAGCGAGTAGAAATCTTCTTGACCTCCGCAATGCATTCGATCATCTGCTCATATAGAGCAAGCTCTTCATCAGTCTCAAGTGCAGCCAAAGGATCGACCTCGCCCATGGGAGGAAGGTCATATAGCATGTGCACGTCCTCCAAGGTGGGGGTTGCCTCGAACTCAGCAAAAATGAAATGTATGGGTTATGGGTGTGTACCTGAAAAAGAGATTCAGGAGCATAATTTGTCCAGCTTTACAGCAGCACCCTTCGTAGCCCTGATGGCTTAATAGACCCCAACATGGGTCAGACTGACGGCATGATATGTCAATATATGGTCAGTCCACTCATCCATCAATCCAGCTTATTCACGAAAGCTTGTGTCAAGATTTCAGTATGTGGATAGAATCCATTTTCAAGACCCAATCTGACCACATCCTTGGCATCAATTAAGTCTAACTCTGCTCGACTAGGTGGACGGTTTAGCAATAACAGGTCTTCAGAAACAGGGTCAGGCAAATTCTTTAACTTTGTTATGGCATGGTAATAGTCTTCACCACCCAGGTAAGGAGCTTTCTTCCACAAAGACTTGGGAAGATCAGGAATTTCATCAGCTTCCTTCACGGATTTAGTTGCCTTTGTTCTGGCAATTTCTATAGCAAAGAAAAAAGGGGGAAGAAATATATCCACTTTTAGATTTGACGTAAGCAGAAGTTCAAGAACAAATTTCAAGCAAATTTACAAGTTTTGGATACTTGAAGAACTGTCTACTTAGGTTTAAGAGTTCCAAGTTTCTGGGTTTTAAGTTGGTTTCATATCAGCCTCAATTTTGGCAATTACAAGCTCTGGGTTCCAGTTCCTTGGGTTCAGAATTCCAAGATACCATTGTTTCAAAGTTTCAATCTTTTAGGGTTTAAGAACCTTTTTGACAGTTACAAGCAATGGTGGGTCTTTGAATGTTTCTGGATTTCAGATTCAACAGAAAAAGGCATGACAAGAGAAGCATTAATCAAAAATCAGGCGAACCGACCTTGTGCTGTTGAAGCAATTTGAAGGAGACGATTTGCCAAGAAGAACCGGTGATTGATTATCGGGATTTGCTCTCGGAGATTCTCACTAACCATTCACTCTAGAGAGAAGCAGTAGCTTGCAAAAATGGAGTATGAGGAGTATTTATTCAAATCTGCTGAAGAGTCGCGTCCGTTCAGTTGTTGAATCGCAACAGTCACCGCCGAATCGCGCAATCACAGGCCTCTGCTGATGTCACGGCTAAAAACCCTAGAGGAGCAGAAGGCACGACTCTAGGGATTCTAGGTCATAATGACACGCACGGGGGCTGATTTCTTGGACATTTGAATTGGTGCGTAGCTACAACGCGCGCGTTAGTTTTTGCGCATTGAAGTCCATCAGATAAGTGTCACCACGCGCAAAAAGGGGGCTAATGTAGATAGTGTGTTCTAGGCATATGAGTCAGCTTACACGTGGCAGACATCTAGCACATCTCGTGGTGCTCCCGTAGTACATGAGCATTACCCATGCTTATCCATATGGGGGATGCGAGACAGGGACCCTCGCATATCATTCCACACGGGACTTGTAGGGACTTAGTGGTTTGGAGGTTAGAGTAAGATCTGTCGCGCGCGAGCGACAACCAAGCCCGCGCGCGACCCTTGGTAACTGATTTGAGAGATTTATGGCCACGTGTCCCATAAACCCGGTCAACGTCATAACGGTTTCGGTATACGCGGACGAAGTGCGTAACGGTCCCTACATATGCGGTCGAACGTGCCGTTATGGTTGAGGTAATTAAGCCGCCATTAATGAGCGCATTAACCCACTACAACGGTCACATTCCTACTATATTTAGGATCGTTAACCCTTCATTGCGATCATCTAACTACGCGGAAGCTCTGGCCATTTTCATACTGTTTCTCTCTCTCTCTCAGTTACCATCGTTGTGCTCTCTCCCTACTCACAACCTACACTCCCTATGTTTCTATTCTCTACCCCTGGTGTACACTTGGATCTTCCTCAAAGGATCCTTCTGTATACAACACTCAAGTGACACCTCCAAGATTTAGTAAAAATTAAGCATTAACAACGCCAATGGTGTAGCATAATTATGACATCCCAGACTTGATAAACTATATCCTCCAGGGCATAAGCTGTCTTTTGCCACACATACTTCTCAACCACAACATACATATCATTCATTATCGACAATACATGACTCTATAAGCTATGCAAATCATAAGAGGCATCACATGCTCGTCATGCTCTTTTACTGCTCTAAAAACTCAACTATCTAACTTATCTCCAGATCAACTCAGATAATCCAAATTTGTACACCACTGCACAGATCCAGGGACCTCAAGTCCGATCCTCCGACACCGCACCGACAATTCCAATTGCATATCTCGTTTGAAAAATAACGTTAAGCTTCCATATCACAAAATTACGTAGTCCACCAAGAAAAATGCTAACATTTGGGCCACCTGTCGTTCATTCAGATGGTTCATCTGCCGTCTGGCACTTTTTCGGGACTTCGAATCAGCCTTTGATCTACATTCGGCTCCAGGGCCAATGAACTCACCGCACACCACACACTCACCCTATTCAGTATGTGTTTGTTCAGCTTCACAATCTTGAAAGATAAAGCGTCTCAATTGAGTCAGAGTCGTGTGTATCAGTTACTGATATCGTTAAGGGTTTCATTGTCAAGTTCATAAATGCGAGGGCCTATACAGCATATAATCAAAATCTCGATTTCCCTGGTACAGAAGTATTTTTAGCCTCCCCGAGAAAAAAGGAACGCTCGATCGCATCTCCTTCTCCACTGCTCAAATCTCTCCTCCTCCTCCTACATACTCTCCGATCTCAAACCCTAACCACCGATGGCGTCTCCTCCAACGTTACCGGTCTCCAACAACCAATCCTCCGCCGTCGCCGGCGGCGGAAACCAGTCCCAGCCGCCGATCGGCACACCAGCCTTCCGCGCCTTCATTTCCCGCCTCTCCTCCTCCGTCCGGCAGAGCCTCGCCCACCGCCGCCCCTGGTACGAGCTCGTCGACCGCTCCTCCCTCGCCCGCCCCGACTCCGTCTCCGACGCCGCCCACCGCATCCGCCGCAACTTCTCCTACTTCCGCGTCAACTACATCGCCGTGATCTCTCTCGTCCTCGCAATCTCCCTCCTCTCTCACCCGATCTCCTTAATCGTCCTCCTCGCACTCCTCGCCTCCTGGCTCTTCCTCTACCTCTTCCGCCCAGCGGATCAGCCTCTCGTCCTCCTCGGCCGGACTTTCTCCGATCGCGAAACCCTAGGTGTCCTCCTCGTCACTACTATTATCGTCGTGTTTCTCACCAGCGTCGGATCTCTCTTAATTACCGCTCTCCTAGTCGGATTAGCGATTGTTTGCGCTCACGGCGCGTTCAAAGTGCCGGAGGATTTGTTCCTCGACGAGCAGGAGCCGGCGGGCGGCGGTTTCCTCTCGTTCCTTGGTGGCGCCGCTAGCTCCGCCGCTGCAGCTGCGGCTCCGGCCGTCGTTGCTTCGCGTGTATGATGGAGAGAAGGCAGTGGATCTGGTCCAGATTGATGTGAATTGTGAGGGTAAATGTGTCTTTCCTTGAGATACATCAATTTGGGGATTTTGCAGTGACTGATTAGGGTTATATCTGTTGTGTATCTAGATTTGATCTGTAATCTTGTTAGATCTGCAATTATTTTGCCTTCAATTTTAGCACAAATTGTCATGTATTATCCGAAATTCATTGTTTAAGATAGCTATTCAATATCAAATTTATGAAAACATATATTCTATCATGTTAATTTCCCTAAATCTGTCTATTGTCTGCCTCATTTCATACGCTTGTGTGCATTTTTTGCTCGCGATATTGTTGTTGTTCATGTTTGTCAAATCGAGAGTGAATTTGAATTAATCTCCACTTCCAGTAATTTTATGCAGAGAAGATAACATACTTTCTAAAATGATAACATACCCATTAGGTGTTTGCGCACATAAAAAAAGAAAATAAATAGAACAATGATCATAGAGAAAGGTTTGTAGATAAGGAAACTACCTAAAGATACCAAGGAGAAAAATGTAACAGACAAAAATATTTAGAAATTATTTCTTAGACCGGCTCTGAGTTGGTTACACCTGTTACTGAATCGATCGATGGTTAATCATACAAATTGTTCTGAATCGCAAATTTGGTATCTTGAATTGGGATTCAGATTAATTTTTGTGCACTTAAGATTCATGTAGGGATTCACACCATCGCATAGCTGAATCGCATCAAATCGTAGGATCCAAATCGTGAGTCGTAAGATTCTAACAACTAAGTTGGTACTTTTCTGTGCTGAAAGGCATTTGTCTTCATCTGTTTTGTCGAATGCTGAGGCACCTATGTTATATTTTGTTCCTAAATAGTTCCATGCTTTTATCTCTGTCTTCCATTATTACGCTTCTTGGTGCTTTTCATTCGTGTTCATTTGAAATGTCACATACAGGTCCTTTTGCCGCTGAAATAATATTTAGAGAAACATGTGTTGGCGCGGAAAATGATTTTCCACGTATTTGAATGCTAGTTTACTGCCATGGTTCGTCCCTATGTTACCACAAATCCGCCATACCCTAGAGAATTTCAAGTCGCACGGTCAACACAACACTCTTGTTTATAAATGCACTTTGGCGAGTTATGCTATTACCTTAACTCTAAACTCAATGGTCCTATTCTGTTAGCTTAAAAATATTTCCCTGCATTAAGGATCTGTTTGAAATGTCCCAGTAACAAAGGATAGGAAAGGAATCATACGATGTTTATATATCTGGATATAATGTATAAACTCCATACAGTGGTTTGGTCTAGATCCCATTTGGAAATAACACAGAGGTTAGGTTTATGTTTCCAATTGTATGTCGCTCACGCGTAGTTTGTGAGGATGTGCCAATCCTGAGTGGTTCAAAATCGTGGCTTCACCTGGCTTTTCCCGTAACCCTTGAGAGTAGATATGTTTCCGAACTCAACCCAGGACGCATGATTGCATTTTTAGAAGCCATTTTCTCTGTGTGTATCTGAGTGTGTGCTTTGAAGGTGGATGGATCAACGCATACTCATGGAAGTGGACAGTTCTAACTAACACATCCCAGTAATTGACCTTAGCATCAAATGTATATTTCTTTTTGAATCCAGATCAGCTTTCAATTTTGTATCCATCGCGTAGCGTATAATGAAGTTCTATCACGTTTGGTAAAGAAGAAGGATTAGGTATCTTTACCCTTGAACACATGTTACTGTTTTTAAAGCAAAGTGATATTAATAGAACCCAATAAGCGACGTCTTAATGTGCTATACACATCTAAAAACACCAGTCTTCATTCCATATTCTTACAGAGTAATAAAGCTCAGTAACAACTTACACACCTTGGTTGATGAGTGTATCAAATGGTATGGTTGACACCATGTATGGCCAATACTGATTGTGACCTGTTTCTTCATATCAGTGGTCAAGTTGTTCTGTCATACTTGTTGATGAGGCTGCGGTTGAAAAAATGTCGGGGATGGAACAGTTTGACGAGGAACATACATATATGTTGAGAGTACTGACTGGAATACCAGTGGCAACATATGAGAAAGGAATATTACGCTTTCCTATTGTTTTTATATGATTATGATTTGAGTTACTTCAAGTTTGATAAGTGACAGTGGTCAGGAAAGTAGTGGTCGATTCTCTTGTTCTTCTGATTTCTCTAGCAGCCCCAGTTTTTTTTTTTCCTCGATAAGTGACAGGAGCTGGCCTCCCGTTTCTCCTTCTTTTTCTAGTTCAGTGACATGCTTTTTTTTTTTCACCAACAATGAAAGAAACACATTAATAAAGGAAAACGATTACAAAGAGAAAATTGGCATACCCTGAAAAGAGAACGAAACTTGAAAAATAAACCTAAACCTCAAAAAGCAACTAGAACTCTAGTTGGTTAAGCTCAAAGGCACCCGCTAACAAACCTAATAAAAAAAACTGGCCCAACAGACATCAAGAGTCTCCTATGCCTACAATACTAAGCTAAAAGCCCAAACAACAGCCCCTCTAGACCTGAGCCCAAAAACATGTCCTACAAGGCCCAAACCCACAAACAAGCCCAACAAAACCCTAGATCTTGGACGGCGGCGGACGGCGACCACGGACGGCTGCAGCGTGATAACTCACGGCGGCGGAACAGCCCCTCGCAACACTCGTAACCCATGGGGGGAGGGACTCCTATGCTACATCGATCAAGGAGAGGTCGTTCTTCTCCGAAAACCGGCGTGTCAACCGGGGGAGGGGGGGGGGGGGAGGGGGAGAAGAAGCAACAACCCTTGACCGGTGCAGCAACCATGGACCACTGGAGGACTTGGGCAGGAGAGAGGAGGGGAGGGGGAAGGGAGGGAGATGGGTGCCAGCTGGAGACGGTGGCGACTGGCGGCACGACATAGCACGCTGGTGGGCGGCGACGGACAACGACAACGAGGCGGCGAGGCCCTGAAATGGCTTGCTAAGTACTGAGGCGGCGGGGTAGTTGGAATGTCCGCGGAGATCCCTTAAAAGGGGAGAGCGAGGCGAAAAGGAAGAGCTCGACCGGCGGCGCACCAGATCTGAAGAAGTCCGACCGGAGGAGGCTTGGCATGGGTCAGAGACAAAGTACGGGGGAGGACAGCTCCTCTATTTCGGAGCTGCCGCTGGAGGGGAGGCTTTGGGGAGGCTAGGGTTTGCAAAGAAATTTTAGAGAGAGATAGTGACAGTGCTTGTTGAGTGTTCAGATTCTTGCTTTTGCTCTCACTTTTGAGTTACGAGATGTCAATTTTTGAGGGATTTTGGCGCGAACTAGGTGATACCCCTGTGATCTGGTGTAGCTCATCGTGCAGGAAACATGGCATCGTTATATTATTGAAATTTTAAGCTGGAACCAAACCGGCTCCTAACATGCATGGATTATTTCAAGTAGTAACCCAAAATCTTGTCCCGTTCGAGGATGTTGCAAAGCACCATGGTATTTTGGAGGTTAAGTGCAGCTAATAACATGGTCAAATCAGCCGAAACGAAGTATTGTTTTTTTTATCTAGCCTATTGGTCTTTCTTCTGTTACTACTTCCTCCGTTTCACCAGGTTCAAGGATGGTGTTCTACAATCTAAAATATCAATAATAGTTTAATTATGATTCTCGATATTAGGATAATCCAGGATAAATGCAAAGCTAACGGTAAATTAGAAGGGCCACATTCCTAACATAAACCTAGATTTGCCGTAAATAGGTCACCTAATTGTAGCATGTTTGCTACAGTAGATATTTGAACAATTTCCTTGAATTCTAATTCAATCATATTTGTCATTTCTCATAATGATGTAATGCTTGAGACAATGGTAAGACCGTCATTTTGAGACAGGGTGTATTCGTCTGGATGACTTTCATCAAGTGCCTTCAAGAGAATGAACTCTATCTAACCCTATTAACAAACCAATCATAATACACAAACCTAATCCCTATTGTTGTTAAACTACTCAAAGCCTGGGAAGGAATCTTTGTGGTTTGTTATTGGGTGGAGGTGTTACAAGTCAATTCTGCACCTATCCCACAACACACAAGAGAGAGAGAGAGTGAGAGAGAGAGTGTAGAAATGTTTGAATAAAAGTACTCCACCCCAGTTCCAAAATAACTGTCATGTTGTTTGACTTTCACTTTCTGTGGAATAGTCATTTTGCTAGTCAGATCATCAGCTTAAAACTGTGCGTGTTGAAAATTCAAACCCATGTACAAATCTACACCCACGGGTAAAAGTATTCCACCCTCCATTCCAAAATCAACGTTCTGTTTCAAAATCATCAGCTTGAAACTGCGCGTGTTGAACATTCGAACATGAAACTCCTCTCGCGACCTGGTTATTCTTTCCTTGCAGCATATCTGTATATAGCCAATGAAATACATGGTTCATAAAGACTAGTATATGTCCCCAAATAACTTGGAAAAGATTGAAGTTTACATTACAAGCAAACTCACCAATTTGGATCTTCACCCAGAACCGAATCCAGCTAATATCTGTAACCTACACATCCAGTTACCACGATCACTCGGTTATCATCGCTATCTTATAATTCTTATCATAAGATCCTCAATTTTCTTCTCATTTTCTCAATCTTACTGTAAGAGCAATATTTTCGTGCAAGTTCTTTCATCGAAACAAAAATTTTGTTCTGAAGGATGTTTTCTGACTTCTTTTTTCACCGAAAACAAAAGGAAGGATAAAACTGAAACATAAATAGAGTAATGTTTCCTGAATGTTGGTTTCCTGAAACTTGGTACTTATCAAGGTGAATGACACAAGATGTTGACTTGTACGTGCACATACCAATTCAAGATACACACCTAAGGTTACGAGTTATGTTTATTTGTCAAGATTATGTTTAACGACCATAATAACTAATTCCTACTTTAAAATAACGACTCTATTTTTAATTTAAACCTCTAGAGCTCAGAAGGAAAAGACTTGTGGAACAAGCATCCATGAAATGTTTCAGTTATGCTGACTCTGGTCTAGTGGGTGCACCAACTCCTCCAGGGTTCAACTAAGTTTGCTCTCTCATCCAACCCAATCCAATTATGTCAACTTTGAACCTAATTGGGCCCTAACAAATCTCCCTCCCTAGCTCTATAAAAGGAATCATCCTCTTTCTCATTCTCACAACAAGCATTACCAATTCAAACCATTTTTTACACAAAAATGGAAGTGTTCAACAACACTGCCAGGACTAGTTTCTCTTGCTTCCTCCTCAGCATATTGCTTCTCTTTTCCACAGCATTGCCTTTGTTAGCCAATGCGAAAACTCACCACCATGATTTCGTCGTACAAGCGACGCCAGTGAAGAGGCTGTGCAAAACCCACAACACCATAACGGTGAACGGGCAATACCCGGGTCCGACACTAGAAGTGAACAATGGAGACACTCTAGTAGTGAAAGTCACTAATAAGGCTAGATACAATGTCACCATTCACTGGTAACTTCCATGCACTGTTTCTTAAATAACCTCTCTACTTTTGGTTATGCAACCCAAATTTTTCTTATTCTGTCGTAAATGTTTTTCAGGCACGGAGTACGACAGATGAGGACAGCGTGGGCCGACGGCCCAGAATTCGTCACTCAGTGCCCAATCAGGCCCGGAGGAAGTTATACATATAGGTTTACCATTGAAGGTCAGGAAGGTACACTTTGGTGGCACGCTCATAGCTCGTGGCTAAGAGCAACGGTGTACGGGGCTCTCATCATTCACCCGAAAGAAGGAACTTCCTACCCATTTCCCAAGCCACACCGCGAAACACCCCTTCTCTTAGGCACACTTATCATCTCCTTCTATTGTTCATATATGTATGTGTCAGTATCTATCATGAGTTTTCTGAAATTTTACTTTGGTCTGACCTTATTTATGAAGGTGAATGGTGGGATGGAAACCCGATAGATGTTGTGAGGAATGCAACAAGAACCGGGGCAGCTCCAAATGTGTCGGACGCGTATACCATCAATGGTCAACCTGGAGATCTTTACAAGTGTTCCAGCCAAGGTTAGATCCTTCAGATTTCTTTGCTTAATCAATCTTTTTCTCGTTAGCCTGAAAGACCAAGAACGCAGAAAAGCACTTGCAGCTAAACTAGGGAATATATCTGGCTCTACATTATTGACTGTCTTAAGCTATGCTTCAAGTCTGAATTCTGTTATCTTCAAACTTCTATGTCGAATAAAACCTAAGGCGTGCACAATCCTTAACTTTTACCCGAAAGAAAAATAAAAAAATTCTTGACAGGTGAATGCAAATATTTCTCAGTCCGAGCTTGAAAGAAAGAAATCACGGGCTTATAAGTTTTTAAGCATGTTGTAATGCATATATAGATTTTATGAGATAATCACGGGAGAAAGAGAGGGACCTGGAAAAGAAAAGCAGTTGGCCTCCGAATGGTTGAAAAATAGCCAAATCAATTCACAATGTGATTTCCATTGCAGATACGGTGGTTGTTCCAGTCAGTCCAGGAGAAACTAACCTGCTCCGAGTTGTCAACTCTGGCCTAAACCAACAGCTCTTTTTCACGGTTGCCAACCACAAGCTCACGGTGGTCGGAGCCGACGCCTCCTATCTCAAACCTTTCACCACCTCGGTCATCATGTTAGGTCCTGGCCAAACCACGGATGTTCTAATCACCGCCAACCAGCCACCTGCCCGTTACTACATAGCTGCTAGGGCCTATGCCAGCGCCCAAGGAGCACCATTCGACAACACCACCACCACAGCAATCCTTAGTTACAAAACTGCCCCACCACAGCCCAAGGGTACTCCTAGAGCGGCTAGACTTCCAGCTTTTAATGATACTGCAACCGCCACAGCATTCACTACCAGTCTCAGAAGTCCGAGAAGAGCTGAAGTGCCCACTCAGATCGACGACAGCCTCTTCGTCACGGTTGGTTTGGCCCTCAACAGATGCCCCCCAGGTAGGGCGAGAAATTGCCAAGGCCCAAATGGAACCCGATTTGGTGCTAGCATGAACAATGTCTCTTTCGTCCTTCCCAAAAACTTCTCGTTGCTTCAAGCACATCAGCAAGGGATTCCCGGAGTTTTCACCACCGACTTCCCGGCTGCACCACCTATCAAATTTGATTACACTGGTAATGTGAGCAGGAGACTCTGGCAACCTACTCATGGGACAAGAGTATACAAGCTGAAATATGGAGCACGAGTGCAAGTTGTGTTGCAGGGAACAAGCATTTTCACAGCTGAGAACCACCCCATTCATCTCCACGGATATGATTTCTTTATCGTGGCAGAGGGTTTTGGAAACTTCAATGCCAAGAGAGATACACCAAAATTTAATCTTGTTGATCCGCCGATGAGGAATACAGCAAGTGTACCCGTTGGAGGATGGGCAGTCATCAGATTCGTTGCAGATAATCCAGGTAATTAGATAATCTCTATTCCTTAAGAAAGCCAAAAGAGGTCATAATCATGCTTTGATCCTTTTTCTGATACATTCCTCCTTTTTTTTGGGGTGAAACAGGGATTTGGCTGATGCATTGTCACTTGGATGTTCACATAACATGGGGTTTGGCCATGGCATTCTTGGTAGAGAACGGAGTTGGGGAATTACAAACACTAGAACCACCTCCGGCAGATCTACCTGTATGCTAGTATAGCATAATATCTGGAGAATGGTCAATTAGTTCTCTGCTTTACGTTGTAGTGTACCAGATTCAAAGTTGTTATTCTCCCCCGCATTTGGGCCTAGTTCTCCGTTCTTTTTATCACCCTTTTTGATAGAGAAGACACCAAGGTCAAGGAGATATCGACACAAGGTAAAGGCACAGCAGGCAACGCCATGTGGGATAAAGGAGGACCTGGAAGTTTTCCTGATTATTGTTGTAATACTATAGATCAAGCGATTTTCTCTCTTCTTATCTTGAATGAATTTTAGTAATTTTATGAGCCTTGTTTCACAATACTTGTGTCAAGCAATAGATTAATTGTACCCGTTGGTTTCCAAATTACATAAAAGACAGCAACCACTTGTTTTGACATGGTTACTACTGTTTCAGACAAGCTGACAGAAACCTTTCATCTGAAAGATAACTTGCACTTGGAATTGACATGTATTAGTGTGTCTGACATGTGAGAACAAACTTTTGTGGGTTGAGAGTGAAAAGTTGTTATTCTCAGCCACACAATGGTATCACATAATCATATAACCTGGAGATGGGCCAGAGCACTACATGAACACATAATATACTCAGATCAAACCAAGGAAATCACATGCTAAGGGTTAGCACTTGATAGTATAAGCCTTTATTCAGTACTAGTAGAGATCTGAATCTTCATAGTTGCCCTATGATCTTTGAAGTGGATTCACTCAATATTTGCAATCGGGTAAATAATTGCTCGGAGTAGTACAATGAATGGGACTCCTCTTTAACGGAGATTAGATATCTCATCAAAGACCATCTCAGAAGTGCTGTTCAGTTTGTAAAGAGACAGGGTAATGAAGCGGCAAATTTTCTGGCGATGAAGAGGTTGGAAACCGATGAGGTCTTGGTTTACTCGATTCACCCCCCGAAGTTCCTCATGAAAATTCTGGAAGCAGACATGAATGCTAGTTCAAGTACTGGTTATGTTCATGTATCTTTAGTATTACTCCTTGTTTGATTGTAACGTTTTTTTCATGGTTTGTGTGTTAACGGGTTGTTTTAGTTTTTTAGGTTGGTTCTGGCACACGGTATGTACCTGTTTCTGTAGGTGCATCTGGCTTTTGTGCGTGTACCACGACGAGCTGTTGGCTCACTCTGGCACATATTAGGGTTTCTGGCGAGCATCTGGCGCACCAGAGGAATTCGTGCGCAATCTGGCATGACAACTCTGTTTGTGCACTTGTGATTAGGTGCATCGGGTCTGGTACGTAATAACGTCTGGCACTTGTCGTGGTACATCTGTCTGGCCCAAGTTGGCGCATCTGAAATACATTCGTTCTCGTTTTTGTGAATGTATTCGAGTCTGGTTCAAGGTGAAGCGCTTGATTCTGTTTTTGGAAGTGCATCCGCATCCGGCGCATTCGTTGCAGGAACGCATGGTAGTTGGAGCAACGACTTGGTGATTCCGGTTTCACATACAGCTGCAAAACATCAGTTTTGGGATTGGAGAGAAGTTTTTGGTTCCGGGTTCAAGTTGCTAGGAGGATTCAAGGCCAGCTGGAGATTTGTTAGGATTTGTGCCTTGTATCAAGCTAGCAAATTAATCAAACGGGCAAGAGGAAGCAACACATCGGGTCAGGAAGAAGCCCGCACACGTTACTAGACTAGCTCGCACGACCTAGTTCGGGGGCTAGCAAAATCTCTGGTTGTTTCCTTATTGCTTTAGGAATGTTCTGGGTTGCTTTGGGTGCAAGTTGAGTCCGTCCTAGGTCTATTTAAAGGTTGTAGGTCGTTCATAAACAAGTATATGAGCGCGTGAGTTGTAATCGAGTTTCTCTCTCAATAATATGTGGGTTTTCGGGTCGTGGATGTAGCTAGCAACGATTGCTCCTGTAGTCGAGGCCACTAAAGTTCGCGAAACAGATATTGGATTTGAGAAATTAATTGAGAAGCTCACTCACAAGGAGCTATCCTTAAATCAAACCAATCCTTGCCACTTGCCAGTGATCTTTCCACTCCAACCACTGCTCATGCCTTTTTTGGTCCGAAGTATCGGGGTCGCGGCCGTGGACAGCCTCACTTACCGGCCCCTTCCCCTTCTGGGTGCCCCACCGACGACAGCTCCTTACAGATCGTATGGACCACATGTCTAGCAGAATTTTTCCCGCCCTCCGACTCGGCATTTTCTTGGCATTTGTCAGGGATGTGGGGTTCAGGGTCATCGCTTCCGTTCCTTTCCTCAGTTTGGATGGATGTTGCAGCAGTCCGGGCACTATCTCTCGGGCCCGACAACACCCAGTCCGCAACCTTCACCTCGTCCGCAATCACCTTAGACTTGGCTTCTAATAGCTTCTCTAGTAGTCTATATAAACATATGTAGTCTCTTATTATTTTTTAAGCAATACAATTACTCTCCTTATTGTCTCTGATCTAACAGTAACAATGTCGGATAGAGCATAAGAAAATGCCGAGGTAGTAATTTTTGGCTGAGGCTCGACCAGCTGTTTCAGTACCAACTGATTGCTTTCCGGTTTGCGACTGGGTCAACATCTTGAGGAGGTTGTGTCGGTACGGTAATAGTGACCGGTTTGACACGCGAAGGAAGTGGATGTGTTCCATCGACCATCAACATAGCCCCTAGGGCCATGATTGTACTTGGAGCTTTCAGGCAAGAAAGTTATTTGGTTGAGGTTTGTGGGTATTGGGGTGGGCTTGAATGATGATTAGGGTTGTTAGGGTTTGGGATAGTGGGGGTAAAGGACGACAAGTCTTGCGGCAGAGGTAATTTTTTCTTTTAGGTGATGTGAACAGTCCCCGTGAACAGTGGTACTCGTGAACAACATATGTTGGTGATGATAAAGACGACTACGTTGTCCGGCTGTGCGATGAGCAGAGAGAGAAGAAAAACAACAGGTATTTTGCCGACTTGGGTTTTTGGAGAAGGTACTGATGTTTGATCAGCGATTAGAGAGGTGGATCGCGCAGGTTAGGGTTCCTGCGTCCGCTCTGATACCATGTTAGATCAGAGACAATAGGAGAATATATGTATTGCTTGAGAAATTATGAGAGACTACATCTGTTTATATAGACTACTAGAGAAGTTACAAGAAGCTAAGTCTAAGGTAATTGCTATTTAGTCCCTATAGTTCCTATATAAGAGTCATGGAGGGAAAAATTTAGAATGTTAAGGGCTTAGGATAAGTCGGTCCAAGACGGAATGTATGAAGAGTAACTTTTGTGGTAATCGGAAGTAGTGGAGGAGCCGATAACTCGATTGGCAAGAGGTGAAGAAGAAGGATCGACTTAGCTAACGTAGGCGAACGTTACGTAGTGACTGAGAGAAATGAAAATGTTATCCATAGGATAAAAGCAGGATGGACGAACTGGCAGAGTGGATGGAGTGTCAGGTGACTGTAGGATTGTGGCTAAGTTGAAGGGTAACTATTATGGAACCACTCCCGTTTTGATGTATGGAACAGAGCATTGGGTGATTAAGAAAATGTCAAATAAAAAATGAGTGTACCAGAAATGAGAATGCTTTGGTGGATGAGTGGTGTAGCATGGAAAGATAAAATACGCAATGATACTATTAGAAAGAAGTAGACGTTGCACATATAGAAGACAAAGTGAGAGAAAATTGCTGGAGGTGGTTTGATCATGTGTATCTTAGGCCTGTTGGTTGAACCAGTCAAGAGAAGTGATACAATTCATATTGATGGGAGTAGACGAGGGAGAGAGGACCTGGTTAGAAATGATAAGACACATCTTAGTCAATTAAACCTAATAGAGGAAATGAGTTTGGATAGACACGGTGAGAAGTTTGATCCACGTAGCGGACTCTGGTTAAACTGGGAAAAGGCTTGTTGTTGGATGTAAATATTCCCATTAAAGGGCACCTAATTAGGTATAAATAATAATTGTACCATCTTCCAATATCCAAGTTCACAGTTACCACACCAGTTACTCGAATACTTTTTTGATCACATTTTATCATTATCACCCACCAAATGACTTGGGCATGTTACTCAATTCTAAGGGAACAAGCTTACCATCTGGTGGTTATTGAACATTGAGTTGATATTGAGTATCCAGATTTTATGTAAACCAACAGACTACAAATCAAATATCATATCTCAGATATTTTTTCTAAAATATATTATGAAAAAAAAAATGATAAAGAGAAATACGTTTTTTTTTTTTTCTTTTTTTTTAACTGAAGCCCCCTTTTCCACTTTCATTATGTTCCTAGCTTCAGGGTTCATCTTTCAGGCAAAACTAGGGATGGGGTCTGCAAATACTTCAGCCTTTTAGGCTTCTGTTATAAAAAGTCTCATGAGAGAATCCTTAAACCGGGTATAAGACAGGAAAAATTGCATAACAACTGAAGTGTTAAAGTACAAACTAAATGCCTGCATTATTTTTAAAGATGGAATACATTGGACATAATGAGAGAACACAAAATGAGAGGATTGTTTGAGGTGGTTTGGTCATGTCTGCCTTAGGTGTTGGATGCACTGGTTAGAAGAAGTGATATGGTTCAGAACTTCATATTGACAGTGGAGACCAAAATGAAGCTGGGTAAAGATAATAGGACATGACTTAGTCGAATGATACTTGGAGGAAATGAGTTTTAGACGGACACAACTGGAAAAACTTGATCCGTGTAGGCGTAGCTGACTTCGGTTAAATTGGGACAAGGATTGTCATTATTGTTGCTGGAGAATTTGGACATGATCTGGACTCCCCATTAGGTAAATTCAATCGTGCCATGCACACAAATAAAGAAGCAATTATAGTAACCACAAGGGAGAAAAGCACGAAAAAGAATTCAACTAACAAACTTTCACCTGGCTTTCAGGTCACATCAACAGAAGAGAAACCTAATACTAACAAACTTGGACAAATGAGAAGTTAGATAACAAACCACCCAATCACAACACAGAAGAGCTTAATCTCTATTGTTGTTAAACTACTTATGCCTAAACGAATCGTTGTGGTTCATTATGGGCAGAGGTGTTACTAGTTAATTTATTCTTAGGTGCTCTCAGAGAAAATGACACGTGGTGCTCCATACCACTCAAGTTTTGATATATCAAATAAAAGTGGGATGAGTGGAAGAGAGAAAATAGCTAAATAAGAATCTTTTTTTTTTCTTTAACATATAGGGGTAATGGTGAACCCTAGAGGGATATGTGACAATTAATGAATAGTGTGGAAAACGATGTGTCATGCTGACGTGGTGCTCATGGAGTAACTAAAAATTTCTCCACACAGAGAGAACGAGATATGTTTTAAAGTCTAAACATTTGGCTCCTTATGTCAAATCCGTTAGATTAACAACCTAATAGGATTCCCTCAAAAAAATAATAATAATAATAATAATAAATAAATAAATAAATAAACTAATAGGAAAAGGCATGTACTTAACGAGAGTTGATTATTCTATAGCCTATACAGCATGTGAACACAACCAACAGCTCAATATACTAGCTGCTTTACAGAATATGACTGCTCAATACAGTTCAGTTGGTCATATATGAACAGCTACGACAAACATTCAAGCAAAGAGATGCTACTCCTAAGTTTCATTACCCTGAGAAGTTGTATCTAAATCTCATCATAATCATTTCTAAAATTGGAAAAAAAAGTTACTCTGAAGAAAATTTCTGACTTTCAGTTCCTTAGAAGTTGGTTTGTATCACAGATAAGCCTAGTCTCCTAGGGACACTTCTAAAGGTTAATGTTTAACAAGAATAATAACTAACTACTACTCAAAAAAATAGACACTTCAAAGAAAAGACTTATGGAACAAGCATCCATGAAATGTTTCAGTTCTGCTGACTCTGGTCTAGCGGGTGCACCAACTCCTCCTATAGGGTTCAACTAAGTTTGCTCTCTCATCCAACCAAATCCAATTATGTCTAGTTTGAACCTAATTGGGCCCTAACAAATCTCCCTCCCTAGCTCTATAAAAGAAATTATCCTCTTTCTCATTCTCACAACAAGCATTACCAATTCAAACCATTTTATACAAAGTATAACACAAAAATGGAAGTGTTCAACAACACTACCAAGATTAGCTTCTCTTGCTACCTCCTCAGCATTTTGCTCCTCTTTTCCACAGCATTGCCTTTGTTAGCCAATGCGAAAACTCACCACCATGATTTCGTCGTACAAGCAACACCAGTGAAGAGGCTGTGCAAAACCCACAACACCATAACGGTGAATGGGCAATATCCAGGTCCGACACTAGAAGTGAACAACGGAGACACTCTAGTGGTGAAAGTCACCAACAAGGCCAGATACAATGTCACCATTCACTGGTAACTTCCATGCATTGCTGCTTAGAAAAAAACCTCTCTAGTTTAGTTTAGTTTAGTTTACTGCAGAGTCCTATTCTTATGTAACCCAATTTTTTCTTATTCTTTAGGCACGGTGTACGACAGATGAGGACAGCATGGGCGGACGGTCCTGAATTTGTCACTCAGTGCCCAATCAGGCCTGGAGGAAGTTATACTTATCGGTTCACTATTGAAGGTCAGGAAGGTACACTTTGGTGGCACGCGCATAGCTCGTGGCTAAGAGCAACTGTATATGGGGCTCTCATCATTCACCCAAAGGAAGGGTCTTCTTACCCATTTCCCAAGCCACACCGCGAAACACCCCTTCTCTTAGGTACACTTATTATCTCCTATATGTCTGTAGATTCTATCACTCATTTTCTGAAATTTTACTTTCTGGCCTTATCTATGTAGGTGAATGGTGGGATGGAAACCCGATTGATGTTGTGAGGAATGCAACAAGAACCGGGGCAGCTCCAAATGTGTCGGACGCGTATACCATTAATGGACAACCTGGAGATCTTTACAAGTGTTCCAGTCAAGGTTAGAGATCCATCACATTTATTCTCCTAGGAAACTAGGGAACATATCTAAGAAATTGTAGGCAACTAGGAAACATATCTAACTTCATGTCTCGTATATATGGATCTCTACATTCTTATTTCCAAGCATAAAAGAAAGATATATTAGCAGACAATTTACTCAAAGGGAATAGGATTTCATGAGATAATCACGGGAGAGAAAAAGAGGGACCTGAAAAAGAAAAGCAGGGGGGCGGCTTCTGATGGATTAAACAAGGAACACAGCAAAAGATGGCCATAAAAGTATTTACCTGCAATGAACAACAATGAAATAGCCAAATCAATTTATAATGTAACTTTCATCGCAGATACGGTGGTTGTTCCAGTCAATCCAGGTGAGACTAACCTGCTCCGAGTAGTCAACTCCGGCCTAAACCAACAGCTCTTTTTCACAGTTGCCAACCACAAGCTCACGGTGGTTGGAGCAGACGCCTCTTATCTCAAACCTTTCACCACCTCAGTCATCATGTTAGGCCCTGGCCAAACCACAGATGTCTTAATCACCGCCAACCAGCCACCTGCCCGTTACTACATAGCCGCTAGGGCCTATGCCAGTGCCCAAGGAGCACCGTTCGACAACACCACCACCACAGCAATCCTCAGTTACAAAACTGCCCCACCACGAGCCAAGGGTACTCCTGTCAAGACTGTAGCAGCTAGACTTCCAGCTTTCAATGATACCGCCACCGCCACAGCTTTCACTACCAGTCTCAGAAGTCCGAGAAGAGCTGAAGTGCCCACTCAAATAGACGACAGCCTCTTCGTCACGGTTGGTTTGGCCCTCAACAGATGCCCCCCAGGTAGGGCAAGAAATTGCCAAGGCCCAAATGGAACACGATTCGGTGCTAGCATGAACAATGTCTCCTTTGTCCTTCCCAAGAACTTCTCAATGCTTCAAGCACATCAGCAAGGGATTCCCGGAGTTTTCACCACCGACTTCCCGGCTGCACCACCTATCAAATTTGATTACACTGGTAATGTGAGCAGGAGACTCTGGCAACCTACTCATGGGACAAGAGTATACAAACTGAAATATGGAGCACGAGTGCAAGTAGTGTTGCAGGGAACAAGCATTTTCACAGCTGAGAACCACCCAATTCACCTCCACGGATATGACTTCTTCATCGTGGCAGAGGGTTTTGGAAACTTCAATGCCAAGAGAGATACACCAAAGTTTAACCTTGTTGATCCGCCGATGAGGAATACAGCAAGTGTACCTGTTGGAGGATGGGCAGTCATCAGATTCGTTGCAGATAATCCAGGTAATTAGATAATGAACGAAAAATCAATTTCTCTGTTCCTTAAGAAAGCCAAAAAAAAGTCATATTCGTGCTCTGATCCTTTAGCTGATACATTTTATTCATTTTTTTGGGTGAAACAGGGATTTGGCTGATGCATTGTCATTTGGATGTTCACATAACCTGGGGTTTGGCTATGGCATTCTTGGTAGAGAACGGAGTTGGTGAGTTACAAACACTAGAACCACCTCCGGCAGATCTACCCGTATGCTAGTACAGCAACATATTTGGAGACATCTACAGATTGGATTAAAAATGGCCACGACTAATGGTCAATTCGTTCTCTGCTTTACTTTGTAGTGTACCAGATTCAAAGTTGTTATTCTCCCCCGCATTTGGGCCTAGTTCTTTGTTCTTTCCATCACCCTTTTTGATAGAGAAGACACCAAGGTCAAGGAGATATCGATACAAGGTAAAGCCACAGCAGGCAACGCCATGTGAGATACAGGAGGACCTGGATGTTCCCTGGTTATTGTTGTAATACTATAGAGCAAGTGATTTCCTCTCTTCCTTTCTTGAATGAATTTTAGTAATTTTATAAGCCTTGTTGCACAATATTTGTGTTAAGCAATAGATTAATTGTACCTGTTGGTTTCCAAATTACATAAAAGAAAGCAACCACTTGTTTTGACATGGTTACTACTGTTTCAGACAAGCTGACTGAAACCTTTCGTTGGAAAGATAACTTGCACAATGTTTTATTGTGCCTGACATGTGAGAACAAACTTTTGTGGGTTGAGGTCGGTGCTTTAAATAAAAAAAGTGAAAAGTTGTTATTCTCAGCCACACAATGGTATCACATAATCATAGAACCTGGAGATGGGGCGGAGCACTACATGAAGACATAGTATACTCCGATCAAAGTTGTTATTTTCAGCCACATGAGTGTATCTTCATCCGCTATCTAGAGCATTCGAAGGGTTACGTATTCATAGCAAAGCAGCCGGATGGTAGTGTTATAGAATTGGATTCACGAGACGTGGATTTCTCGAGGGAGATTTCCCACGTCAGGGAGAAGTTCGAGGAGATGTTGATATCTACGAGATGGAGGAACCACTAGATGACACCCCATCCATAGTTGATTATGAGGGAATTGTTCCTCAAGATCTTATGCAGAGTGAGAGTGACTTGCCAAGTGAGAGCGCCGAGGATCCTCCCGTGCGACGGAGTGCTCGTGGGAGCAGAACCAGTTGTCGGGGAGGCCTTTATGGTCACATCGCATGACTATGATTAGCCAAGGACATTGTCCCATGTCTTATCTTCCACTGCTTGTTAAAAATGGAAAGCAACTTTAGATGAAGGACATTGGTGAAGCGAGTTACATTCTCGGGATAAAGATCTTGAGGGATCGTTCAAAGAGATTTCTTGCATTGTCCTACATCAAGAAGATATTTGAACGCTTCCATATGTTGGACTCCAAACCAAACAATACTCCTGTAGGTCGTGGCGACACATTGAGCCTAGATATGTGCCCTAAGACTCCACAAGAGATAGACTAGATGACCAGAGAACCCTATGCAAGTGCGAATTGTTGGGTTGGAGCCCTGGTTCATGGGCGACCCGTTTTATGAATCGACCCGGTTCATGTTTTGCTACGACCCGAAAAGGGAGACATGATTCGTGGATAGGTCGTCTATTTATAGAGTTCTTAGGGTTCGTAGCATGTTATGTTGAGCGTTCTGATTTCGCTTATAATTCTCTCTGAGACGATTCGTCAGTTTTAGTGAAATCTCTGCAACTCCGTGGACGTAGGCTGTTTTGCCGAACCACGTAAATCTGTGTGTTTGGTTCTTCTTTCTGCATATTTCGTTTTTTCACAACAAGTGTAGTTGGAGATCTCATGTATGCCATAATGTGTACTAGACTTGACTTATCTATGCAATCAGACTAGTTAGATTTCAGGTGAATCGGAATTTCGGACACTTGAAGGCAGTCAAAATGATTCTCAGATATCTCAAAGGAACCATGGATCATTTGTTCTGTTATCAGATTCGGAACTTCAACTTGTCGGTTATCACTGGGACGGTGACCTAGACACATGCAAATCCACCTCTGGCTACGTTTTCATGCATGGTGGCTGGGCCATCACATGGAATAGCGTACCATTTCAAGGTAAAACCAAACACATCGGGATAAGATACCATTTCATCAGGGATGTGGAAGCTGTCAGATAGGTTATCTTGGAGTATATCCCTACGGGTCAGATGATAGCAGATTCAATGAAAAGCCTCTTCTGAGAGTTCTCTTTCTGAGTCATGCTAGGGAGATGGGACTCAGTAGCTGATGACTTACTTCTTGTAATATGGTTGATGAATATTTGAGACATTGACATTTGTAGTTTAATTGGATTTGCTTGGTTACTATGCATGTTATGTTTTTTGTTCACTACGTGCGTGATGTTTTTGTATTTCCTTTACTATCATTAAGCATGCTACACATACATTGAGATTGGCTCACTCACACGAGCAATCGTCTTTGGCGCCTTAAAAATTAGTTGCAACACTCTGGACCATTGCGCCCAATCACGGGGGGAAGCTGGGAAATCAAAATGGATTGGAGTATATGGTTCATACCCACCTTCCACTTGGGCCCTGATTAAAGCTCCAGGGGTTGGGGTTTCACCGTGTGCGCTAATAGGAGGCTCAGATACGCGAAGCTTCTTTGTGGAGAGGTTTGAGACAAGGTAGGCGTAAACTTTTGGGCGTAGTACCAAAAGGGATCTGGGTCTGGACCATAATAGCATTAAGCTAGACACTGACTTGATAGATTCAATTGTCGCCTTGGATAGAGTCCAAGATGAGGGTAGCTCGTAAGAAAAATGGTGGATCCCATAAACCATGTAAGTTTGTGGAAAAATCCAAATGCAAGAACTGACTTTCGAGCGCATTAGCATGCGACATATCGGTGCTCGAGTTAGGCGACTGAATTAGAATATGCATAGTGGTCCTTATGAGATAAGACATGTGCTCCAATGAGATTTTAAACATTATGGCGTATACTTCGATAAGCACGTGCTAACAGCGACATGAGGTTGTGAATGGAGTAGTCCCATGGTCCTCACCGTGTGAGCCTTGATCATATGTGTATGATTGACGCTGTATACCCTTTTTACTTTTGACTCTGTCGTGAAGTGACGAATTGGTGGTGCTACTTTGGCATGCAACCAACAAGTCATGGATGCTTCGACCTTTCGGACACAGCCGAGAAAGCAGCCAATTTGAATCCTAACGACACACGGGCAAGGGGAATATTCTCATTGCATCCGCGCTATGTTTACTCATTCCCAGCACTTGTGAGGCCCTTGTGGGGCGATGCAAGTTTTGAAGAAAAAGCAGTAGTGCGTCAATTACATTCGAACATGGTCTATGGGACTGGAGATGTTTGATTGGATGACATATGATTGAGTCGGGGGCATACAAGAGTTAGACTTTGCTTTTATCATTGGAGGATGTGCACCCTGCGCTGATTCAGACGAGCTTGGTGTACGGATCTCCGAAATGTACTCTCAGCAGTCACACGACACGGTCACATATAATCCTTGTTGATGGTGGTGGGAGATTTCGGAAATTGTAAGAGTTGTGCACAGCCCCATGGTCGAGTGGGAGATGTTAGAAATCACATGATGCACTCAAGGGGCCTGCTGTGTATTTTCTATAAACCTAAGGGGGTGAACATTGCAACCCCAGAGGGGGTTATGCTGCAAATAGGTGAAAACTTAGTTTATAAATAGAGCTAGCTTCTACACATACTGGGTGCATCTAGACACACTGATACACAACAAGATACCTTCTTCCTCTCACGCATCCAAGGAGCAGCCCGGGTTGTGAAATCAACGTTCGCCGAAGAGGTGTGCGTTCTTCCTGAGATCGAAGCGCGTGGACATCAACATCAACATCTGGTACATCATTCTAAGAACGATCACGCTACAAGAAGTAAACATAATCGCTTCCGCTATTAGGATTGTGCAAGGGTTTAATAGATTTATTCTGGCAGCAAACAATGAGAATATACTGATGAGCAATGAGTTGGTTAAGAAGCGTTAGAGTCATAGAGGGAAAACTTCAGAATTTATAGGGCTTAGAATTAGTCGGTCCAAGAAAGAATATATGAAGTGTCACTTTAATGGCCCTCGAAAGTAATAGAGAAGGCAATAACTCGATGGGCAAGGCAAGAAGTAAAGAACAAGGATCAGCTTAGCCATCTTTGGTCGACGATACATAGTGACGCTAAGAGATGAAAATGTTAGCCATCTTTGGAGGAGTGCATTTGGAGTGTTGGGTGTCCGTAGGACTGCGACTAAGTCGAAGGGCAACATTAATGGAACCACTCCCGTTTTAATGTATGGAACACAGTGTTGGGTGATTAACAAAAAGTAAAATAAAAAAAAGTATACCAGAAATGAGAATACTCTGGTGGATGAGTGGTGTAGCTTGGAAAGATAAGATACACAATGATTCGACTAGAACGAAGTAGATGTTGCACCTATAGAGAGAAAATCGTTGGAGGTGGTTTGATCATATGTATCTTAGGCCTCTTCGTTGCACCATTTAAGAGAAGTGAGATTGACGGTAGTAGACCAGCGAGAGGGGACCAACATGAACCTAGTTAGAAATGACAAGACACAACTTTGTCTTAAACCCTACGAGAGGAAAAGGCTTATTGTTGTTGTTTTTGTATAAACACTGTTGATGCCCCACTGGGCTTTCGTTACTCTAGTATAAACTCTTATGATCTGTCAAAAGATACCTAGACGAAAATATTCCTGTTAAAAGGTCACCTAATTAGGTATAAATAATAATTGTACCATCTTCCAATATCTAAGTTAACAGTCACCACACCAGTTCTTTGAATCCTTTTTTGATCTCATTTTTATCATTATCACCCATCTAATGACTCGGACATGTTACTCGATTATGAGGGAACGTACTTACCATCTGCTGGTTAAGAAAATAGAATATCCAGAATTTATATAAACTAACAGAATACAAATCAAATATCCTATTTTAGATATTTTTTCTACAGGCTATTATGAAAGAGAACTGATAAACCCAAATACGTAGATCTTAAAAACTGAAGCCCCCTTTTCCACTTTCATTACTATGTTCCTAGCTTCAGGGTTCATCTTTCAGGCAAAACTACAGATGGTGTCAGCAATTACTTCTCCCCTTTAGGCTTCTTCTAAAAAAATATCCTGAGAAAATCAAATAATCCTAGTATCTTATCATCTAACCCGATGAAGCACAGAAAAAAATGGATTACGAGTTTCTAACTGAAGTGTTGATGTACAAACTAAATGCCTGCATTATTATAAAGATGGGATACATTGGACATGAAGAGAGAAGAGAGGGGGACGTTGGATGCACTGGTTAAAAGGAGTGATATGGTTCAGAACATCAGATCGACGGTGGTCAACGAGGAAGAGGGAGACCAAAATGAACCTGGTAAAGACAATAAGACGTGACTTAGTCGAAAGAGACCTAAGGGAGGAAATGAGTTAGACAGACACAACTGGAAAAGCTTATCGTTATTGTTGCTGGATATACGGTTATTGATGCTGGATATTTTGGACATGATATGGCCTCCCCATTTGATAAAATTCCATAGTGCCATGCACAAAAATAAAGAAGCAACTATAGTGACCACAAAGAAAAGCAGGAAAAATTCAACTAACAAACTTTCACCTGGCTCTCAGGTCGCATCAACAGAAGAAAAATCTACTAACAAACTTGGACAAATGAGAAGTTAGATAACAAACCACCCAATCACAATAAAGAACACTTAATCCCTATTGTTGTTAAACCACTCTATGCCTAAAGGGAATCTGTGTGGTTCGTTATGGGTGGAGGTGTTATTAGTCAATAACATTCCTGTCACAGAGAGTCGGTAAATTTTGACTTCCTATGACAAATTCGTTAGATTAACAACCTAATCGAAAAAGGCATGTACTTAACAAGAGTCGGTTATTCTATAGTCTATACAGCATGGGAATACCAACCAATAGCTCAATATACTAGCTGCTTAACAGCGACGACATTTATTCAAGCAAAGAGATACTACTCTGTATCAAACATTGTGTTACAATGTTTTCATGAAATGGTATCTAAATCTCGTCATAATCATTTCTAACATCGAAACAAAAGGGTTGGTTCTGAAGAAAATTTCCCGACTTTCAGTATTCTAAGAAGTTGGTTTGTATAAAAAAGGACACAAGATATTGTCTCGTGCGTGCATCACAGAATAAGGCTAGTCACCAAAGGACACACTCTGAAGATTAATGTTTATTTGTCAATAACTATGTTTAAGAACAATAATAACTAACTACTACTTAAAAATATACACTTTTAGGAAAAGACTTGTGGAACAAGCATTCATGAAATGTTTCAGCTCTGCTGACTCCGGGTCTAGTGGGTGCACCTACATCTATAGGGTTCAACTAAGTTTGCTATCTCACCCAACCCAATCCAATTATGTTTGGTTTGAACCTAATTGGGCGCTAACAAATCTCCCTCCCGCTCTCTCCCTACCTCTATAAAAGGAATCATCTTCTTTCTCATTCTCACTACCAATCATTACCTATTCTTACAAAGTATTGCAGAAGCATGGAAGTGTTCAACAACACTGCCAAGACTGGCTTCTCTTGCTTCCTCCTTAGCCTATTGCTTCTCTTTTCCACCGCATTGCCTTTGTTAGCCAATGCAAAAACTCACCACCATGATTTCGTCGTACAAGCGACACCAGTGAAGAGGCTGTGCAAAACCCACAACACCATAACGGTGAACGGGCAATACCCTGGTCCAACACTAGAAGTGAATAATGGAGACACTCTAGTGGTGAAAGTCACCAACAAGGCTAGATACAATGTCACCATCCACTGGTAACTTCCATTCATTGCTGCTTACATAACCTCTCTAGCTTACGTTAGCCACTGCAGAGTCCTATTCATATGTAACCCGATTTTTTCTTTTTCTTTAGGCACGGAGTACGGCAGATGAGGACAGCATGGGCTGACGGCCCTGAATTCGTCACTCAGTGCCCAATCAGGCCCGGGGGAAGTTATACTTATCGGTTCACAATTGAAGGTCAGGAAGGTACACTTTGGTGGCACGCTCATAGCTCATGGCTCAGAGCAACTGTATACGGGGCTTTGATCATTCACCCGAAAGAAGGGTCTTCCTACCCATTTCCCAAGCCACACCGCGAAACTCCCCTTCTCTTAGGTACACTTATTATCTCCTTCTATTGCTCATGCATGTAAATGTACTGTAGATATATCTATCACTCATTTTCTGAAATTTTACTCTGGTCTGACTATCTATGTAGGTGAATGGTGGGATGGAAACCCGATTGATGTTGTGAGGAATGCAACAAGAACCGGGGCAGCTCCAAATGTGTCGGACGCGTATACCATCAATGGCCAACCTGGAGATCTTTACAAGTGTTCCAGTCAAGGTTAGAGATCATCACATTTGTTTTCCTAGCTTTTCTAGTTAGCCTCAAAGATGAAGAACTCGGAAAAGTAATTTTAGCAACTAGGGAACATATCTAACTTCATGTCTCATTTATGGCTCTCTACATTCTTATTTCCAAGCTTAAAAGAAGGAGATATTAGCAGACAATTTAGTCAAAGGGAATAGGATTTAATGAGATAAAAGACGCGAGAGTAAGAGAGAGGGACCTGAAAAACAAAAGCAAGGGGCCTTCCAATGGATGAAACAAGGAACACAGCAAAAGATAGCCATGATAGTTTGTACCTACAATAAACAAAAATGAAATAGCCAAATAAATTCATAATGTTAACTTTCATTGCAGATACGGTGGTTGTTCCAGTCAATCCAGGTGAGACTAACCTGCTCCGAGTAGTCAACTCCGGCCTAAACCAGCAGCTCTTTTTCACTGTCGCCAACCACAAGCTCACGGTCGTTGGAGCAGACGCCTCCTATCTCAAACCCTTCACCACCTCGGTCATCATGTTAGGTCCTGGCCAAACCACAGACGTCTTAATCACCGCCAACCAGCCACCTGCCCGTTACTACATAGCTGCTAGGGCCTATGCCAGCGCCCAAGGAGCACCATTCGACAACACCACCACCACAGCAATCCTCAGTTACAAAACTGCCCCACCACGAGCCAAGGGTACTCCTGTCAAAACTGTAGCGGCTAGACTTCCAGCTTTTAATGATACCGCCACCGCCACAGCTTTCACTACCAGTCTGAGAAGTCCAAGAAGAGCTGAAGTTCCCACTCAAATCGACGACAGCCTCTTCGTCACGGTTGGTTTGGCCCTCAACAGATGCCCCCCAGGTAGGGCAAGAAATTGCCAAGGCCCAAATGGAACCCGATTTGGTGCTAGCATGAACAATGTCTCTTTTGTCCTTCCCAAAAACTTCTCAATGCTTCAAGCACATCAGCAAGGGATTCCAGGAGTTTTCACCACCGACTTCCCGGCGGCACCACCTATCAAATTTGATTACACTGGTAATGTGAGCAGGAGACTCTGGCAACCTACTCATGGGACGAGAGTATACAAGCTGAAATATGGAGCACGAGTGCAAGTTGTGTTGCAGGGAACAAGCATTTTCACAGCTGAGAATCACCCAATTCATCTCCACGGATACGATTTCTTCATCGTGGCAGAGGGTTTTGGAAACTTCAATGCCAAGAGAGATACACCAAAGTTTAACCTTGTTGATCCACCGATGAGGAATACAGCAAGTGTACCTGTTGGAGGATGGGCAGTCATCAGATTCGTCGCGGATAATCCAGGTAATTAGATAATGAAAGAAAAAGTAAATTCTCTATTCCTTAAGGAAGCCAAAAAAAAAGTCATAATCGTGCTTTGATCCTTTAGCTGATACATTCCTCATTCATTTTCTTCTTATTTTGGGTGAAACAGGGATTTGGCTGATGCATTGTCACTTGGATGTTCACATAACCTGGGGTTTGGCCATGGCATTCTTGGTAGAGAATGGAGTTGGGGAGTTACAAACACTAGAACCACCTCCGGCAGATCTACCCGTATGCTAGTACAGCAACATATTTGAACAAACCTGCCAGATTGGATTGAAAAATGGCCGACTAAAATGGTCAATTAGTTCTCTACTGTTTTTTATAGCATACGAGATTCAAAGTTGTTATTCTTCCCACATTCGGGACTAGCTCTTTTGTTTTTTCCATCCTCGTTTTTGATAGAGAAGACACAAGGCAATTAGATACGCACACATGGCAAAGCAGAGCAGTGAGCGCTATATGGGGATAATGGAGGACCTGGAAGTTTTCTCGGTTATTGTTGTATTGATATAGAACCAGTGATTTTTCTCTCGTCACGTTTTGAATGAATTTTAGTAATTTTATAAGATTACTTCACAGCATTTGTATTAATCAATAGATTATTTTACCAGTTGCTTTGCAAACAACGTCAAAGGCAGCAACTGCTTGTTTTCATATGGTTACTATTGTTTCAAACAAGCTGATAAGGACACCACTCGCAGAAAAGATAACTTGTAGATGGAATCGAAATCTAATATGCTATCACATACTCATATTCAACCAAACACTTCAGGTAACACTAGCAAACCAAACACTTCAGGTAACACTAGCAACGCGAGAAACACGGGATCTTAGTCCCTCAGACACTGCTATCTGTGTGTTTGTGTAAAACGGAACTACCAAAAGTAGCAATGACGGATTTCTCGTCACTTGCATCCTATGATTTATTGAACACACATATTCTAAAAACCAATCTGGCTGTCATATTTTCTTGTATTTCTGCTCACTTTTGGGAAAAAATGTTCAAAGAGTCTGCATGTACCTTAAAATTTGTTAAAATTAATTCCTACCATACATTCAATCAAAAAATATATGAAGCTACCTGTTTATGCTCGTTGCACATGGAGATTCTCGTAGAATTCAAGATATAGTCATTGGACCCCACAAAAGTTTATTATATACCAATGACTATATCTGGAGCGATTTCTCGTAGAATTCTCAGAGTTACCAGAAATCGCTCCAGAGGGTGCGATCTGCGATCTAGATCGCACGATCCGAATTCGGGATCATCCGCTATCCAGATCGCTGTTTTCTGGCAATCCCAAGTTTTCACACATAGATCTAAGTATTTTAATATCATTAACTCTCTGACCTATAATTTCATCAACTAATTAACATCATTACCCCTACCTTTTTCTTATGTATGATGGAATTCCCTACAAAATTTACCCGATAATAAATCAATAGTACTAGACAATGTTAATATGAGTATGTATTTAGCACAACGTTCCCCAAAAAAGCATTCTTCAAACCAGACAAGCTAATATTGTTCCAACTAATCGCTCCGAAGAAGTCTACCCCTGGCGAACCGCATTCCTAGCAGACTGCGAATCGCGTTCCCGATCCCATTCCGCGAACTACAACGTTCCGCGATCCTGGTAACCTTGTGTTGACTTCACACTAGGATATCGTTGGTTTAGCATAATTTCTTCTGTTATCTCAGCTGCTTTTCTTTTTCAAACCCCAGTGATTGTCTGTTTGGGATTGGTTTTTGTTAAGAACAGCTTTCGCTAAGGAGGCAAAGGACACAAATTTCGCTCTAGGAGGTCAGAAGCAACCAATATGGACTACCTCCTTTAGACAGGTGAATAAAGCAAATAACTTTAGGTGGTTGGCTATTGGTTTCTCGGGGCTGTTTTTCATGTTGAATGATGATTAGAGAGCTCCATTAGAGCACCACGTGGTGCTCTAAATCTAACTAAAGTGCTCCATTTATACAAACTGTTAGTGGAGCCTACCACTTACTAAGTGATTGGCACACACCCATTGGATGTAGAACACTAAAAAAATTCTCGATTATGACATTTGCTAAAATAACTATTGGCCCAATCTGGAGACTAATAACCGGAGTCAAGTAGTTTCTTGAGATTTACTCGGTTTGCTCAATCAGTTAAGACTAGCAAATGAGAAGAAAAGTGACCTCGAAGTAAATATTCCTTTTTGGTCACCTAATTAGGTATAAATAGTAACTGTGTCATCTTCCAATATCTAAGTTAACAGTTACCACACCAGTAATTTGAATCAAATTTGATCACATTTTATCATTACCACCCACCTATTGAGTATTGACTTGGACATGTTACTCAATTTTCAGGGAACATACTTACCAGTTACCATCAGGTGGTTATAGAATATTGAGCATCCAGATAACAGAATAAAAATCGATCTTTAAATCTTTAGGGCATTTTTTTTAACGAAAAAATTAAGTTCTATGATCTTACAAGGAATGGCATTATAAGTTTCTAAGTTAACTGATGACGTAAAAAATAAATTCCTGAATTACTTTTGAAGATCGGATATCTTGGACATGGTGGGACCGTGGGAGAAGGCAAAATGAGAGAGAATCGTTTGAGTCAGTGATATAGTTCAGATGACGGAGGTAGACGAGGGAGAGGGAGACCGGGTAAAGAAAAAATGATACAACTTAGTCAATTTAAACTTAAGGGAATAAATGAGATATCATTTTTTTTCTGTGTGCCATGCACAAATATAAAGAAACAATCATAGAAGCACAAAAAAAAAAGAACACATAAAAAAAAGAGTAACTACATTAACATATGGATCATGGAGTTCCACCTGGCTTTGACGTCACATCAACAGAAGAAAAACCTAATACTAACAAACTTGAACAAATGAGGAGTTAGATAACAGACCACCCAATCACAATACAGAACAACTTAATCTCTATTGTTGTTAAGCTACTCTATGCCTAAAGTGAATCTTTGTAGTTCGTTATGGTTGGATGTGTGACAAGTCAATACAACACCTATCAGAGAGAGAGAGAGATTCATGTTTAAATTCCAAATATTTGACATCCTATGTCAAAGCCGATAGATTAACAACCTAATAGAAAAAGGCATGTACTTAACAAAGAGTTGGTTATTCTATACAGCATGTGAATACAGCAAATATAATACTTGCTTAGCATCACAATTATTCACAATAGCCCTTTCCTAACTTTAACTCTCAAAAGTCTTTTATTTCAAGAAATTGATCAATCATTCTCATTCCTTAAAGAATGAAGAAGAGATTTGTTCTGAAGACAATTTGTTTAAGAACTACTAAGAGAGAGAGAGAGAGAGAGCCTAGAGTTATTCACTGATGCATTACTTTTTTTAATCTATACCCAGAATAATTAAGTCCACTAGTAAGCCTAGAGATACCAATTATTTTAGTGGTGGCACTTGCACCCCCTGAGTTTTCAAAAAACTCTACTAATACCCCTGGCTTTGAATATTTTAGTTGTAGCACCCTTTTATTATTTACACGGTGTTTAGCTATATGGCACGTATGGGATTATGTGGTCCTTAATATTGTAAGACGAATTGCTGGTTGGTTTGCTCTATACTTCATAAATATTTTTAACTACTTCTATAATGTCATGGTAATGCATTTTCTTTCATGCTTGACTTAATCAATGTTTCTTGCAATTGGATGCTAGCTCTGTGGTAGAACTTTTAAAGTCCCTGCATTTGGTCCCGGTTCGAACCCGAAGAAAAAGTATTATTCTCGAAAAACAAAATTAATGTTTCTTTCTGCTGAATAATCCCTATTTCTGTATTCCCTCTATTGACCAATGGGTGTCAACAACTTGGATGAAAATTCATACCATATTTTTTAATTAGTGTTTTTCAGAGAAGAATTCCATTTTTTTTGTTTGGACTTCTAGATGAGGTATGATATGGTACTATTTTGTTTTACCAAAACTAAATATAGCAAGATTGTTTTCTCTTTTTCCCGCATTTTCCCAACCATGATCAGTCCTGTAGTGTCTTCACAATCCTTCTTTTACATTAAGAACATAAATTTATTCAACTAATGCCATGTTTTATTTTAAAAATCTAATGGTATGTGAATCTCTCAAAATTTCGTTGAAATGAAGGCATTCTCTTTCCAACATCAAATGGTTTATAAGTATGAGAAACAATGATACGTTCATAAATGCATATAAGTCACTGAAAGATAAACATGAATCGAAACTGTGTAAAACTATAAACAAATATTACAAACTCATTGAGAGAAAACAAATATGTGAGGATAATAATTGCGTCAGTTATAAACTTGTGAGGATAATAATTGCGTCAGTTATAAAATAATCACAAATATGTGATTATTTTCAATTTTAACTCTTTTATTAGCAGTTTTTTTATTAATTTGTGAGGATAATAATTGCGTCAGTTACAAAACTTGAATGAGTGCTAATTAGTGGGAACATTTAATTAGTCAATTGGTCATTTGAACTGGCAATTATGTGGCTTCTAATGTCTCAATGGCAGTTTACGTTGACCAAAAGTAGGCATGACAAATGGCACAACAACATTTAAAATTAGTTGACAAATGACAATCTCAAATTCAACCGTGTGACTTTTCTGCTATAGATGCTTATTTTTCATGACCATAATAACTAGCTAATACTTTGAAATATCGATACTAATTTTACTTTAAACCTTTAGAGCTCAGAAGGAAAAGACTTGTGGAACGAGCATCCATGAAATGTTTCAGTTCTGCTGACTTTGGTCTAGTGGGTGCACCAACTCCTCCTATAGGGTTCGACTAAGTTTGCTCTCTCATCCAACCCATAATGTCAAGTTCGAACCTAATTGGGCCCTATCAAATCTCCCTCCCTAGCTCTATAAAAGGAATCATCCTCTTTCTCATTCTCACAACCAGCATTGCCAATTCTAACAAATTTCACAAAGTATAACACAAACATGGAAGTGTTCAAGAACGTTACCAAGACTGGCTTCTCTTGTTACCTCCTTGGCCTTTTGGTCCTCTTTTCCACCGCATTGCCGTTGTTAGCCAATGCAAAAATTCACCACCATGACTTTGTCGTACAAGCAACACCAGTGAAGAGGCTGTGCAAAACCCACAACACCATAACGGTGAACGGGCAATACCCGGGTCCGACACTGGAAGTGAACAATGGAGACACTCTAGTGGTGAAAGTCACCAACAAGGCCATATACAATGTTACCATTCACTGGTAAAACTCTATGCATTGCTTATCAAATAAACTCTCTAGTTTGGCAGAGTTGAGACCAAACTCTACTATATACCAGCAATATGAATCCAAATTTCTTATTCTCTCTTAACTGTTCTACTTCAGGCACGGCGTGCGACAAATGAGGACAGCGTGGGCTGACGGCCCTGAATTCGTCACTCAGTGCCCAATCAGGCCCGGAGGAAGTTATACCTATCGGTTCACTATTGAAGGTCAGGAAGGTACACTTTGGTGGCACGCTCATAGCTCGTGGCTAAGAGCAACTGTATACGGGGCTCTCATCATTCACCCGAAAGAAGGCTCCTCCTACCCATTTCCCAAGCCACACCGTGAAACACCCCTGCTTTTAGGTACATATTATCTCCCTCTATTGTTCATCTATGAATGTGTGTAGGTATATGTCACTCATTTTCGAAATTATAATCTGGTCTAACCGTGTCTATTAAAGGTGAATGGTGGGATGGAAACCCAATCGATGTGGTAAGGAATGCAACTATAACCGGGGCAGGACCAAGTGTGTCCGACGCATATACCATCAATGGCCAACCTGGAGATCTTTACAGGTGTTCTAGTCAAGGTTAGATCCTATGTATTTATTCACATGACCAATCATTTCTTAATTAACATTAAAAATCGGAAAAACTAATGAAGCACTAGATGCATGTACCACTCCGTCCCACATCTTTTGCACCATTTGGACTTTTACCACTATTCACTGGGTCGCTTTGACCCGGTGATTTGGATAGCAAAACTTTGCAATTTTTAGATAATTTTTTCGTAGTGTTGTAGAGTAACTCCTATTTTACAAGACCATAAAAAAATTATCAAAAAATTACATCGTTTTGCAATCCAAATCACCGGGTCAAAGTGACCAAATTACGGGTGAAAAAGTCAAATGGTGCACAGCTGGTGGGACGGAGTGGTATTCAGGTTTATGCAAACATTTCACATTTCCATGCCTCACGAAAGATATCATGAAGCTTACAAGTGATTTAAGCACGTTGTCATGCAAAAGAATCGGATTTCATCAGATAACCACAAGAGGGAAAGAGTGAGACCTGGATAAAGAAAACTGATTCATAATGCAATTTTGCAATGCAGACACGGTGATTGTTCCGGTCAATCCAGGCGAGACTAACCTGCTCCGAGTCGTCAATTCTGGCCTGAACCAACAGCTCTTTTTCACGGTTGCCAACCACAAGCTCACGGTGGTCGGAGCTGACGCCTCATATCTCAAACCTTTCACTACCTCAGTCATCATGTTAGGTCCTGGCCAAACCACAGACGTATTAATCACCGCCAACCAGCCACCTGCCTGTTACTACATAGCCGCTAGGGCCTATGCCAGCGGCCAAGGAGCACCATTCGACAACACCACCACCACAGCAATCCTCAGTTACAAAACCGCAAAGGGTACTCCTGTCAAGACGGTAGCGGCTAGACTTCCAGCTTTTAATGATACCGCCACCGCCACAGCTTTCACTACTAGTCTCCGAAGTCCGAGAAAAGCTGAAGTGCCCACTCAAATTGACGACAGCCTCTTCATAACAGTTGGTTTAGGGCTAAACAATTGCCCCAAAGGTGCTACGGCAAGAAACTGCCAAGGCCCAAATGGGACTCGATTTACTGCCAGTATGAACAATGTCTCGTTTGTTCTTCCCAAAAAATTCTCATTACTTCAAGCACACCAGCAAGGGATTCCAGGAGTTTTCACCACCGACTTCCCGGCTGCACCGCCCGTCAAATTTGATTATACCGGTAACGTGAGCAGGGGACTCTTGCAACCAGCTACAGGGACAAGAGTATACAAGCTGAAATATGGAGCACGAGTGCAAGTCGTATTGCAGGGAACAAGCATTTTCACAGCTGAGAACCACCCAATTCACCTCCACGGATATGACTTCTTCATCGTGGCAGAGGGTTTCGGGAACTTCAATGCCATGAGAGATACACCAAAGTTTAACCTTGTCGATCCACCTATGAGGAATACAGCAAGTGTACCTGTTGGAGGATGGGCAGTCATCAGATTTGTAGCAGACAATCCAGGTAAAGAAAGAAAGAAACAGATTAATAGCTAATAAGTCGTAACTCTACTAATTTAGATGATAAATTCGTTTCATTTTTTGGTTGAAACAGGGGTCTGGCTGCTGCATTGTCATTTGGATGTTCACATAACATGGGGTTTGGCAATGGCATTCTTGGTAGAGAACGGAGTCGGGGAATCGCAAACTCTAGAAGCACCTCCGGCAGATCTTCCAGTATGCTAGTACAACACTAGTTTTGGAGGCAACTGCCAGATTTGGTTAAAATGGTTCTGCTTTTACTTTGTCGTAAACCAGATTCAAAGCTATTATTCTCTCCCACGCTAGTGTTTTTTTTCGTCGTTCCTTTTTTGATAGAGAAGACACTCCAGGTCAGGAAGATACAATGGATGACCAGGAGGTTTTATTGGTTATTGTAGTCGTGCGTAGAGCAAGTGAATTTTTCGTCTTCACACTATGAATGAATTTAGTTATTTTGTGGGATTCGTTCCACAACACTTTATCAAGGAAAAAACTGGTTGTACCAGTTTATTTCAACACTGCTCATACAACAGCAATGAGTGGTTTTGACATGGTTATTGCTGTTTCGAACAAGCAGATAAGATAACTTGCACGGCTACCTAGAAGCAAAAGGTATTACTGCTTCAAACATTGAAACCTCTCTGTTCTTTCTGTGTTTGTGTGTATAAAATCAAGTTTATAACTCAGAAAATATGACGAATCATGCAATTTTCCTGCTCTAATCTGTGTCTTGAAGTGATAAAGTTCTGTTCTTTCATAAAGAACCATGAAAAATTGATAAGAGTACAAGGTACACTTACAACTACAGAAGCTAGCAAGTGGAGATTTGCTGTTGCAGGTGTCCTATGGTTTATCAAACATAGGTTCTCAGAACCAATTTGTCTTTCAAATGGCTCAAGCATTTGTATTTGTGTACATTTTTCAAGAAAAGCTGAAAACAACATTAGTTCGAGGACCTCGAAGTTTATCAAAAGTAGTTTCTAAGGTTGTGAGATTTGAGAATTCAACAAATAAATGGGGTTCGTTTATATATATGCTTATGGTATCTCAAGAGTCAGTTTTCCGAATTCTGGATTTCCTTGTCTGACTACCACAAAAGTTCGTCAAGCTAAACTTAAGAGCCCATAACAAACAAGCCTAAGACAGTTATCATCTTTCATTATAAACAACATCGTAGTAACAATATTTAAGTCCCTCTATTTCTCGGTTCTCTCAACTGATTACTTTAGACCCCTTAGCAACCGTCTGTTTGCGACTGGTTTTGTCACTAGGCTGAAGAGCTGCCAAGGTCTTGGTGAAGGAAAGCTTTTTCTTAAGAGGCACTTTCCATCCAAATGGGGTTGATGCAACCAAAATGGTCCACATCTTTTGGGATTAGAGCTGTCGAGTGAGCTGGTGGACCGCCGAACCGGTGCGGCCTGGACCGGTCAAGGGCTAATCGGCCCATCCCAGGATCAGATGGTCCGGACAGGCCCTAGTCCGCCTAGGTAGCAACCGGGCTGGTTCAGGACTTTTGGAAACTGCAGGACCGGCCCACCGCAAGCCCGGGTCTGACCCAGGACCGGAGTGTCAGCCCGCTATATTTATGTTCATAATACACGTATTAAAAAGCACTACATATACTATATATAATTATATACACATATATATTATGTATAGATTATTATTTTATACATACATATATATATACATTAAGCAAATGGGTGCTAGCTCAAGTGGTAGAGCGTTTAAAAGCCCCTGCATGAGGTCCTGGGTTCGAACCCAGTAGACGACAAACACGTAAGTCTCAAAAAAAAAATCAAGAAGATAATATAATAAATATTTTAAAAAGTCCACGGGTAGGACCGGTCCGCCCTGAACCGGCCCACCCATAGGGGTCTGTTCCTGCGGGCCGGGCTGGTCCTGGGGTTCTGGCTTTTAGGCCCGGACCGCGTCCTTCAGCTGGGCCGGTCCGTTCGAAAGCTCTAATTGGGATGCGGATGGAGCCAACTTTTAAGTGGTTATTATATGCTAAAGTTTTTTGTGGTGCAGATAGTTCTGTTGATTGAGAATTATGAGAATGCTAATACAATTATTTGCACGTTCCGGAGAGACATTGACAACCAACGTTAAGTTTCTTGAAATTTACTTGGTGTGCATAATCAGTTAACTTCATAGCAGCTAAGAAGACAGTGATAGCGACCTTGAAGTGAACATTTCAGTAAAAGGACACCTAATTAGGTGTAAATAATTATGGTACCATCTTCCAATATGTATGTTCATAGTTACTACATTAGTTCTATGACTCTTATTTGATAACCTATATCATTACCACCCACCTAATGACTTGGACATGCTACTAAATTTTCAGGGAACATGCTTACCGTTAGGTGGTCATCGAGTATCCAGAATTTATCTAAACAATCAGAACAATATTTCTGTATATTTTTTTATACTTTTTTATTCGTAAAAAAATATATTTTTACATAAATTTAATCTAAAACTCCCCTTTTCACTTTCAACTTTATTTCCCAACTTCAGAGTTGATCTTTCAGGCAAAAATAAGAACCAGGCTACAAATCACAATTCGCCTTTTTTAGTCTTCCACCATAAAGGTCTCCTAAGAGATGACCCTAAAATGTCATAAAAGAAAAAAATCATGATACAGATTTATAACCATACCGTTGATGTCAAAAAGTAAGTTCCTGCAATTATTTCAAGGATCAGCTAAGTTACTGCAATTTTAAACGTTAAATGGAGTCCCCAATTATTTTTGTTGACATGCACAAAGAAGCAAAAGCAGAGCAAAATCCAAATACAGCAACGTGGATCCTGGATTTCCACCAAGCTTTCAGGTCACATCAAAAGAAGAAAAATCTACTAACAAACTTGGAAATTGGATTTCATCCATAATACTCTACTAACAAATCAACCAATCACAATAAAGAACTTAATCTCTATTGTTGTTTAACTACTTAGGCCTAGAATGGAATCTATGTTGTTTGTTATGGGTTGATACTTGTCAATTCATAAATATTTGACTTCCTATGTCAAAGCTGTTAGATTATTTACCTAATAAGAAAGGCATCTCTTAACAAGAGTTGGTTATTCTATACAGCATGTGTATACAGCCAATATACTACATGCTTAAGATGATTATCCTAAATTGTCGGTTCCCGTTAGCCATTTGCTGAACTAATAGAGAGCTAAAAGTTACTAAGTGACGCGTAGCTTTTTGAATTCTTACGAGATCCAAACAATATTCAATAATGCTGTGCATTCAGAAATTATACCGGGTTATCAGAAATCCAATAATAACTTCAGAAATAAAATTTCTATCTGAACGCCTATTTCTGGAAAACTATTGCATGGTAATTAACTACTCTAGCTATTTGACAATCTGTTAAAATCTGTAACTCAGGAGAACACTTGTGGAACAACCATTCGAGAAATTTTTCAATTTTGGTAAGGTCTAGTGGGTGCACCAACTACTATAGGGTTGAACTAAGTTAACACTTACAACTAACACATTATGCTAGATCATAATGTGATATCCCTTCAACAAAGCACCTCTGTCTCTCTATAAAAGCAACCATTTCTTTTCCTAATCTCACAACCAAGCATTACCACTTCATACTATTGTGGGAAAGTAAAACAGAAACATGGCATTCTTCAACAGCATTGCCAGGATTCGCATCCTCGGCCTCTTGCTTCTCTTTTCCATTGCACTTCCTCTGTTAGCCAATGCAAAAACTCACCACCATGACTTCGTTGTACAAGCAACGCCGGTGAAGAGGTTGTGCAAAACCCACAACACTATAACGGTGAACGGCCAATACCCGGGTCCGACACTAGAAGTGAACAATGGAGACACTCTAGTGGTGAAAGTCACCAACAAGGCTAGATACAATGTCACCATTCACTGGTAACTTTCTTGCATTGCATGCTTGTTTCCTAGTTACAAAGCCTACTGCAAAGTTAGCTTCAAACTGTGATGTAATCTAAGTATGTACCGTAAGTCTTATTTTCTTGCTAATTCTTTCGTCAGGCATGGGGTGCGGCAGATGAGGACAGCATGGGCGGACGGGCCTGAATTCATAACTCAGTGCCCAATCAGGCCCGGAGGAAGTTATACCTATCGGTTCACTATAGAAGGTCAAGAAGGTACGCTTTGGTGGCATGCACACAGTTCGTGGCTCAGAGCTACTGTCTACGGGGCTCTAATCATTCACCCGAAAGAAGGAACATCCTACCCGTTCCCTGAACCACACCGCGAAACACCCCTTCTCTTAGGTACAATTATTATCTCCTTCTATTGTTCATATACGTGTGCATAGATTTCTACCACTCATTTTCTGAAATTTTACTCTGGTGTGACATTATCTATGTAGGTGAATGGTGGGATGGAAACCCAATTGATGTTGTGAGGAAGGCAACAAGAACAGGAGGAGCTCCTAATGTGTCGACTGCATATACCATTAATGGCCAACCTGGGGATCTCTACAAATGTTCTAGTCAAGGTTAGATCACGTCCTATTTCTTGTCATATGGAGATCATGGTGTCAAGGGGCCCAGCTTGAGCTAGGGCCGGCCTCATACAGCCCCCCCCCCCCCCCCCCCCTCAAAACGGTACTCTTTATTTTTTTTATTAATTTATACATATATATATTAAAAATATATATTTAATATATTAATAATATATATTTCCCGGCCCCCTCAATCCCCAGCCCCCATGGGTTTTTGGCCCGGGCCCGGGGCGGTTCAAGTTCTCTCATTTTCAACCCGGCCCAGCCAGGCCCTCTCTACCAGCGGGCCCCTAACCCAGCCCGCCCCCTGACACCATGATATGAAGAAAAAGGGTTTAAATAGGAAAACAGTGCGCGACCATAAGATTACAAAAATGATCTAACATACATTTTCAATGCAGATACGGTGGTAGTTCCAGTCAACTCCGGCGAGACCAACCTCCTCCGAGTGGTCAACTCAGGCCTAAACCAACAGCTCTTCTTCACCGTAGCCAACCACAAGCTCACGGTGGTTGGAGCCGATGCATCCTACCTCAAACCCTTCAACACCTCTGTCATCATGTTAGGCCCTGGCCAAACCACAGACATCTTAATCACCGCTAACCAACCGCCAGCCCGTTACTATATAGCCGCCAGGGCATATTCCAGCGCTCAAGGCGCGCCGTTCGACAACACCACCACGACAGCAATCCTCAAGTACAAAACTTCCCCACCACCTGCCAAAGGTACTCGCGTCAAGACAGTAGCAGCTAGTTTGCCAGCTTTTAACGATACCGCCACGGCCACTGCTTTCACTACCAGACTCAGAAGCCCAAGAAAAGCTGAAGTGCCCACTCAGATCGACGACAGTCTCTTCATTGCAGTTGGTTTGGGGCTCAATAACTGCTCGAAAGGTACGAGGGCCAGAAACTGCCAAGGCCCAAACGGGACCCGGTTTACCGCCAGCATGAACAATGTCTCTTTTGTTCTGCCCAAAAACTTCTCACTGCTACAAGCACATCAACAAGGGATTCCCGGAGTTTTCACCACCGATTTTCCGGCTGCTCCGCCAGTGAAATTTGATTACACGGGTAATGTAAGTCGGGGACTTTGGCAACCTGTTCTAGGGACACGAGTGTACAAGCTCAAATATGGAGCTAGGGTGCAAATTGTTTTGCAGGGAACAAATATTTTCACAGCTGAGAACCATCCGATTCACCTCCATGGATATGATTTCTTCATTGTCGCAGAGGGGTTCGGAAACTTCAATGCCAAAAAAGATACTGCAAAGTTTAACCTTGTTGATCCACCTATGAGGAATACGGCAAGCGTGCCCGTTGGAGGATGGGCAGTCATCAGATTTGTTGCAGATAATCCAGGTAAAGAAATAAGGAAATACAGATGCTATAATCTTTAACAGCGACTAGAACACCAAGAAGTTATTCCTAATTCTCCTCCTATAATTTTTTTTAAACGCTTAAACGAGGAATCATCCAAATTCTTTTACCCGCAACAATAGATGGAACCGAATTATATTGACCAATTTTTTCTTGCACTTAGGGCTTTAATCTCTCTGAGACATATCATCACTTATAACGAGTGATTAGGAAATGAAATCTGCATACACACAATCATTGCTCATTCGATTTAATCATTCGTATTTATCTATTTTTTGGAAAGCAGGGATTTGGCTGATGCATTGTCACTTGGATGCTCACATAACCTGGGGTTTGGGTATGGCATTCCTGGTAGAAAACGGAGTTGGGGATTCGCAAACACTCGAACCACCTCCAGCAGATCTGCCTGTATGCTAGAACAATAATTCTTTCGGAAACAATGCCAGCTTGGATCCTAAATGGCGATTCATAAAAAGTCACTTCTTCCGAATTTTCTTCTTTGTAGTGTGCTAGATACATTGTCGTTGATTCACCCACATTTGGGACTAGTTGATTGTTCTTTCTATTGTACTTTTTTGATAGAGAAAAGAGTATGGGTCAAGAAGATAAGAAGACATCATAAAACATAGAGAGGCAGATAAAACAGTGTTGGTAAAATAGATCTGGCGATATTGTTGGTTTTTGTTTTAATATTGCAGTCTTGTAAGACTACTGATTTTTTCTATTGAAATTTGAATAGATGTTATTGTTTCTATGAGCCTTGTTCTAAAATTGGAATTTCAGTCTCACAATGCATCCACAGGCTCAGAATGCATACAAAGGCCGGTTCCACTTCATAAATGTATGGTTATGATTTTGATCCTTGGTTATCAATCTTATTTTGCAATTATCACTTTGAGGTCAATTATATATTTAATTTACTATCTAATCACAAATGGTTTATCGATTGTCCCTGTAAGGGTCCCAGAAGAGGACTTACCTGCGGTATTTAAGCTCAATAAGATTTGCTAATTCTTGTTTCTATATAACATTTAGTGAATGAAGATTTTGAGTAGTGTACGCGTACCAAGGTTCTTATTTATGCCAGCTGAAGATCAAAGTTTCCAGCCTCTCAAAATCATGAAATCACTTGGAAAGAAAAAGAGTGAAGCAGCATGCTCTATGGACTTTAAAGTCGCAAGCCTTGAGCAAATCATCCCCTTTTTTCCTGAGAAACCCTGCCACAGGGGATTTTGTTCCTTTAAGTTATTTTGCTAAGAGATCAATAAGTAGTAGAATGTCCAACTCAAGTTAACCAGTCTTTTGGTAGCTTAACCGTGGTCGACTACATGGGTCCTCCCGTGTCATATTTTTTAACTTGGAAGCCATTCGCTCACTTAGGTTTTAATTTGGTCAAGTCTTCTCTTACTGTATCTACCCAAGTTCTTCAGATTGTTCTCCTTCATCCTCGTTTACCACACTCGACTTGGATTGAATAACGTATCCTAATTGGAGCATCCAAGGGAATTCGATAAACAAGCCCAAACAACCTCCAACGATTTGCTTTCATTTTGTCTTCTATTGGTTCTCCTCCCATCAACCAAAAACATATCATCCGCAAATAACATGCACCATGAGATATTATCCCGGATACTCCTAGTAACCTCATCCATTGATCTTAACGTATTGTGGCATAGATTTCTCTTCTTTCTCCTCCCATTGCCTCGCACTAGTGTTACTTCTTCTTCGTACATGTCTTCCCTCCCTTCCACTTATTGATTGGGCACCGTCTTTTTCTCCAATACGTTCAACATAAAGCCTAATGAGTGGAGCAACTCGATGAGGCTCAACTAAGTTAGCTGCCTCATCTATCCCCATTTAGCTGTTCACAATCTAATTTGCGTTCAAGTTACAACAAACAACTGTCCTCAAACTCTCTCTGTGAACAGTGAAAGTTATCAACAATGCTCTTATGCATGCTATGTTACACTGGCTACTGCAATGTGTAAACTGTAAAGTTGGCACTTGGCATCAAACACAGACTGTACCATCAATAACTTTGTAGCTCCACTCAACAAACTAACTGAAATGTCCTACCGAATTCACCCTTAGAATATAACCAAATTCTAGGTGAAAATTTGAATCCAAAGTCGAGTTTACAACCATGTCTCTTACTATCTCTGACATTTTTTCTTCTCCATACATGGTGTTGGCCAGATGAGAACCATATGAGCCATAATTCATAATCAGTGCCCAATCAAGCAGGGATAACTACTATCAGTTCAGGATCGAAGGCCAAGGGGGGACACTCTGGTGGTACGCATACAACTTGTGGCATACAGAAGCCGCATATGGTGCTCTGTTCATTCACCTGAAAGAAGGTTCTTTTGCCCATTCACCAAGGAAAGTCATCAAGAACCCATTTCTAACATTCTCACTCCCTGTCACGTGTGCAACTTTCCGTTCTCTCGCCAAAACTATGTTTTGGTGCGACTTCAAAAAGGTAAATGGAGAAATGGGAATCCAACTGATGTTAGGAGGAGAGAAACAAGGAGGGGGTGACTCCAATGTGTCAAACTTGAAATGCCAATTACCATTGAAGTTCAGGAATAACAGACCAGGTCAAACCTCCATCTATTAGTTAACTGTCCAGGTAAGGGTTGGATCCCATTTTGCAAAAATGGGTTATTTGGAAGCGTAATGAACATGAATGTAGTCGAGGTAAGTACAGGCAACAAGAGGGTTCAACTAGCACGCCAAACCAGCAAGCAAAGAGCAGGATATAGCAGTGAAAAGTCGGCCCCAAAGCCACAAAATACTCCTTTTCAGTTCCAGCAAAAGTCAGGCAGTAAGTTCAATCAAGAATTCAGGGTGTTTAGATAAGGTTTCGGATCCATTAACAAGAGACTTAAAGCTGGTTATATGGGAATTACACAAAGCCAATACTCGTCTAAAACCATCAAGAATTGAGGTAGATACGAAGGCCTGAATTCGACTGAAATCACCAGATGTTGACTGTCATCCATGACCATGAAATATGGCAACAAGTTCCACTTGATTTTCTTTCTTTTTTTCTTTGTCTTTTTTCTTTTTAGATGTTTCAGAGTTTGAGTTAAGAACTTAAATCTGCAGGATAGTGTAGAGGAAACTGCAGCACTAAACTGCAGAACCAAAACCTTCAACCATAGTAATTAAACCCGGACCGGTGGTTGACCCGGCAAAGATGCCGGGTCACTGGTTGGACCGGTGAGTCAATAACAAATTATTAATCATATATTATATTACATATTTATAGTAAAAAATATTAACATGTGATATATAATAGCTCAAATAATTAATTTTATGTGTTCTTTTTATGAAGAATCATGAAGGAAATCACACAAATGTTCAATGAAATATTTAAACGAGCATTTTAATTCTTTTTGTTAATGGTTAAAATATGTAAACACCGGACCGGTTCGACGCAGTTAACCCGGACCGGGTCACCGGGTTGATCACAAACCCGCCGGGTTGGACTGGGTTTGGCCGGGTCACTGGCATTTACGAACCGGGTTGTGATCAGGACCGGTTCTGGGCCCGGGTCACCGGTCGGGCCGGGACGGGTTTAATAACTATGCCTTCTACTAGTTAGGAAGTTTTGCACTCATGAACAAGGTACATAATCGTTCCAGAAAGATGTAACGTTACATATTCAAATACAATTTCGACAAGTTCCTGGCAATATTCTGGATTTAGTAACAGGTTCTACAACATCTCAAGGTTCCAATGCATCAAGAAGTAAGGAAATTTTTATTTAGAAACGAGAGAGATACGGAAACCTCAAACTGACTCAAAACATGGGGTCCATACATTGCCAGAATAGGTGGAATTTTGAGGGATTTAGAGCTTGATTTTGAGGATGTTATAAGAATGAAATTCGAAGAGTTCAATCGACCCTAAGCTCCAATCAAACGTTATTTTCTGGGCAACAACGGTGTTTCTAAACCGATTCTAGACTAGGTGGGGTTACATTGACATTCGACAGAAACAAGTCTAGGGTTCTTACCGTTGTTGACCTCCTCCGAAATTGAGTTGGGGCTTTGGTTCTCCAGGCCATGAGGACCCTCTCCCACAGCAGCAGGTCTGGACGTCGTGGAGAAACGGGGGTGTCGCAGTGGTGTTGGTGGTGGAGCTTGGAGGGAAACAAATTTGAATCTCTGGTTTTTTGTTTTCTCCACAGCAAATATGACATGGTGTTCTCATGAATATCTACTTCCTCTCCTCTGTACTCTCTTTTTCTTCCAAGTTTCACTATTCACTTGGGTTACTTTCGATGCAAGAATTTGGTAAACTTTGCAAGGTGTAGTGTAAAATTTACTCTACAACACCATGAAAAAGTTATCAAAAAATTACATCGTCTTGCTATCTAAATAACCGGGTCAAAATGACCCAATTACGGAAGAAAAAAAATCAAATGTGGAAGATAGAGACAGACGGAGTAAGTACCATCACAAGACCCGCATTGAAGAAAGAGAATAAGATGTCCATGGCTAGCCAGTTGATTGCCAACTCAAAGGGGTTCAAATGCAATTTTAAAAATTATGAGGATAGTTTTTTATATAATTTCTTCTGTTTTTGAAAAATGGCAAAACCAACCCACATCTATATTATAAAATAGCATGGTTTAACAAATTTTTGAATTCTCAACCCTTAGATTAAATCAACCCCATCGCCACCATTAGATCTCACCTACTTATTATATCTCTAACTACCCACTCTCTTTGGACATGCTTAACTACCCACTCTCCTTGGACATCCCTAACTAATATGAGAGAGATTTTTCTCAATTACATCCCTAACTTGGAAGTTAGTTTTTTTTTCCACCACATTTGTAAATATATTTTCAGATAACACTTCTAAATTCATTTTAAAAAAAGCACTTCTGAATTAAAAAAACTATCAAATTTAGAGATAGTGCCCTCGGGCACGGGTAATATGTTTACTTAATCCCTACCTCTAAAAACTTAGGGTAAAAGATAAAAACCACCCCTTGAGTATGGGTTATATACAAAAACAACCCTCGTGTTCGGGGATATACAAAACCACCCTTGCAGTTAGACGGCAGCTAAAGGGGGTGGAGGGAAATCGTTAAAAGACCATTTTACCCTCAAATGAAAAACAAATACCCTACTATTTAAGTCTTTTCATCTCCTTATCTTTTCATTCTACATCTCTTCTTTCTCTTTCTCTCTTATCTTCTCCCACTTCTTCGGTCTCTCTCTCACTCTCCTAACCCTAGCTGCCACCCCCCTTATCTCCACCTTCCACCTCTGTTAGGATTCGAACCCAGATGAAGTTCTGACCATCTGTCAGAGAAAAAAGAACGAATGGATCTTGTAGGATTCCCAAGAAATTCTTCGTAATTTTCATTTCTTTATTATTTTTTGTTCTCAATAGCCATGAGATGATCATATTAGGGTGATCCTTTTGTCGACGGATGCTCCTATTATACTCGTAGTCTCTGAAGGATGAGAACCAACTTCACCCCCTGGGATCGATAAACCTTTTGGATTTTATTAACCAAAGAAATATGACTTTGCACTATAGTTAGACCAATTAAAGGGATGTGGCGCAGCTTGGTAGCGCGTTTGTTTTGGGTACAAAATGCATCTCCATCCACCACCATCACAATCATCAATAGCGACCTATGTCCCTCTGTCATTTCTCTCTCTCTCAAGGACAACCTATGCGGAAGACGAACCCAACCACCAACCCAGCCGCCGACAGCCATTAAATTCGGCGGCTTGATTCTATTAAACCCACAATACTTCGAACCCACACGGCCACACATCTCTCGGTCCGTTTGAGAAACTAGGTCGGCATTTAAAGCTTCGAACTGGTTCTCGATTCATGAACTGGGTTTCCCTGGTTCTTCATCGCTGCCTTCTTTCCGTCCTCGTTGAGGGTTCGAATTGGTTCTCCGCCGAACGCCGTTGACTTCTTCAGCGTCCCCGTCGAGGATTCTGCAGGCTTCCGTTCGAAGCTGGTAGGCAGGGCAGGGCTCGAGTTGTTTATATTCGAGAACCAATTCGAAACAATTCTTAGTTATGTTGTTTTTTGTATAAAGAGAAGTTGACGACGAGAGAGATGGTCACTACGAAAGTTGCTGTTGGAGTAGTATTGGAGGAAATTGCTTCGGAGAAGCTTGAATCAGAGGAGTTGATTGAATTTGGTGCTGTTACAGTATGTAAGGATAAAATTGGGGCTTGAATGTGTCTTCTCTGTGATTGAAGTTTTTTCTTCTTGTGATTTGCTCCACTAGAAAACTACAGTATTTTTTTTTTAGATTGTTCTAAAAACAGCTTTTTGATACTTGAATGAATCAGCAAAGTTCTTGGATTATGAGTTTGTTCTTTGGAAACTAGCAGTCATGGAACCAGGTTAGGCTAACATAGGGTTTATGCAGTTAGTTGATATTAGTCCATTTTGTTACATAACCATGCTTTGCAACCACTTGATTTGAATTTGATTGACAATAAGATCTTGAAATATGTAGTATCTTTAGATGATCATACGAGTTGAGTATTATTTTGCCAATCTTTTGTTGTTGTTTGTGTTGGTGGTGGGGAAGTGGTGGTGTTGTTGGTGGCGGTGAAAATCTGTGGCGGCGATGGCGAATCGATGGCGGTGGTGGTGGGGATGTGGTGATGGGGGTGGAGGTAGTTGTGGTGGTGGTCAAGAACGGCAAGAACATCAACAAGACAAACACAAAAACACAAAGAGGGCAAAATGGTCATAAAAAAGTCATATTACATCCCTCTACTGATTGACATTAACAGAGGGGTGGTGATTGTCTAACTGCCGTCCACTATAAGGGTGGTTTTTGTATATCCCCGAACATGAGGGTTATTTTTGTATATACTCCGTACTCGAGGGGTGATATTTGTCTTTTACCCAAGAACTTATTCTCTGTAAGATACCAACTGGTACTTAAAATTTATAAAATTGCATTTTGACCCTGTAACTTTAAAAATAATAACATACTAGAATTTTGTGGAGTGTTAGACAAAAAGCAAGAACCAGGCCAATGCACCGTGTATATATATGGTTAGACACTTAGGCTCAAACAGAACCACATAAGAAAGAGAAATTATGGTCGTTTCAAGATAGAAGAGAAATTATGGAAAAAAATGGTCTGATTCGCAATACGGCCATGAAAGTTGAAAATTGAAATCACATATATAGTAAAGACTGGTGAAGAATGTAAACTTAAACTCTTACGACTGATCAGCAATTGTTTTCAAAACTTTCCCAATATCCTAAATTCAAAATTACCATAGTCTCCTACATGTTGGTTATGATCATAAAAGGTTCATAAAACAGAAGAAATTGAACAAACTCTAGATAATGTCTGCGAATGGGAGAACTATCGGATAGACTGCTAACAACAAGAAATGGATACTGGACTCAAAGCTATCATCACAATGCATTTCATTTTACATGTGGTTAGCTACTTAAACCAGTAAGAATTACTCAGCATATGGGTCTAACAAATGGGTGAAACATTTAAGTAACACCTTGAGTGCACATGATTAGTACTGCCAATGCACTCCTGATTCAAACAAATGAGGGAACATTTCAGCGAACACCTGGTGGGCATGTGAAATAATCGCAGCAAAACCTAAACCTAAAACCCAAAATGCATGAGGTACAATCTGATTTCCTTCATAGCACCCAGAACACATCCCCAAGAAATATTACGAAATCTTTAAAAACGCACTTGAGATTTTGGAAGAAACATTAGCTTATCGTTTTGCGTAACACATAAAACGCAAGCTTCAATACATGGTAGAATGTGAAAGATCAAACATTCCATTGAAAAACCGCAAATATTCAGCAGAGGGAATTCGAGAGAGACAACTTCATCGCCATCGCCATCGCCCTGTCATCTGGAGAGCTAGTCGTAGATGAAATACAGTATTTCTGTTTAATGTCCGACACATTGGCGCGTTTGTTTGGATGAGCTAAATTAAGTGCATGTTTGGTTTCAGCTTAAAATCTTAATAATTTAATTAAATTAATATGGGGTGAATAAATTGGCTGAAAAGAGAAGACTATCTCTCTAGTTTTCTCTCAATTCTCTCTCTATGAGGAAGTCGAGTGGTTTTGTGTTCGGCGGTAGCGGCGAGTCTATTTGTTTACGAATATGGGTTGCAAGAATCCTCATGAAGACTTGTGCGAAGGGCGAAGCTTTTCTGGCGGTGGTTATGGCTAACAGGTTGGTCTCGCGTCATCGTTGTAGCTCCTCCTCCGAATCCTCTGTGTCACGGCTTAGCTTAAACTGTGTCTCGACCTGCCTTCTTGACGTCGATCGGAACTCAAGATCCATGTCTTAGGCTTTTGTTTTGTTTCCCTTTCAATTTTTCTAGTTTTAATGTAATTCCATGGATTCTTAGTGCCCTTATGGGCATTTTTGTCCCACTTTTTCATTTGAATATGTTGCGGGGACTCAGTTTTGAGTGAAATTGTTGAGTTGCAGTTCATTAGAAATCACTGGCTTAACTATTAGATGAATTGGGGGTTTGACGTTTTTCCAGTTGTCGGAGGGTTCTTAATTCGTCGGTGAATTCTTTGCTTTTCTAATATGAAGAATTCCAAAAGTCAATGTCAGTCATGATTGAGATATCAAGTACAACAACACCGTGCTGGAACAATTTACAAGGTCTTTATTAGGAACTACTTTGTTGAGGTGGTGTTCACCAATGTTTTTATTTTTTTATTTGGGCTCTTTTCCGAGCTCTTCTTATTCACAGATGGTGGTATTATACCTCTTTGTTTTCTTTATACTGGATTGTGATGGTCATTTTTTCGTGAATAATAAAAAAAATTACAATTCCCTCGAAAAATAGGTTAGATGAAATTATAATTTAATCTAAGGAATATGCCTTGAAGATAGAAGATAATCAAAGGAGCGCGACGAATTGAGTTCCAAGATGTATTCAGACGAAGACAACGAAGACATAACCCAAAAGGACAAGAGACCAGAATGTGTTCGTAGAATAGCATTCTGGCGCAAAGTACGAAGGTCTTCGCACGAAGGTCTTCGTACGAAGACATCGACCCTTCGCACGAAGACAATCTGAGAGGCGACAAATAAGGGTTGGGTTGTTTCCTTGTTTGTTCGAACGGTTTTGGGGGCTATAAATGGATCATTTGGGGTCTTATTAACGTTTGTAAACATCTTTTATCGTTCTCCTCAGTTGAATAAAGGTTTTTCTTTCCTGTGGACGTAGTTAGCTCGGTTCGGGCTGCGAACCACGTTTATCTTGTGTTCATCATCTGCTTTGATAAAGTTATCGTTTTTATTTGAAGTGATTTTAAAATTGGGGGAGATAAGAAGGATTTAGGGTTATTGCGATGAGGATAACAAGCTCCATCTTGTGATATTAAAGTCGGGGACAATCGCAGGCAGAATCGGACCTAATTATTACTCGCCACCTAGAGCATTTCCTTCAATCCTTCCATCTTTCCCAGATTTTTTTTGGTGAAATCTATTTTGAAAGGAAAAACAAAATTTAATTGATTGTTTGATTTGAATATGTGAGGAGATGAGGATGAAGCTATAATAAACTAATCCAACACTTGATCTGATAGGCCTTTTATTAGGCCTTCTGATGCAATGTTTGCAGTTTTTTGTTTCTGAATCTCACAAAACTCTTATCTTTTGATCAGTTTTTGAAGTATGTTTGGAGATGTGATGATGTATTATACCCATTTACTGTCTGCAATTACTGTATGATGAACAATATATACATGCACTACCATATGATCTCTCCCCCTCTCTTTTCCTTCACAAAGCATGATGATTTTTTCCGGATTTTGTGCAATCTGTGAAGAAGTGTTTGAACCTCTGAGTGTTCGGCTATGACAATACACATCAATGGTTAACAATGAATCAATGATGGACTACTGAAGACTAAACCTGCTTATTTTTTTAAATTTATGTTCATGGGATTTCAGTCAAATTCATGAATTTCTTATGATGATTAGATGAATTTTAACGGTACTAGATTCTACTTGGCTTCATCCATGATTATTTGGTGGTTCTAGAATTGGAATCATCACTTTCAATTACTGAGATGTCAATGACTACTTTTCATGTGGTTTTGCAATTATCCTTGTGCCTTTTGCTTGGAATTTTTCTATATGAAAGCAGTTCGATATTTTGAGAATTGAAGTTTGTGTTTGGGTTGTTTGATGTTTTTGATTCAAATGAAAGATGATCGGTTGATATTTTTGTTGGTGAACTGGTGATGTTCTTGATGATAAACATGAGCAAAAGGTAAAAAAATTACACATGAGTAATATGGTCCGAAAAAATTCAATCAACTTCCCTAAAAAAATCAATCAACCACTTTATTAATGGAATATAACATAAGAGTGTTAACTGTCCAGAGAATATTCCGTTATTTGGGTGCGGAGTGTCTTTTTTCCAAAACACAAGATAGCGGGGTAAATTTAATCATAAAGTCATGGGTGATCAATATCTTTTATCCTTTTTACTATTGGTTCAAGCCTGATCTGGCCTGACCCAAACACTTCATGTGTACTTGTTATATTAACTTATGTGGTAGACTTTGTGTTTAACGTGTGTTGCTTTAACCACATGATGTAGAAGTGATTTCTCAGAAATGTACGTATGAATGTTTTCGACGGGTAATTATTTTCAAATATATTTGTATTTATCGGGTGTTGAATTCGAGTGTTGGCCCAATTAATGAATTAGGTTGGGCTCAGGTTCACATTTTTAATATCTTGTCCGACCCAACTAACTTAGTCTGTCAACAGACAGACCGCAATATTCGGCTCAACGCGACAACACGACACGAGTATGTAGCTAACACAAAACCGTAAGGCGTTAAATTGGGTCGACCCAAATGTGATACGGAAACAAACGGGGCAGGCCATTAACAACCAGCATAACCCAAAGACGAAACGTTTTAGCCCGCTTAACACAATAATAACCATTTTTTTCACTATTATCATACTTTCAAGAAAAGCCATTAACATAATCCTTACACTAACCAGGGGTGGGTTTGGTATGACTTATTTTCAGCTTTTAATTCACTTTGGACTTTTAATCTGTTTTGAGCTTTTCTGAAAGGTTTGGTATGACTTTTCTGTGTCAGTTTTTGAATTTTGGCTTTTGTCTTGTAGTGTAAAACTAAATTCTAATAAAAGTTGGGTTTCATGAACTTTTTTTGGACTTTTTTCTTCCTAAACAATAAAAATGACAAATTTAGCTCTACTTTTTTTGTACCAACATACTATGACATCTAATTAGACTTACTATGGTTTTATTAGTAATTATAAAAAATATAAAATGATAATTTTCACTAACAAACAAAAGTGTTGCATCTTAACTTTTTTACAGCATAACTTTTTTCACCAAACTCATACATCTTTTTTATCAATTTTTTTGTCATGAACTTTTTTCACAACAACTTAAAAGTCCAAAAAGTCATACCAAACCCACCCCAGGTCAATACAATAACACGACACGAAATTGATAAAAAGTTTAATTTGAATTGACACAAACCCACAACGGATTAAAGTGAATCTTCAAGTTGCAGAAATAAATGTGCAGAGAACCAGCCTAACCCGATTATACCCGACATGGTTCGAACCAACCCACAACCCGAATTTTCACGAATTGCAAGGCCGATCATTGGAGACCTCATCCTATACGTAATCATAGGTAGTCACCACTCTCAGATGACATGGTCGTGGATTGGTCCTTGTAAACGGCGAAAAGCCGTCAAAACAGAACTGAAACCTCGTAAAGAGCCCAAACACCACGAAACCGGGAATCACAAACAAAGAAATGTCACTGATGACATCATCGTTACCAAACCTAAACATATGTCAACTCCGAATCGTGACCATGTGATTTCACTTGCATCATTAGCATGCCACGTGGCTGACATGCAAGCCTCAACTTGTACAGAAGGCTATGCAGACGGGGTGTTTTTTTCCACTTTCACGGATAATGTTTGCCGCATCGCTGCATCGCAGTGTATATCGTTGGCAAAAAGTATAATTTTTCTTGATTATAATTTCATGATCGTGAAAGGAAATGGAAAGTATAATAATGCTTTGATGTCAATCTAGTTTTTAACTGCGCGTAAGAATTTAGAGTATCTCCAACAATTAGTTAAAAAAAATGTCTTTGACCTAATTTGGTACTGGAGCGAAATTTGTTCATTCAGTTTGTTGCTTGAGTTCCATCAGTAAGGAGCAAATTTGTTCAATTATTGTATTTTCTTGTTATTAACTATTAAATATATATTTTTCATATTTTTTTTTTGAAGAAAAATATATATTTTTCATATTAATTAATCTAAAGTACATTAACAAAGTCTATTTAAATAAAATATGATTTTTATTAGTAATGTAATACTAAAATGATTTGTGTATATATATATATATAAATTAAACTTAACATTTTTTTTAAACTGCTATTTTCGACAATACTTCAATGATATTCTAACTTGAATTTTATATGAGTTCGTTGGACTTGTTTGACATTGAAGAATCAACTTCTCATTAAACTTGAATTTTATATTTTGCTCCTCACCAGAAGAGTCACAAAATCGCTCTTCCAAAATAATGTCATAGCTTTTGCTCCACCAGTATTTAGTTGTGCTACAGCGAATGATTTTTGCTCCACTGAATGCTCCATCTGTTGGAGCTGTGTTTTTGTGAATTTGGACCAAATTTTGGTCCAAACCTGGTTTTGCACCTCCTAAGCATCTTCAAGCATAATGACTAGTAGTATTTTTTTTGGAATAAATATTTTCATGGTTTAGAATTGGATCCTTCACTTTACAATTTTTACTCTAGCAATAGAGACCAAATTAACTCCTCCATCAATAAACATACTAGTTTTTATTTATTTATCATTGTACAATTATATTATACCTTTTTAAGTAAAAAAATGATTTTTTTAAACAAAAGACAAAGCCAGTGATATAGTTATACAATATTAGTAATAAAAATATTTATAAAGTTAAAATTATATTTCGACCCATTGTATTTAATTAAGAGCTTACCATAAAATTATACTGTTAAATATGATGAAAAATAGCATTATTCAGCTTAGTATTCAGCTTCGAGATTTAGTTCACCGTTGGAGTTATAGTTTTGCTGTTTTGAAAATTTGGTCCATCTCTTGAAGATGCTCTAAGAACCACTAGAGAGTAGAGAGTGTAGTTGTTTTGAAATTTGGTACTACAAAGGGGTGAAAGTGTTATTTTTCAAACTATAAGGGGTTAAGGTGTCTTTGTGTCAAACCTGCAGAGGTGAAGGTCGTATGCTCTCCTAGCATCCACAGACTTCGTTGTTTGTTTTCCCTATTTCCTTTTTTCTATTTCTTTTTTCCACAACCTTCTTGGACTATCTTTGACAAAAAAAAAACATTGACACTACCTAAACGTGAAGCAACAGTTCCTTAAGGAAGGACATTTCACATGCTTTTGCAAGACTACATGTTCAACACAAAATATGTTGTCTTTTACAACTTCAAGTAAAATACAATATTTAAATAAATTGTCAGTAATTGAACGTCACTCATGGTTGTAAAATACCACGTGATGTTCTTTTGGATCACTGAAAAATTTACTCTATATGAATAGTCCTAGGCCTGAGAACATTTCCAACATGCTTAAACAGTCTTTGGACTAAATTCAGTTGTTTTGCAAAACCCGACTCCAACAATTAGTTAGTTAGCTGGTGCAAATGTTAGTTAATAATAAATTTAATTAAGAACAGTTGATTCTTTAATGATGACATCTAATATAACCAAATCCTGTTTGACTAATTTAATCCAATCAAGTCCTATTTAACTCATCAAATGTGTCAATATAAAATGTATACAATGATATAGTAGTAAATTATCACCGGAAATCAAAGTGTTGTCAAAATATTTATTTTCGAACACATACCAAACAACTTATTTTTTTTTTTTCAAACTCGTATTTTCAGCATGTGGTTTCATTTTCCCACTGTTTTAAACGGGTATCAAACAGGCTATTAAGAAAAAGTTGCCAAACATGCACTCAGTTTCTAAGACTTAAAAAGCAATTCCAAAGTTTCCATCTGATCAATGGTTTCGACGCACTCGATACAAAGCCCTTTCCATCATAACAGGATAGTGGCAAATACGGAATTATCAGGAACTTCGGGGGTCAAAACCCAAACCAAATGGGATAAAACCGGGATTCTTCGGCGCCAAGACAAGGACGTGGACACTGCCGCGGTTCCTGAACTCTCTCGACACGTGTCAGTTAACACGGCACCCGAAGAGCCACGAAGGCGACTAGTGCACCGCCACGTCACCATCCGCAACGAATAAAATAATCTCCGCGAAGCACCCGAGTCACTATCGAAATATCTAGAGAAAGAGCATATAAATAGCCTCAAAAGATCTCTCTGTCTCTGATTTTGTTGTAGTGTGTAATACAGCTTTCAAGAACCCTTTGGTAACTCTCTAGAGAAATCACTGAAACACAGAGATCAAAACCCTAGAAAAAAACCCTAGATTACTTAACGACGAAGGCTCATCTGGGTCAAATTGGAAGAACAGAGAAGAGAAATTGCTTTACTGGAGAGCTCAATCTCGCGCATGCCCTCTGCAAATATCGAAAGGTTGGTTTGATTTCTTCGTCATTCTTCTTCGTTTTTTCTCTTGTATCGCAATCTAATACGGTTAAATGTGTGTAATTGCTCGTTTTGAGTCCTCTAATTGAAGCTTTATGTGAATCTGCAGTCGAATTGGGGTTTAGGGTTTCGGTTTAATTTGTTTCTCTTGGGCGGAATTGGGGGTTTCGGGAACTAGGGTTTTGTTCGGTTTGGGTGTGGAAATGTCATAGTTTCTGGGTATTTGCTAATTTCAAAGGGTTTAATCATATATGATTTATTTGTTTGTGTTGTGCTCTGTTTTGATTGGTTTCCGTGAAAATGCCTGGCAAAAATCACTAATTTTGGTGGGAGATCTAGATGTTTTAGACTTTTAGTTACCTGCCTCTTGAAGCTTCCAATTGATTAGTGTGTGTGTGTGTGTGTGTGTGTGTGTGTGTGTTTTTGAACTAGTTCCACTCCAAAATCATCATGAAAGTTCATGCTTCCGTGGATTTAACTAGCTCAACTTGGCAATCATCTTGGTCATTTGATATATGGTTGGGGGGTTTCTTGTTGTATTCATGAATTGAACTAGTTTTACTTGGTAATCATCTTGCTGTTTTGGTATATGATTTGAGGGGTTTTCTTGTTGTATTCATGAACTAGCTCTACATGGTAATCATCTTGCTCTTTTGATATATGATCGGGGGTTTTCTTGTTGTATTCATGAGTTAAACTAGCTCTACATGGTAATCATCTTTGCTCTTTTGATTTGGGTTTGTGGCTTGTGTTTTTTGTTTGTTTTAGTGATATGCTGTTCCAAACCCTAGAATAGGAAATTGAGCTGTTACCATCTTGTTTGACAGAACCACAAGGATGACACTTCTTGATCAAGCATCTAACTTTCCTTATCTCCCATTGGATCAAAGCAGAAAGAGGAAATCGCGAAGTCGTCGCGATGCACCAAACTCCCTAGCCGAAACACTCGCGAAATGGAAGGAATACAACGACAAGCTAGACTCATTAGAAGGCGCCGCCAAGCCCAAGCGCAAGGTCCCAGCCAAGGGGTCAAAGAAAGGATGTATGAAAGGGAAAGGAGGGCCTGACAACACGCGATGCAACTACAGAGGCGTCAGGCAACGAACTTGGGGCAAATGGGTAGCTGAGATCAGGGAGCCCAATAGGGGCAGCAGGCTCTGGCTTGGGACCTTCCCTACCGCCATAGAAGCCGCTAAAGCTTATGATGAAGCCGCTAGGGCAATGTATGGCCCCTGTGCTAGGCTCAACCTTCCCAAAGATGCCTCGTTTAACGAATCTTTGACTTCAGCTTCTGTTCCAACATCATCTGGCTCAGTTCAGGATTCCACCACTACTTCGAGCCATTCTGAAAACCATTCTAAGTACAATGCAGCGGAGAATGTTAAAGGCGGCGACAGTGGGGATGATGGATCACATATAGAGCATTCCATGCCTTCTTCCATGGTGAATGATGGATCACATGCAGAGAATTCCATGCCTTCTTCTGTGGTGAATGATGTTTCTACACCGGCGAGTGTGGTGGTCAAAGAAGAAATGAAGGAAGAGCCGCCGGAGTCTAGTACCGGATTTCTTGATTCCGGCAAGGGTTACATCCAGGATTTCTCCATGGATGAGATGTTTGATGTGGATGAGCTGTTGGGTGTTCTGGAATCTGATTATAATCCCCGGCCGGCGCAAGATGGGGCTAATGTTGCACCACCCAAGACTGATTTTGGAACCGATAAGCCATCGGATTTGTCATTCCGTTGGCAAAACATAGACGCGAACGCGAACCAAGATCATGGATTCGATTTCTTGAAGCCAGGAAGGCAGGAGGATGAGCATTTGAGGCTGGATGAGCTGGGGTTCTTTGATTTTGATGTGAAAGACTTGGGTCTCTTCAAAGATGGGACAGTCTGATGATGAAGAAGCAATGGTCAGTTGTATTCTTTTGCAGTTAGCTTTATGGAAGAAACTGATTCTCTATTAGGTTTTAGTATTTGGAGACTTCAGTTAATGGTATACTTTTGATACTAATGAAGAATGGCTTATTAGTGAAGTGTTGATCTAGTTTGAAACAGTAGTTGGTGGGTTGGTAAGTCCTGGGTTTACCTGAGTTGGTTACCTAGGCAGATGTAAATTGTAGTGAATTGTAACATATAGGTTTTTCTGATGTGTAATTTACAAAATCTGGTTTAAGGCAAGTTAGATCTCTTCTCTTCAAGTTTGTGGCTTTCTTTCTTTCTTTATTCCTTTCTGGTGTCATCTTCTTGTTTCAATTGTGGGTGAATATTCTTTTTCCTGGATTGACAATAGGTGTCATCTTCTTCTGAGTTCTTTCACCTTTGCAGAATACCTTCTTCACCCATCTTCTGGGTGTTTTCTACTTCTGGGTTGTGGTTTGTTTTGCAGGCAGATTACCCCTCCCTTCCATCATCTGGGTGCTTTTTTTCTGGCTAGTTAACTAACTGTTTTGCTGGAAAATATAGCGTTTCTAGTGAACATTTTGCTTTGAGTAAGCCCTTGTGTATACACTTCTACTGAGTTGATGTTTTTGCCAGATCAGGAGTGTCTGGAGGAGGGACAGTTAGAGCTGTGAATCGGGCATGTCAACTGGTTGACGCGGCGCGTCCTAACCGGAACGGAAACCGGCCCATGACCGAGTTATTAGTGGTCCGAGCCGGTTATAGGTATCCTTACCGCCTAACCGGACCAAATTAACTGGGACCGAACTAAAATCGGCCTGTATAGGTTAACCTTGGTTAATCGAGACCGGCCATAATCGAAAATAGTGATCCTTCCTCAATGTGTTTTCATGTGTGTGTGTAAAATATAGAAAATACTGTAAAATTGTTATTTAAAAAAATCAAAGATGAAAAATAGCTGTTTTTAACCAGTCCGTACCGAACCGAACAGTTACATGGGCCGATAGAGGTTCCGAGAAAATACACGGGCTGGTTGAATGTATCTGATTAATCGTAACTGAATGCAACCGGCTGTTCACGGTTTATAGGTTCAGTTGCGATTACGGTTAATCATTTTGACAGTTCCAGGCACCGTTAGAGTCTTAGGGGAAGTGGTGGTGGCCAGGGCGGACGCAGGATTCTTCATTAGGGGGGACATAATTTATACTTTCATAGTAAAAACATATCGTCACGAGCCTAAATCTACATATAGGAAGAGTTTTGTGCCTAAATTGTTATATGGTGAGAATTTTGAGCCTATACCATAAATATTTGTGTTTACCTTATGGGTATTTAAGTCGTTTCAACAGACAATGGGGTACTTTGTGCAATTTTTAGGAGGGGCATACATGACAAGTTTTGACAAAAACTGAGAAATTTTAGTAGAGAAAAAAATCTAGGGGTGGCCATAGGCCCACCCTGGGTCAAATGTGCATCCGCCCGTGGTGGTGGCTAGTGTTGGGATGGAGTCTGGTTTTGGCTGCCCGTTTCATGAACCATTGGGATGGAGTCTGCTTTTGGCTGCCGGTTTCATGAACCATTCCGGTTCATGTTTTAGCTTGCTGACCCGGTTCCGTATCGGATTTTTGGTCCACTTACAGAGTTACTAGGATTCGGAAAGCAAGCATGTCGGGCATTCCTTTATTGATAGATGTGTCTTGTAATTTTTTATTCGATGTTTCGTCTGTTTTAGTCAAATCTCACTGTTCTATCGAACCACGTAAATAATTGTTTTATGGTCTTTTTTGTATTGGGATGCGACACGCGCTCCACTGTGTAGCACTCTAGTTCTGCCTCTGTTTGAAACGGTCCAGCTCATTGCGATACAAATGTTAATGACTGAAATATATAGTTAGTTTCAATCTCATTATGCGGGTTACAAGAATCTTAATTTCCACAGTTTGATCGACGTGATCTCTGCTACTATTCGACAAGAATTAATACATTTGAAAGCACTCCAAAAACTGCAACCGCAAGATTGGGATGGAAATATAGGACACAAACAACCTTTATGAAGCAGGGACGTGACGAGGGCACGCGACAATGACTGCGGTGGTTAAAACTAAACACCATACCCATTGTCCACCTCCGTTCCCTCTCTTCCTACCTAATGTGACTTTTTGACTCGTATCTGGGTCACTTTGACTAGGTGATTTGGATCGTAAAACGATGTAATTTTTTGATAATCTTTTCATCGTAATATAGAACAACTTTTACTCTACAACACTATGAAAAAATTATCAAAAAATTGTATCATATTGCTATCCAAATGACCAGGTCAAAGTGACCCGGTGAATAGTGACAAAAATCACAATTGATAGGAAGAGAGGGAACTGACTAGACTTTTCAGATACCGCGATACCGTCCACATCGTATAACCCATGTGGGCTATAGACTTTTCAGATGATTAATGACGAGCTCTATAGATTGTCACGTCACTATAGTCTTGAAAGAAAAATGAGTGTCACTTCGAATCCATTCATTTTCTCCCCTCTCCTCACGGACCCACTATTTTTCTCCTCCCCTCCTTTTTCCCCAAACTACTATTCGTCTACAATCATGTGAGAGGAGGATGGAGAGGGAGTGCTATGGGCTGAAATTTTTTCTTGGGTGAGGGCAAATCCCCATGGACATGCCCTCACCCAAGGCAAAAAATTTCCCATAACACCCCCTCCCCTTCCCCCACACAGGATTGGACATGGGCCGTATTTTTATTCAATTTTTTCCATCCCCCTCCCCCATAGAGTTGGAAATGCCCTTAGAATCCTGACTAAAGGTTCTAGATGTCCACTAGAGGCGCGTAAAACAATTGAGAAGGTGTATTTGAGTTAGTCGGACATACATGTATGCTTAAAGTTGTGGGTGTTTATTCAAAAATTTGAGTTCAGAATTTGGTGAAATCTAAAAGTTGTATGTTGACATTCCTCGTCAAGTATCGATTCAGATTTTCTCAAGCTGGTTTTTCTTTTCAAGTGTGATCAAATACTAGAGCCAAAATTTGACGAGTGCATGCCAAAAGATTTGTAACCGTGCGTATCACGTCATTAGAGAAAAATCAATCAAGTCAGAAGTATCGGAGATACCAACATCATTTCCAAATCGGTCCCACACAGCTAGTTCCAATTCATACACAGCTAAATATGAAAAAAATCACGTCTCTCTCTCTCTAATTCTAACACAGCTAGTTCTAACCGCTACATCATTTCCAAACTGGTCCGAAGACCCTGTGAACTTTAAATTTTTAAGTGGATAGAGAGAGTATGTAACATTTTTTTTTTTTTTTTTTTTTTTTGAGAAAATTGCTTTATTAAAACGGAACCAACTATGGTGGGAATATTACATCCTTATCCAGACATTTAACTAGCCATAATGGGAAATCTACTGTCCACACGTTGCTTTCCACAGATAAGGACGCGTGGGAGGCCAATATATGAGCCACTTTATTTCTTTCTCTTCCCCAGGCTTCACACTTGATATTGGTGAATTGCATCAGGAACTGAAACAGTTCATTCATCGTTCTTCTCGCTCCTCCCTCTTCACGCGTTCTTCTTCCCAAAAGGCCTTGATTCAGATCCAAGATTACCTGAGAAGCATCGCCGATCAGGCGGATCTTGTGAGTTTTCCATCGGAGACTTGCTTTGACTGCTTGTAAACACGCTTCGGCCTCTGCATGTCTGGCGCTCTCGCTTCTAAGTCCTGGGGCTGCTCCTGCTAAGAGACATGTTCCGTTTCTAGATCTGAGGACATAGCCGACTGTGGAGCTTCCGTTGATTGGGTTCCAACCAGCGTCGAAGTGGAGGAAGAGCTCATCCTTTGTTGGGTCCTCTGTGTCTTGTCCTGTTGTGCCTGGTTCTAAGCTAAGTACCTCTTTTCTGATTATGTCTTGCTCCTTTATCTTCCTTTGAATCAACTTTGTGATTGTTTCTGGATCTGCGGTGTGGTTTCTGAATTTGAGCGAATTTCTCCCTTGCCAAATCCCCCATAAAGTTATGAAATACTGCTTCAATTGATCCCCTTTAAGCCTTGAGATGTCTGCTTTGATTCTTTCTGAGCTTTCTGCATTCGTGTTTCGCAGGAGATGTTGTCCCCCTGACATCATCCACACCGAGGAGGCCACTTTGCAGTTGAAGAGAGCGTGGTTCGTCGTTTCTGGGCTTTTACCGCAGGCACTGCACCGTTCGTCTACTTTAATACCTCTTCTCCTCAGGTTTTCTGCAGTAGGGACTATGTTTTGAGCGGCTCTCCACACAAAATGGGTGATTTTCCTTTCCAATTTTTGTTTCCATAGATCTGCAAACGTCTTCTGTTTCATTTCTGAGCTTTCCCCTAAATTTTCTTGACTGTTTTTCAGGCTCATCCCTAGCCAATAGCCAGATTTTACTGTGTAAAAGCCTTTATCGGAGTAATGCCATCTAATTGTGTCCCCTGTTTGCTGCGTTGGGAGACGAATTTGGAGAACCTCTTCAATGTCCGTTTCTGTAAGATGTTCCTTGAGCTTGTCTATGTTCCATTGATTGCCTTCTTCGTTGATAAAGTCTGAGACTTTCATATAATTCAACATACTGTTGTCTGTGGTCAGCTTGAAGGACGGCTCTCGACATAGCCATGGGTCTGTCATCTGGGCAAGTTTACCGTCGCCAACTTGCCAACGGAGTCCCTTTGCCAGTAGTCTTCTGCCGTGAATGATACTTCGCCACGCGAAACTTGGTGAGTTGCCCTCCTTAGCATACAAGAACTCACTGTTGGGGTAATATTTAGCTTTCATCATTCTACTTACTAGTGACAGAGGCTTGTCTATGATCCGCCATGCCTGCTTGGCTAGCATAGCTTGATTAAACACTTTAAAGTCTCTGAATGCTAGGCCTCCCTGCTCCCTAGTCCTCTGAACTTTGTTCCAATTTAACCAGCAAATACCTCTGTCTTTTTTTGAGTTGCTCCACCAAAATTGTCGTATTTTGCTTTCGATTTTATTGCAAATACCATCTGGTAGTTTAAAACAAGACATGGCATAGCTAGGAACTGCATTAGCAACTGCTTTAATGAGTACTTCTTTACCTCCCACAGATAGTGATTTCTCCTTCCAGCCCTTTAATCTGCTATCAATTCTGTCTAGGAGGTAGGTGAAAGTTGTAATTTTTTGCTTACCAATTGTAGTTGGTAATCCGAGGTATCTTTCGTGCTTGTCTGTTTCAGGTACTCCACATTGGCTCTTGATCTCTGCCTTAACTGCATCCGGGACGTTAGGCGAAAAAACTATTGCTGATTTCTCGAAGTTAATCAGCTGACCAGAAGCTTTACAATAGTCTCCGAGAATTGATTGTAATTTTTGTATTTCGCTTGTATTTGCCTGTAAAAAGAAGATAGAATCGTCAGCAAAAAATAAGTGGGAGACCACTGGTCCTCCCCGAGATGCTGTTACACCGGCAAGTCGCTTAGACTTTATTGCGGATGTAACAGCACTCGAAAGTACCTCCGAGCAAAGAACAAAGAGGTAGGGCGATAGGGGACACCCCTGCCTCAACCCCCTTTCTGGAATAATCTTTCCAGACAAACTCCCATCGCGAACAAACTCATACTCGACCGTTGAGACACACCTCATAATGATAGAACTGATATTAGGACCGAACCCCATTCGTCTTAGGGTTGCATTTAGAAACGGCCATTCGATTTGGTCATATGCCTTGGACATGTCGACTTTGAGAGCGAGTGCCCCCTTCTTCCCCTTCTTTCTCGTCTTTAAAGTGTGTATAACTTCAAAAGCCGTTAGAATATTATCAGTAATCAGTCTTCCCGGGATGAAAGCCGATTGATTTTCTGAAACTATTTGATCGAGAGCCCTTTTAATTCGGTTAGCAACAGCTTTAGCTATTACTTTGTAAATTACCGAACACAGACTAATAGGCCTGTAGTCAATTGGTTTCCGCGGCTGTTTCGACTTGGGAATTAGGGCCAGTACTGTGTGGTTTAGCCTGCCCAGCTCTGCTCCTCCATTTAGCACTGTAAGACATGTTTTTGTAACTTCTCTTCCAACAACGTCCCAATGTTTCTGATAGAATCCGGCATTGAACCCGTCTTTGCCCGGTGCTTTGTCCGGGTTCATGCTGAATAAAGCGTCTGCCACTTCCTTTGGAGTAAACTCTGATTCCAGTGCCATAGCCGTCTCTGTATCGATAGTTGCTTCAACCTGATTAAAGATGGCTGTTATGTCTTCTGGAGTGGGTTTATCTGAAGTAAGAATGCTTCCAAAATGCTTTTCGAAGCACGTGGTCACCTCTTCTTCTGCGGTGATCCAAATTCCGCTGTCATTCTCAATTCCTTTGAAATTGTTGCGTGCCCTCCTAATAGAGGCTTTGTTGTGGAAAAATCTTGTGTTGCGATCCCCATATTTGAGCCAATTGGTTCTCGCCCTTTGTGACCACATAACCTCCTCTTTTCTAAGTATTTCCTCATATTTCTCATGGATCCAGTGCAAATCTTCGCGGACAGAATTGGTTTGAGCCGTGCATGACACGATTTCTTACGTGTGTACGCAAGTGCACGGTCGAAGTAATAAAGATAGAGTATTTAAACTCAGGTTGTCGAACCCACAGGGACAGTCTTGAGATTACTTAGTCAAATAATTAATTTAGAGTTAAGTAAGAGGAGGAAAAAGTGGTGATTTAAGTGTTCGTCACCCTCAAACAAGTGACTGAAATTAAATAAACAAAACAAAACTAATATTTTTATTATTTTTTAATTAATACGAATATGGAGAACACTAGATAGTTTTAGGGTCCCTAGGGCATTTAGACAATTCCGGATTACGATTTAAAACACTCTACCTACGTCCAGTTATACCGGGTCACACTCATTACGATCTTCTGTCGATCTCACGCAAATCTACGTTACGGTCTACTTCGGGTCCTGTCGGTCCACCTCTGTCTACCGTAACGTTCTAGTCAGCTAGCCAGGTTCGCTCACCGGGTCCTGTCGGCCCACCGATTTCACTAAAACCTAACTACGACTAACCGAAACAACCCACACACGGTCATTCAAGTCTCTATCTCCTGTCGGTCTCAAGAAACTACGAGAATGTCAACAACGTTCTTCACGAATCCGGATTATGTTCACTGTCGTGCAACAAACCTAGATAACTAGCATGTATTGGGTGATCAAACCAAACAAACTAAGAAATTGAGAACAAGAACTTGTCGAATAACTAAAACAATACGTAGAATTGAGTTCAAGACATGAATCAAATACACAAATCCGGAAAATCTAATATAAACCCTAGTTCTCCATAACTATCTAGCTATAAAAGCTTAGCTAGACATAATCTCGTTAAGTTTGACAAAATTCTCCATAAAGTTGATAAAGAAAGAGAGCGAAGAGATCAAACGCGAAATTGGAGCGTCACGTCCTCCAGTCTTCTTCGTCTTCGTCTTCTCTGCGTTCTTCTCTGTCTTGTGTGAATGAATAATTGAATGGTCCATTCCCGTGTAAAACAGCCCCCTATTAGACTTGGAGTAAAATTCCTCATATTTGCAATTTGACCCCTCCAATAATGTTGGACTTCTCCAAAGCCCTAGGAACCAAAATAACCCGCAGCTTTGTTTTTGTTTCTCGTTTGGCCTTCACTTGATCGCGCGATCTGTCTCTCTGATCGTGAAAAGCAGAGAGTTTTCTCTCTTCTCTTTCTTCCTCTGATCGCACGACCTGAGGGCTGGTCTTGCGATCTGAGCCTTCTCTTCTTCTTCTTGATTTGCTCGCTGCCTCTGCTGGGTTTTGCTTCGGGTTGTGCTCTGCTTCTTCTCTTCTTGCCGCTGTGATTCTTCTTCGCTGCTTTGATTCTGAGATCGAGCCTCTTCTCTCTTTCCTCTGTTTCAGCGATGTTGCTGCTGATATTGGCGCTGCCTTTGGGCTTCTCTTCTATGATTGCCGCTGCCTTTGGTGCTCTTGCGGTGATTCAGGCTTTTGATCGTGGTTTGTAGAGAAGGCCGTGGCTAGGTTTTGTTGCGGTGGTGATTTGGATCAGGTTGGAGAAGGTTGCAGGTGGGTAGGTTTTGATTGGAATTGGGTGATGGATGGAGGTACTGAGTTGAATTGATTTGGAGTTTTGTTGAGGTCTGGTGGTTATGAAGTAGATTAGGGTGCTGTGTTATGGTTGGTGGTGGTAGTGACAATGGCGGATTGGACGGAGGTGAGTTGTTGGGAAGTTCTGGAGTTGGTTTAACAGGGGTATATGCTGGGTTTGTAACAGGTGCGTATCGGATGGGTTTCAGTTTGTAATGGTGGTCATATTGGGTCTGATGTTCATGGGGGTGTATTAGGTGGTTGATTTGTGGTTGTTTGGCTTAGGTAGAGTTGGAAGTAGTTATGGCCTGGGTTTATTTGCAGGTTATGGTGGTGATAAGGTTGTGGGATGAAGGTTGGCAGATTGGTGATGTAGGGAGTAGTTTCAGGTTGAGGTTAGGTGAAAGGATTTAGGTGGACTATCAGGTTGTTGGGTCTGGTTTTAAAGGTGATAATGGCGGGTTATGGATTGGGTTAGGTGGCTGTGGTGTTGGAGTTGCAGGTGCAGGTGGTCTGATGGTGGTTTATTTTGATTGTTTATGGTGGTGAAGGTTGGTATTGGTTGTGGGTGGCTGGGTTGTGTACTAAGAGCAGGCTAATTAGGAGGTATATGAGTGTTGACGTGGTTGTTGCAGCAGGTTGTAGGATGTAATTTGGATTTGTTAAATGGGTTGAAGGCATTGAAGTGGAGTTAGTTAAGTTAGTTATGGTGATTAATGATGATAACAGCCTGAGGTACTGGTTGTTGGTGATTTGGTGATTACTGGGTATAGTTTTGAACTGGTTTTCATGGAGGGAATTTGGAATTGTATGTTGATGGTTGATTTGGTTTGGGGAATGACATGGCAGTGTGTTTGTGTGTAGATTGGTGGTGTTAGGTAGGTACTGGTGGTGTTGATGTCTAGAGTTAATTAGTGAAATGGTTTGGAGTAGTAGTAGCAGTAGTTCTTGTGGTAAGTTAGTTATTTTGGTTGAAGGTAGTTGATGATGGGTATTGGAAATGGGTGGTTTAGGTGGCTATGGCAGGATGTTAAGGTAGAGAATTGGTATTTTGGTTTGGATCATCACAGCAACAATTTATTGCTGTCATCTTCTTCTCTTTCTATTTTCTTGAGCTTTTTCCGTTTCCGAAGTTCGTCTTCCGTTCCCGTTCCACGCTCATGAGCTTCCGGTACCTGAGAATCACAATCCTAACAAATACCGGCATAAAATATGACAATTATAGTTCAAATCAACTTGAAGACGCCCGGACTAATCAAATAAGCATATCTAGCTCAAGTACACAAAATCCACGCATTCAAAGTGAAAAACTCATAATATTTACCCGGAATGCACGCAAAATGATATAAACACGTCGAAGAAATATAACTCTATACAGAGTTATCAAATTCCCCCACACTACCTTTTTGCGCGTCCCGAGCAAAATCTCATTCAAATTCCCTCACGCTATGATTTTCAATCCACCGAATTGCATACATTTTACTAGCCATGTGACACAAACAACGCACACACACGACTATGCAACTTACATGCTTTATACAATGCAACTCGATTATTAAACAATGCAAATACTGAAATAACACAATTTTTTCTTTTTTTTTTAGTTAGAGATTGGGCAATCTCAAAAAGGAAACCGACAAGTCATAAGGCTCTCATATTCCCTCGGAAGTTCTATAACTTTGGTGATCGGTAGAACTTGCGGCCAGTTTCGTTAGACAGAACGGGCACGAACACAAAATTTGTTGCTTCCGCACACTCATCAAACGTATCCCTAGCACTTACCTTCCGAGCTATTTATCCACGGGTTAAATTGTTGACGGTTTAGGACAGGTAGGATAAGATATTTAGAAGCGTAGTCCTAGACGTCATGATATAACTCACAAAACCCGATTCTCACACTCCCTCACCAAAATCCAAGGAACCCCACCGAATCTCACTACTCCGGCCCTCATTCCCTCAATCTTGGTGCAACGCCGTTCTCGCGGCCACAAATGTGAAGAAGTGATCTCGAACAATAGCCAATCTCCCCGGTCTTCAATTTCAAGCTTGCTCCTTTATTCCCTTTCACTTTCACTTTCTATTTTAATTTTTTTTTTTCTTTTTTTTTTTCATTTCCACAAATAACATTAAGCACATGGAGCCGACAATACGATAGTAATATCCGAGGAGATCAAATGTCAAAATTAGATAATATGGGGGTGGAATGTGTCAAATTAGTGATGTAATAACATAGATGTCGACACCCCCACACTTGATGCAAAGCAAATCACGAATCCAGTAGTCAATGTGTAAACGTGCTTTTCCAACCGATCCTCCTCATCACCTAAGATATAGAGAATATAAATAAAGCATAAGCACGGCCTCCTATAAGATCAACCAACCCCCACCCCATGACGTGCGGAAGAAATATCACGCACTACGGTACTCCACCTGTGATCGTGGTGTAAGGACACGACTCACCGCCACACCGAAGTGTGCTACCGTCTCTAACTCACCCTCACATCCCCTCAAAAGACGACATGTAAGAGAATCAACGTAAGATGTATCAAATCAGATCACCCTCATCGAACCTCCCTAACTCAACTCCCTCAATCATGACGCATAGGAAAGGACCATTCTAACAAGTGATGAAAGTCACAATGAAAGTCTTCCTAGGCTAGAGGCTGTGAATAAAAGGGGTAAACGGATCAATAGGGGTAACTAGTGGACCTAGGAGATGGAGACGGGACGTGAGGCCCCCATAAACATCACTCGCACAGCTGTTCCGTTGCCACTACGAGGAGGGTTGACGACTACGTAAGTGACGGTGGTGTAGCGCTAGTAGGATAACTAGTCTGAGAGACAGCTACTCGCATTTCGAATGTGCATTAGCCCTATAAGTCTTCCTACTCCAGATTCTCGCGTCTACCTCACCTCAGATTTTCATATTCCTAAGGAATTCTATCATTAAGCCCTCTCCACATTCACTCTCTTCGATTGCCCTTTCTCAAAAATTTAAAATTTTATGATTTTTTTTTTCATATTTTAGCAAAAATATACATAAGTTTTTTTTTTCATATTTCTTTTAATATTTCCTAACTCTATATGCTTTTGGCCAACTCGATTAAACACAAGTTTTGGGTAGGGGACTCAATAATGTAAAAGTGCTAACAAAATTCATAACATACACAATCTAACACAATACGACAATATGATAAACACACTACTAACCACACTACTCACAATACTAACACAATCTACATGTAACAAGGCTATGCAAAACAGACATGGCTAGCAAAAATATACACAACCCCCCCACACTTAAGCGTTTCGTTGTCCTCAACGAATTTAGAGATAAAATAAGAGGACTCATCGCTTAAATGTGTAGGCGGTGGATCTACACTATTATCGCTCAAATTAGACGTCGAGAGAGTAAGAAATACCTGAGGTGCCCGGAACTACATGGGCACCATGCTGCGAAACTGCAACAAGAAAGGGTCTTGTGGACCGTAAACAGTTTTCCGCTGATGAAAATCATCTGAGCAATCCCCAAGCTACACCATGCTACAATGTAACTCCCCTAAGGTCGTGTGTGCCTCGCACACCGGGGTAGACTGCTCCATCCTGCAAAAATGCACGAAAAATCCCCAACTCCCTCAAGAGTCCCCGTGTGGGTCAAATGTGCCATGGCACACTGGGGTAGATTCTTCGCTAATCAGTCCCTCTCTCTCACCTCTCAAAATCAGTTATGGAGAACTAAATAAATAAAGAAAATAACATCCTACTCCACATTGGGTTGCCTCCCAAGAAGCGCTTTGTAATTTAAGGTCGACGGCCCGACCATGTTACCTCTGCCACCTCACGAGGGTGGTCTGGCACATTGTGCCGCATCCAACTTGGCTTTCCTGTGCTGAATCTGAAGTACTGCTTCATGTGCATGCACCGCTGATGGCTTGTTCCTATCCCAATAATCAGGTGGATCCCCGTGCGATAACTCAGGAAGCTGTCGCTTCACTTGCACAGCAAATGGAACCCCTGGCTGATACTCCCATGAATGTTGGGGTGACGGTTTGAAGACCCGAAAAGTCTCCATGTCATCATGTACCCTCATAATCAGTTCTCCATTCTCTACGTCAATGAGAGTACGACCAGTCGCCAAGAATGGCCTGCCGAGAATGATAGGCACATCTCCCGCTGGCATGTCTAGTATGACAAAGTCCGCTGGAATTATCAGGCTCCCAACTCTCACAAGCACATCTTTTATCATCCCACATGCTCTCTTGGTAGATTTATCTGCAAATTGGAGAGTTATCCAGGTTTTCGGGGGCTCCCCCACACCTAACTTTTTGAATACCGACAACGGCATCAAATTCACGCTCGCTCCCAGATCACAGAGAGCTCTTCCAGTGTAGGAATCACCCAATGTAGCCTCAATGACAAAGCTACCTGGATCCTTCTTTTTCTTAGGCAACCCATGCAGAACACATGAACTAACCTGTTCATTTAAGTTCACTCTCTGAAACTCATCCACCCCTTTCTTTCCAAGAACTGCATCTTTGATAAATCGAGCATATTTAGGCATCTTTTGAAGTGCCTCAATCAATGGGATATTGATATGCAGTTTAGAGAATACATTCAAAAAGCGTCTGTATTCTTCTGAATCATCCTTCTTCTGCCTAGTGCGTAATGGGTATGGAAGTTCTGAAGAAGAAGGAGAAGATGCAAGTGGTACCTGAGTATGCTCCTCGTCGTCTGGTGGAGTCATGCCCTTTGATTGGGGGACCACGACAGGTGTCTTCTCAGAATCAAAGACTTCATGCTCCTTTGCCTTTGAGGCTTCTGCTCTGGCATGACTCGGATAAGGAGGGTCCTTAAGTGCAGTACCGCTACGAGTAGTGATGGCTAGAGCCTGTCCCTCAGATGTGTCAACCATGCTACCCAGTGCCCTTTGTTCAAGTTGTTCCTTTAGATCTTTTATTTCTGCTTGAGCAACTTGAAGTGCAATTGCTACAGAGCTGACCTGTGTCGACATGTCTGTCATGTGCTGAGCCATCGTCTTTATCATCCCTGTCATCTGGGTCAAATCTAATGGTGGTACTGGTTGTTGCTGATGCATCTCTAACACATTTTCTTCATGCACTACCTCTACCGCATTCACCTGAACCGTGCTATATGCCACTGAGGTATGCTTCATCGGTTCTTTTTGTTGGTGCTCATACTCCCAGCTCTCCTCTTGCTCAACCACACGTCTCATCAACTCATATGCACCGTCAACATCACATTTGAACAAGAAACTGCCCCCAGCTTCTCTATCAATCCTGTCTTTGTCAAGCATTCCGAGTGCATCATAGAAGACCTGTATGATCTGGTTTTTTGCAATGCCATGGTTGGGGCATTTGCGTAGCAAGAAGTTCAGACGCTCCCATGCTTTGACCATGGATTCATTTTGCTTTTGCCTGAATGACCAAATCTCGTTCTGCAGCTGAATCATGCGTGAGATGGGAAAGTATTTACTCATGAACTGGGAGGCACAGTCTTCCCATGTCTTGATTGAGTTGGATGGCAATGAATCCAGCCAATCCATAGCAGCTCCCTTGAGGCAATGGGGGAAGAGCATCAGTTTGAGCGCTTCAGATGTGACCCCACTATACCGGATTAGCCCACAATGGCTCTGAAATCTCCCAATGAAATCATGTGGGTCTTCCTCATATGTACCAGCAAATGTGCACTGTTCCTGAGTGAATTGAATTGTGCTCAGCTTAAGACAGAAGCTTTCTGCCTGAATTGGGGGAACCAAAATTGCTGGCTCCCTTCCTCTAAGATCCGCCTCAAATGCCTGGATTATTGCTTTCCCAGAACGGTTATATGGCATTAAGGTCGGGTGCGGTCTCGATGTTGCCGCCAGTGCTTTCTCTACGGCTGAAGCTACCATAGCTTGCAGCTGCTCCGTTGTGAGGCTAATCAGCCCTTGGCCTTCCGCCATAGCTACCTGAGAAAACAACACTAGCACACCCGTGAGGTAAACAGATAGTAACAAAAATAAAAATAAAACAAAAACTCTAAACTAATTTCTAACTAACCAATCTACCGCTGTCCCCGGCAACGGCGCCAAAAACTTGACACGATTTCTTACGTGTGTACGCAAGTGCACGGTCGAAGTAATAAAGATAGAGTATTTAAACTCAGGTTGTCGAACCCACAGGGACAGTCTTGAGATTACTTAGTCAAATAATTAATTTAGAGTTAAGTAAGAGGAGGAAAAAGTGGTGATTTAAGTGTTCGTCACCCTCAAACAAGTGACTGAAATTAAATAAACAAAACAAAACTAATATTTTTATTATTTTTTAATTAATACGAATATGGAGAACACTAGATAGTTTTAGGGTCCCTAGGGCATTTAGACAATTCCGGATTACGATTTAAAACACTCTACCTACGTCCAGTTATACCGGGTCACACTCATTACGATCTTCTGTCGATCTCACGCAAATCTACGTTACGGTCTACTTCGGGTCCTGTCGGTCCACCTCTGTCTACCGTAACGTTCTAGTCAGCTAGCCAGGTTCGCTCACCGGGTCCTGTCGGCCCACCGATTTCACTAAAACCTAACTACGACTAACCGAAACAACCCACACACGGTCATTCAAGTCTCTATCTCCTGTCGGTCTCAAGAAACTACGAGAATGTCAACAACGTTCTTCACGAATCCGGATTATGTTCACTGTCGTGCAACAAACCTAGATAACTAGCATGTATTGGGTGATCAAACCAAACAAACTAAGAAATTGAGAACAAGAACTTGTCGAATAACTAAAACAATACGTAGAATTGAGTTCAAGACATGAATCAAATACACAAATCCGGAAAATCTAATATAAACCCTAGTTCTCCATAACTATCTAGCTATAAAAGCTTAGCTAGACATAATCTCGTTAAGTTTGACAAAATTCTCCATAAAGTTGATAAAGAAAGAGAGCGAAGAGATCAAACGCGAAATTGGAGCGTCACGTCCTCCAGTCTTCTTCGTCTTCGTCTTCTCTGCGTTCTTCTCTGTCTTGTGTGAATGAATAATTGAATGGTCCATTCCCGTGTAAAACAGCCCCCTATTAGACTTGGAGTAAAATTCCTCATATTTGCAATTTGACCCCTCCAATAATGTTGGACTTCTCCAAAGCCCTAGGAACCAAAATAACCCGCAGCTTTGTTTTTGTTTCTCGTTTGGCCTTCACTTGATCGCGCGATCTGTCTCTCTGATCGTGAAAAGCAGAGAGTTTTCTCTCTTCTCTTTCTTCCTCTGATCGCACGACCTGAGGGCTGGTCTTGCGATCTGAGCCTTCTCTTCTTCTTCTTGATTTGCTCGCTGCCTCTGCTGGGTTTTGCTTCGGGTTGTGCTCTGCTTCTTCTCTTCTTGCCGCTGTGATTCTTCTTCGCTGCTTTGATTCTGAGATCGAGCCTCTTCTCTCTTTCCTCTGTTTCAGCGATGTTGCTGCTGATATTGGCGCTGCCTTTGGGCTTCTCTTCTATGATTGCCGCTGCCTTTGGTGCTCTTGCGGTGATTCAGGCTTTTGATCGTGGTTTGTAGAGAAGGCCGTGGCTAGGTTTTGTTGCGGTGGTGATTTGGATCAGGTTGGAGAAGGTTGCAGGTGGGTAGGTTTTGATTGGAATTGGGTGATGGATGGAGGTACTGAGTTGAATTGATTTGGAGTTTTGTTGAGGTCTGGTGGTTATGAAGTAGATTAGGGTGCTGTGTTATGGTTGGTGGTGGTAGTGACAATGGCGGATTGGACGGAGGTGAGTTGTTGGGAAGTTCTGGAGTTGGTTTAACAGGGGTATATGCTGGGTTTGTAACAGGTGCGTATCGGATGGGTTTCAGTTTGTAATGGTGGTCATATTGGGTCTGATGTTCATGGGGGTGTATTAGGTGGTTGATTTGTGGTTGTTTGGCTTAGGTAGAGTTGGAAGTAGTTATGGCCTGGGTTTATTTGCAGGTTATGGTGGTGATAAGGTTGTGGGATGAAGGTTGGCAGATTGGTGATGTAGGGAGTAGTTTCAGGTTGAGGTTAGGTGAAAGGATTTAGGTGGACTATCAGGTTGTTGGGTCTGGTTTTAAAGGTGATAATGGCGGGTTATGGATTGGGTTAGGTGGCTGTGGTGTTGGAGTTGCAGGTGCAGGTGGTCTGATGGTGGTTTATTTTGATTGTTTATGGTGGTGAAGGTTGGTATTGGTTGTGGGTGGCTGGGTTGTGTACTAAGAGCAGGCTAATTAGGAGGTATATGAGTGTTGACGTGGTTGTTGCAGCAGGTTGTAGGATGTAATTTGGATTTGTTAAATGGGTTGAAGGCATTGAAGTGGAGTTAGTTAAGTTAGTTATGGTGATTAATGATGATAACAGCCTGAGGTACTGGTTGTTGGTGATTTGGTGATTACTGGGTATAGTTTTGAACTGGTTTTCATGGAGGGAATTTGGAATTGTATGTTGATGGTTGATTTGGTTTGGGGAATGACATGGCAGTGTGTTTGTGTGTAGATTGGTGGTGTTAGGTAGGTACTGGTGGTGTTGATGTCTAGAGTTAATTAGTGAAATGGTTTGGAGTAGTAGTAGCAGTAGTTCTTGTGGTAAGTTAGTTATTTTGGTTGAAGGTAGTTGATGATGGGTATTGGAAATGGGTGGTTTAGGTGGCTATGGCAGGATGTTAAGGTAGAGAATTGGTATTTTGGTTTGGATCATCACAGCAACAATTTATTGCTGTCATCTTCTTCTCTTTCTATTTTCTTGAGCTTTTTCCGTTTCCGAAGTTCGTCTTCCGTTCCCGTTCCACGCTCATGAGCTTCCGGTACCTGAGAATCACAATCCTAACAAATACCGGCATAAAATATGACAATTATAGTTCAAATCAACTTGAAGACGCCCGGACTAATCAAATAAGCATATCTAGCTCAAGTACACAAAATCCACGCATTCAAAGTGAAAAACTCATAATATTTACCCGGAATGCACGCAAAATGATATAAACACGTCGAAGAAATATAACTCTATACAGAGTTATCAGTGCATTCTAGTACCTCTTTTCTAGCCCTGAGTTCTTGTATTTGTCTCTTCACACTGCCAAAAATATTTCGGTTCCACTTGTGGCAATGACCTGCCAATCTGCTCAATTTCGTACAGATGTCTTGCCCTTCCAATCCCTTCCAACAGTTCTCAATTTCTCCCTTGAAGTCTTCATTTAAATTCCACATCTTTTCATAGAGGAATCTCCTCTGTTTTTTGCGATTCATCTTAACACCACTCCACTCAACGAGCAGCGGTCTGTGGTCTGACCGAAGCCCGGTATGATGAGTGACTTTCGTGCCGGGGTAATTTTCCATCCAATCCACAGTGGCTACGACTCTGTCTAGTCGGACTTTGATATGTGTTTCTTCCTCTTGGTTATTAGACCAAGTGTAATCCGGGCCTGAAACTCCCAGATCGATGAGGCCTAGTTCCTGCAAAACGTTATTAAATGCTTGCATTTGACTAAAACTCCTTTCTTTACCTCCTTCTTTTTCGAGATTTGTCCTGATCTCATTGAAATCCCCGCATATTAGCCACAGCATGCTCGGTTCGGGTCTGATCCTCCTTAGAAGTTCCCATGAGTTATGCCTTTGCTCCCGTTTGGGGTCGCCATAGAAACCAGCTAGTTTCCAAGTGAAACCATCTTCTTCTTCTACAATAGCATCAATATGATAGTCAGAAAACTTAGTTAGCTTAATATTTACCTTGGAATCCCAAAGTAGAGCTAAACCTCCCCTTCTATCATTCGCTTCTCTATAAACTCCACTTGCATACTGCACCTTTTCCTGTACTTTCTCCATCTCGGCCTTGTTGAGTTTCGTCTCCATAAGGAAAACGATGTTTGGGGATAGGAGCCTCAACTGCTCCTTTAAGGCTCGGACCGCACGTGGCTTCCCCAACCCACGTACGTTCCAGCTTAGGAGACTCATTGTGCTCGGCGGCCCTGGGTTCCAGGTGCCGCCGTTTTCGCGTTGGGTGTGGGAGAGCTTTCATCCCCCGTGTTTTTATTTCACAGTGCTGCCATCATCTTCTTTTCCAGACTTATAGCTCTGCTCTTGATACCCCCTTTGGAGCTGCTGTCGTTGCTCGGTGGGGGGCTCAGGGCGAAATTATCTCCTACCTTTCGCTTCGGTGGAGGGGGCTTTCTCCTTTGCGTGCATTGCCTTCCTAGCCGCATCCTTCCAATTTTGCCCTGCATTCACCCGTAGACCAGTGCCAGGGCCCTCCCGCCGAGATTCCTGCTGGCTGCTATTGGTTTCGAGGTTGCTAACCATCGCAGCCACCCCCTGGTTACTATCTTGTTGTGCTGCGTCTGCTTCATGCTGTTTGCCAGCCTGTTGCATTATCTCGGTCGTGACTTCTTCTCCTTGTTTTGACTTTTCCCCTGCCTCCTTGTGCTTCTCCTGTGAGTTTGTTTCTTCTGCATCCATCTCGTTTGTTTGGTCAGTTTGGGGTTCTTTGCTCTCTCTTGTGGCATCAGTTCTCTTCAGCTCCTCCGTCTTTTTGTTTTCCCCTTTCTTCTGCACACTCCTCTGTGGAGGTGGTCTATTCCCTGAATCCTTTCTCTTCGGAGGGGGTTGAAAGAGCAACCAGTTGCCATAGCCCGGTTCTTCGCCTTCATCAAGTTTGTTCTGTCTTTCGTTGCATTCGCTACTAGTATGATCTAACTTCACACACCAGTTGCAAACCCTTGGTATACGTTCGTAGCGGAAATCGAGCCAAGTTTTCCCATTGTCCGTGCAGATGTAGATACCTCTGCGCAGGGGTTTGTCACAGCGAATTCGAGTACGTACCCTTACGTAGTTAGACAGTTCGTCATAGTACGTCTTCGGGTCTGAATCAATGACTTCACCATAGGCTCTAACTGCCTTTACTCCGGAATCTTCCTTGACCAGATGGATCGGCAGTTGAAGTACCTGTATCCATACGTCAATCGTATTGAGATCCAACTGATCTGTGTCCATACCAATCTCCCAGTGGTGCATCCTCATGATTTGCCCCTCAAAGGACCAGGGGCCTCCTCCGAGTACCCTCTTCATACATGCCTCTGTTGGAAATCGGATGATGAACATGTTAGATCTTATTTCAAAGAAACTGACCTTATCGCCGTCGATCCATATTCGTTGGAAGAATTGAACCATGTCCCCTCCGTTCACCTGCCTACTTCCCAGAAAACTTCCAACGAGGCAATACGTAAAGTCTTTTGCTGCGTTTTCACAATACTCCTTCTCAAAAGTAACCACTACTTCTTCTTCTTCTTCCGCCGTTCGCTTCGAAAATCGCCGGTGATCATGGGGTTCGTTAGCCATCTCGCCTCCCTAGGGTTAGGGTTTGACGGCTGCTGCTTTCAGGGTCGCCGATAGTATGTAACAAATTGCAAATTCAATATGGTAGTGAGTAATTATATACTGACCCCTGACTTCTGTTAGCTACACTATGAGCCCTCTGCATTATCTTTATTTTCAACAACTCGCACTTGCTCCATTAGAGCATCTCCAACAATATCGCATTTCCCCCTCCCTCTTCCTTTCCACCCCCTCCTCCCCCACGGGGCCGTCAATTTAACCATCCCCTGACCCCGAACTACTACTCATATGTAACCATTCCGTTCCCCCACCTAACTAAGTTTTCTTTTTTTTGCAAACTCACCTAACTAAGTTAATTATTCAAAAATAGATTTAACAATCTATAAATTTATTATTAATAAAAAATAAATCAAACTAATATCAACATAAATATATATTCACAAAAATGATAAAAAATAATAATAACTATAATAACAAACAACACTTTTATTTGGGAAAATAACAATTACAAGTACCAGAAATATTAGTAATTAAACACTATTACAAACGACAACTAGTAGAACGGTACTAAACACACAAAATAGTGCAATAATCACCCGTGTTTCCAAAATATTTCATAAATATAATCGCTAAATATAAAATATATATATATATGTATATATATATGGCGACAAAATAAAATAACGATAATTTTTCGTAAATACTTTGTTCAATTATCAAGAAAATATTGTTTATTTTGTTATAATGAAAATAATAATTATAATAAATTATTCATAATTAAAAACACATATTATAATTATAAAATATTATTAAGTGTAATTAACATATCCCAAAATTGTCTCTAAAAAATATATCCCAAAATTGAATTAATTAGCCACCATGGAGGGGGAGGGGTAGGGGGATGTTAGGGGGGAAATACACCCGAACTATCACACACCCATGCCTAAAATCACCCCCCTCACCTTCCCCTCCCCCTCCCCCCTCATGGTAGGACATGGACCGTATCTTTATGCTTGAGAACGCCGTAACAACAATAACACAGTGTGCATGATTGAATAGTTGTACTTCAAGGTGTCAAGGAGGTCGGGCCGGTGAGACTGGCCCCCCTCCAACATTTGAAGCGGCCCCGCCCACTAATTATCAGCCTGGTCCCAACCCTGTGCGGTTATATTTCGCCCCTCCAACCCGGCCCGCCCGGTCCGGTTCCCCCCCCCCCCAAACGGCACCGTTTGTTATTTTTTATTAATTTATATATAGTGAAATTAAAATTGTTTGTGGAAAACAAATTTTGACACCGAATTTAGACCCGGTTTACGAAGAGCTCACTCCAGATAGCTCGCTCTAACAAACACATATTTTCTTAAATTAGGGTAGTTGATGATTGATTCAAATTATCACTCGTCAAAAACCGTTAAGTAATTAACGAAAAATAAGCCGTTGAAGTTGGGGTTTCACAAATCCAGAATGTGAAAGTCTCGCATCATCAGAAGGAGAGGAGTTGGAGAGTTTAAATACTTGAAGTTTAGACACTAGGGCATTAGGGCAGGTCTTTGAGCGAAGCAATTTTGTTGAGGTAGCTATGGTCTGAAGCAGCCCCGTCCAAACCCGGCCCAGCCCTGAAGTTTACACACATGTCAGACAAATCCAGAAGACCCTGATGTTAAGCCATGTGAAACTTCTAGAAGCCCGTGGCCCATATATTGCAAATTGCGTGTATTGTGTTTGCGTGCAATTTGCTAACGTTTGTGGCAGAGTTTTGGACTATTACCCACTTTTCTAACCTCTCTCAGAGAGAGAAAGAGTCATGGTGCTCAACTTTAGACTAGCAAAAAATAAGATGAGGTCATGAATGAAGTAACTTGTCCATGCAAGTTGGATTAGAGAAGTTAAGGCTTCTGATGATCATGATGAAACTTCACCTCAAAGTATTGGAGAGAGAAAGAGAGATTTGGGTAGAAGGTTCTTGTTAGCAACTATGTCATGCTGGTTGGCAAATTGAACTAATTAACATGCCATCTTAATTAATCAGGCTCCTTGTGGGCATCATGCATTTGCCCTTCTCCATTAAGAGACCCTTGTGTATCTGACTTATCTCTCTCTAGTAGTTTGGAACGGTGCCAGATGGGTAGTTGGGGTGTCTGTCTCTACCTTTTACTCCAAGGAAAAAGAAACACCGCTACTAATTCACTTTCTAATACTTAAAACACTGGGTAAAAGATATTTCACAACCTCATATTTGATGCAAAATACACTTTCATCCCCTTCATGTTTGGGAGATGGCACTTCACCCCTTTTCTCCAACGAACTGCATGATACTTATACCATTTAATTGTGTCATGTCATATTCTAAGAGAGTGAATCTGTCACCGAAGCTGCAATAGTGGTGGAAAACTGCCCCAGACTAACGATGTCACAAGTGAGGAGTGTAAATATTCTGAAACTTGGCAAACAGAAAGGATGAAAGTGCCATTTCCCTAAACTGAAGAGTAAAGGTGTCTTTGCATCAAATTTGGTGCGGGGAAAGTGGCTTTTACCCTTAGAACTCTACAGTGTTTAGTGCATGTTCAACAACTTTGTTTCTATAACAGTTAGGGTAAAAGACACTTTCACCTTCTCTAGCTTGACTGGGAGAATTTCACCCATTCCAGTTTTGAAAACGGCACTTTCGCTCCTTCCGTATGTCAAACATTAAGTAACTTACGCCCTAATTGTAATGCCGTTAGTATAGGAGTGGGGTTTGTCATTAAAAATAGTTTCGGACATAATACTGTCCCCGATATAACGCAGCAAGTCTATTATACCCCAGATAACCTAAATGTTTTGTATAATAGGGGGGAAAGTTGTCCAAAAATTTATTTTTAGTAATAAACTCCATACTATCAGCGTTAACAAGGAGGGGTGAGTTTTCTAAAGTTCGGGACAGTGAAGGGGTGAAAGTGCCATATTCTAAACTGAAACGGATGAGAGTGTCCTTCAGCTAAACTAGAGGAGGTGAAAGTGTCTTTTACCCAAAAACTCTTTCTCTCTCTCTCATCAGCTCAATACCAAGACTAATCTCTTTTGTTATTTTGTTATTCATCATCTTGTTGTTATAAATAAAAGGTGTTTCTATTTGACTTATGTATGAGTGACTAGTCCTACAACTAAGTGCAATGCATCATGAGCAATGAATCCATTTTTTAGAAAGATATTGTTCCTATATACATAATCTTTCTTAGTAATGTATCTCAATTTGCAATAAGCTATACTACTACTTATTTCTCTGTGAATTAGTGAACTACCACTCTGTCCCAGCTCTTTCTTCCCAATTTGACTTTTGTCACTATTCACTGAGTCACTTTGACCCGGTGATTTGAATAGCAAACCGATGTAATTTTTTGATAATTTTTTCATGGTGTTGTAGAATAAAAGGTGTTCTATAATATGGTGAAAAAATTATCAAAAAATCGTATCATTTTGCTATCCAAATCACCCGGTCAAAGTGACCCAAATAAGAGTCAAAAAAGTCAGATGGGAAGAAAGAGCTGAGACGGAGTGGTAGTGTTGTAATATTTAATATCATTTTAAAATATACTAATTATTGTACTTACATGGTACATCCTAATCTTGCTATTGTTATGTAATATGTGATCAACATCCTCTTTTAAATAGTACTGGCCAGTTCCCTCTCTTCCTTACCCATTAGGACTTTTGTCACTATTCACCGGGTCACTTTGACTTGGTTATTTAGATAGCAATATGATACAATTTTTTGATAATTTTTTATGGTGTTGTAAAGTAAAATTTGTTCTATAATACGATGAAAAAATTATCAAAAAATTATGTCGTTTTGCAATCCAAATCACCTGGTCAATGTGACCCAGATACGAGTCAAAAAGTCACAATGGGTAGGAAGAGAGGGAACGGAGGTGGTAACATGGATGGTTTGCTTGTCATCCCTAGGGGTGCCGATTGCCCTGAAAGTCCGGTCCAACCTGGCCCTAGTGTGTTAAGGAGGGCTTCAAAATTTCATTTTTTTTCTTTTTGCAAAAACGCTTCAAAATATCTTAAAATATATTTTATTGTTCTCAAAATAAGTGTCTGTGTAGACTCTTTACAAAAGTTAAGCTTTTTTTTTTTAGAACAAAAATGTACTGTATGTTTTTTTAGCATTACAGTATGTTTTTTATTTGATAAATATATTAAATATTATTTATTTTATGCAGAATTTTTTTCGAAGTGAAATAATAAGAGTTTAAAATCTGAAGTATGGAAGAAAATAAAATGAGAAAAATTAATTTGATAAGAGGACACTCATTTTGGGATTTTCAATTTAGAATAAGAAAAGATTGAAACAGAGGGAGAATAGATACAAAGCTAAACTGTATCACTAATGAGTGTCCCATTTTCAAGTCTTTTGAGGAAATGATTTAGCTATCCAAATAATACCGGAACATTGTGAAATAATGACCAAGTTCTTACGCTGTTTCGTTTATCAATCACCTCCTCAAAACGTTAAAAAACACAGAAGACTGGACTAGCATCTTTCTTTCATGAATTTTCAAGTTTTATAATGTTCTATATCCCTTTTATCATAGAAATCATTTTATTTGAGTTTAAGAGTTGAATGTGAAATCGGACAAACTTTCTATTCGCATAAGTTGCTGCATTTATTTTACATAACGAATTCGACCCTACCGCATATGCGTTAGATAAGTGACATTTTATGAATATGGGTCTTAAAGTTTGACCGATACGATGTACGGGTTGGGTTAGGTTTGCCAAATATGTCTAACGTGATGAGACCTGGCTCGAACCTGACCAATGGTTAACCTAGTGACGCGATGAGACCTGACTTGAACCCAACCAATGATCAACTTAGTCCGAACCAATCAGATGACCGTCATATTACAATTCTGCCTTTTTACTTATAATCAGTACTTCGATTCTGAAACACAAGAAAATGCAAATTATATGCAATAATTATTTTTAATTAATTTTTTTTTTCAAAATTTTTCAACCGATACACCAAACAAGGTGTGAAGTGTGAGTGTAAATAAATGCCAAGTTGAGGGGAAAGTCCGCAATTTGAGGGGTTTGATTAAAGACCTACTAGGGCTTGAAGGACCAAGTTGGTTGATGATGGGGGTGGGTGGTCTTAGCTTTGTGGGAAGAGACCCATGTGAAGAATTGGTTGCAACAAAATATGAGAAAAAGGGATGGCAAAAGGAGAAGAAAACCCTCCCAAGTTGATGAGAAATGAGAATTAATAGATGGGATTCCTATCCCTTATTAAAGCATCTACTAGTACGAAACCTTAGATTTAAATGGCCTTGTTGGTACCATGGTCCATGAGTACATCAGCTTGTTGGTTGAAGTTACACAAATGCCCTTTCATTTTGTAAATTAGTAGTGAGAAATTGAGAATTATTCATACACAGAAAGCAAAAAAGAACACTGACTCTGTAATAAAATAACAGTGTCACGTCAAACTCTAGATTAAACGCATGAATCGATATTGAGATTGAATTAAAATGTGAGAAGATATTAGGTTTCATCCCCTATAATCATTTTTTTTCTACAAAGATTGACGCAACGTGTTTCAGTGATGTTTTAACACATTATTCGACAAATTATGAGCATTAACACACATTGATAGCAAGTAATAGAATCTATTACCTATATTTCTCGGCCAACAACTAAACACTAATCTTTCAGAGACTTGGAGATGGTCGTTGTAAGTATTGGCAGCCTCCTTTGAACCACATTTTTTTGAAAACCAAGCGTCTCTTGTGAAACTCATATAATTTGTTAGTCAGTGTTTTTAAACACATACCAAACACCTAGTGGTTTTGTTATCAAACTCATTATTTCTTCACATGTTTCCCCCCCTCATTTTTCTTTGCGACATGAGATCCCACAACCGTTACGATTCGGAGCGTATTAGGTAAAATCCTCCTCTAGTATAATGGTCTGTAACTACATTAATTATTCATGTTGAAAAATAACCAGCTTGAAAATATTCGAACTGACAGACTCGCAGTTGAGAATGCCAATAATTAACCCTTGAACTTGAATTTAAGATTTCTAGGCTAGGCAAATGTCAATGTCTAAAATTTTAAGAATGCAAATCCGACAAATTCAACTACACTACGAATGCATATATTTTTTTCCTGAACACACAACACCATATAAACTCTTTTAAGAGTTGTAACAAAGTGGTGGATGGTAAGACTTGTAAATAAGACAACCGAAAATGGCAATCATCTATACGACTACGTCCAAAAAGAGGACGAGCAAGTTGAGGATCCACTTGCTCTCGTCCGGCGTAAGCTTCCGTTGATAAGATCAACAAACTTCTTCACATAACAAACACTCTCTCTCTTTCTTCTTCTTCTCCACCATTTTCAAATTCTTTTCCCCAGAAAATGCCATAACCTCCCACAACTTGCCAAAAAACAACAATAAACCCCTCCTGCATGGTTAGTTCTTGATTTATATATATACGACTTCACAGTATACCCAGAGCCAAAATCATCCACATCAATCAATCAATCAACCAGAGAGCTAAAGAAACAAAGGAGGAAGGAAAAGAGAGAAAACTGAAAATGCCTGCTTCATTCCAGCTCCAGAGAATCAACAGCGATGCAGTCACAGCTCCACCACCCCCTACCACCACTGCCGCCGCGATCCTGAACACTCAGAAACAGGCCACCACTACCATATGGCGAGTACCGCCATCGATAACCGTCCCTGACGATGCCCTCCACTACCACGCCCACGTGGTGGGCCCGTCCCAGTGCTGCTCCGTGGTGGTTCAGACCATTGACGCCCCAGTCCCTTCTGTCTGGTCCGTGGTGCGTCGCTTCGACAACCCGCAAGCCTACAAGCACTTCCTCAAGAGCTGCCACGTCATCGTCGGTGACGGCAACGTGGGGACCCTGAGGGAGGTCCACGTCATCTCGGGCCTCCCGGCGGGGTCCAGCACCGAGAGGCTCGAGATCCTCGACGACGAGAGGCATGTTTTCAGCTTCAGCGTCGTCGGCGGGGACCACCGCCTGAATAACTACCGGTCGGTGACGACGCTGCACCGGTCGCCGAACGGATCGGGCGGCACGGTGGTGGTCGAGTCGTACGTCGTCGACGTGCCGGCAGGGAACACCAAGGAGGAGACGTGCGTGTTTGTGGACACCATTGTGAGGTGTAATCTGCAGTCCTTGGCTCAGATCGCCAAAAAATTGCCTCAAAGTGACTTTACATTATCATAATTACTACTACTACATATCTTCTTCTTTTATTCTATGAAACAATCTGCAAATGCTAAAACAATATTATTTGAATTTTGGGTGTATTTTGATCTTCGTGTAGTTAGTTCTTTGATGGTGGTGGTGGTGATTGATTGTACATGAACGTTTCCGGGACTCGGAATTGTTTGTAGAATATCCGTACGATCATATCAGATCTGGGAAAATAATTGTAATCGTGTACGTATTTTTCGCTGTATGCCAGTAACTATTACTACTACCAACGTAGTCATTGTGATTTTCCTAAGGTCCAGTGGTATTCTTTTCCTTGGATCCCAAGTTTGGTACCAAATTTCGATTAGTACCACGATGAAATGAGTTTCACACAAGTCTTACATTAGCCTTTCATTATCTTTTAAATCAACATTTCTTATCTGCGCGGGATAAAAGGTTCTTGTTTTCCATGGCACAAGTTCACTCTAATGTTCGCACAAAAAAAAGTTCGCTCTAATGCAGCGAGCTAGTTAAAAGATCACTTTTTTTTTGAATCATTAAAAGTTCGCTTAGTGTAGCGAGCTAGTTAGATGATTTTATTATAAAGTTGTTACAAATTAATTATTATGATCTCTAATTTCATCATAAACATTTGCATCTGATGAGAAAAAGAACTAATTCAATCACGTACGTTAATGGTTTAACATTCTTGATCTGTGTTGGGGTTGGATTCAGCACTAAGCTCAGAAGATCCGCTATACGTGGTGATCTTATTTGCATAATGTACAAAATTCGTTTATCATTAAGTCATTGAGTATGTCATCTCGGAAATTTAACCAAGCTACTTGCTCGGTATAATGTTATTAAAATCATAATTAGGCGAGTAATTCCTCGAGAAAATTCCTTTCTTTGAAAGTCTTTCACGGCTTTGTAACTTTTGAGACGACGGTATCAAAGGCTTTTTTATAAAAAAACCGTTGAACTTAAAGATGCTTCATTAAAATAAAATGCAAGTAGATTCTATTTAATCCCAACTTGAACATGATGGATCAATTTGCTCTTTAAAGAAAAAAGATAAAGTACCAAGTTGTCTGAATTTTATTTTATTTTTATTTTATTTAGTTTTCTTCTTCTATTATTTAAGGTGTGTTGTTGAAGGACATGAAAAATAAATGTGCAAGTTGGATTTGCAAGTGGGCATGGTGGCTTTAATTATTCAAACTATGCTGTGCAAGCAAATTCAAACTCACTTGTTTTTGTGTGATTATTTTATATTAACAGAAAATTAATTACTATTATTGCTTTTTATTTGTATAACTTTAGAGAGACATCATATATGAAAAACCTCCCAAAAAAGGAACCTACAAAACCACATTCATGTCCGGATACACCCATCATTCACTTTCTTATTTGTTAGGGTTTGAACTTTGAAGATTCAAATTCATGGTTATTCCATTTGTTCATTCTTTTCTTCTATCAACATGCACCAACTTATTTAATGGTGGTCAAATTTATGAAGACATTAAATGTTATAATATGTAGAAATTAACTTTAAAAAACTCAAAGGTTAAAGAGGAATGTAGTCAAACTAGAAGGGGTGCAAGGTAAGCACCTTGGTTACCCTTAAGCATGTATCGGGTTCGAGTTCTTGCGTATGCAGAAAATTCTTACTGGTAGACTAATCTGTCAATTTCAACTATGCGACGCGGGTCGGGCCGGATTACAGGACAAAGCCTCAGAATCAGTTGGGAAACCAAACAAAAAAGACACTTCACCCCCTCAAGCTAGGAAAACGACACTTCACCCTTTTTGTGCTCGAAACTTCAGAACACTTACACGTCCTGACCATGTCATATCATATTCTAAGATAGCGAATTTGTTCCCGAAACTACTATGGTGACGGACAACCGGCCCTCGTCTAACAATGTCACAATTGGGGAGCCAAAATATTCTGAAATTCAACAGACATAAGGAGTGTCATTTTGGGAATGTGAAAGGGTTGAAAGTATCTTTGAATTAAACCTGAGGGGGTAAAAGACACTTGCACTCCTTCTAGTTTGACTAGATGACACTTTCACCCCATTAGTGTGCAGAGCGGAACTTTAGAAAATTCACACCCAAGTATTGTGACGTTGTTAGTCTGGAATTGAGGTCTGTCTTGAATGAATAAGTTTTTGGACAAAATTGCCTATGTACTATGCAAAATATGGAGTTACCCTGTGGTATATTAGAGTTTTTGCGTGACAGGGGGCAAGTTTGTCTACAAAATTATTTTTAGTGACAGATCCCACCCCTCAACTAACGGGGTCACAATTAGAGCTGAAAGTTAATTGAAGTTGGCACAATGAAGGTTGAAAGTGTCCTTTTCTAAACTGAATGGGGGTAAAAGTGTCCTTCAATCAAACCAGAAGGGGTGAAAGTGTCTTTTAGCAAAAATGTATGGAATATGGACTGCCTGGAATTCAATTATTAGATAAATTCATAGGATGAGTTCATATTTTTTTCAGGAAAGGATGAGTTCATAGTTTGATGAGATAAAGTTTGTTTGTGTTTGCAGCCATTTCAGAAAACCTGGGACTCCCTCGGAATACCTGGGAATACTTATATGCTATGCCAAAAGACACATGAGATTCCAATTATTGTGTGATGCCTCTTTGAACTTATACAAGTCATTGTATATGTTTGTTATTCTAGATCAGAAACTCATCCCTCATTGCGAATGAGAGCTAGCTTCAGTGGTACAGAATTTTAAGCCTCTGTAAGAATGTTTCGGGTTCAAATTCAGCTAGACGTAGGATATATGATGTAATTCCTAAAAAAAAAAGTTCATTCCTCATTTTTGTTAATTTTAGAGAAAATAAAAATAAATGTATGTTAGTAAAAATTAATTGGTTAACAGATATATTTGGTCCAAAAAATTAACATTAGTTGAGACCTAACCAGCTCAAGCCTGAAATCGAGCCGGACTGAACGCGGCCTGTGGGAGCGCGTGGTGGTTGGACCATAGTTAGGTCATCCCTCCTCAAAAAAAATGTTCCGCTCTGAAAGTATGCCTAAGAGTCGAGACTTGGAGTAGATAAACTCTCAAGTTACTTCATCAACCAAGATGTGATACTCTTTTCTCTCAACCCAATGATCAAGTACCCATTTTGAGAGAACAATTTGATCATTCATTTGTTAACGGTTTTGACGAGTGAATTACCGAAACGATCACCAAAATACATACTTTACAACATACCATTTAGTGTCGTGAACACTCAAATGAGCCGGGTTTAACCGACCTCGAATTCGGGTTAAATTGATGTCAAACATTTTCTTCCAACATGATTGATGGACGATGAGTACAAGTGGAGCTGAGGTGTACATCTTGATGATCTTTACCCATTGACTTGAAATAATATAGTGATTCATAGTTAGCCACCAACATAGTTTTGACCCAAATTTTAATCTAAATTGGCTAATAATATACAGATTCTACAATCTATAATTTCTTGATCTTACCGTCCTCGCTTGCTGAAATATCATGTTAACCGTTTTTATATATAAATCGTCAATTTGTCCGGATCTAGGGTGGTAGCTCAAGTGCAGGCCCTTACACGAGATTCCGGATTCAAATCGGGTTGATGACAAAAACAATATCTCAAAAAAAATTGTCCAAACAAATAACATTTTAGGTGTGAAGTTAATTCAAATAAATACATTTATCATAAATTTACTGGTAACAACTACAGATGCTACAAAAAAAAAAAAAAAAAAAAAAAAAAAAAAAAAAAAAAAACGTCGTTTCTAAAAAAAAAAAAAAGTTCTACAAATGTTACCAAACACAATCAAATTTTACTTCATACTTTCAGCGCATGACAAAAATTCAAATTATAATTTGAGTCATGTTATTAACTCTGTTATTTTTCAAAAATTACTGGGATTTTATGTTGGAACCAAACAGTAACCACCATAGATAAATTATACGAATGCCAGTCATTTAGCTATGGCCCGTTGCCAATCATCAATAAGAAAAGCCGAATACTTTTTTGGTTGAGGCCTTCTCATTTGGTTATGGCCCAATGCCAATCATCAATAAGGAAAGCCCAATACATTGTAATCATAGCCCAAAATGTTGCATCAGTTCCAAAACCACTAGCGGGTTTATTGTGGCTGTGACAATTTCTTTAGCTCAACAAGAGCAGGGGCGGAGTCAGGAATTCCATAGGGCTAACTTAGGAAAATTAATGAAATTAAGCGAAGAAAACAATGACAAAAGGTAATTACTGAACTTGAGGTAACCTTAGAAGCAAGTTTGCCAAGTCACTTAGCATACAAAAGGCAATCTTGAAAAGGAAAGTGGTTCTAAAACCCCCTTGGAGCCTGTTACCATGTTTAATTTTGTTCCGATCTTGCGATGTACTTTCTCGGTTCCGTTGGATTTGTCATACTGTAGTGTTCATTGGGTCGTTTTAATCCAATGATTTAGTTAGCAAAATGATACAAGAATTTTGTAATCTTTTCATAGTGTTGTAGAGTAACCTTTTTTACAACACTAATATTACCAAATTATTACATCATTTTGCTAATCAAATTACCGAGTCGAAATGTCCTCAAAAGTCAAAGTAAGACAAACTTGGCAAAACGGAGTAGTATTTACTCTGCCTCGCCAGGAAGTTCTCATTTGGACTTTTACACTATCAATGGGTCACTTCAACTCGGTGATTTGATTAGCAAGACGATGCAATTTTTTGGTTTTCTTTTCACACTGTTGTAAAGTAATTGTGAAAATATTACCAAACAAAATTCATCGTTTTGCTATCCAAATCACCGGATCAAAATGATCCGGCTATGAATGAGAAGGTCCAACTGAATACTTTCAGGCGAGACGGAGGAAATAGCACGTTGGATTCCTTCAGCCACCAAGGGAGGGGTCCTGTCCTCTTTTTGGAATTATAGTCATCATTTGTGTTAAGAAATTATGGGATTCCACCTCAAAACCAATTGGCAATCAGGGGAGTTGCCCAAGTAACTTATTAGGCACATGCGAAACAGACTGAGTCCCAATGTGGGACAAATAACAAATAACGATTTTCAACACGCCCCTCACTCGCAGCGTGCCAAACAAACAGGCATGATACCATGTTAAGAATCCTGGAGTTCCACATCAAAATCAATTGGCAATGAGGGGAGTAGCCTAAGTAACTTATTAGGCACATGCAAAACAGACCGAGTCCCAATGTGGGAGAAATAACAAATAACGATTCTCAACAATTCGGAGTTCACTGTCTCTCTTGAAAGAGAAAGATCCTACCATAATTGTGTATAGATTAGTGAAGTTCATGATAGGTGGAACTGGATGCTGGATAAGAGTGGTGAGGTGACTGCAAAAAGCTTCTACAAATGGCAGGTGATGGAAAATAGGGGTAGTAAAGAAGAAGATTTCAACTGGAGAAAGCTTCGGAAAATAAAAATCCACAACAGACTAAAAGTGATGATTTGGAGAACAGCAACAAAGTGTCTCCCCATTTGTGAATACAATCATTTCAGAAACCCAAATCAAGATGGCCTGGAGATCTCAAAATGCAAAAATTTGCAAAGAAGATGGTCCAGATAGCAAACACATTTTTTTCTACTGTACTGCAGCAAGGTCTATATGGTTCACTATTTTTGGAATAGAGGTGGACTGCCTAAGAGATCTAAACATTCAAAATATGTTAGCTTTTGTGTTTGAATCGGGAGTTGTAAGAAGATGATAATGATGTACTTCGTAGCAGCTATGTGTGGAATTATTCTAGAGAGGGTGTGGAAGCATAGAAATGGACGATCTTTGAAGGGAAAGTTTTTAAAACACTGGAAGCTATTAAGGAAATATGGGCTCCGTGTAAGGAACATACTTTTTGCAGAAAGGATACCTATGGGGATCAAGCTGAGGTAAAGAATCCAGTTGCAAAAAATTGGATTCCTCTAGATCAAGGTGAAGTCAAGTTCAACTGTGATGCAAGTTTCAAAAACAATCTGGTGGCTGCAGCTTTCGTATGCAGAAAAATGAAAAAGGTAATGTTTTGTTTGGAGGAACCAGATGTGGTGGTTGGCAGAATGCAGAAGATGCTGAGATGCTAGCTGTAGAAGTGGTTGTGCGAAAAGATGCTGGATGGAGCTCAATTATCTTTGAGTCTGACTCTCTCTGGGGGATAAATGGCTTCAATGATGTTAAAAAGGCAAAAAGAACATGGAAGACCAGGATTGAAGCGGTTTTGAAGCTGTTAGAAGGAAAGAAATGCAAGTTTTTACATTGTAGTAGAAATTTAAATTTTGTGGCTCACAATCTAGCTCAGTGGGCTTATGTTGTTAAGTTATCTGGATTCATTCTAGGTAATAGTCTCCCTCATATTGTGGAGCATGCTATAGGATTTGATCTCCATTCTTACTCTTTTTCTTCTTAATACAAATCTGAATTATAAAAAAAATCAAAAAGTGGCGAGGCTTTGTTCAAAAGATGGTTGCACTCAGATCGAACCACCTGGCCTAGTTGCATATCACTCTATTCCATATCTTTATTCGTAATTTAACTATTTAACTTGTATGTGTGTCACTTTGATCTGATGATTTTAGATCGTAAAACGATGCGATTTTTTAATATTTTTTATCGTGTTATATAAAAAAAATTATTCTACAACACCATGAAAAGATTATCCAAAAATTACATCATATTGCTATCCAAATCACCGAGTCAAAGTGATTTTTTTTGAGAAAAAAATAGAAATTCTATTCATGGGACGTCACCCCCAGAGAATCATAGTTAAATACATCATCCGCCCATTCTGGCACCTGATTGTAAAAACTAATATCATCCTCCTATAGCTTTCGAGGCTACTAGGTGGGCAAGGGAATTGCCTTCTCTACTCACATGTATAAAATCGACAGAATTGAAATTAGCTACGAGCAATCTACATTCATTGAGCATTTCTTTTAAGTACGAAATTGCGTAAAGCTCCCTGATCTTCCCCGATGCACCATCACGCAGAAGTTGGATAGCTGTCAAACAGTCTGACCCAACTTGGACAGCCCCAAAGCCAAGCTCCGTACATAACGCCAGACCTTCTCTAATCGCCGTAATCTCTGCCATGAGAGGGGAGCGGTCAATTGGTACTCGTCTTTGCCTTGTTGCACAAAAGTGACCTCGGTGATCTCTAATCACTGCACCCAGGCCAGTGGTTGCATCATATTGTCTCCAAGATGCGTCGGTGTTTACTTTCATCATGTGGAGGAACCGTTCACCTGTCTTTGCTAGCTGCCACAATATTCCTAAGTTCCAGGAGACTACCTTTGGCCCTTGCTTCATGTACCGAAAGAAAAAATCATTGCTCATCCTTGCTCGCTCCTCAGGTTGTCTTCGCACTTCATTAAAAATCACGTCATTTCGGTGTCTCCAAATGGTCCACATGGTAAGAAAAAAAGCTTCACAAGTCTGCTTGCTTTCATGGATCATAACGTCAACAAGACAGTTTTTAATGTTTGCGTGATACCTCTCGATAAACTCCTTACCCGTCATACACGTCCAGATCTGTCGTGAATGTTCACAGAGGCGAAACAGATCATCTGCGGTCTCGACCTCTTCGTTGCATAATGGACAATAATGGGAAATATTTATACCTTTGCTACGCAGTTTGCTTGCGACCGTGATTGATTCATGCCATGCTCTCCAAGTTGGGAACAGTATCGTCTTGGGAACTTTTAGTTTCCAGAATTTATTGAGCCAACTACTATTGGAGAAAGTTCCCGATGACGATGAAATTGTTGCCGTTAACTTCCGTTGCGCTTGGTAGCCTGACTTGACGGACAAGCCGTCTTCCGAGTGAACCCAGTACCACGTATCAGACTCGGACGAAGCTTCCACGGGGACCGAGATAATAGCCTCCACATGTACCGGCCATGCAGCTTGCCGGACTTTTGCAGCATCCCACTGACCCGTGGTTGGGTCGATGAGTTCGTTTATCGTGCGCCGTTCATCTCCAGGAGGGCATGTGGTAATGAGACTGTATGTTTCAGGCTGACGGATCCACTTGTCTCCATAGATTCTAATCTTTGAGCCGTCTCGAACTTTCCAAACCAATCCTCTCTTGATAAAATCTCTCCGCGATAATATGCTCCTGAAAGTGTAGGAAACTTGAGTAGTCTTTTTTAGCTTGTAGTCAAGAATAGATGAATCACGAAAATATTTTCCTTTGAGAACACGACACACCAGGGAATCTGGCCTCTGTAGAAATCTCCAAGTTTGCTTGGCTAACATGGCTTTGTTGAAGTCTTGGATGTCACGAAATCCAATTCCCCCTTGCTCACGATGTGCCTTCACTTTACTCCACGCAACCCAATGTATCTTGCGTTTCTGATTATCACCTCCCCACCAGAATTGTCTGATTATACGTTCTATATCATTGCAAGTCTTGTTTGGCAGCAAAAAACAACTCATAGTATAGTTCGGGAAAGCCTCAACCACAACTTTGATTAGTACTTCCTTCCCAACAGTCGAAAGCGAAGCACCCTTCCAACCCTTCATCTTCTTGTAAACTTTTTCCACCAACGGGGTAAAGGTGACCGACTTACTCCTACCAATCTGCATAGGGAGCCCCAAGTAGCTATCATGGTGGGCATCAAGCTGCACACCACACTGATCCATTAGAGAGGATCGATTCTTGGCTGGAACATTATCGGAGAAGATAACAGACGATTTCTGAAGGTTGAGTATCTGTCCAGATGCTATCTCGTAGCTTGTGAGAATGCCTCTCAGTGTAGCCATCTCCTGAACTGTGGCCTTGGTGAAAAGGAAACTATCATCTGCGAAGAAAATATGAGATACTATAGGACCGCCGCGTGAAGCATTTAGTCCTGATAATCTTCTTTCCTGCACCACAACTGTTAGGGTACGATATAACGTTTCACTAACAAGTAAAAATATGTAAGGAGAGAGGGGACAACCCTGTCCAAGGCCTCTGTCCAGAATAATACTTCCATGGACCTCCCCGTTGATAATAAGGCTGTAGGAGACAGATGATATGCAGTTCATCACAAGATTGATCCAACGAGCTCCGAATCCCATTCTTTCCATTACTGCGTGGAGAAAGTCCCACTCTACCCGGTCATAGGCTTTGCTCATTTCAGCCTTAAGAGCTAGATAGCCCACCTTGCCCCTTTCCCGATTCTTCGTTGTATGCCACAACTCGAATGCAATTAGAAAATTATATGAAATAAGTCTACCCGGAACAAAAGCAGACTGATTCTCATAAACAATTGCATCTAAGATTAGTTCAATCGATTCGCCATTGTTTTAGTAACCAGCTTGTAGATGGTGGAACATAGACTGATAGGTCGTAAATCTGCCGCTCGTCTGACCTGTTTGATCTTGGGAATAAGAGCAATCAACGTATGATTAAATTTAGTAATATCTCCTCCTTCGTTAAGAATGTTCAAACACAACTGCTCAACTTCACTTCCCACAGTGCCCCAGAATTCTGAAAGAATACTGCGGGAAAGCCGTCATGACCCGGTGCCTTGGACGGTGCCATCTGTTGTAAAGCAGTGCGCACCTCCTCGGCCGTATAAGGCTGATGAAGTCCTGCTCTCTGCTCAGGGGAAATCAAGTCTACAACAGCTGAAAGCATAAGCTCCATCTGGTCACGAGTAGGAACTGAAGACTCAGATAAACCTTTGAAATGTTTTCTAAAATGGCGATAATATGTACCTGATCTGAAAGCCAAGTACCCGACTCATCTTCAAGACCTTCAATTCAATTTCTATTTCTTCTAATAGAGGCCTTACGATGAAAAAAATTGGTATTTTGATCTCCCTTTTTCATCCATTCTACTCGCGAACGTTGATGCCACATCTCTTCTTGACGAAGTAAGAGTTGTAGAATCGAGTTGCGGATGGTCTTTGATTCAGCCACGGCCACTGCTGTCTGAATACCATCCATAAGCAATTGCAATATGTTGCGCAGCTTATTCAGCTGACCTTTGACGGAGCCAAAGACTTCCTCGTTCCATGCTACTAGTGACGGAGTCAAAGTGATAATTTCTGAATAGCAAATTAATGCAATTATATCATATTGCTATCTAAATCACCGGGTCAAAGTGATAATTTTGGATTGTAAAAGTTGTTCTATAACACGGTAAAAAAATTATTTAAAACAAAACACATCGTTTTGCGATTCAAATCACCCAGTCAAAGTGACCCAGATAGAATCAAAAAAGTCAAACGGGGAGAAATAAAAGAATCATAGTTGCATTTCCCTAGGGAAAACACATAAATTACAAAATTAAAAGCGTGTTTGGATGAGAAGAAGAACACGAAACTTAAACAAGAACTCGTAAGTTGTCCAGGCAATTGACAACCTAGTTTTATTTTCATTCTCAACAAATGGATTACATAATTTACAGATTAACAAAATTCACCATCGCCCACTTTAATAATACCAAAGTGTCGAAACTCAATGCGTATTAACCCACGCAGATTGTCGCCACGATATTAGCAAAACATTGCAGGCAAGCATTTCTGCCTTTCTAGCTTGTTCGTTTTTTCCTGTCTTTTGTTAGACTTCGCTCTCTCCCGTTCATCGGCTTTGGCCTTTGGATCGAACTCAGGATTCTTCTGTTGTACTTCAACAACAATTGGCTTAGCCATTCTTGCTTATCTATGCGCAATTTAATTTCTATGAATAAGCACAACAAAAGAAAAGAAAAAAACGTTAGAAACAAAGTGGAGCATCAGTCATATATGTAGTTCATGATATAAAAAGATAAGAAAATTTGATGTTGCCGGAAAGTTAAGTTCATGACTTACAGGAGAGATGATGATGAGTCTGATCTGCAAATGCTTAATTTCAATTGTTTGTGAAAAGATGTATGCGAAGATATGACCATTTATAAGGAGGTTTAACATAAACTACATGGGTCAGAGTAGTTGCTGTCGTCTCTTTTGGCTGCCCGGGCGACCATGTGACTTTTTTTGTTTAATTGGGAGATGATTGACTTTTTTTCAAAGGAAAATTATTAAGCAACTTGGTGGCAGGTTTTTTAAATAATGAGTTTTAATGTTTTAATACAACTTTTTTTTTTTCGAGAAATTGTTTTTTGTTGTCAACCGCATCCAGGGCTCTACCACTTGAGCTACCACCTAGCTGCATTATGTAATACAACTTAGGGCATGGTCATTCGTTGGGGCACCAGGGCAGAAGACAAGGGACTCTGATACTCTGGGACAAGACACTGTTCACTACTTTTTAAAATCTGTTTTCATCCGTCTAGGGCAGGGGGAGAGGCAAGACACTGTTCACTATTAAAAAAAAGTGAAATACTATATTTTGTGTTTTAGTAATACTTTTACTTATTTAATGAAAATATTATGTTTTAATTACTATAAAGAGTGTAAAAAATATTTCAAAAATGTTTTTGTATTACATTTTGTGCTTATATTAATAAAAAATTAAATTTGATCCTCAAAAATATTATTACTTATAACTATAATGTACAAATATATGATAAAAATCAGATTTTTTCTTATTTAAATATCATCATGTGAAGATTTATCTAGATATCTAAAAATCAAATTTTTTCTTATCTACATGTTCCTCTTCTGTTTTTTTTTTTTTTTTTTCCGCTAATGGCAATGTTATATTGAAATTTTATTTTCAAGTTTTAACAAAAATTTTAAGGGCTAGTTTGGTATTGCTGTGGCGGTTCAGAAAGCTGCTGTGTAGAAAGCACTGTGAGAATCTACACCAAGAGTGTTTGGTAAACTCCGTATAAAATTTGTCATGGAGAAGTACTTTTGACATTTTGTGTTTGGTAATTAGTGCTTTCGACTTTTTGTTAATGTCAAAACGACCATTTCAGACATGATAAAATAAACTATTACAATAAAATATTATTCATATTTATTAATGGATAATGATGTCAGAGGATAAATTAATCAAAAAGCAGGTCGTAGAAAGCAACCCCTCCCCTGCTTTTCAAAAACTGTTGTGGGAAAGCAGTTGGTTCCTAGAAAGCAGATAAATAAAATTTTACCAAACACAAAAATACCGCTTTTAGATTCGAAAAGCAGCGTTCTAGGGAAGCAAAAGCAATAGCAAACGGACTCTAGAAACTGTTTTTTTCTTCGCCAATTTGAAACTGTAACAGTTTGAAAAAACTGTTTCGTTCTGAAACTAGTTTTTCAGTTTTTCGGAAACAGTTTTCAAACTCTTTCTTTACCCAGTTTTTTGCAATCTGTTTTTTTACCCTGTTTTTTGCAAACTGTTCTTTACCCAGATTTTTGCAAATAGTTTTTTTCCTAGACTTTTGCAAACTGTTTTTTTACCCAGTTTTTTGCAAACTGTTTTTTACCCAGTTTTTTGCAAACTGTTTTTTACCCAGTTTTTTGAAAACTGTTTGTTTCCTTGTTGTTTGCAAACTGTTTTTTACGCAGTTTTTTGGAAACTGTTTTTACTCAGCTTTTTGCAAACTGTTTTTTTACCCAGTTTTTTTGCAAGCTGTTTTTTCCCATCTTTTTCAAACTGTTTTGAAACAGTTTTAATTTCCAGTTTCATGATTTTTACAAACTGTTAGAAGCATTTTTTTGTCCAGTTTTTTTTAACAATTTTTGAAACGGTGTTATTTTTTTTTCAGTTTTTTAAAAACCGTTTTTCAATGGGGGCAAAATTATTATTTGTGAAAAAACTAGTATTTGAGGATGAAACTAGTATTTGAGGGTGAAAGTGGGTGGATTGTCTATGTGACTTTGGGGCTAGAAGGCAAGAGGCTAGAATTGTCCAACCCATTGCCTTGGGGCAATTCTAGCCTTGGCAAGAATGTGTTGGTAGAGAGATGAATATTGAGAAAATGGTGATTGGGAGGGCTAAAGTGAGGTGCTGCCTTGGCTAGAAGGGCTTGGTGGACACGTCCTTACTAGTGGATGGGTCTTAAGTACAACTCTGTCACAACTTTTTCTCTGTAATTTAACTTTTACCACTATTCACTTGATCACTTTGATCCAATAATTTAGATAGCAAAATGATTCAATTTTGTGATGATCTTTTTATGGTGTTGTAGAGTAAAATATGTTCCATAACACGGTGGAAAATTATCATAAATTGCATTGTTTTGCTATCCAATTAACCCGGTCAAGGTGACTCCGATACGAGTCAAAAATCAACATGGGGAGAAAGAGCTGGGACGCAATGTTAAAACATTACTAGATGATAATTTTCAAAACCGGACCAGTCATCGGACTGACGAGACGCCCGCTTAAACAGCATGTTTATATAATAATATTAATAATTGTTTTTGATCATCCAATAAATTTGTTTCTACAAAAAATATATTTTTGTTGTGAAAATATACCCAAAGTTTTCCCCTCTTAATTATCTTGAAGTTGTTGAGATATTAGGACGTCAAACAATTTAAAGTATTTTTTTTACATACTCAAAACATTATCTTGAAAATTCCCTAAAGAAAAACATTATCTTGAAAAGGGTAGCTACCCCCATCTATCTGTCCATTAACTAAAACTAATGAGTTTTCTGTCTCTCTGTGCAAGTTCTTTTTTACCTTTTCCTTACTTTCCTCTTTTAAACCTGTAAGCCAATAAAAGCCGTCCGGTCGACTGGTTCGGCTTGAAACCCGGCGAATTTGACCGAATTTGATACGTGGGCGGTCGGATAGCTTGACTGGAGCGCTCCTGTATTTTTGAAAACTATATTTGGATCACATACCATGCACACAAAGCCACTTTCACCCCCCCCCCAGCTTGATAAAAAGACACATTCACTCTTTTTAGTTAGGAAAATGACACTTTCACGTCTTTATTGTGTCAAATTTCAGAACACATATATTTCTTGATTGTGATGTCGGGTAGTTTTCGGATAAGTTTACATGAAATGGCACAATCAGAATGTGTAAGTGTCATAAAATTTGGTAAACTAAATGGGTAAAAGTGTCATTTTGTAAACTAAAGGGGCCGACAGTGTCTCTGTGCCAAATGCAAGGGGATGAAAGCGCCTTTTATCCAATTGGAAACCATTTAAGTTAGCCCAATTTGATGCTGGTCCACTACTATTGGGTGCAATTATAATGTTGAATTTGAAGCCATCTCATTCAGCTAGGCCCAATAGATTTTGTTAATATCAATTTGAAGATTTATGATATAGGTCAATCATATCATCACCACCCCTATTATTTATTGGGTTAATTGAAATTACCCCCTTGTGGTTAAAGGTTTGTGCGGAAAATTTCCTTGTGGTCTCAAATGATGCAAAACACCTCCTTGTGGTTTAGTTTATGTGCGGTTCCGTTAAAACTAACGGAATCCGTTAAATAGCACACTTAAAATGTCAATTATACCCTCACTCTTAACACTATTGCCAAAATTATGGAAACAATTGTTCAATGCACTTTACCCTTTTTGTCTGAATGAGGAAAATGAGGAGGATGAAAATGATTGATACGAACAACCCCATACTTTTTTCCTCAAAAAAAAAACATTATAATCACAGCCCAATGAGTTGCATCCCATCCAAACCCACTAACCGGTTTATTGTGTGTGACAATTCAGCAGAAGAAAGTGGTTGTTTAAGCAAAACCATGCATGTCTCAGTTTTGATCACTTTGCCAAGTCATTTAGCTAACAAAAAGGGTAATCTTGGAAAGTGGTTCCAAACCCTTCATTCATGTTTTGGAGAAAAAAGAAAGGGTAAAATTCACTTACACCTCTTAAGTTTTGGTCGATCTTCACTTACACTCCTCTTAGTTTAGAAAATTTCACCTACACCCCTTATAACTACCAAATATGTTGTCACTTACACCTCCTCTATGCATTCATTATGCTAGTTCTTATGATAACTTCTAAAAATCAGTTTTCGGGCAAACTTGCATTTGCAGAAGTTGCAAATGTCAATCCAGCCCAATGTATATTCTTAACACATACAAAATATTAGTATTCTAGGACATGTTTCAAATGCATTTCTGGACATGGTGTAGCTACTACAAGCAAAAAGTATGATTAACTCGAGGTAGAGTTTACACAATTAAGGTTGGATTTATCTTTAGAGCATTTGTAAGGGTAAATCTGTCTAAAAAACTGAATTTGCAAAGTTACTCTACCAACTAACATAGTAAATATACGTAGAGATGTAAGTGACAACAATGTTTGGTAGTCATATGTGGTGTAAGTGAAATTCTTCAAAGTAGAAGAGGTACAAGTGAAGATCAACTAAAATTGTGGGGGTGTAAGTGAAAATTACCCAAAAAGAAAAGCCCCCCATATCGCATCCTGTACTTGAAATCTTACAGCTAACAACCTCCATGACAAACAATATTTAGTTTTGTTCCTAGATCTTACAAAACAAAACAAAACATGTTTGGATGTGAAGAACACGAAACTTAAACAACTAATATAAATTGTCTTATTCACAAACCTCTTGTCATTTTCATTTAAACAAGTGATTACATAAATTGCAAATTAATAATATTCACCATGATCACACATAATACCGAAGTCGAAACTCAATGTGTAATAACGAAGCAGAGTAACGCGGCGATACCAGCAAAACGTTGCATGTAAGCATCTGTGCCTTTCCTGTTCAATTCTTCCTGTCTTCTGTTATACTTCGCTCTCTCCCATTCATCTGCTTTTGCCTTTGGATCGAAATCCGGCTTCTGTTGTACTTCAACAACAATTGGCTTAACCATTCTTGCTTATTTATGCGCGAGTCTCCTAAGAAGCTTAAGAAGAAGAAAAAAAACGTTACAAACAAAGAAAAGAATCAAACGATGTAATGGCTTGCTTTTGGAATTATAGATGTAGTTCGTGATGTATACAAATAAGGAAATTTGATGGTATGGAAATTGAAGTTCACGACTTACCGGAGAGATGATGAGTCTGATCTGCAAATGTTTTCATATATTTGTGAAAAGTACTCTGAGATTATATGACCATTTATAAGGGGGTTTAAGATAAACGACATGGGTCAGAGTCGTTGTTGTCGTCTTTTGACTGCGCCGGCGACGATGTGAACCCCCGCGGTGGGTGGGTTAACAACTCGGGGTTTTGTTTAATTAGAAGATGATTAACTAATTAAGCAACTTGGTGGCTGGACTTTTTAATTAATGAGTTTTTAATATTTTTCTTTAGTGTGCCGAATTTCTGAACAGATATACTCCTTAATTGTGACGTCGGGCGGGGTCTATTCCTGATAGGAGTTTGGGATAAGTTTTTCCTCTTAAAGCTTGGAATGACACGATCAAAAGGTGTAATTGTCCCGAAGTTTGGTAATTTAACAGGATAAAAGTGTAAAGTTGGCATTCACATCTTCTCTCACACGCTTTCCTAGTTTTAACGGTTTTGTAAACTTAAGGGCGATAGAGTCTTTGAGCCAAATCTTAGGGGATGAGAGTGTCTTTCATCCAATAAGAAACCATTAAAGCTAGCCCAATTCGATGCTGGTCCATTACTATTGGGTGCATTTATAAATGCAAATTTGAGGCCATCTCATTCATCTCAGACCAATCATTAGGCCCAATAGATTTTGCTAACATCACTTTGATGATTTATCACCACAAGAACCTCCCGTTCTCACGAACTCGTGTTTTTAAGTTTATTGATACTATCATGAGGACGTAACGTGACATCCTCACATTCACATATTTCTTTTCATTAATGAAAGAGATATAGATTTAATAGGACTCTAAATCTTAAATAATATGTGCCTGCGTTTTCTCTTTCATTGATGAAAAAAAAATGTAACTATGAGTATGTCACGTCACGTTCTCATGATAGTATCAATGAACACGAGTTCATGAGAACGAGACTCTAAAAAGTAGCGTTGTGGGTTGACCAAATCGGATCAAACTAACTCTTCATTTCCATGATTACTTAAAGAACATGCATTTGATCACAGAATTTATGAAAAGAAACTTAAATTCGTATAATATGATAGTATCTCGTTGTTTTACATACTTTATTATAGATGATGCTTTCACGGTAACTCGTGAGTCGTGACGGCATAGTTCAAGCTATTCAAGAGAAATTACAACAATTCCTCAATATTAATGAATGTTATGTGATTTGTTGTTAATACACAATTGTATACGGCACTGGTGTAGTTTACAAGAATTATATTTTAGGCCAATAAGCATCTGCATTCAAAGTGAAAATTACATACTAAACTAAATAAGTAAATGACTCACTGACAACAACAAAAATAGCATAAAATAGAAGAGTTTGATCATTAGTAGAATTTCTTTAAACAGGTTATCTATACCATTTGTTATCTGTGGTCCCTCTATTCAACAACTTTAATCCGCTAATTGAACTTTAACAAATACGAATAAACGTCTTACGTGATAAGTTCTTTAATTGAATTTTAAAAGTCGTCATTATTACTAAATATGATAATTTACTTACATTCGGTTAATTATAAGTTGTATGCACGTCATTTCATTACCTGTCATGTTAGAAAATTACAATTTGCTTCAGTTTTATTCAAGCAACACCATTTTGAATATTACATGGACATTTATAGTATTTTGGTAGTACAAGTTGTTGCCTTCCCAACTCACATTGTGTTTCTATTTCGTTATTCATATCAAATCAAAATTAGAGCCGGAGGTTCTTGAATAACGTCACCCAATTCAAATACCAACACAAGCAAGGTTTTCACATATAATCAAAATGTCATAGTTAAATCTCCCAAAAGCATCACATGATGCTTTATCTCCAATTAAAGTATACAGGTTATACTACAAAGTGGAGTCTTATCCCCTTTTTTGAGTGATTGACATATAGTCATTGGTTGTAAAGTGACATGGTACCAGAAATTTCATTGCATGAAATCCACGTGGCAACAAACTTGTGGGGTGTAATTGCCATTCTTCAAACCTCTCTAACGAGGTGTAATGTACCCCGTATCTCCAGGTTCTTCAAAAAGTTATTTGGGTATTATTTAGGCCTAGCGATTTGGTTAGTCAAACGATGCAAGAATTTGGTAACTTTTTCATACCGTCGTAGATTAAACCTTACTCCTTCCGTTTCGCGAGGTTCTTCAAAAAATTATTTGGGTATTATTTGGACTTAGCGATTCGGTTAGCAAAACAATGCAAGAATTTGGCAATCCTTTTATGGTGTCGTAGAGTAGACTTTGCTCTACAATACCACAAAAATAACCACATTTTTGCTGTGTTTTGCTAACTAAATCGCTAGACCCAAATAATAGTCAAATAATTTTTTGAGGAACATGACGAAACGGAGGGAGTACTCTACAATATCACAAAAAAAATATCAAATTCTTATTTTGTTTTGCTAATCAAATCGCTAAGATCAAATAATATCCGAATAATTTTTTGAAGAACCTGGAGATGAGATACAGAGGGTGTACCCAATACTTTCCTCCTCACTCTCTGCTTCTGCTTGTATTGTGAGTTGTGACGCATGCACTCCTCACTTCTTCAATCCAGAGACTTCTCTTCTCCGATCATCTTCTTTCTCTCTCTAGAAATTCTCTCTCTGCAAACACCATGGCACTCCGACCACCGCCGGCGATCTGTCTACTCAATTTCGCTGCTTCAGTTCCCAAATTGGGTGCCGGAAATGGGTTTTCTGTTCTGGCGGCGGCGAAGGGTGGTTCGAATAGCCGGAGAGTGGAGACGACGGGTGTGGTGTTCGAGCCATTCGAGGAAGTGAAGAAGGAGCTCGTGCTCGTTCCCAGCTCCCCTGAGGTCTCTCTCGCTCGCCACAAGTATTCCAATGATTCTGAAGCCGCAATCAACGAGCAAATCAAGTGGGTTTTGTTCATTTCCTCTTGTTTTACTCAACCCTCCTGGGAATTTTTTTTAATCTCACTTCATGGGTATTGATCTTTGAAATCCATACCATGTTTGTGTGTGTGTGTGTGTGTGTGTGTGTGTGTGTGTGTGTGTGTGTGTGTGTGTGTGTTTAATGATTTTGTGTTGTTTAACTGAACCCTCCTGGGAATTTTGGTTAATTGACTTCATGGGTATTGATTTTTGAAATCCATATCATGTTTGTTATGTAATTGGAAATCATATGTGAGATATGGGGTAATAGAAATCAACAAGAACAGTAGAAATAAGCAAAATCTACTTGGACAATCTCATGAGTGAGTTCTCTTGCCAGTAGAAGAATTTTCTGAAGTTTTGGCATATGGTATGGGTTTGTGCTTGTGGGTGGATTCTGTAGTGGCCCTAATGTTTTCGGGTAGGGACTATGTTTAGGCTTGGGAATTAGTTTAAGGGATCCATTTACAATTTGGTCGATGCATTGTGTTTCCGTGTGCCGACTATGATTAGGTTTGGGAATGAGTTCATGGGCTACATTTGAAATTTGGTGGATGTTTTCGTGTGGCGAATATGATCAGGCTTGTGTATTACCATTAGTTAAAGGGCTCTGTTTGAAGTTTGGTTGATGTATTATAGACTTGGATGTATTGCTAAGACAATCAGCAACTATCTTTCCTTGTTTTTTTTGACATGTATATGGTATGGTGTTTATGCTTGTGTGTGGATTCTGTAATGGCTCTAATGTTTTCCGGTAGCAACTATGATTAGGGTTGGGAATTAATTTAAGGGATTCATTTGAAATTTTGTTGATGCGGTGCGCTTTCCCCACGGATACTATGATTAGGCTTGAGAATGAGAGCTCAAGTATCCGAATGATTCATGTTTTCATGTGGCAACTATGATAACGCTTGTGTATTATTTTTAGTTAAAGGGCTCCATTTAAAATTTGGTTGATGTATTATAGATTTGGATGTATTGCTAAGATTATCATCAACTCTCTTTCTTTGTTTGTTTTGACAGTGTTGAATATAACGTCTCCTACGTATACCATGCCATGTATGCCTATTTCGATCGGGACAATGTTGCACTCAAGGGTCTAGCAAAGTATGTGATTCTTATCTCTGGATCGGTTTCACCTCTTATAGTTGTTGGGGCGAGGGTATACTCTAATGTTTGGTCAATCGCCATTTGCTTGTAGATTTTTCAAGGAATCGAGTGAGGAGGAAAGAGGCCATGCGGAGAAGTTTATGGAGTATCAGGTGGTCTAGAAGTCCCTTTCTCGGATCGTTTTGTTCTTTCTTATTTTGTTCATAGAACTCTAGTAACATATATTATGCGTTTTGAGTCTCACAGAACAAACGAGGTGGGAAAGTGAAGCTGCAATCTATTCTAATGCCTCCATCAGAGTTCGACAATGCTGAGAAGGGAGACGCACTGTATGGTAATTTTCTTCTCCTTTCGCAAAAAAAAAAAAAAAAAAAAAAAAAAAAATTGCCGTGTATTATTAACACATCGGTGTATTTTTATACTCGATTACCTGCATTTTCTATAGATTTTGCATCCTGTGAAATATGTATTATTACTGCAGAAGTGTGTCTGAAATTTACCATTCAGGCCTTGTTTTGATCAGCGATGAAAGTTCATATGCACTTAGGTTTAACTTTGAAGCAATTGCTGTAGCAATACATTTATGTATAAGTTAGTCCATTGCAGAGAAAAGAAACGTGGTTCTGTCTCTTTATGCACATCAGTTGTATTGATCTACTCTTATGCTTAGGACTAGTTGTTTTTATCGACATTTGTACAAAATGATGTTTAGCATTGTTTTCCTTTGTCTGAACTGAACCAAAATGCCGTTGCCGATGAAAATCATGACGTGTTTTTGAGCATCTCATACAATGAATGCACGATGGCTCTCTAGGTATATATTACCTGCCTACACTCACCTGTCGATGTCAACATTATTGTAATTATGCAGCATACACTTGGAAGCGTTTCAATTTACGTGCGTTACTATGTATTTTTAGTGACTCGTTAACTCAAGCTTAGCTGCTGAAGTAAATGTTTTAGCGACAAATTTAAGTATACAGAGATTTGTGCACCAAGGAATAAACACCGGATTCTGCCTTTTTTTGGCGTAGTTGTATTTGTACTCATCTTTTCACGTGGAGTGTTACTTGCGACATCAGTGTCTATTCTTTTTCTTCATGTCATCCGAAATGCGATTATCGGTGAAAACCATACGGAGATTTCAGCACCTCATACAAGGAATGTCATGCACGACTCTCTTAGTATAGTACCTGTGGGTTCATCTAAAACCTAAGTCTAACGTTATTATCGTGTAGTAATACTTGAACGCACACCTGTTTACTTTCTACTATATGTTTAGTGTGTGATCAGTGTGAATGTCATTACTGCTTATCTGTGCGTATACTCGTGAAGATCAGATTGGCTTACTTGATGTTTGTGGTTGGCTTCTTTGCATGACACATTGTTTGTCTATTAGTTGTAACCTCCTCTTTGTCATCTGTAACCTCTTACTATAAAGTATTATAAAATCTGTTTGTGTGAAATTAGAAGTGAATACCTTGTTCATACAGATTGATTTACTTAATGTTTGTGATTGCCTTGCTTTTGTTCATTTAGCCATGGAGCTTGCACTGTCTTTGGAGAAGTTGACAAACGAGAAGCTGCTGAACTTGCAGGCTGTAAGAAACCTTTCTTGCGCTGTTATTATAGATTTATATTATAACTTATAAGCCTTCTCTTCAATTGTTTATTTGCAAAGTTACCAAAAAATTCATCCCTGCTCATGTCATGCTTGCTCTACTTCAAATATACATGTCTTACTCAGCATGAATCAAATGTACATTTTTGCCGGTGCATTCACAAACCAAAGCCTATATGGTTCATTCAAACAGTCACTTGTTTATTGGTCATCTTTGTGGTGGATTCACTTGAGAGTAAAGGGTTGGCAGCACTATAGTACAATGGTCTCAGGACTTGTATTTTTATATCTTCTTGGTAGCTAATAATCATCTCAACAATCTCATTTAAAAGTTTGGCTTTCGTCAAGTGCCTGGCTCTGAGGATCCTCAGAATCGATATACAAAAATTTTGCCCAAGAATTAAGGACTCAATGATAATGGCATAATGCACTCTCTATTCAACCTTTCATGGCTTTCTAAATTTTTATCCATTTTTCGTTCATAATGACCAAGAAAATTGAGAATTGATCCTTCATTTACATCTTGTCCGTCAAACTTAACTTTGTACTTGCCCCATTTATGTTTTTGCTAAACTTAATTTCGTATTTAATGTATACCACTAATGGATGAAATTAATGTCCCTTAGGTTGTTTGAGTATACTTAAGTAAATAATTTCTTCTTATTGACTACAGGTTGCGACTCGGAATAATGATGTCCATCTGTCCGATTTTGTTGAAAGCGAATTTTTGAATGAGCAGGTATGATAGGTTTTTCCTTGTATGTGTAATTTGGTTATGGATCTATAGGATATACTTGAAATATTTTCGTGCGGAACTTATTTTGGTATCACATTTTCCTTGTTAGGTGGAAGCCATCAAGAAGATGTCTGAGTACGTTGCTCAACTAAGGAGAGTGGGTAAAGGACATGGTACGAATTCAAATAATCTCTTTTCTAAAATTCATCCCTACACCTTGTCAAGTTTTTTACCATTTCGGATGACATCTATGCACTGTTAGGAGTTTTCAGGGTTTAAGAGGGGAAGTGAAGGGTTTTGGGAGGAACAAATTCTCTTGTTTAGTTAGTATGAATGAAACCACACATTTGAAGGGAAAATCACGTATTCCTTTCTCCCTTAAACAAGCTAACAGGATAGTTCCTTACTCCCTTGTTAATAGATTATCCTAAGTAACCAAGTGATGATCTTCCTCCCTTGTTAATAGATTATCCTAAGTAACCTAGTGATGATCCTTGACCTTACTCTTGGATCAGGAAAGCTTTTTAACTTTAGGCTAGTTTTTGAGACATGGTTTTTTAAAAGGTATAAATTACCTCCTCTATTTGCTACCAAATAACAAGTGATTCACCTTCATGGGACACAACATAGCCAGCAACATTCAATTCAGAAATCTGATGATAAAGGGTAAAAGACACTCTCACCCCCTCAGGTTTGATGCAAAGACACTTTCACCCCTTCCTGCTTCGGAAATGACACTTTCACCCCTTGTGGGTCATATCATACTCTAAAAAAAGTGCCAGTGTATGTTTGTATAGATAAATAGACCGAACTGTTCAGAAAACAATTAAGATCGGGGAAATGGGTAAAAGACACTTTCAGCCCCTCAGGTTTGACACAGACACTTTTACCCCTTCTAGTTTGGAAATGACATTGCCACCCCTCTAGTTGCCAAACTTCAGGACACTTGCAACACCTGATCTTGTCATTATATACTCAAAGAAACCAATTTTTGTCCCATAAACTGTCGGTGATGACCCCCTGGTGTAGAACCAGGTGAGAACAATTGAGAAACACACAGTACTCTCTAAGCTCAAACACACAGTAAGAGAAAGTGAAATGTTTATTCAATCAAATCCTAACCAAATCCATCTAATTTATAGATGGATGGCTGCATAAATCCTAACCAAATCAACTACTAAAAGATAAAACTAATTTGAAATGAAAATCCTAACTGAAAGATAAACTAATTTGAAATGAAAATCATAACTGAAAGAAAAATCCTATCCTTGTTTAACCATCTTGAAGTTCAAAATTTAAACTTTCTGATCCCCATCATTTCTCCCCGGTAGAAAAGAACTCTCCTCCGGAGAGATAGAGTGAAATCATGTCCTTACTAATAATCTTCTTCTCCTAGGATACCAATCTTTCTTCTTCTCTCGTACTTGTTCTTGTACTAGTCACGAACTCTTGGCAATTGATCCCCATCATTTTCCCCCGGCTGAAAAGAACACTCTTCTGGAGAGAGCGACTGAAAAAACTCCGGATCAATAAGGCGAAACTCATCTGTTGTAATCCATGTGGCATCAATGTCTGGACGGTTATACCATTTTACCAAAAATCGACGAATAGTGCCTTGAGGTGTGAGAACATCTTCTGTATCCAGGACTTCCGAAACCTGCTCATTCTTTAACGAGGGAAGCGGTGGAATGTGTGGTGTAATAGCTTGAGGTGAGGTAGGGTTACCAACTGTATCAGCCGCCGGCTCAAATGTACCACGATAAGGAAAGAGATCTTCCACATTAAAGACTGGACTGATCGCTAAATCTGACGGGAAGTCTAGCAAGTAAGCATTTGGTCCAAGCTTTCGCAGCATACGATATGGTCCAAACGCTCTAGCATGAAGTTTCTTGAATGAGTTCTTTGGATAACGCTCAGGACGGACACGGACCATCACATAATCCCCTTCATTAAAATCCAACTTCCGTCTATGTGCGTTGGCAGCAAGGCGGTAACTCTCATTGCTTAGCGCGATCTTCCTTCTTATTTCAGCATGTAAATTGCGAATATGCTCCGCAAAAGACTCGGCAGGTCCTGATGAACAGGCACTAACGGGTAACTGAACAAGATCGACTGGTTGAGTAGCTGACAAACTTAACATCGCGATCAGACACAATGGATGTCGGTAATCCATGGAGACGAACTACTTCCTTGAAGAATAACTTGGCAACGTGTGAAGCATCTGCCGTCTTACTGCAAGGAATGAAGTGTGCCATTTTGGAGAACCTTTCAACGACGACAAGAATGGAATCATGAGCTCGTGTAGTCTTGGGCAGCCCAAGGACAAAATCCATCCTAAGATCCCTCCAGGGTTCATGCGGAACGGGCAACGGTGTGTATAACCCCGTGTTTTTCTTCTTTGCTTTGGACACTTGACACGTTCGACATTGAGAGACAACTCGAGCAACATCTCTTTTCACAGACGGCCAATAGTATCTGTCTTCAACAAGTGCGACTGTCTTATCTCGACCAAAATGTCCAGCAAGACCTCCAGCGTGTAATTCCCATATTAAGAAATCTCTTATTGATGTGCGAGGGACACATAGCTTGGAACCTCGAAACAAGTAACCATCTCGAGTGACAAAATCAACATACTCGTGTCTATTACCATCTTTCACCTCACGATATATAATACCAAAGTCAGGACATGTGTCATACTCGTCCTTCATTCGTTCGAACCCAACTACTTGAACATTCATGGTTTGAAGGACATAAACAACACGACTGAGAGCATCAACAACCTTATTCTCAACTCCGGCACGATGCTTGAGAACAAACGTATACTCCTGGAGAAACTCGACCCACTTTGCATGTCTCGAGTTTAGATTACGTTGAGAGTGCAGGTACTTAAGAGCCTGATGGTCAGAATAAAGAACAAACTCCTGTGATAGCAAATAGTACCTCCAATAGCGAAGAGCCTGCACGATAGCGTAGAACTCTCTGTCATAAGTGGAGTACTTCAACTTCGCTCCATTGAGTTTCTCGCTAAAGTAAGCAATAGGGTGACCTTCTTCACTTAGAACTCCCCCGATTCCTATGCCTGAAGCATCACATGATACCTCAAAGACTTTGGAAAAATCAGGATGTCTTAGCACAGGGGCCTCAGTCATTCTGAGTTTAATTTCCTTAAAGGCCTTCGTTGCTGCTGAGGTCCACTTGAATTCTCCTTTCTTCATGCGGTCTGTAAGCGGGGCTGTAATTGAGCTGAATCCTTTTATGAATCTCCGATAGAAGGTGGCTAGTCCGTGAAAACTACGAATTTTTGTCAAGGTCTTTGGTTCGGGCCATTCTCTTATAGCTTTAACCTTGTCAGGGTCAGCTGATATCCCCTCTGGAGAGACAATAAATCCGAGGAAAAGCACACTACTTTGTAGGAAAGAGCATTTCTTTAAGTTTAGGTACAACTTCTCTTCGCGAAGTGTTGTGAGAACTAAGTTGAGATGCTTCATATGTTCTTCCTTAGATTTGCTGAAAATTAGTATATCATCGAAGTACATGACCAAAAATTTCCCCAAATAAGGACGAAGCACTTGGGTCATAACCCTCATAAAAGTACTGGGAGCATTTGATAAGCCAAAAGGCATGACCGTCCATTCATATAACCCATCTTGAGTTTTGAAGGCGGTTTTCCATTCATCCCCAAGCCTGATACGAATTTGGTGATATCCGCTCCTCAAGTCCAACTTAGAAAACCATGTTGAACCAGCCATCTGGTCTAACATGTCATCAAGTCTTGGAATGAGAAATCGGTACTTCACAGTGATTCGATTGATGGCACGACTGTCCACGCACATCCTCCAAGAACCATCTTTCTTTGGGGTTAGTAAGACAGGCACTGCACATGGGCTAAGGCTCTCACGAATGACTCCCTTCTTGAGAAGTCCCTCAACTTGTCTGTTTAACTCAGTGCGCTCTTTAGGGTTCATCCTGTAATAGGGCAAGTTTGGCAACTGCGATTCTGGGATAATATCGATAGCATGTTGTCTCTCAGTGGTGGTAAGTCATTTGGTAACTCATCTGGAGCTACATCTTGAAATTCTTCTAACATCTTACTAACCTCTGGTGAGGCAAATGAGGTCTGGTCATAGTTAACTGAGAACATAGTTTTTGCCACCACGGCTAGGATAATCCCACTCTCACTACTCTCGTTCTCAAATTCTTTTTCGGCCAAGACATGAAGGTTTTGTTTTTGGGGTCTCTTCAACTCATTCTTATCCTTCTCAGATGGTTTTGCTGGGTAAGCTTGATTATCTTATCTCCATGCTTGAAAGCATAGGTGTTGGCACGCCCGTGGTGAGTGACGTCTTCATCAAAAATCCAAGGACGTCCCGAGTAATACGTGAGCTACGTCCATGGGGAGAACATCGCACACAATATTTTCTCTGTAGAGTCCCATTTGGATAGGAACAATGCACCTCTCTTTCACAGGGAGGGATGTTTTATCGACCCATGCAACTCGAAATGGTTTAGGGTGTGGTTTGGGTTGTAGGTTTAACCTCGCCACAGCAGATTGGGAAACCACATTCATTGTACTCCCGCCATCAATAACAACCTTACAAACTTTATCCCCACATTTTACAAATGTGTGAAAGATGCTTGTTCGCTTCCACTCATCATCTTTGGTTGGCATGGAGAGAATGCACCTCATAATACTCACTTGTTTACCATCATCCTCTCTGTACTCTTCATCTTCTCTCGAGTCTAGAGGTTCATCTAATGGTTGGACATGACACTCCTCGTTTTGTTCGTCAAAGTCTTCATATTGGATGAGCAAATTGCGTTGTGGTCATTGAGCAGCTATGTGTCCTTTCTCTCGACACTTGTAGCACGCTTTTGAAGACTCGTTTGGAAAAGAACTCCTACCACCTGCAGCATTGGAGGCGATAGTACTCTTAGATGCTATTGAGGTTGTTGGGCCCAACGTAGTACCGGTAGCCCTCTTGAAAGAACTCGGTCCACTATGTTGGGTATCCCCTGCTTGAGAATTCCAATGCTTCTGAATTGGGGCTCTCTGATAGCTCTCTATCTCTAATGCCTTGTGGTAAGCATCCTCAATCGTATCTGGCTCGTACAGGTTGACTTCTCGTTTCATATCCGAGCGCAGTCCATTGATGAATCTCTCATCATTGTCACCAAAGGTTTCTCATGGATACCACATCGTATGCGTAAGTCGTCGAACTTACTCATGTAAGTAGTCACACTTGTGGATAACTGTTTTAGGTTCATGAGCTGATCGAGCAACCGCTTTTCATGATGTTTCGGGAGGTACTTTGCCTTCAATTTATTCTTCATCTCACTCCAAAGAAGGATGGGTTCGTCACCTACCCACTCTATTTGTTCTTCCACGTCTTTCCAATAATGTCTAGCCAACCCCACTAGTTTCATCTTCGCAAAGCGAATCCGTCTTCTATCAGTCATGTTATGCCAGTCAAAGTAGTCTTCCATTGCATCTAACCAATCTAAGAAGGCATTAGGATCTAGTTGTCCATCAAAGTTAGGGGCCTCGGCTCGAGCTCTCTTTGTAATGTCATGATCCTCATCATCATAACGCCGATAGCGATCATAGTTTCTATCTGGAGACCGGTGTTGACGTCTGCCATGTGATCTATTGTGTCTGTGAGAGTTCTCGTCAACTTCATCCTCGAACTCATCAAAATCATCTCGGGGTCTTTGGTATTGACGTGGATCCCTTAAGCGGTCACGCTCTCCCCTTAAGTTATCACACACATTTCGATTGACAGAGCCGAGTTGTTGAACAGTGGGACTGCCATGGGGTGTTTCTTCATATTCAACTGCTTCCACACTTTGAGGATGCTTCCCTAGTGACTTGGTCAAACGAGCTACCTGTCGAGTCAACTCGTCAATAGACCCTTTGAGTGTTCCAACCGTGTTATCAATGGTTTGAACTTGTTTTTCAAAGCATCTTGTCTCTCAACAATACTTTGATTGGCCATTAGTGAATCAAAGCAGGGACCTAATATTCCGAAAAATGTAAGTCCAATTGGGTGACCCGAGATTCCGTAGAATACGAGTCGAAGTGTGACAAAAATTCCAGGGAGGAAATTTGCCAAGAAAATTTAGTTTTTTCGTTTTTCTTTCTTTCTTTTTTTTTTTTTTGGGTTCTAAAAGCTACTGGGGAAAAAAAATTGAGGGGAGGTGGCTGCCCAATTAAAACTGGCTTTATGTGGAGTAATGGGCTAGGTTATGTCTCTGTTCTTTCAGAGAGGACGACAACCGAATGGAGAGGTGATTCGGTAGCGACTGTGTTGATGTTTGTTGTTGTTGCCGTTCCGGTAATGGCCTGTTGCAGACCTGGAAGCGCGAAATTGGTCGACAAAGGAAAAGTTCTTCTGTTCGATCTGGCAGTTATGGCGATCGCGGTCGGGGCTGCGTGGGTTGGACTCGGCAACGGAGTGAAAACGACTGGCGACGGCCTGGAGGAGTGCGGTCTGTGGTCGCCTCTGGTGGCCGCAAGTGACGGCTACGCCTAATTCAGCGTGGCAGCGGTGGATAGTGTCCGTCGAGGCCTAGGCAGCAGTGGCTTTGAGGACCTCTGGTTCAGACCTGAGAACAACGATATGCGGCTCTCGCCAGCGATACGGCGGCGGGGTAGTCGCCGGTATCTGAAGAGACTTCAAAAGTCTGATTCAAACCCGAGGAACTAGGATCCCGGCCGTCGATTCTGATGTAGTACTTTCCTGGAGCAGCGGCAGCAGCTTGTGGTGATCGAGGTGTGGCTCTGATACCAAGTTGGTGTAGAACCAGTTGAGAACAATTGAGAAACACACAGTACTCTCTAAGCTCAAACACACAGTAAGAGAAAGTGAAATGTTTATTCAATCAAAAGCTGGCAAATACGTTTGACAATCCATCTAATTTATAGATGGATGGCTGCATAAATCCTAACCAAATCAACTACTAAAAGATAAAACTAATTTGAAATGAAAATCCTAACTGAAAGATAAACTAATTTGAAATGAAAATCATAACTGAAAGAAAAATCCTATCCTTGTTTAACCATCTTGAAGTTCAAAATTTAAACTTTCTGATCCCCATCACCCCCCCCCCCCCCCCCCCCCCCCCCTACACACACACACACACACAAAACAACAACAACAGCGTCAGAATAAAGGGTTGTAGGAATCCTGAAATTCGGCACACTGGAGGGGTGGGTGGGAGTGGGGTGAAAGTGTCTTTCATTCAAACTTGATGTGGTGAAAGGGTCTTTTACCCCAGGGCCTTGTTTGGGTAAGGGATAAAGAGAATGGGGGATAAGGAGCTGCTGCAGTTTTCATTTCCTTATCCCCTCCACCATTTTTTTTTTCCTACAATGTATAAACCAGGATAATGAAAGAGGGGATAAGGTGGGTAGTTGGAAAATGACCATAGTACCTCATATAAAAGGTAGTTGTGAGCAGAAACCCTACCCCATTCGTTCATTCATCCTCAATTTACCGTCTCATATCTTGCTCTAACTAAACACTCCGAACCAAAAATCACTTATCCTGCCTTATCCCAGTACAATCATATTCTTACCTCATATCCCAGTATATCTCTTGTCCCCGTGATTTTTATCCCTTACCCAAACGAAGCCTGGGGAAATTAGGGGAATAAGGATACTGAAACTTGCTAGTTGTCGTGAGATATATATTTCTAGAAGAATAGTAAAGTGTCAATGGTGGCTTGTGTAGAATGGCCGTGTTCAGATATCTAACCACAAAAACCTACCCAGAGACGACCATGTTACACCCCTGCCTTGTGTCACCGCCTAAAAGCTGTACATGCTACTTGAATCTTTCTACTAATTTCTCTTTTTTGCCTCATACTAATGCCATGTTTGTGGGATTTCAGGAGTCTGGCATTTTGATCAGATGCTCCTCAAGGAATTTGAAGCGGTCGCGTGATGGGCAACTCTAGAAGGGTGCATTACCTGTTTGTTTGTGCTCGGAGTTGCAGTTGAGATGTGAAGTTAGACATGTAGAAGCAGGAAGCAACTCGTGTAGGAGATAAACTTAGTTTGCTGTGTTGAGATGTGAAGTTGTAGTTTCATTATGCATTGTCGTTGTTTCTGTTCAATATGCAAACTATTTGAACACTTGTGCGGTCTTGAGGGTACGCTGCAGCTGTCGTGGCCCGTGGGAGTGTGATGTTATAGGAGGAGATTTGAACTCAAAAAGACATGTTTCAAGTTGTAGTTTGTGAGTTGAAATTAGGGAAAGCTACTAACAAGGTTTGGCATAACAGGTGGATGGTTGGGTCTCTTAAGCACGTGGTTAGGGATTGAATCTTGGCACTCGCGTATGAAAAGTAAATTTGTTAAGAGAGGCGAAACTCACTTATGTGATTTCCAAACCTCGGGAGGATTAGTCTTTGGTTATTGTTGGAGTATACTGCCAGGTGCGCACCGAAAAAACCTTGAATGCTGAGAGATGGGATTAGGCCAATGAACCGTTATTCTAGTTGTTCGATAGCCTGCTCGGTCAAAACTTTATAAAAATTATATCATGTGCGGGCTATAGTTCTCGTACACTCGATGTAGTGCTAATCTAGATATTGTCATATTTCTCATGAGCTGATCTTGAGCTTTCAATGTGGATGGAGCTTCAAATGATCCCGAGCTAACCTCACATATGCTATGGACATTGCAAGTACTTTAATTGATTTTCGTTATTTGCATTTTACCCCTGCAGTTGGGGGTATATGCAAAAAAACTCCTCAAGTTCTAAATTTTGCAAAATTATTCATGTTTTTTCGGCGTTGTTGAAAACGGTATGGAACAACAAAAACACCCTTACATATATGCCCTCGTCTTACTATTTCTTTCTCATTTCTTCTGTCACACTCTCTCTCTCTAGTTCTTCCCTCTCTTTTTCTCTCCTACAGACAAACACCTCTACATATAACCAAAAAAGAAGTGAAGAAGGGGGAGGGGAGTTGGTGGACACGTCCCCGTCGTTGTCGCCACTGGAGCTGTTGCCGTTGTTGTGCATGCTCTCTCTCTGCTTTTTTCTTCTCTTGCAGGGGCCGATCTACGTAGGGGCAAGGGAGGGCAATTCCCCCTCCACACTCCTGAAATTTGGAAATTTCTACTAGTATTCATAATTTTTTAAATTTTTATAACTAATTCTTAAAAGAATAAGAGATAAACTTTTGCCCCCTCCTCTCCCGAAGTTCAAAACTACTCACTTGGTCGAGCGCATTAGTTTAAAGGTTTTGTAAAGCTTACTACCCGTGTTCGAGTCCCCTCCGAGTCAGCTCTTGACTTTTGACCTCATGAATCCCCGACTGACTTGATTTCCTGGCTCCGCCACTGTTCTCTTGTGCCTCCTTCTTCTCCAGTTCATATCTATACCTAGGACTTCTTCTACTATATATATCAGGTTGTGAGACCATAACTGGGTTTGTGTTTCTCTTTCTTTCATCTTTCTACTTCATCCTTCGTCTCTATCCCTTTTTACACATTTATTTGTTATTGTTTGATTGTATATTTATGGTAATAGGTTTAAGAATAAGCGTATAACAGACATTAGACGTCTAATTTTTGACGGATTCCGTTAGTTTGGCAGAACCGCACGAAGACGATACTAAATGAAGTGTTTTTACAACATTTGGAACCCGAGGGGATCTTTCGCACGTACCCCTAACCATAGGGGGGCTAAATTACAAATAAGCATTGAGTTTAATAAAAGCCGAGAAATGATAATGCGGCTCAGTGCACGCAGTACTCTCCCCCACGTCGGTCAGTTCAACTCCCACCGCTCTGGACTCCAGAGAGACGATGAAGATGGTGATCGGCGTTTTACTGCTACTATCTCTGCTAACAACCTCATACGCCGCCGATGACGAAACCTTCGACGTCCGGCGACACCTCTCCACCGTCACCAGGTAATTTCAATTCCCCAATTTTGTTCGATTCATGAATCGTCTTCGTAGCGTAATTTGAAGTTCTCGATTGCTCGATTCATCTAATTTTTTCTTCTTCTTATGGGCAGGTATGATGTAGTGAGAGAGCTTTCTGACAATTCCTTCACGCCTTCTCAGATTCCACATGACTGCACTCCTATCCACTTGAATCTCGTGGTAATTCTCTCAATCTCTGACTCTAATTCTTCCATTTTTATATCATTAGGGCACTTTTGCTTGTAGTTGAATTGCTAAACTAGTTGTTGCTCCAGATTTCTCCTGTGAAAATGGTACCCCCACCCTAGTGTGTGTGGGGAAAAGGAACAATTTGGAACATACCGAAATGAAAAGGTTGGGTTCTAGAAGGACATTCTAATTGTTCTACTGAATGCAGTTGAACTGTTCTCAACCTTCCTTGAGGATGAGGGCATGCCATTAATTGCTAGCTTATGGGATTGTTTAATCAGTTTAAACGAACTGACACCTGTATAGAATGCCACTTTTCATGGATTGATTGGACAGGGTGGTAGTGGGGTCAAACAGGGGCGGAGCCAGGTATTCGAAAACACCCAGGGCACCGTTGTAATTTTGGCGGGCACAATTTTAACTTTTTATACACTAAGTGCATAACCTGTGCCCGAGGGCACGACCACAAAAAAAAAAAGTATGATAATTCTTTAAATTTGAATGGATGAGATTGTCTTAATATGCAGCATTTAATTTCTTAAGATATGGCGAGGATAAGTTATTCCACATGTCACATTTTGGGGATAGCTTATTCCCCATAGTAGCTTATTATGTAGATGTCATAGGGTGAAAGTGCGGATTTTCAAAGTTTTGGGTAGGGCACATGCCTACCTGGGCCGCAGGTTGGCTCTGCCCAAGGGGTCAAATGACTCCTTCAAAAGCCTTTGTACAATAAAGGGTGATCCCATGTTTGCCTGCTCATGCCTGTTGAAAAATCAATATGCAATGACCTAGTTAAATAAACCCAAGCCAGTCCACGGGTCAGTTACAGCGCGTTCACCCGTTTGGACCTCAGGGACAGATATTGTTCATGTACTTTTTGGTGTCAATCTCCAACCGTTGGGGTAGGAGTAAGGCATGATACTGTCAATAATGGTATCTTCACACCTTTCTGCACATGTCGTCACCAAATGGCTGTATGGTGTGGCTGTGTGAGAATGGCTCTGGGGAAGTACTCGAGGCAAAAGTGACCCGGCTATTTACCCCGTGGCACTTCAAGCCTAGGCATCGATCCATTGGTGGGAAAGTGGATAATGATTTTTGGGTCGACTTTGGTGCTAGAATGGTGTGGTGCCAAGGCTCTGGCTGCGGCATTGGTGTACATGCTCTTAGCTTATAGAGTAGCTGGTGTACATCTATTTTTCGTATTGTGATTCACAGGAAGCACCCCTTGAAATGAAAGTCCACTCTAATAGTCTCTTCTGCTTGGTCTCCCTCCAGTCATCCTAAAAGCTGATCAAGCAATTAGAGCTAGACTGTCTTGTTTTTTCTGGGCAACAGAATTCATAACAAACCTACTGTGTTACGTGGGGGGCGATGTGGAATCAGCTTTGTTTCCTTAGCTGTTATCAGAATTGTGCGACTGTCTGATATTCATGGGTGGCTCTATTGACAGGTGAATCTCAGTCATTGATAGTTTGATACAATGGTGTACCTTCATTGTTAAGGGAGAAAGAAGTTAGCGAATCACCTTTGTTTGTACTGGAACTTCGGGCTGAATATTACCAAAGCCGATTATTCAATCTAAGGGAATTCATGGGGCAAGGTGGCTTTTATTAAATGTTAAATTTTGAACCGCTAACTTCTCAGTCGATCACATTTATGCATTTGTGACTAATGTCATAGTTTGACTGATATGAAACTTGTGCTACACATTTTGACAATGAATCTATTTGGATCTAGTCTCAATCCTAGAAGTTTAAACTTGAATCTCAATTCACCACAATGTATCTTCATAAGATTTATTTTGATGTGCCAAGTTGCTTCCTGTCTCATAGAAGTCGACACTGATATAGTTAGTTTTGTCCCTTCTCCTATTTGCCAATTGTTTTTTTCGTCCTTAGAGATTGCTTCCAACTGCAAACGCCTCTTGAGAAAAATGTTCCAGGTTTATTCATGTATATGTTTCAATTCTTTATGTCATGTTTAATTGCTGCTGATTTTTAAATGTGACTCTCTACACAAACTTCATTTTCTACATCTAGTTCCCTCTGCTTACTTCTCATGGAAAATGAATATCTAGAAATCATCCTACAAGAGGTTTGTTTTAAATGACTTTCCACTTATAAGTATTTGTATAAGTCATTAGTCATACGTCAAGACCAGCCAAGTTTGATACACAATTTCTGTCTCAATTTAACTATTCTTGAATGCATGCTAATTCTACACGATGCAACAGCTACATAAAATATTCGTCTCCTTTTTCCTTTTTTTTTTTACAGCTACATAAAAAAAAAAATGATATGCCTTATATAATTTGGGATTGCAGGCGAGGCATGGAACTCGTGCCCCAACCAAGAAAAGAATAAAAGAGTTGAATGTTTTAGCAACGCGCATAGAAGCCCTCATACAGGATGCAAAAGAGAAGAAGCTGGCTTTGCTGAAAGTACCATCCTGGTTTACGGGTTGGGAATCTCCTTGGAAGGGAAAGCTCACAGGTGGGGAATTGGTTTTGGAAGGAGAAGATGAATTGTATCGTCTAGGGGTCAGAATCAGAGCCAAGTTCCCCCAGCTGTTTAGTGATGACTACCATCCAGACATCTATTCAATGAAGGCAACCCAGGTTGGTTGAATTTTACTTCCATTAATTTATGCAATTGCTTGCTGTTTAGTTACTCCAGTGGTGAAAAACAGAAAAGAAAGAATCAAACAACATATTTACGTGGTTTCACAAAACAGCCTACACCAAGGAGTTGCAGAGATTTCACTAAACAGATGAAAACATCTCAGACAATTACTAGAGGAATCAGAAAAACGGTCAACATAATGCTACGAACCCTAAAATCTCTATAAATAGACTACTCTTGGAATCGGGCTGGATCCAAGCCCAAACGAGTCAAACCAGGTCGTTGAAAAACATGAACCGGACCAACCAAGAATCATGTCTCCTTTTTCAGGTCGTAGCAAAACATGTACCGGGTCGGTTCATAAAATGGGGTCGCCGAAATCAGGCCCCAGCCAACATCCAGTGTTTACTTGATTTTGCTGGCTACTACCATATAACTACTGCATCATGACTGTAAAGTGTAATGGCGTTTTGATCTACGAATTATCTTTTATCCACTACAGGCTGACTTCTTTAATTTAAATAAGAGTGCATATTAAAACCTTACCCGTGTTAATCGATTCTCAACATAACTGCTTGTATCTGACTGTCGACTCAGCTGAGCGTTTGAGCTCATTTCACATGCATTCCTTATATGACATATAGCATCAAATATTTCTCTTATCTGCAACTTCATTTACCTATATAAATGTGTACTTGCATTTTCATATCGCCATATTAGCTTTGCATAAGACTCGCGTGTCGCGAGAGAAATATTCTGTGTCACATTGCAAATGTCATTCTCAGTTTAAATTAAAACTTCTCTGTGCATGAATACATGGTTCGGTACGTACCAATATTAGGCTTCTGTACTGGAATCATGTACTGTTTTGTAATATGTGTTTGTAATTAAGTTCTAGTATGTTCTCTTATCATTGTCGTGAAATGTTGAGATAGATCCCAAGGGCATCGGCGAGCGCTGTTGCATTTGGGATGGGGTTGTTCAGTGGGAAAGGTAATCTCGGACCAGGGCGTCATCGAGCTTTTGCTGTTACCAGTGAAAGCCGTGCCAGTGACATAAGGCTGAGATTCCATGATTGTTGCCGTAATTACAAGGTATATGTCCGAATAATATTTTCCCAGTACTGCATACAAGTCCTGAACAGCTACTGGACTCCTTTATTTACAAATGCTTAGGCTCTGAATTCAGACTTATAGGAAAAGTCAAGGTCCTGCTGTTCACAAGCTTAAGGAACCAGTCTTGGATGAAATTACGTCTGCATTAACGATGCGCCATGAGCTAAACTTCACTATACAGGATACTTCTTCTCTCTGGTTTTTGTGCAAAGAGGTAAATAATCTCTCATCTCTCTCTCTAAATACCTAATTATATGACGAATTGATTTAATTGAGATCACTTTTTAAGTATTGTGTTTGGGTTTTCATTCTAGGAAGCATCCTTATTGAATATAACGGATCAAGCTTGTGCTTTGTTCACTCCTTCTGAGGTTTGTGGCTATTGTTCTTATGTGATTTCTCATTTTGTTCTCTATTTCTTTCTAGGATTCTTTTGTATAAATATCAGAAGCCGGCATAATTATGAGTAGCGTGTAAAATGACAATTCTGAATATATGTAGGTTGCTCTGCTGGAGTGGGCAGATGACGTGGGGCTGTTTGTACTGAAGGGTTATGGCAATGCTTTAAACTACCAGATGGGTGTGCCATTGCTTGAAGATATTCTCCAATCAATGGAACAAGCTATTAAAGCGAAAGAAGGTTTGTAAATATTTATCCTATATGTTACAATCTTGTTGCATCCTCTTGTCATTGCTCACTATGGCCATAAAGACAGATATGAAATTTTAGTGTTAGGGTAAATTATGATACCTGAAAACCGAGTGGTTCCCCAATGTGATCGCAAAACTTAAAAGCATAGGAATCTGATATACTAAGGCTTGTTCTTTGGTGCACTTGGTAGGAGTATTATTTACTTCCAGGATTTGAGGCTTCCATAAAAACAGCACTCTCCCAATCTTTCTCAACTCAAAACTCTATCTCCCAGAAGATTTACTTTTGATTTGCCTTTATATAGAAAAAAGTTAACGAACTCGTGTTTTCATACGGGACTCATTTAGGTGTGAGAAAGTTGTGATAACACAGAAGCAAGTTAAATAAAGTAGTGATATTACTTATTACGCTTGTGATTTTATTGATAATTAATTCTTTGTCATCTATCATTTTATCAGTTGCCCACTTGGCAACGACACTTGCGGAATTTGGTTTGATATTTACAATTTCTGTTACTGTAGAAGCTCGTCCTCCTGGTAGTTATGAAAAGGCAAGACTGCAGTTTGCTCATGCCGAGACTTTGCTTCCATTCTCGTGTCTGATTGGACTTCTTCTTGAAGGATCCGGTGAGTGTCTTATGTCGATATGTTATAATACATACATGTTTTTCTTTTGAGTTTAGTTCAGGCTTATTTTCTTCTTTCTGGCTTCTGCCGACTATTGTCTTTTATACTTTTACCATTTCAACTCTTCCATAGACTTCTTTGCCCTGATTGTTTCTGACTATTTTCCAGAGTTCGAAGAAATACAAAAGGAGAAGCCATTGCAACTCCCTCCAAAGCCGCCTCAAAAAAGAAACTGGAGAGGCAGCACAGTGGTGCCTTTTGCTGGAAATAACATGTTGGTACTCCATAGTTGTCCAGCAAACAAATACTTTGTGCAAGTGCTGCATAACGAACTCCCTGTTCCTTTACCAGTAAGCATTTCAATTTCTACTATAATTACTCCAGATCTTTAGATTTTTTGTTCCTAGAATTTAGGTTTTTTCCACTTCTAGGACAAGGTCATAACTAGGATAGTCGATTTCATTCTGGATTTGACTCCTGTGTCAAGGGGACCGGACCAGGCTTGAATCCATCCCGACCCGCACTAATATAAGCCAGACTCGGCTCCGGGCCCTCCAACACCTGAACCCCCCCCCCCCAAACAAAAAAAAAACAAAAACAAAAAAACGGTACGGTTTAATATATTAATGACCAGGTCCACCCGGGAACAGTGGGGGTCAGGTTTCCCAACCCCTCAACCCGGCCCGTTGACACCTTGAGCTGGCGACCTGTAGTGTGTGGGAGTTTGAATCATGTCACTTGGATAAAATGAGGGCTAGCGAATGTTCCATTCAGGCCTCATCAGTTGGCAAGCTCATGCCCCTGAGATTGAGGCACGTCCCGCGATTTACGTCATCCACTATCTTCGAGACAGGGGGAGTGGGGAACCGTTGGGCTCCGCTTGAAAGCATGAATTTTGCTAGGAAAAAAGAGAAATAAGGGAAAACAAGAGAATCTTGTAATCTTGTATTTTGTTAACAAATGAAAACGCGACACAAAGTCACAAACATCATTCTCTTTACTATTTTGAACGTAAAGAAAGTTAATAACTTCATGTATAATAATCAACCAAATAAATAAGTTCTCTTTTCTTTTCCTAGCGAAATCCATGCCTTATGGTTGGAAAGGTTGACCCTGAAACCTTGGGGAAGTACTTTTTGCCTTTAATTTATGGTGCAGGAATTGCGAAATGCTCAAAGAATTTCTAAAATGCCTAAAATAATAACCATGTCTTTTCAACATAGAATCATTTTGCCCCTACGAACAATCTCAATGAAATTATCCGGTGTGCTGTATTGTATCTTAGAACTGTAGCACAATCTATGGCTCTGTGGGTTCACTAGTGGTTTTCGCTACATGATTGTTTCAAATATGGGCCCTGTTTAAGATCAATGTTTATCTCTTGCATCACTCCCTCAAATACCAAGTATTTATTTATTACAAGTCGAATAAGAGAGAACATGTAGAACCCCTACACGACCTTTTAGGCATTGCCCCGTCTTTTCCTTTCCCTTTTTTCCCGTTTTCCCTAGATTTTGATCTACCTTCCATTTTGCGTTCTCAGCTTCTATTTTGTGTGTACAGGGTTGCAATAATTCCGATTTCTGTCCATTTGAAGTTTTCAAGGTAAAACACTGTCTTAAGCATTGTCCCATACACTATTTCCATTTGGCCTATCGGCACCCGGACCGAGCTCCAGGTTGAAATCCCTCCCTCGACTTCCAAATATTTACGAAGAGGCTCTGCTTTCTATTTCAGGAAAGGATAGTTGCTCCTCATTTGAAACACAACTATAACACGCTCTGTGACCCGAGGATGGAAGGGCCTCAAACCAACAAACTAGTGCAGATGTTCCGTTGGTTGTTCCCGAGTTGGAGTGACGTTACACAACCCGACCATATCGAGCTCTAGACTGTCGTTTTTGTTTGAGCAAAAAAAATGTGGAGACCATGACAGTAACATGTAATGTTGTTTCGTGGTGATCTTAAATGATCGATCTAGTTTTTGTTGTGTGTTGACAGCTTTGTTCAATCGATGAGTACAGGCTGATTACAAATTTTACTCTCCCTTGTCCGTTCTAATTTGTAAGCTAGACTACTACTTCAGCGAAGTTCGAACTCAAGACCTCGATGAACTGCCTCGGAACTCTAATGCTTGAGCTAAATGATTAGTTGTTCTCTCTTTCATGGGTTTGGTTCATTTTACTTGTGTACTTAGACAATTCAGTTTTACATGCTTCTGCTTCCAATGATATACATTATTGTACCGCAAAGAGAAGTTATGTTTGTCACTGCGCTAATTTAATTGCCAAATTAACTGCGCCTTCTGCGGACAATATCTTTGTTTCTCTTTGTTTGATGAGACCATTTAGCACAAGTATTGCCTATGGAAACAGTATTTAAACCTTGCTGTGAAATCTATCACCAAGCCCGTCTAGCTCAGTTGGTAGAGCGCAAGGCTCTTAACCTTGTGGTCGAGGGTTCGAGCCCCTCGGTGGGCGATGGATTATTTTTTGAGTTTTAGAGGTTGAGTTGCTTTGTTAATTAAACAAACAATAGGGATTGGCCACCATTTTTTATGGAGGTAGAAAGTTCGTCAACAATTTTGTTTTGTCGGATGGGGGAGACAAAAGTCAACAATAATGAGGTAGTTTTTTTTTTTTAGCCGAAGGTTGAGAAATAATGAGGTAATTATAATTCCATCAACCACCCTTTTAAAATTAGTCACCTTTGAGGTTTGTTGTATTTAAAAAAGTTCAAAAAATATTAGGTCAAACAAGAATATAATACTGAAGTTCCTGTCATTGTATGGTCTATACTAGGTAAATTTCAGTGGCTGACGAGTAACGTTGATGTCAGTTTCAGTTTAACCTTTCCTTCTAATGAATCATCAATTGTTGATATTTTCGGATCAGCGGTTATCATTGAGACAACCTTAATGTCGGGATTGTAAAAGTCCCCTCTTCTTTAGTAAATAGATCTATAGTTTATAGATCTGTAGCTTATGAGATTATAAATTTGTGCAAACTGATCTGACACAATGTACATTCATCATTTTCGAGACGAAAATGATACAAATTAAGTGTTTTAAAGGCTGAGAGATGTGTTGTCGACTGACGGTTGTATAGTATCTTTAGCTATTTGGATTGAGTAGTAAGTGGCTAGTGACTTCCAAATAAGGGCATGGGTTGGCTCTTTTTTAGACCATGACCCTAAAAATGTCTCTTTTTACCAGACGTCATATAATAGAATTGCATTTAAAATCGAAACTAGATGAGGACACTCAGCGCATACTCACTAGAAACTAGTACTTCCTGAGCACATATACTTATCTCATCACTCGAGCCACGAGACAGAGTCCAATGGACATCACATCGTATGACATAGGGAGTTCAAGTGGAATGGAAGCTGGAGTAGAGATCGTCGCGCATGTTAAAAGATATTGTCGAGTCACAACAAAAGAGAGCATCCGCATGAACACCGATGTGCTAGCCCCACTACTATTGCATGACTTAATAGTGATGGTAATCGCACCAATGTAGTAGTTACTTAAACCTCTCCCCCACGAGCTAGAGTCATGTGCGACCGGTAGCATTCCGTGACTACTATAAAATAGCCATTTCACTCTATTAAGCAATTGCAGGCTTTCGAACTCGTCATCTAGCTTATTGGTTAGGGCCGTGCGAGATAGTTCATCGGGTCTCGTGTTCGATACCCCAGTAGGCGTATGTTAGAATATAATTTCTTCATTATACAAAGAGAAAAATGAATATAAATCGATGCACACTTTCGTTTACACTTCTTCAGCTACACACACACACACAAAATATCTGTGTTAGTGCTACCTGCTTGCTTCCAACCATCAACCATCTCCAACCTCTCTGATCCACACTTGAGTGATACTGTCATCTACATCCATTATCGGTTGATAGTTCTATGCAACCTATGTCCACAAACCCTTTCACACATCTCCCGTTCTTAGAAAAAGAAAATCAATGAGGAATTTACCGACCATAGATTAAAATATCAGGTTTTTATTGTAATTTTCATTATATTATGTCCCACAATAATAGTTAAGGTTGGCCATCGGTCCAATGACTTGTCCAACCCAGTCCAGGGTTTTTAAAAGTTTGATACGACTGAATTAATCCCTATCTGGGCTTGCACTCAATACCTGAGCCCCACCAACATATGAGTTGGGCCTTGGCTTCACTCTGTCGACCCAAGTCCGACTCGGTCCGACCAGAACTATTTGTTTATAGTTGTTGTTATATTATCAACATATAAAATAAACTTGGGTAAAAGACAAAAACCACCCCTCGAGTATGGGGTATATACAAAAAAACCCCTCGTGTTCGGGGATATACAAAGACCACCCCTGTCATTAACGGCCGTTGGACAAATACCACCCTTCTGTTAATGTCAGTTAAGAGAGGGGTGCAATCTGACTTCTTTTATGACTATTTTGCCCTTATTTGTGTTTTTGTGTTATTTTGTTCTTGTTCATAGTGTTCTTGGCCACCACCACCACCACACCGCCACCGCCAACACAAACAACATTAAAAGTAACCAAAACAACTCACCTGAATTTCAATTACCAGAACCTATCGAACCAAAATCATATTCCTCAAATTACAACCCATCAATTGAACAAAACCAATTTCCGAATCAATTCCAAACCATACAAGTTACAAAACCAAACCATACAAGTTAATTTGTCAAATATTTATCATCAAGAACACCAAGAACATCAAGAACACAAAGTACATACCTACAAAATTTTCAAATAAATTAGTTACAAGATGTAAATTCTTTTTGAAGGTATTTATATACTTACATTGAAAAATAAAATTGTTGTCTACCGAAGAAGAATCACTCTCTCCTCTGCCGCACACAGCTCAATCCCGTACCCACCGCCACTCGCACAAGACCTTGAATTGGAAGACCTTGAATTGAATTTTACGTTAACTAATACCAGATTTGCTCAGACTTTGCATCGGATGGGATCTGGTTCACATCTCAGTAGTCGTTCTCGGTGATGAAGAGATTGCAGTTACAGCCGAGGGTGCCCCGCCTGAACTGCGCACCTACTGTTACTTGGGTTTGCTCCTCCGCCTAATTTTGGTTGACAGTCAAAGACACATTGCATGTGCCCGGATGGTGAAAGATGGATGGATCTGGACTTTGGAACAGGAAACCCTTCAATTCGAGAATTCGGCAGCAACTTGGTTCTCTCAACAGAGCGGCGCACATGGTGGGTTAGTATTCTGTATCTTCTACTGATGAACAATAATATCTCTTCACAAAGGTACTAGTAGGTGGTACTCAAGTGGGCAAGAAGAGCATTTAGTTCAGTAGCAAGGACAGAACAATGTGGAAGGTAACCGTAATAGCCCATCATAACCCATTGTCCCCAAACACAGACCCGGCCAGAATCTAACAGATCAAGAGGGCCTCTGATTTGACCGCGACCTCACAGAAGCTCCGACGGCCGGTAATTTCACCGGAGAAGATAAATCAACCGGAACCAGGTCCCCCAACAAGTTATAGAGAAATTGCTAGTAGTCAATCTACAAGTGAAGTTCAAACCTGCAACCACTGATTCAAATGAAACCCGATCTGTTACATTGCCGGAAAACTCATCTTCGTCGCCGCTGCCGCCCCAACAAACCACCGAGCCGTTCAAGGATGACCATTTCTGGGTAAGACGCCGCCGGCAAGAACCGCCGCCGTAGCAGAGTACCTCCAGATCTGGCTGATGAACGACAACCTCACCTCTTCGTCGCCGCTGCTAAGTCTCTCTCTCTCTCTCTCTCTTCTCTGGCTGATGAACGACAACCCAGATCTGGGGAGATTCGGCCTACACGGTGGGGGGGATTTTTTCGTTGAGCGAGAAGCCAGACCGGAGCTCTGAGTTTGGGAGAGCTCTGAACCTCCGATGGTGCCCCCCGTTCAACGAGAAGATTGGGAGATCTTTCCCGATCTGGGAGAGCTTTGAGCTCTGAACCACCGCCGTTGGTCGGAGTTGGTGAGCAGCCACCAGATCTGGGGATCTCTGGGTTCGGGTCGGAGTTGGAGGAGCGACATCGAAGTCAATCGGGGATCTCTGGGTTCGGGTCTGGTTATGGTGGGTTTGATGGTGGTGGAGGCTGAGAGAGAGAGAGAGAGAGAGTGATGGGGAAGGGGAATAATGCTGCTAGGTTACAAAGTGAGGAAGAAAGAAGAAAAATGGTATTTATAGTGTGACTTTTTTTACCAAAATGAGGGTAAATATGTCTACTTACCCATCCGTTAGTCTGCTGTTAATGACAGGGGTGGTCTTTGTATATCCCCGAACACGAGGGGTTTTTTTGTATATACCCCATACTCGAGGGGTGGTTTTTGTCTTTTACCCAATAAACTTACATCTGGACTTTTGACAGAAAATTTCCTGCAATTCGTTTCGCTGACACTTAGATACCGGCAGTATTTATTTTGTCAGAAAACTCTCCTGCAATTTCATTTTTACCGACATCGTGCACCATTTTTCAAACAGAACCCCCCGCAATTTCACTCTTACCGATACATAGCTACCAACCGTTTTAGTAAAATAGCGCGATGTCAGTAAAAACTACAGGGGAGTTTCCTGACAAAATCGATACTGCTGGTAGCTAAATGTCATCGAGACAATACTACAGGAGGTTTTCTGATAACATTTCTCAAACATAAATACACAAAGTACAGAACTCAGCTCAGTTATAAGCGTGTAAAGTACGAACCTTTTCAATCTCTCAGTCTCCCTCATAACCCCCAAAACCCTAGAAACTCCAACCCCTCTGCAACAATGGCGAACACCCCCAATCTCGAGTGCCGCATGTACGAAGCTCGTTACCCAGAAGTCGACACGGCGGTGATGATTCAGGTCAAGAACATCGCCGACATGGGCGCATACGTCTCCTTACTGGAGTACAACAACATCGAGGGCATGATTCTCTTCTCCGAGCTCTCTCGCCGCCGTATAAGGTCCGTCAGTAGCCTCATCAAGGTCGGCCGAATCGAGCCTGTTATGGTCCTCCGTGTCGACAAAGAGAAGGGTTACATCGATCTCAGCAAGAGGAGGGTCTCTGAAGAGGAAATCAAAGGGTGTGAGGAGAGGTATAATAAGAGCAAGCTGGTGCATTCGATTATGAGGCATGTTGCTGAGACTCTGGGTCTCGATCTTGAGGTAAAATTGGGATTGGATTGAAATTGATTGATAAAAATACTTGATTTTTGATTGGTTTGTGTCTTGATTAGGGTGTTTTACTGAGTGAAATAGATAATTTAGTAGTTCAAGGTTGTTACCTGTTCATGTGTATGCTGAAGTCTCAATCTTTTTCTTTCTACTGACTGAAACGGGTAATTTTATAGTTCAAGGTTGTTAAAATTGGGGATTTGGCTGAAATCAAAATTGGGGATTAGGCTGAAATCAATTGTCAAAGGCCTGATTATTTCTTGGTTCGTTTGTATTTTGATTAGAATGTTTACTGACTGAAATTGGTAGTTTAAAAGTTGAGATTGAGACTTGTTCATGCTTCTGCTGAAGTTTTAACATCTTTCTTTCTTTCTTTATTTCTTTTGCTAATTGTTTGTGATAGCAATGCTATTGAAGAAAGGGAATTGAAATTTGTATGAGAAGTTTAGAACTTTTATTTAAAGTCTCAAGTTTAGAAATTGAAATTTCTATGAGAGATATGTAGTGACTTGTCTTTATTATTGTAAAGTAAAATTGGGATTGGACTAAAATCAATTGTCAAAGGCATGATTTTTTTGGTTCGTTATCTTGATTAGAACGCTTACTGACTGAAATCTGTAGTTTAATAGTTCATATTGCCACTTGTTCATGCATCTGCTGAAGTTTTAAGATTTGTATTCATTTTTCTATTTTGCTAATTATTTTTGATAGTAATGCTGTTGAAGAAAGGTTGATGTGAGGTTGAATTGAAATTCGAAGTTTAGAACTTTATTAAAGTCTAATCCGTTCTTGGTGCTTCATGGGTTTCTGATGGTCGAACTTGCTTGAATTGTTGTTTTAGAACCCTCTTATAAGTATACAAAGCTTTCCAGAATCTGTCTAGCCGAAATGTGTTGCTATAATTGAGATTGCGTCGTCTGTGTTTCCAAGCTTCAAAATTTTCTGTAAAGATTGAAACTTGAAGTCTTGTTTCTAGAAAACTGAAATTGTACTTGAGTTATAGCATGCCTTAACTTCACTATTTTGTCGAGCTAAATCTTTTCGTATGAAGAATTTGATCTGTCGTATTAATGAGATAGCATGTTGTTCTACTACTTAAGTGAAAAATCCTTTCCAACTCTTACCGTGGCCTACACACATAAGATACCTGCTAATTGGTCAATATTACCAAGGATGAGGTTATAACTTTGGTACCTGAAGAGAGGATGGAGCAATTTTAGTTCCTTCTTAATCCCTTCCATGGACTGATATTTCAATTGGCAGGCTCTAATGCTCTGTTTGGTTCGCAGTAAAATGTTTTACAAGGGAAAATAATTTACGCGTAAAATGTTTTGTGTGATAAAGCTTTCCCTGCAATTATTTTCTCGTGTTTGGTTGACTCTTGCCAAAACAGTGGGCCGTGACGGAAATGGCAGTGATGGGTGGCGGTGAAGGTGGGTGGCGGTGATGGTAGGTGGTGGTGGTGGTGGAGGTGTTAGTATGAGTTGTTGTGCTCCTTCACTCTTCGGAAAATTGCTTACGGATTTGAAATGTGTAAATCATTTTACAGGAAAACATTTTACTTCCAACCAAACAGCAGCAAAACACCAAAACAAGGGAAAACATTTTACAGGAAAATGTTTTACCACCAACCAAACAGAGCCTAAGTGAAGTATCCTGGACCCCAGATATCCACTTCAATTACACACCCTCAAACTGGAACACCCTGTTCCACCAACGGATCTTATGAGTCTCAGTGTACATGAAGATATGTTAAACCTTCGGATACACAATTTTGGTAGATTCTTCATTTTCTTCAGGCGTGATAAAGCACCAGACTTAACTACTCAACTCTGAATTAGAAGGATGCAACTAAGATTTTGAGTCATGGGTTTCAAAAAAATTAACTAGGTGAAGTGAAATCAGATCGGGTTCTGAAGCGAAAGCTGAAGAGTTTGAGCTTGGAGTTGAAAGTTTTCTAGAATGCTTGTTCATGGACAATATAGTCTAAGAGACCGCAACGAATCCCCACATGTTCGAGCTCTTTGACGCAGTGATGGGACCATATTAGGAGTTGGGAGGACATCTTCAAACGTTGTACAAAATGTAAATAATTTGGCTTAACTTCAAATATAACACGCCAATTATATTCTAGTTGTTCTAACAAATGAACTTTGATAGGAGACTTGACCATTCATAGTTCTTATCTGATGCACGGGAACTCCATGTATGGCGACGTCCCCGTTCCATGAAGGTCTACGGAACTCCCTGGAACACCACATGGCGTCTATGTAATGTTAATGAGTCCGGATCTCATGAGGAACTTCCCAGGGATGTCTTACTCCTTTTTTAAATGTAAGGGGAACGTCCCTGGGTTGAAAAATAAAACTCACAATATTCTTATAAATCTGAAAAGATAAAAGTGCTACTTGTAAATAAATATAATGTGTATCTACTAATCTTATCAGATCTTCGACCCAAATATAAACCCTAGCCGAATATACATCAACGGTGATAAAATGGGTTGGACACTTTCAAAACTTCGGGACGACCTCAAAGACTTTGACAACCTCCAATTTCTCAAGTACCTCATAATTTATGAAGTTTATGTGTTCTTATTGTCTCTCTTTTGAAATCTTCTTCTTACTCATCTTTTCTATTGATATTAATTTTAATTTTTCAAATTCAGTATATTGTAATTTTCAAGTTTGAATTTAGGTGTAATTTACATTAAAATAAAGCTGCTGTCCCGTTGGAGTTTCGTTTCTCCAATATTTGGGAATTGCCGTTCCGGCGTCCCTCTTTCGTCTCGTCCCCGTCCCTGTTTTGGTGCTGCATAGGTTCTTATTATCTGCCTTCATTATTTTCAAATTAGGATAGCTGTTTTTTGTTTAACTTTGCTACCCTCTCTCTTTATTTCCCACAGTACTTTGTTACACTGGTAGTTCTTGTTAAAGAAACTGCTTGGCGTGTAGCTAAATTATGGTTTATATATCTTTGCGCAAGCTGTCACACTCCCCTTATTAGTGGAAGTAGCTTTAATTTTCTACCATTGCATTCTTGCAAAGCGCTCAAATATTGGGTGCTGGTCAGTCTTTCAGACTAGTAGTTAAGGAGACACAAACATTCAGCGTTTTTCTAGGCCATAAATATATCTGCCAAGCTGTTCTTGTTTGTGTCAATGTGTACCCACAGTGTATTTCATTTTCTTCATAACATGTCTCTCCTCACTAAATCAGATCATCTTTGACAGGATTTGTATATTCATATTGCCTGGCCTTTGTACCGGAAATATGGGCATGCTTTTGAGGTAAGAATCGTCCACACTTGCCATGATATTTGAGCCTCCTGGTTCGTTGCACTCACTGTTATCTTCTTGTTTTAGGCTTTCAAAGTCATTGTTAATGATCCTGATTCTGTTCTTAATCCTCTCACCCGTGAAATTAAAGAAGTTGGTCCTGATGGAAAGGAGGTAGTCTATGTATTCAGTCGGACGTTTCTTGATTCTTCTTATCGTTACAAGTCCACTCATTTTCTCTTCATTTTGTAGGTAACTAAGGTGGTGCCAGCCTTGACTGAGGAAGTTAAGGATGCATTAATAAAGAACATAGCAAGAAGAATGACTCCACAGCCTCTAAAAATTCGGGCTGATATAGAAATGAAGTGTTTCCAGTTTGATGGTGTTCTTCACATTAAGGTAGTTCTCTCCTCTCTAACCTCCACATTTGCTCTGATTTCTTCAATATTGATGAAATAGTATCTACGGAGGTAGTCAGAGGTACTATAATTACAATTCGCGAGTCCGAACGTGTGCTTAACTTGTCTTTATCTCACTACAGGCAGCTATGCGGAAAGCAGAAGCAGCTGGCAACAAAGATTGCCCGGTGAAAATAAAACTGGTTGCTCCTCCAGCTTATGTACTTAATACTCAGACACTTGACAAGGTATTATATCTTTACTTTCAATCTAATTCCTTTTAGACCTATCAGTCAACAGGTGTTTCCCTCTTTTCAGTCAACTGGCAAAATAGTTGGCATTCAATTTGTAGAAGACCTTATTCCTTTGCTTCCATGATTCTTGACTGAGTTAAGAGCTCTGTTGGTTAATGGTAAAATGTTACTCTTTATACTGCAAAAGTCATGTAACCTTATGTAGTATGAGCATATGCTGCATCCCATGTCATGAGCATCCGGACATTTGTAAACGTGGATCCTTGTTTGACATGGTTTGTCATATTCTGTTTATTTTTAGGTGGGCAAAGATGTAAACGAGTTGGGGAAATGTCCTATGCATCATATGGAATAGGACTTTTTGGCTTCAATCAAATATGTTTTTGTTTAAAAAGGGATATAGTGATAACTTTAGGTCAAACTTTCTCTGGCTACGTTGACTTTGTTGACTAACTTCATCTTCTTACAATCTAGTCATCCATAAGTCCACCCTATCATCTCTCTGTCTCTCTTCTATATTGGGTGAGTTTGGTATGACTTGTTTGCAACTTAAGTTGACTTATAAGTTTATGTCAAAAAAGTCTACGACATAATAAATGAACAAAAAAGTTATGTTTGGTGAAAAAGATGTTTAAAGTCCAAAAGTTCAAAAAAAAAGCTTCAAAAACCCAACTTTTTCTGGACTCAATTTCAACACTATGAACTTCTAAGTTTGAAATCCAACTTTTCAGCTATACCAAAGACTAATTATAAGTTGGCTTCAACTTATAATCCAAAACTGACTTAAATGCTGCTTATAAGTCATACCAAACTCCCCCACATCGTCCTCCTAGATGATCAAGTTGCATGAGAGACAATTCAAGTTTGGTTCTTGGTGTACAAATACAACTTCTTGGCCACCTATTTCTTCCCAGGAAGGAACAATTGGAATAATTTATCAGGTCATTTGATATCTGAAGGTATTGTTGCGTCCCATGTACTCTTCTGGTCATTTGTCAGATAGGCATGTGTCTCATAGGCCATGTCCGTTTTAATAACTTATAGTCCTTGGAAATTTTCTGGTGCTTATGGGTTAAACGGTATGAAGTTCGTTTATCTCATATCGTGTAGATGGTTATTCCTAATATATTAACGAGATGTGTGTACAGTTAGATCTCAATTTGAAAACCGGTCTAAACGTAATGATAGGTTTAAAAAAGACTAGCACCAACCTTATCAAGGCAAAAAGATTCATTTGAAAGATTCATCACTTCGTCTTGGTAACAAACTAAAATCACTAATTCAGCAGTTGTTTAAGTCTTGCATTGTTGCTTCTCGACTCTCAAGTATAAGAGCTTGAAAAAAATATAGGTACATATTGCCATTTATTCATTTTCTTACAAAATGTGGAATTAGTGGTATCAAGGAGTTATTTTTCTTTCCTGTACTTCCATACAGAGGTTTGAATTTTGAATTAGCAATGCATTTAACTGACTCGGGGATTGAACTGAACTAAGACTCAGGAAGATTTGCTTACAATTTAAAAACGATTCGGTAATGTGTACTGTAAAATCTTGTATTGTGATTGCTATACTGGAATAGTCGCTGATAGTAAGTCCTTTTGTTGATAGTTCTAAACTGGTACAAGCTACACAAAAATTACCTCAAATTTGTTTCTTATGGGAATCAATGTCCTACTACCTCAAATATCAATCTCTCAATCAGAATTCAAACAGCATTGTTGGAAATCCTGTTCGAATAAGTAGGCTTGTTGAAGTCTGAAGATACTAAATGTTCAATGTTAAGAATTTGGCCGTTATAATAATAATTGGGCGCATTCATTGGTACGAAAATTGATTATCATTTCAGAAGAAAACTAGTTGAAGCAGCAGAAAACTACCGTGTCATGGGATTAAAGTGTAAGATCCTGACTGTCAGTGGTGAGATCTGGCCACTGTAATTGTTAAAATATATCACCGAGGTATTCACAGTTACAGGGTTATGTAACCATATTTTAGTTCTCTTGTTTCCTCTATTGCTCCTATTGTTAGCCATTAAAAATTTATGGGTCATTGACATAAAACCTACATGCACTATTACATTTGCGACACAAAACCCTCTGCACTTTCAATTTCCCACACCAACTCCACGCAGTTTACTATTCCGTGACACTTAACCCAAAATCGATAACGCCGTTAATAACTTGGACGGAACAAAGTCACGTGACCAACACATGATGGACTTATTGGTAAGTTCTTACTTTGGTCACGTGACTTTGTTCCGTCCAAGTTCTTAACGGCGTTACCGATTTTGGCTTAACTGTCACGGAATAGTAAATTGCAGGGGGTTGGTGTGGAAAATTGGAAGTGCAGAGGGTTTTGTGTCACAGATGTAATAGTGCAGGTTGGTTTTATGTCAATGACCCAAAATTTATCTATTTGGTTCTCATAGTATGATGCTACGTTACCTGGACTCGGCAAATTCGTCAGAGTACCCGGGTCGATACGACCCGATCCGGGTGCGGGTATGTTATCCGCGTCGATCCGGCCGATTTCATGTTGGACGCGGCTCAAACTTCGATGCGTTCCTCCTTCAACCTCCCTTCGCTTTGAACCGTCGAACTTCCCCCGCAGTTCCGTTGTTTCTCTGCAACTGGTTGTCTTCGTCGTCGTCGTTCAGCCGTCAATACAATACACGACCTAATTTCTCTTTCAGTTATGTTTATGTGCTCAAGTGGGTTTGGGCTTCTTCTGTTTTCAAACTTAAAGAAGGCCCAAGTGTACAGTATATTATTAGGCCCACTGCTATTCTTAATTTAAAGCCCAAAAAACACAATTTATTGATAAAAAAGCCCCTTGAACACATTTTCTATTTCAAAATGATCCTTGACATGATAGAAAATGTCATTGAACCTCCTACCAGGACTAAATTGGATGAATGACCTACACAGACAAACACAAAAAACAGAAAAGTATGCCATATCCCGCACCCGTGTCCAAAATTTGGGTACTTTTTAGCGGAGTCCCCGAATCCTAATTTTTAAGAATTAGGCAAATCCGATTCTTAGATCCACACCCGACATGACACCCGCACCCGAGTCCAGTTAACATAGGTATGATGTACTAAAAGTTAGCATGTTTGCTAGGTTTATGTTTTTGCCCCTAAATGATGTTTGTGCAAGATGATCGTAGTTGGATGATGGAGTATTCTAATTTACTTTTTCGTATGTTGTTCGGCAGGAACAAGGAATTGCAATACTTAATAAAGCAATTGCAGCCTGTGCTGAAGAAATAGAGATTCACAAGGGAAAGCTTACTGTTAAGGAAGCGGCTAGAGCGGTAAGCATCAGTTCCATTTTTTTTACTACTTCGTTTTGCCAGAAAGTTCCCAGTCGACTTTTTCCATCCGTAATCATGGCACTTTGACCCGGTGATTTGAATAGCAAAACGATGCAATTTTGGGCAATTTTTCCGTGTGGGTAAACCTTACTCTACAATACCATGAAAAGATTACCAAATTCTTGCATCACTTTGCTAATCAAATCACCAGGTTGAAGTGACCTGGTGAATAGCGGTAAAAGTCAAAATGGGAACTTTTTGGCGGAACAGAGGAAGTATCTAACTTTCCATCCGTTTTTCTGAACACCAACCAATAAATCATTGTTTTTCTGGGAGAAATCGTTCATCCTTGTTTGACTCAACCAAATGAACGATAAAATCAAGTGTAGTCTTATGGCGGATTAAGCGAGTATTAGGTTGATACCATGTTTATCAGATGTGTGTGTTAAATAAAAAACCTTTAGCTCTATGAGAAGTCTAGTGTATAAAGAATGAGAAAAAAGCTACGGTGTAGTAGCTTTTGGACTTCTAGGCCATCTCCAATGGTGAAGGGCTCTCCTAACCCTTAACCCTATCTGTCCGTACCACTCGCTTCCTATTATTCACGGAATCGCCAACCCCTCCTCCAACAAGGGGAGGGCTTCCCTACCCCTCTTCCAAAATTTGAAGAGAGAGAGAGAGAGAACTGTTGAGAGAGAGAGAGAGGATATATATATATATATAATATAGAGAGAGAGGAAATATATAAATATATATATAGAGAGAGGAGATATATATAGAGAGAGGAGATCAAGGGAGAAAAAGAGAGAGAGCTTGGAGCACCCGGGCCAGGGCCGTGCTTGCCACCCCCGCCCCATTTCAGAGCTTGATCAGCTCTCCCTGCCACTTCCTCTGCCTTGTTGGAGTCGCTAATCCGGTGGCAGGTGCCCCCGAAGACTACAATTGAAGATGGCCTTAGTCGACTTATGGCACGTTTGGTTTTCCGGACTAGTTGGATTGGAATGGACTGGTCTGGATTAAATTTTACGGATAGGATTGGATTGGGTTAGCTGAACTATAATTAATAATGTGTTTGATTTCGTGCAGTATTAATTCAGCATTCATGTACGAATAGTCCAGTCCAATCCAGCTAATACCCTCATGTGAGAGGGGACTAATTTGGGGGTATCAAAGACCATCTTTTCACTATTTAGTACCGGTTAAGTACCGGTATTAAAATTACTCCAAAACAACCAAACACTGTATTAACTAAACTAATACCTGGACTATGTTTGGTCAAATCCCAGCTAATACTGCTAATCCTATAAAACCAAACGTACCCTTACTGTACTGAAAATACCCATGTTAGGCTCAATCTTTATAAAGTACTTGAGCACAGTGAATTCTAAACAACAAAGCTGGCACATCAGTAACTCCATACTTATTACTGCACTAACTATTTTAGCCAGATACTCTCAACTCTTTTGTCACGGTTTTTTTTTATATGAATGTGCATGGACTACAAGTCAAGAATGTGACACCAAAGTTGCCCTATATCTATGTCAATCTCTATTCTTTGGTGCGTCTTCTCTTATATGACGATGATGGGTTCTACTGTTGGATGGTTGTTTCAGGTGAGTGAAAGGGAGGATAAACTCCTTGCAGAACAGATGCTGAAGCTCACTCGGGAGAACGAAGAGATCAGCGGCGACGAAGACAGCGAAGAGGAGGAAGATACAGGGATGGGAGACGTCGACTTGGAAAACTCAGGCATAGCAGAATGAGAGACATCTATAACTTATTTCTTAACATCTTTTTTGCAACTTTCAGTTTCATTTTTGATTGAAGAGTTTGTTATGTTGTATTGATATTACATCAAATGACAAATGTAGTGTCTCTTTTGGCATCTTTGAGTATTCTTGGTGGTATGATGTTAGTGATTTCTTTCTGGCGGATGTGAAACCGAAGAGTTAATTTTACATTAGTTGCTTTCTGATTCGCGTGCACCACTACGCTAATGTGCCACCTTGTGTGGGGGGAATGACTGAATTTATCCTTCCCACCTCAATTTTGTGAGTGGTGATGCTTATATGGGTCCGGTTGTCACTTCAGTCTGGTTTGAAATTGTACGAAAATTATTTGACATATTCACATGTCACCACTAATCGATTAAGCACCAGACAATGAATGCCTGTGGCACTAGAGAATTGATACCTGTGGACTCTTCCATAGGGCGAGATTTCACATATCGTTGAGTGGACATACTCTTATGGACTTATGGTACCTTCAGCTTCCAGTATTAGTTGAGTTTGGACTAATAAGCTTTTCATAAGTTGTGCCAAACTCTCCCATAATGAAGCAAACTAGTGGCTCACTCGTGTTCATATTCGATTCAGTAGCTGCTCTCTTCGCCAAACACGATTTTTTGGCAAATGCATTAGCTACTTGATTTGCTGTGCGCATGCGTCATTGGATTCGAGAAACCCATCTATATGGCAATATGAAGACTTTGTTGAACTGCCATGGCCTCGACTGCTTTGGTTGGGAAAGATTACGATTTTGTCGGTTGGAGTCCCATGCACTGCACCATCAGTATTCAACGTGGCTTCATCTTTCTGGAATCGTCACCGTGACAGATCTGGATGGGCCATCTGATCTACTGTTGTTTCCATGTGTCTTCTTTGCTCCACTAATATTGTACTTCTAAGACTTTCCTTTGAGTAACTGCTTTCAGCACCTGTTCCACCGGATAATATTTCTTCTGTTGACCATAAACAAGTCATCGGTTTTCGCTACTACTTATAGTAACCCATCAACGATGATCTACGTGCAAATCTGCAATTTGCACCTAAATAAATGTTTTCCAAGTCTAGTTGAGCAAAGAATATTAGCGTGTTGATACGTGCAACGCAGTACTAGTCTGTCCCAGCTATTTCTTTTCAATTTGACTTTTGTCACTATTTACTGGGTCACTTTGACTCGGTGATTTGAATAGCAAACTAATCTAATTTTTGATAATTTTTTCATGGTGCTATAGAGTAAAAGGTGCTCTATAATATGGTGCACAAATTATCAAAAAATCGTATTTTTTTGCTATCCAAATCACCCGGTTAAAGTGACGCAGATACGAGTCAAAAAAATCAGATGGAAAGAAAGAGCTGAGACGGACTGGTAATTGTATATCCCTCGTAACCCGAACCGGCTTAAATCTCCGTGAACCGCCCTCTCCCAAACCCCCCGAAAAAATCGCAATTAAAAAAAACTTTTCGCGGGCCCACCCTGTCCTTTCACATAACGACATTTCAAACCCCCTTTTTTCCTCTTCAGCTTCGATTGATTTCTCATTTTCATCACTCACCTTTTTAACCAATCATCGCTTTCTTCTCTGCAACTCCAATGGCTATCTCAGTCCAAAACCTAATCAGCGAGAAGAAGACTCCCTTCGTCTTCGTCCTCTCCCTCCTCCTCCTCTTCGTCGCCTTCTTCCTCTTCACCGCCACCAATTCCCCCATCGTCCTCTCCACCGTCGACGTCCTCAAATCACGCGATCCTCCACCTCCTTCACCTCCACCTCCGCCTCCGACGCCGACACTAACTCCGACGGAGACGACGACGGAGAAGGCGACGGAGAAGGAGGCGGAGGCGGAGGTTTTTCCAGATCCTCCGATCTCGATCGCGGCTAAGCAGTCGCCGCCGCCTCCACGGCCTCCGGTTCCGACGATCGCCGTCGATTGGAAGGTTTGCGACGGTTCTGCGGCGGTGGATTACATACCGTGTCTGGATAACATGAAGGCGATCAAGGAGTTGCCGTCGCGGAGGCACATGGAGCACCGAGAGCGGCATTGTCCGAGTCCGAGCCCTAGGTGCTTGGTGCCGCTTCCGCGAGGGTATAGGGTTCCGATTCCGTGGCCTAAGAGCAGGGACATGGTGAGATTGCTGCTACTTTGGTAAGATTTTGTTCTTCACAATTGAACAAAAAAATAAAAATAAAAAATAAAAATATCGGTATGAATTTGTTATTAGTACTGTTTGAGATGAGGAATGGGGAAATTTGTAGTGTAGCCTTAATTGGATCAGAAATGGTGATTTATAGTTTTATACACTAGTAGTAGTAGTACAATTGTTGAAGCTTCTTACATCTAATTTGTAAAAAAAAAAAAAAAAATCAGTAAGAATTTGTTAGTACTGTTTGAGTTTCAGGAATGGGGAAGTTTGTAGTGTAGGCTTAATTGGATCAGAAATGGTGATATATGCACAAGTAGTACTACAATTGTTGAAGCTTCTTACTTCTAATTTGAAAGAAAAAAAAAAAAAACAGTAAGAATTTGTTAGTACTGTTTTGAGTTGAGGAATGGGGAAGTTTGTAGAGTAGCTTTAATTGGATCAGAAATGGTGATTTATGCACAATTAGTAGCAAAACTGTTGAAGCTTCTCAGTTCTAATTTGGTTTAGGTATGAATGGATAAGGAAATGGAATGAAGGCTCTGTTTGGTTCGCAGTAAATTGTTTTACAAGGGAAAATGTTTAACGCGTAAAATATTTTGTGTGAAAAAAGTTTTCTCTGCAATTATTTTCTCCTGTTTGGTTGACACTTGCTAAAACAGTGGGCCCGGTAGTAGTAGTAGTGATGGTTCGTGGTGGAGGTAGGTGGTAGTGGTGGTGGAGGTGTTAGTATGAGTTGTTCTTGTGCTCCTTCACTCACCGGAAAATGGCTTACGGATTTGAAATGTGTAAATAATTTTACATCAGGATAATGTTTTACCTCCAACCAAACAGCAGCATAACACCAAAACAAGGGAAAACATTTTACAGGAAAATGTTTTACCACCAACCAAACGGAGCCGAAATGTCAAGAAATTGTTAGTATTGTTTGAGTTCACGGCAAGGAATAATGGGGAAATTGGTGGTGTAGCCTTAAATGGATCAGAAATTGTGATATATGCACAAATGGCAGATAACTTGTTGAAGCTTGTTATTTCTGATTCGGTTTTGGTATGAATGCATAAGGAAATGGAACTGCTTGATTGTATGTTCCAAAAATAGTATTAATTCATCTTTTGGACTTTGTGAGGGAATTATAATGATTTATGAGGACAAACTTCCGTTTTTATCCTGATCATATCTTCTTCTTGTTCATACTTTTGTTTCCAGATATGGTTTGACAATGTACCCCACCCTAAGCTGGTTGAGTACAAGAAGCAACAAAACTGGGTGCGCCAATCTGGTGAATATCTTGTTTTTCCTGGGGGTGGTACTCAATTTAAAGAAGGAGTTGACCACTACATTGGTTTCATACAGAAGGTGTGTTTTCTTCATCATTTCTATAGAAGTGGTCCAAGATGTACTATGTTTTTAGTACTACTAGAGTTAGACTACTTGTATGTAAATATGAAATTGAGTGAAATAGAGAGATTGGCCTTCTTGATTTTTAACTCTAGCAAGCTGGTCCATAGCATCAATCATGATTCTAGGTTTTTATAATCTTAACATCTTTTAGTAGTGAAAGTTGACATACCATGACATATGTGGGCTCGTCTCCTTTTAGACTGTAAAGTTAAAACAAAAGAGACACACACAGACATATTTCACAATTTCTTAATAACAGTAGTTTCTTAGTCCAAAATGTATGTTGCTTTTGAGTGTAAACTCTAAATTTTGAAAACGAAAATGAACAGCAGTGGAGGTATGCAGCATGTTCGTTGGCAAGAATGCTACAAGTATGCATCATTCTTGGTTTAACCGTTGTTTCCTCAATCAGTCTTTCTTATTTTTGAAGTCTGAACAATTACTCTGCAACGCCCTGTAGTTCTGTAGCTAACAACTAGATAAGCCTCCTGCTGACAAGTGACCTGTAATATCAAAGGTATATTCGACTGAGCCAACATCGGATCTTTAGCAAGTGTGTTGATGCGAGATGTTTCTAAACATGTACTACTAGAGAGTTCCAAAATGTGATAAATGCAAATATTTTTACTTAGGGAATCTAGAGTTCTAGACTCATAAAAGGTCAAAGAAGTTTTATCGTATTGGTGAACTTGAGTGATGTCACCGGGAGAAATGCTGTGGCCTACGTTTTCATCTTTCCTGCTGTCTCGTCCTCGAATAGAGGAACTCTGTTGAAGCAACTGAAATCAAACTCTAAGCTTTCTGTGTATATGCTCTTTTTTAGTTTTGATAAAAAATTGATTAGCAATAAAAATAACCAATTTCCATGTTTGGAAATATTTAGCTTTAGATCTTGGCCAGATTAAAGGGCGGCTCTTTGTTATTGTATGGTCATGGCTTCATGGGTCATGGCATGCTGTAATAACCTTTTGGACAACCTGAGATCCGAAATCTAGATGCTTTTTTGCTAGGCAATTTGTTGTTGCTTCTAGCTAGGTTCTAGCTTTGCTGTCTTTCATGACCATTTGCTAAGTTATTCAACATTTAATTCCTTGGCTTGAATGCTTGACTTAGTTTTCATCATTCCAGACTTTACCAATAATTGAATGGGCAAAGCATACAAGGGTTATTTTAGATGTCGGCTGTGGTGTTGCTAGCTTTGGTGGTTATTTACTGGACAAAGATGTTGTCACCATGTCACTTGCACCGAAGGACGAACACGAGGCTCAGATACAATTTGCTCTCGAGCGAGGAATTCCTGCTTTTCTTTCAGTCATTGGGACGCAAAGGCTCCCCTTTCCTGATAATGTATACGATTTGATTCATTGTGCCAGGTGCAGGGTTCACTGGGATGCAGATGGTACTTTGTTAAACCTAATTTCTGGACTTTTCTGTTCTCTCCATTTCCCGGGTTTTTCTTTTTCGTTGACGTCTTCTCTCCAAAATATGTAGGTGGTAAACCATTGTTGGAACTCAATCGGGTTCTTCGGCCTGGGGGATTTTTCATCTGGTCTGCTACTCCAGTGTACCGCAAGAATGAAAGAGACAAAAGTGTCTGGAAAGGTCTGTGCTCTAGTAACCAGTCTTTCTTGCAATGGATCATTTTGATACCGGTCTCCATGAAACCTAGGTTGTATGTCGAGCTGAAATGTCGGTTAACCGAAACTGGCCCGATAATCCTCGAACCGTTTGGGCTCGGTTACCGGTTATTCGGTTACAGTTAACCGGCCCGAAATTTTCCGTACCCTCTAACTGGCCCGACCCGTGTAACTGTAACCAGGTATACTGGTTCGGTTTGGTTAATATATATATATATATATATAAATATATATATATATATAACGGTTCGGTTAACTGTTGGGTTTTGGGCTGGGCTTGGTCAACGGTTCCGATCGGTTATTAACGGGACGTTTCATAGTTCAACATAAGGTCTAACCGGCCCTAGCCCGCAAAAAACGGTTTCGGTCCCGGTTTGGTCCTTTCGGGCTCGGTTACTCAAGAAATTGTTTAAAATCGGGCCGGTTCACCGGTTAACCGGCCCATTTGACAGCTCTTGTTGTATGTCGTACTTGGGAAAAGCTAATGGTTCTTTATTCATAAAGATTTTAGTGCGCAGATATCAACAATGCAGATATCAACAATGCAGATATCAACCGATATTTTTTAATTTCCATGTTTTTTTGCAGCTATGGTGGATCTATTTTTTAATTTCCATGTTTTTTTGCAGCTATGGTGGATCTGACAAAATCAATTTGCTGGAAACAAGTAGCAAAAACTTTCGACTCATCTGGTGTTGGTATGGTCATATATCAGAAGCCCGTTTCATATACTTGCTATGAGAAACGTGCGGACAAAACACCTCCTCTGTGTGATCAAAACATAAGGCAGAAAAGTTCATGGTATATTTCTGCCAAAGCAATTCTCTCTTATGGTTCATGGCTATCAGCATTCTTATTCCCGCTCCTATTTACTTGTAATTGTGAGCAGGTATACACCACTTGATGATTGTATCGCTCCACTTCCAGCATCTGTCATTAGTAACTCCTGGCCCGTCCCGTGGCCCGTTAGGCTTAACACTAAGCCTCTAAGCCTATCAACTGAAGGCGATGCTGAAATCATCTTTCATGAGGACACCAAACACTGGTCAGCACTGGTCCAAGATGTTTACCTTGAAGGTCTGGGTATAAACTGGTCGAGTGTGAGGAATGTCATGGATATGAATGCTGGTCAGGGAGGGTAAGAAATATAACCTTTTTGAGTTAGTAATTTAGAACTTGAAGTTTCATAATTTGAAATGGTCTTTTCTCTGTCTCAGATTTGCAGCTGCACTTGTTGACCAGCCTCTATGGGTAATGAATGTTATCCCTGTCAATGGCCCGGATACCTTGCCTGTTATCTTCGATAGAGGGCTTATTGGAGTTTATCACGACTGGTGTGAGGCTTTCAATACATACCCCCGAACTTATGATCTTCTGCATTCCAGTTTCCTCTTCAAGAACCTGACTCAAAGGTAAAAGTTTGCCTCATTAGATTATTTTCGCCGCTTTTGTCTACCAGTTATCTTGTCGATGAAATTACCATGTTTTTACCATGTCAATACTCTAATACTTTACATCGATGAGTTATATGTCTCTGTGTAGATTGTGAGACCAATTTCGTAGGGTTAAGGAAATGTTAACTACGGGCATCTCTTGTGTATCACCATCCCCACCCCATGGTCCCAACCCATCTTCCTCTCCCCTTCCGCCCTACTACCTTGTTGTCTGCAACTTAACAACTTCCCCGCTCCTAAATCTAATTTGCAACCTCTTAAAGATACTAAGAGAAATATTCTGTGTCACATTGCAAATGTCATTCTCAGTTTAAATTAAAACTTCTCTGTACATGAATACATGGTTCGGTACGTACCAGTATTAGGCTTCTGTACTGGAATCATGTACTGTTTTGTAATATGTGTTTGTAATTAAGTTCTAGTATGTTTTCTTATCATTGTCGTGAAATGTTGAGATAGATCCCAAGGGCATCGGCGAGCGCTGTTGCATTTGGGATGGGGTTGTTCAGTGGGAAAGGTAATCTCGGACCAGGGCGTCATCGAGCTTTTGCTGTTACCAGTGAAAGCCGTGCCAGTGACATAAGGCTGAGATTCCATGATTGTTGCCGTAATTACAAGGTATATGTCCGAATAATATTTTCTCAGTACTGCATACCTTAAGTCCTGAACAGCTACTGGACTCCTTTATTTACAAATGCTTAGGCTCTGAATTCAGACTTATAGGAAAAGTCAAGGTCCTGCTGTTCACAAGCTTAAGGAACCAGTCTTGGATGAAATTACGTCTGCATTAACGATGCGCTATGAGCTAAACTTCACTATACAGGATACTTCTTCTCTCTGGTTTTTGTGCAAAGAGGTAAATAATATGGCTCATCTCTCTCTAAATACCTTATTATATGACGAAGTGATTTAATTGAGGTCACTTTTGAAGTATTGTGTTTGGGTTTTCATTCTAGGAAGCATCCTTATTAAATATAACGGATCAAGCTTGTGCTTTGTTCACTCCTTCTGAGGTTTGTGGCTATTGTGATTTCTCATTTTGTTCTCTATTTCTTTCTGGAAATTTTTTGTATAAATATCAGAAGCTGGCATAATTATGAGTAGCGTGTAAAATGACAATTCTGAACATATGTAGGTTGCTCTGCTGGAGTGGGCAGATGACGTGGGGCTGTTTGTACTAAAGGGTTATGGCAATGCTTTAAACTACCAGATGGGTGTGCCATTGCTTGAAGATATTCTCCAATCCATGGAACAAGCTATTAAAGCGAAAGAAGGTTCGTAAATATTTATCCTATATGTTACAACCTTGTTGCATCCTCTTGCCATTGCTCACTATGGCCTTAAAGACAGATATGAAATTTTAGTATTAGGATAAATTATAATACCTGGAAACCGAATGGTTCCCCAATGTGATCGCAGAACTTTATAACATAGGGAATCTGATATACTAAGGCTTGTTCTTTGGTGCACTTGATAGGAGTATTAGTTACTTCCAAGATTTGAGGCTTCCATAAAAACCCTCTCCCAATCTTTTCTCAACTCAAATCTTTATCTCCCAGAAGATTTACTTTTGATTTGCCTTTATTTAGAAAAAAGTTAGCGAATTCCAGATTAACCTTCCTGAAATGCTGGAGTACCATGTGTCATAACATGTGTTGTAATCCAGGACTCATTTAGGTGCGAGAAAGTTGTGATAACACAGAAGCAAGCTAAATAAAGTAGCGATAGTACTTATTACTCGTGTGATTTTATTGATATTTAATTCTTTATCATCTATCATTTTATCAGTTGCTCACTTGGCAACGACACTTGCGGAATTCGGTTTGATATTTTATAATTTCTATTACTGTAGAGGCTCATCCTCCTGGTAGTTATGAAAAGGCAAGACTGCAGTTTGCTCATGCCGAGACTTTGCTTCCATTCTCATGTCTGATTGGACTTCTTCTTGAAGGATCCGGTGAGTGTCTAATGTCGATATGCTATAATACATACATGTTTTCCTTTTGAGTTTAGTTCAGGCTTGTTTACTTCTTTCTGGCTTCTGCCGACTATTGTCTTTTATACTTTTACCATTTCAACTCTTCCATAGACTTATTTGCCCTGATTGTTTCTGACTATTTTCCAGAGTTCGAAGAAATACAGAAGGAGAAGCCATTGCAACTCCCTCCAAAGCCGCCTCAAAAAAGAAACTGGAGAGGCAGCACAGTGGTGCCTTTTGCTGGAAATAACATGTTGGTACTCCATAGTTGTCCAGCAAACAAATACTTTGTGCAAGTGCTGCATAACGAACTCCCTGTTCCTTTACCAGTAAGCATTTCATTTTCTACTATAATTACTCCAGATCTTTAGATTTTTGTTCCTAGAATTTAGGTGTTTTCCACTTCTAGGACAAGGTCATAACTAGGATAGTCGATTTCATTCTGGACTTGACTCCGGTGTCAAGGGGGCCGGCCCAGGCTTGAATCCATCCCGACCCGCACCTAAATAAGCTAGGCTCGGCCCTGGGCCCTCCAACACCTGAACCGCCCCCACCGAGCCCCCCCCCCCCCCCCCAAAAAAAAAAAAAAAAAAAGAAAAAGAAAAAAGAAAAACAAGAAAAACAAAAAAAAAATGTACTAATGACCAGGTCCCACCCGGGACCGGTGGGGGTCAAGTTTCCCAACCCCTCAACCCGGCCCGTTGACACCTTGAGCTGGCGACCTGTGGTGTGTGGGAGTTTGAATCATGTCACTCGGTTAAAATGAGGGCTAGCGAATGTTCCATTCAGGCCTGATCAGTTGGCAAGCTCATGCCCCTGAGATTGAGGCACATCCCGCGATTTACGTCATCCACTATCTTCGAGACAGGGGGAGTGGGGAACCCTTGGGCTCCGCTTGAAAGCATGAATTTTGCTAGGAAAAAAGAGAAACAAGGAAAACTAGAGAATCTTGTAATCATGTATTTTGTTAACAAATGAAAACGTGACACTAACATCATTATCTTTACTATTTTGAACGTAATGAAAAGTTAAAAAACTTCATGTATAATAATCAACCAAATAATAAGTTCCATTTTCTTTTCCTAGCGAAATCCATGCCTTTGGGGAAGTACTTTTTGCCTTTAATTTATGGTGCAGGAATTGCGAAATGCTCAAAGAATTTCTAAAATGCCTAAAATAATAACCATGTCTTTTCAACATAGAATCGTTTTGCCCCTACGAACAATCTCAATGAAATTATCCGGTGTGCTGTATTGTATCTTAGAACTGTAGCACAATCTATGGCTCTGTGGGTTCACTAGTGGTTTTGCGCTGCATGATTGTTTCAAATATGGGCCCTGTTTAAGATCAATGTTCATCTCTTGCATCACTCCCTCAAATACCAAGTGTTTATTTATTACATGTCGAATAAGAGAGAACATGTAGAACCCCTACACCACCTTAGGCATTGCCCCGTCTTTTCCTTTCCTTTTTTTTTCCGTTTTCCCTAGATTTTGATCTACCTTCCATTTTGCGTTCTCAGCTTCTATTTTTTGTGTGTACAGGGTTGCAATAATTCCGATTTCTGTCCATTTGAAGTTTTCAAGGTAAAACACTGTCTTAAGCATTGTCCCATACACTATTTCCATTTGGCCTATTGGTACCCGGACTGAGATCCAGGTTGAAATCCCTCCTTGACTTCCAAAATATTTACGAAGAGACGACTTTCTATTTCAGGAAAGGATAGTTAATCCTCATTTGAAACACAACTATAACACGCTATGTGACCCAAGGACGGAAGGGCCTCAAACCAACAAACTAGTGCAGATGTTCAGTTGGTTGTTCCCGAGTTGGAGTGGCGTAACGCAACCCGACCATGTCGAGCTCTAGACTGTCGTTTTCTTTTTTGAGTAAAGACTGTCGTTTTTGTTTGAGCAAAAAAATGTGGAGACCGTGACGGTAACATGTAATGTTGTCCCGTGTTGTGATCTTAGGTGATCGATCTAGTTTTTGTTGTGTGTTGACAGCTTTGTTCTTTCGATGAATAAAGTCTGATTACAAATTGTATTCTCCCTTTCCCGTTCTAATTTGTAAACTAGACTACTACTTCAGCAGAGTTCGAACTCAAGACCTCGATGAACCGCCTCGGAACTCTAATGATTGAGCTAAATGACTAGTTATGTCCTCTCTTTCATGGTTTTGGTTCATTTTACTTGTGTACTTAGACGATTCAGTTTTACATGCTTCGGCTTCCAATGATATACCACATTATTGTACCGCAAAGAGAAGTATTGTTTGTCACTGCGCTAATTTAACAGCGCCTTCTGCGGACAATATCTTTGTATCTCTGTGTTTAAACCTTCTGCTGTGAAACCTATCACTAAGCCCGTCTAGCTCAGTTGGTAGAGCGCAAGGCTCTTAACCTTGTGGTCGAGGGTTTGAGCCCCTCGGTGGGCGATGTATTTTTTTTTTGAGTTTTATAGGTTATGCTGAACCACTGAGTTGCTTTGTTAATTAAACAAACAATAGGGATTGGCCACCATCTTTTATGGAGGTCGAAAATTCTTCAACAATTTTGTTTTGTCGGATGGGGGAGACAAAAGTCAACGATAATGAGGTACTAGTTTTCTTTTAGCCGAAGATTGAGAAATAATGAGGTAATTATAATTCCATCAACCATTTTAAAATTAGTCATCTTTGAGGTTTGTTGTATTTAAAAAAGTTGAAAAAATATTAGGTCAAACAAGAATATAATACTGAAGTTCCTGTCATTATTTGGTCTATACTAGGTAAATTTTAGTGGCTGACGAGTAAGGGTGATGTCAGTTTCTATTTAACATTCCCTTCTAATGGATTATCAAATGTTGATCTTCTACGGATCTAACGGCTATCATTGAGATAACCTTAATGTCGGGACTGTAAAAGCCCCTCCCCCCCCCCCCCCCCCCCCCACCCCCACTCTCTCTAGTAAATAGATCTATAGCTTATAGATCTATAACTTATGAGATTCTAATTTGGTACAAACTGATCTGACAATGTGTGCGTTCATCTTTTTCGAAACGAAAATGATACCCTAAGTGTTTCTAAGGCTGAGAGATGTGTTGTCGGCTAACGGTTGTATAGTATCTTTAGCTATTTGGATTGAGTAGCAAGCTGATTGTGACTTCTAAATAATGGCATGGATTGGCTCTTTTTTAGACCATGACCCTTAGAATACCTGTTTTACCACAACACATAATAGAATTGCATTAAAAAATAGAGCCTCGTGTAGGTACTTATTATCCGAATGTCATGTTGGCTATGAGGACACTCAGCGCATACTCACTAGAAATTAGTTCTTCCTGAGCATATATACTTATCTCACCACTCGAGCCACGAGACAGAGCCCAACGGACATCACATTGTGATATAGGGAGTTCAAGTGGAATGGAAGCTGGAGTAGAGATTGTCGTGCATGTTAGAAGATATTGTCGAGTCACAACAAAAGAGATCATCCGCATGAACACCGATGTGTTAGTCCACCGCATGACTTAATAGTTACGGTAATCGCACCAATGTAGTAGTTACTTAAACCTCTCCCCCACGAGCTAGAGTCATGTGCGACCGGTAGCATTCCTTGACTACTATAAAATAGCCATTTCACTCCATGAAGCAATTACAGACTTTCGAACTCGTCATCTAGCCTATTGGTTAGGGCCCTGCGAGACAGTTCATCAGGTCTCGGGTTCGACAGTTCATCTAGCCTATTGACTACTATAAAATGCCCCTTCACACATCTCTCGATCTTAGAAAAAGAAAAAGTTATGCAGATTTTACCGACTAAAGGTTAAAATATCAGGTTTCTATTGTAATTTTCATTATATTATATCCCACAATAATAATTAAGGTTGACCATCGGTCCAGTGACCTGTCCAACCCAGCCTAGGGTTTTTAAAAATTTAATACAACTGAATTAAGCCCTCTCTGGGCTCGCACTCAATACCTGAGCCCCACCAATATAGGACTTGGGTATTGGTTTCACTCTTTCGACCCAAGTCCGGCCCGACCCGAACTATTTCTTTATAGCTGTTATATTATTAACATATAAAATAAACTTACGTATGGACTTTTGGCAGAAAACTCCCTGCAATCGCTTTCTTATACTCAGCTACCAGCAGTATTGATTTTGTCAGAAACAACCCCCCTCCCCCTGCAATTTCACTTTCACCGATATCGTACACCATTTTTCAAACAGAAACCCCATGCAGTGTCACTTTTACCGAAACTTAGCTGCCAGCAGTTTTAATAAAAAAGTGCGCGATGTCGGTAAAAGTGAACCTGCAGAGGAGTATCCTGAAAAAATCGATACTGCTGGTAGCTAAATGTCATCGAGACAATACTACAGGAGGTTTTCTAATAACATTTCTCAACATAAATACACACACAAGTATAGAACTCAGCTCAGTTATAAGCGTGTAAAGTACGAACCTTTCAATCTCTCAGTCTCCCTCATAACCCCCAAAACCCTAGAAACTCCAACCCCTCTGCAACAATGGCGAACACCCCCAATCTCGAGTGTCGTATGTACGAAGCTCGCTACCCAGAAGTCGACACGGCGGTGATGATTCAGGTCAAGAACATCGCCGACATGGGCGCATACGTCTCCTTACTGGAGTACAACAACATCGAGGGCATGATTCTCTTCTCCGAGCTCTCTCGCCGCCGTATAAGGTCCGTCAGTAGCCTCATCAAGGTCGGCCGAATCGAGCCCGTCATGGTCCTCCGTGTCGACAAAGAGAAGGGTTACATCGATCTCAGCAAGAGGAGGGTCTCTGAAGAGGAAATCAAAGGCTGTGAGGAGAGGTATAATAAGAGCAAGCTCGTTCATTCGATTATGAGGCATGTTGCTGAGACTCTGGGTCTCGATCTTGAGGTAAAATTGGGATTGGATTGAAATTGATTGACAGAAAGACTTGATTTTTGGTTGGTTTGTGTCTTGATTAGAATGTTTACTACTTTACTGACTGAAATTGATGATTTAGTAGTTCAAGGTTGTTAAATGTTCATGTGTATGCTGAAGTCTCGATCTTTTTTCGTTCTAGTGACTGAAATGGGTAATTTAATAGTTCAGATTGTTAAAATTGGGGATTAGGCTGAAATCAATTGACAAGAAGACTTGATTTTTGATTGGTTTGTATCTTGATTAGGGTGTTCACTGACTGGAATAGATAATTTAGTAGTTCAAGTTTGTTAAATGTTCATGTGTATGCTGAAGTCTCAATCTTTTTTCTTTCTACTGACTGAAATGGGTAATTTAATAGTTCAGATTGTTAAAATTGGGGATTTGGCTGAAATCAATAGACAAAAAGACATGCTTTTTGGGTTGGTTTGTGTCTTGATTAGGGTGTTTTACTGATTGAAATTGATTATTTAGTAGTTCAAGGTTGTTAAATGTTCATGCGTATGCTGAAGTCTCAATCTTTTTTATTTCTATCGGCTGAAATGGGTAATTTAATAGTTCAGATTGTTGAAATTGGGGATTTGGCTGAAATCAATTGACAAAAAGACTTGATTTTTGATTGGTTTGTATCTTGATTAGGATGTTTTACTGAGTGGAATCGATGATTTAGTAGTTCAAGGTTGTTAAATGTTCATCCATCTGCTGAAGCCTCAAACTTTTTCTTTTCTGCTGACTGAAATCGATTATTTAATAGTTCAGATTGTTAAAATTGGGGATTTGGCTGAAATCAAAATTGGGGATTAGGCTGAAATCAATTGTCAAAGACTTGATTATTTTTTGGCTCGTTTGTATTTTGATTAGAATGTTTACTGACTGAAATTTGATAGTTTAACTTCTGATTGACATTTGTTCATGCTTCTGCTGAAGTTTTAAGATCTTTCTTTGTTTTGCTAATTGTTTGTGATAGTGACGAATAAGGGAATTGAAATTTGTATGAGAAGTTTAGAACTTTATTTTAAGTCTAAAGTTTAGAAATTGAAATTTGTATGAGAGGTATGTAGTGACTTCTCTTTGTTATTGAAATGTACAATTGGGATTAGACTAAAATTAGTTGTCAAATGCCTGATTTTTTTGGTTCGTTATTTTGATTAGAATGCTCACTGATTGAAATCTATAGTTAAAAGTTCAGATTGCCACTTGTTCATGCATCTGCTGAAGTTTTAAGTTTTTTCGTTCTCTCTCTCTCTCTCTCTCTCTCTCTCTCTTTTTTTTGTGCTATTTGTTTATGATATTAATGCTATTGGTTAATGTGAGATTGAATGGAAATTTTGTATTAGAAATGTATTTTGGTTAAGAGAGAGAGTCACTTCTCTAATTATTATTGAACAGTGAAATTCGGATTAGACTGAAATCAATTGACAAATACATGATTTTTGATTGGTTTGTATCTTGATTAGGATGTTTACTGACTGAAATCGATAATTTAGTAGTTCAAGGTTGTTACCTGTTCATCCATCTGCTGAAGTTTCAATCTTTTTCTTTCTACTGACTGAAATCAATAATTTAATAGTTCAGATTGTTACCTGTTCATGCCTACGCTAAAGTCTCAATCTTTTTCTTTCTTTTTGCTCATTATGTGTGATAGTAATGCTATTGAAGGGTTAATGTGAGTTCGAGTTGAAATGTATTTCGATTATAATGTTTTACCGACTGAAATCGATAATTTAACCGTTCAGATTGCCACTTTTTCATGCATCTTCTGAAGTTTTAAGATTTGTATTTTTTTTTATTTTGCTAATTATTTTTGATAGTAATGCTGTTGAAGAAGGGTTGATGTGAGGTCGAATTGAAATTCGAAGTTTAGAACTTTATTAAAGTCTAATCCATTCTTGGTGCTTCGTGGTTTTATGATGGTTGAACTTGCTTGAATTGGTGTTTTAGAGCCCTTTTATAAGTGTTCAAAGCTTTCCAAAATCTGTCTAGCGGAGATGTGTTGCTATAGTTGAGATTGCGTCGTCTGTGTTTCCAAGCTTCAAAATTCTGTAAAGATTGAAACTTGAAGTCTTGTTTCTAGAAAACTAAAACTGTACTTGAGTTATAGCATGCCTCAACTTCACTATTTTGTATGAGCGAAATCTTTTCGTATGAAGGTATGGGGTGACTTCTCTTTATTATTGGAAAGGAAAATTGGGATTAGACTAAAATCAATTGTCAAAGGCCTGATTTTTTGGTTCGTTGTTTTGATTAGAATGCTTACTGACTGAATCTATAGTTTGAAAGTTCAGATTGACACTTGTTCATGCATCTGCTTGAGCTTTAAGATTTTTCTTTCTTTTTTATTTTTTGCTAATTGTTTGTGATAGTGATGCTAATGGATAATGTGAGGTTGAACGGAAATTTGTATTAGAATTATACTTAATGGCTAACCATTTCTTGGTTCTTCATGGGTTTATGATGGTTGAAGTTGCTTGAATTGGGGTTTAGAACCCTTAATAAGTATACAAAAGCTTTCCAGAATCTGTTTAACCGAGCTGTGTTGCTACAGTTGAGATAGCGTCGGGGTTTCTTCCCAAGATTCAATATTTTCTGTAAAGATTGAAACTTAAAAGTACTGTTTCTAGAAAACTGAAACTGTACTTGAGTTATAGCATGCCTCAACTTCAATATTTTGTCTGAGCGAAATCTTTTCGTACAAAGAAATTGATTGTCGTATTAATGAGATAGCATGTTGTTCTTCTACTACTTGAGTGAAAAATCCTTTCCAACTCTTACCGTGGCCTATACACATAAGATACCTGCTAATTGGTCAATATTACCGAGGATGAAGTTATAACTTTGGTACCTGAAGAGAGGACTGAGCCATTTTAGTTCCTTCTTAATCCCTTCCATGGACTGATATTTCAGTTCGCAGGCTCTGTTTGGTTCGCATTAAAATGTTTTACAAGGGAAAATATTTTACGCGTAAAATGTTTTGTGTGAACAAGCTTTCCCTGCAATTATTTTCTTGTGTTTGGTTGACTCTTGCCAAAACAGTGGGCCGTGACGGAAATGGCAGTGATGGCTGGCGGTGAAGGTGGGTGGCGGTGATGGGTTGTGGTGGAGGTAGGTGGTAGTGGTGGTAGAGGTGTTAGTATGAGTTGTTGTCCTTCTTCACTCTCCGGACAATGGCAAATGTGTTAAAATCATTTTACATCATTTGAGGGAAAACGTTTTACAGGAAAACATTTTACTTCCAACCAAACAGCACTAAAACACTAAAACAAGGGAAAAACATTTTACAGGAAAATGTTTTACCACCAACCAAACGGAGCCTAAGTGAAGTATCCTGAACCCCAGATATCCACTTCAATTACACACCCTCAAACTGGAACACCCTGTTCCACCAACGGATCTTATGAGTCTCAGTGTACATGAAGATATGTTAATCCTTCAGAAACACAATTTTTGGTAGATTCTTCATTTTCTTCAGGCGTGATAAAGCATCAGACTTAACTGCTCAACTCTGAATTAGAAGGATGCAACTAAGATTTTGAGTCGTGGGTTTGAAAATATGAATTCAGATCGGGTTCTAAAGTGAAAGCTGAAGAGTTTGAGCTTGGAGTTGAAAGTTTTCTAGCATGCTTGTTCATGGACAATATTGTCTAATAGACCACAATGAATCCCCACATGTTCGAGCTCTTTGACGCAGTGATGGGACCATATTAGGAGTTGGGAGGACATCTTCAAACGTGGTACAAAATGTAAATAATTTGGCTTAATTTCTAATATAACACGCCATTTGTATTCTAGTTGTTCTAACAAATGAACTTTGGTAGGAGACTTGATCATTCATAGTTCTTCTCTGATGCACGGGAACTCCATGTATGGTGACGTCCCCGTTCCATGAAGGTCTAGGGAACTCCCTGGAACACCACATGGCGTCTATGTAAAGTTAATGAGTCCGAATCTCATGAGGAACTTCCCAGGGTCGTGTTCCTCCTTTTTTAGATGTAAGGGGAACGTCCCTGGGTTGAAAAATAAAACTCACAATATTCTTATAAATCTGAAAAGATAAAAGTGCTACTTGTAAATAAAATATAATGTGTATATACTAATCCTATCAGATCTTCAACCCAAATATAAAACCTAGCCGAATATACATCAACGGTGATAAAATGGGTTGGACACTTTCAAAACTTCGGAACGACCTCAAAGACTTTGACAACCTCCAATTTCTCAAGTACCTCATAATGTTTATGAAGTTTATGTGTTCTTATTGCCTCTCCTTTGAAATCTTCTTCTTACTCATCTTTTCTATTGATATTAATTTTAATTTTTCAAATTCAGTATATTGTAAGTTTCAAGTTTGTATTTAGGTGTCATTTACATTAGAATAAAACTGCTTTCCCGTTGGAGTTTCGTTTCCCCAATATTTGGAAATTGCCGTTCCAGCGTCCCTCTTTCGTCTCGTCCCCGTCCCTGTTTTGGTGCTGTATAGGTTCTTATTATCCGCCTTCAGTATTTTCAAGTTAGGATAGCTGTTTTTATTTAACTTTGCTACCCTCTCTCTTTATCTCCTACAGTACTTTGTTACGCTGAGTTCTTGTTAAAGAAACTGCTTGGCCCTTAGCTAAATTATGGTATATATTTCTTTGCGGAAGCTGTCACACTCCCCTTATTAGTGAAAGTAGCTTTAATTTCTACCATTGCATTGCAAAGCGCTGCAAATATTGGGTGCTGGTCAGTCTTTCAGACTAGTAGTTAAGGAGACACGAACATTCAGCGTTTTTCTAGGCCATAAATATATCTGCCAAGCTGTTTTTGTTGGTGTCAATGTGTACCCACAGTGTATTTCATTTTCTTCATAACACGTCTCTCCTCACTAAAGCAGATTATCTTTGACAGGATTTGTATATTCATATTGCCTGGCCTTTGTACCGGAAATATGGTCATGCCTTTGAGGTAAGAATCGTCCACGATTGCCATGATATTTGAGCCTCCTGGTTCGTTGCACTCACTGTTATCTTCTTGTTTTAGGCTTTCAAAGTCATTGTTAACGACCCTGATACTGTTCTTAATCCTCTCACCCGTGAAATTAAAGAAGTTGGTCCTGATGGAAAGGAGGTAATCTATGTATTCAGTCGGATGTTTCTTGATTCTTCTTATCATTACATGTCCGCTCATTTTCTCTTCATTTTGTAGGTAACTAAGGTGGTGCCAGCCTTGACTGAGGAAGTTAAGGATGCATTAATAAAGAACATAGCAAGAAGAATGACTCCACAGCCTCTAAAAATTCGGGCTGATATAGAAATGAAGTGTTTCCAGTTTGATGGTGTTCTTCACATTAAGGTAGTTCTCTCCTCTTTAACCTCCATATTTTCTCTGATTTATTCAATATTGATGAAATAGTGTCTACGGAGGTAGTCAGAGGTACTATAATTACAACTCGCGAGTCCGAACGTGTGCTTAACTTGTCTTTATCTCACTACAGGCAGCTATGCGGAAAGCAGAAGCAGCTGGCAACAAAGATTGCCCGGTGAAAATAAAACTGGTTGCTCCTCCAGCTTATGTACTTAATACTCAGACACTTGACAAGGTATTATATCTTTACCTTCAAGCTGATTCCTTTTAGACCTATCAGTCAACAGGTGTTTCCCTCTTTTCAGCCAACTGGCAAAATAGTTGGCATTCAATTTGTGGAAGACCTTATTCCTTCGCTTCCATGATTCTTGACTGAGTTAAGAGCTCTGTTGGTTAATGGTAAAATGTTACTCTTTATACTGCGGAAGTCATGTAACCTTATGTAGTATGAGCACATGTAATCATGCTGCATCCCATGTCATGAGCATCCGGACATTTGTAAACGTGGATACTTGTTTGACATGGTTTGTCATATTCTGTTTATTTTTAGGTGGGCAAAGATGTAAACGAGTTGGGGAAATGTCCTATGCATCATACGGAACAGGACTTTTTGGCTTCAATCAAATATGTTTTTGTTTAAAAAGGGATATAGTGATAACTTTAGGTCAAACTTTCTCTGGCTACATTGACTTTCGAGTTGGCTAACTTCATCTTCTTACAATCTAGTCATCCATAAGTCTACCCTATCATCTCTCTGTCTCTCTTCTATATTGGGTGAGTTTGGTATGACTTGTTTGCAACTTAAGTTGACTTATAAGTTTATGTCAAAAAAGTCTACGACATGATAAATGAACAAAAAAGTTATGTGTGTTTGGTGAAAAAGATGTTTAAAGTCCAAAAGTTCAAAAAAACAAAAAAAATTCAAAAACCCAACTTTTTCTAGACTCAATTTAACACTATGAACTTCTATGTTGAAAATCCAACTTTTCAGCTATACCAAAAACTAATTATAAGTTGGCTTCAACTTATAATCCAAAACTGACTTAAATGCTGCTTATAAGTCATACCAAACTCCCCCATATATTCCTCCTAGATGATCAAGTTGCATGAGAGACAATTCAAGTTTGGTTCTTGGTGTACAAATACAACTTCTTGGCCACCTATTTCTTCCCAGGAAGGAACAATTGGAATAATTTATCAGGTCCTTTGATATCTGAAGGTATTGTTTCCATGTTGCGTCCCATGTACTCTTCTGGTCATTTGTCAGATAAGCATGTGTCTCATAGGCCATATCCGTTTTAATAACTTATAGTCCTTGGAAATTTGCTGGTGCTTATGGGTTAAAAGGTATGAAGTTCGTTTATCTCATATCGTGTAGATGGTTATTCCTAATATATTAACGAGATGTGTGTACAGTTAGTATCTCAATTTGAAAACCTGTCTAAACTTAATGATAGGTTTAAAAAAGACTAGCACCAACCTTATAAGGCAAAAAGATTCATTTGAAAGATTCATCACTTCGTCTTGGTAACAAACTAAGAATCACTAATTCAGCAGTTGTTTAAGTCTTGCATTGTTGCTTCTCGCCTCTCAAGTATAAGAGCTTGAAAAAAATATAGATATATATTATTGCCATTTAATCATTTTCTTACAAAATGTGGAACTAGTGGTATCAAGGAGTTATTTTTCTTTCCTGTACTTCCATACAGAGGTTTGAATCTTGAATTAGCAATGCATTTAACTGACTCGGGGATTTAACTGAACTAAGACACAGGAAGATTTGCTTACAATTTAAAAACGATTCAGTAATGTGTAGTGTAAAGTCTTGAATTGTGATTGCTATACTGGAATAGTCGCTGATAGTAAGTCCTTTTGTTTATAGTTCTAAACTGATACAAGCTACACAAAAATTACCTCAATTTTTTCTCTAATGGGAATCAGAGTCCTACTACCTCAAATATCAATCTCTCAATCAGAATTCAAACAGCATTGTTGGAAATCTTGTTTGAATGAGCAGGCTTGGTGAAGTCTGAAGATACTAAATGTTCAATGTTGAGAATGGCCATTATTATAATATATTGGGCGCATTGTACGAAAATTGATCATCATTTCACAACAAAACTAGTTGAAGCAGCAGAAAACTACTGTTTTATGGGATTAAAGTGTAAGATCCTGACCGCGTGATGAGATCTGGCCATTGTAATTGTTAAAATATATCACCGAGGTATTCACAGTTACAGGGTTATGTAACCATATTTTAGTTCTCTTGTTTCCTCTATTGCTCCTATTGTTAGCCATTGAAAATTTATGGGTCATTTACATAAAACCTACATGCACTATTACATTTGTGACACAAACCCTCTGCACTTTCAATTTTCCACACCAACTGCCCGCAGTTTACTATTCCGTGACACTTAACCCAAAATCGATAACGCCGTTGATAACTTGGACGGAACAAAGTCACGTGACCAACACATGATGGACTTATTGGTAAGTTCTCACTTTGGTCTCGTGACTTTGTTCCGTCCAAGTTCTTAACGTCGTTACCGATTTTGGGTTAACTGTCACGGAATAGTAAACTGCAGGGGCTTGGTGTGGAAAATTGGAACTGCAGAGGGTTTTGTGTCACAGATGTAATAGTGCAGGTAGGTTTTATGTCAATGACCCAAAATTTATCTAGTTGGTTCTCATAGTATGATGTCCTAAAGTTAGCATGTTTGCTAGGTTTATGTTTTTGCTCCTAAATGATGTTTATGCAATGTCAGATGATCGTAGTTGGATGATGGAGTATTCTAATTTACTTTTTCCTATGTTGTTCGGCAGGAACAAGGAATTGCAATACTTAATAAAGCAATTGCAGCCTGTGCTGAAGAAATAGAGATTCACAAGGGAAAGCTTACTGTTAAGGAAGCGGCTAGAGCGGTAAGCATCAGTTCCATTTTGTTTACTACTTCGTTTTGCCAGAAAGTTCCCAATCAACTTTTTCCATCCGTAATCATGGCAGTTTGACCCAGTGATTTAGATAGCAAAACGATGCAATTTTGGGCAATTTTTTCGTGGTGGGTAAACCTTACTATACAATACCATGAAAAGATTGCCAAATTCTTGCATCACTTTGCTAATCAAATCACCAGGTTGAAGTGACCCGGTGAATAGCGGCAAAAGTCAAAATGGGAACTTTTTGGCAGAACAGAGGAAGTATCTAACTTTCCATCCGTTTCTGAACACCAGTCAATAAATAATTGTTTTTCTGGGAGAAATCGTTCATCCTTGTTTGACTTACCCAAATGAACGATAAAATCAAGTGTAGTCTTATGGCGGATTAAGCGAGTATTAAGTTGATACCATGTTTATCAGATGTGTGTTAAATAAAAAACATTTAGCTCCATGAACTAGATAGAAGTCTAGTGTATAAAGAACGAGAAAAAAGTTATGGTGTAGTAGCTTTTGGACTTCTAGGCCATCTCCATTGGTGAAGGGCTCTCCTAACCCTTAACCCTATCTGTCCGTACCACTCGCTTCCTATTATTCACGGAATCGCCAACCCCTTCTCCAACAAGGGGAGGGCTTTCCTACCCCTCTTCCAAAATTTGGAGAGAGAGAGAGAGAACTGTTGAGAGGATATATATATATATATATATATATATATATATATATATATATATAGAGAGAGAGAGAGAGAGAGAGAGAGAGAGAGAGAGAGAGAGAGAGAGAGAGAGAGAGAGAGAGAGAGAGAGGAGATATATATATATATAGAGAGAGAGAGAGGAGATCAAGGGAGAAAAAGAGAGAGAGAGAGAGAGAGAGAGCTTGGAGCACCCGGGGCAGGGCCGTGCTTGCCACCCCCGCCCCATTTCAGAGCTTGATCAGCTCTCCCTGCCACTTCCTCTGCCTTGTTGGAGTCGCTAATCCGGTGGCAGGTTCACCCGAAGACTACAATTGAAGATGGCCATAGTCCACTTATGGCACGTTTGGTTTTCCAGACTACTTGGATTCGATTGGAATGGACTGGTCTGGATTAAACTTTACGGATAGGATGGGGTTAGCTGAACTAATCATTAATAATGTGTTTGATTTCGTGCAGTATTGATTCAACATTCATGTACGAATAGTCCAGTCCAATCCAGCTAATGCCCTCATGTGAGAGGGGACTAATTTGGGGGTATTAAAGACCATCTTTTCACTATTTAGTACCGGTTAAGTACCGGTATTAAAATTACTCCAAAACAACCTAACATTGTATTAACTAATACCTGGACTATATTTGGTCAAATCTCAGCTAATACTGCTAATGCTAGAAAACCAAACGTACCCTTACTGTACTGAAAATACCCATGTTAGGCTCAATCTTTATAAAATACTTGAGCACATTATGGATACATAGGTAGTGAAATCTAAACAACAAAGCTGTCACATCAGTAACTCCATATTTATTACGGCACAAACCATTTTAGCCAGATACTCTCAACTCTTTTGTCACGGATTTCTTTTATATGAATGTGCATGGACTACAAGTCAAGAATGTGACACCAAAGTTGCCCTATATCTATGTCCATGTCTATTCTTTGGTGCGTCTTCTCTTATATGACGATGATGGGTTCTACTGTTGGATGGTTGTTTCAGGTGAGTGAAAGGGAGGATAAACTCCTTGCAGAACAGATGCTGAAGCTCACTCGGGAGAATGAAGAGATCAGCGGCGATGAAGACAGCGAAGAGGAGGAAGATACAGGGATGGGAGACATCGACTTGGAAAACTCAGGCATAGCAGAATGAGAGACATCTATAACTTCTTAACATCTTTTTTTGCAACTTTCAGTTTCATTTTTGATTGAAGAGTCTGTTCTGTTGTATTGATATTACATCAAATGACAAATGTAGTGTCTCTTTGGCATCTTTGAGTATTCTTGGTGGTATGATGTTAGTGATTTCTTTCAGGCGGATGTGAAACTGAAGAGTTAATTTTACATTAGTCGCTTTCTGATTCGCGTGCACCACTACGCTAATGTGCCACCTTGTGTTGGGGAATGAGTGAATTCATCCTTCCCACCTCAATTTTGTGAGTGGTGATGCTTATATGGGTCCGGTTGTCACTTCAGTCTTCGTTCGAAATTGTACGAAAATTATTCGACATGATCACAAGTCACCACCAATCAATTAAGCACACCTGACAATGAATGCCTGTGGCACTAGACAATTGATACCTGTGGACTCTTCCACAGGGCGAGATTTCACTATCGTCACCTAAGACGATGAGTGGACATACTCTTATGGACTTATGGTACCTTCAGCTTCCAGTATTAGCTGAGTTTGGACTAATAAGCTTTTCATAAGTTGTGCCAAACTCTCCCATAATGAAGCAAACTAGCGGCTCACTCATGTTCATATTCGATTCAGTAGCTGCTCTCTTTGCCCAACACGATTTTTTGGCAAATGCATTAGCTACTTGATTTGCTGTGCGCCTGCGTCGTTGGATTCGAGAAACCCATCTATATGACCATATGCAGACTTTGTTGAACTGTCATGGCCTCGAGTGCTTTGGTTGGGAAAGGTTACGATTTTGTCGGTTGGAGTCCCATGCACCATCAATATTCAACTTGTACACAGTGGCGGATCTGTATGATGACCGGTGGGGGCTTTAGCCCCCACTCAATTTTCAAAATTCGCAATTTTACCCCTATTTTTTACATAAGTTATTATTTAGCCCCCATAAATATTTTAGAATTTATTATTTAGCCCCCCACTGATTTATCTATATTTGTCTAATTTCGACGTTTAGCCCCCACTCCAACAAATTCCTGGATCCGCCCCTGCTTGTACATGTCTAGATCAGGTGCCTTCGGAGTCCCAAGCACCATCAATATTCAACTTGTACATGTCTAGATCAGGTGCCTTCATCTTTCTGGAATCGTCACCGTGCGCCTTCATCTTTCTGGAATCGTCACCGTGTGCCATCTGGATGGGTCATCTGATCTACTGTTGTTGCCACGTGTCTCCTTTGCTACACTAATACTACCTCCTTTCTTCTCTATCACACCGGTTTGACTTTTGTCACTATTCATTTGGTCACTTTGATCCGGAGATTTGTGTGGTAAAACAATATAATTTTTCATGGCGTTGTAGAGTGAAAGTTAGGGTGAGTTTGGGAATGCTTCTGCTGCCAGCACAGCAGCTTTCCGACAGCAGAAGCAGTTTTTGTGTGTTTGGTAAAAATGAAATTTCTGCTTTTCCGGACAGTTTCTGCTGTCCCACAGCAGTTTTCAGGAAGCAAGGGGGGATATGCTTTTCCAGAAAGTGCTTTTGATTAATTTATCTTGAACCGATTTTGACCTTACAATTTTTTAAAATATCAACAGTTATCTTTCCGGAAATGACACGTGTCATATATTTTTGTCATTTTACCCTCTCACAGCACCTTCACAGTTGACTTTACCAAACACAAAATTACTATATCAACATTTCACAGCAGCTTCTACGTAATATTTACCAAACAACATTTTCTCAAAAATTCACATCAGCTTTCTATAGTGTTTTCACACAGCAGTTTTCTACCACCGCCACAACATTCCCAAACTAGCCCTTAGTCTATTACACGGTGAAAAGTTCATCAGAAAATCTCATCATTTTGTTATTCAAATCACCCGGTCAAAGTGATTCAGATACTAATCAAAATGTCAAACCGGTGTGATAGAGAAGAAACGGAGCCACGGTGGTAGTATTTTGCTTTGAAGACTCTCCCTCAATTAACTGCTTTTGGTTGCTGTTCCACCGGATAATTTTTCTTCTGTTGACCATAAACAAGTCATCGGTATCCGCTACTACTTGTAGTAACCATCACTGACGATCTACGTGCAAATGTGCAATTTGTACCTAAACAAATGATTTTTAAGTCTAGTTGAGCAAAAATTATGAGCGTGTAGATACGTGCAACGCAGTACCAGTCTTCCACATCTCTTTCTTGTCAATTTTTGACTTTTGTCACTATTCACGGGGTCACTTTGACCCGGTAATTTGAATAGCAAACCGATCTAATTTTTTGATAATTTTTTCATGGTGCTGTAGAGTAAAAGGTGGTCTATAATATGGTGAAAAAATTACCAAACAATCGTATTATTTTGCTATCAAAAGTACCCGGTCAAAATGATACAGATACAAGTCGAAAAAGTCACATGGAAAAAGAGCTGGGAAGGACTGGTAATTGTATATCCCTCGTAACCCGAACCGGCTTAAATCTCCGTGAACCGCCCCTCTCCCAAACCCCCCGAAAAAGTCGCAGTCTAAAAGTTTTCGCGGGCCCCACCCTGTCCTTTCCCATAACGACATTTCCAACCCCCTTTTTTTTCTTCTTCAGCTTCGATTGATTTCTCATTTTCATCACTCACCTTTTTAACCAATCATCACTTTCTCTTCTCTGCAACTCTCTCTCTTCTCCAATGGCTATCTCAGTCCAAAACCTAATCAGCGAGAAGAAGACTCCCTTCGTCTTCGTCCTCTCCCTCCTCCTCCTCTTCGTCGCCTTCTTCCTCTTCACCGCCACCAATTCCCCCATCGTCCTCTCCACCGTCGACCTCGTCAAATCACGCGATCCTCCTCCTCCACCTCCGACGCCGACACTGAATCCGACGCCTCCGACGGAGACGACGACGGAGACGACGACGGAGAAGACGACGGAGAAGGAGGCGGAGGTGTTTCCAGATCCTCCGATCTCGATCGTTGCTAAGCAGTCGCCGCCGCCTCCACGGCCTCCGGTTCCGACGATCGCCGTCGATTGGAAGGTCTGCGACGGTTCTGCGGCGGTGGATTACATACCGTGTCTGGATAACATGAAGGCGATCAAGGAGTTGCCGTCGCGGAGGCACATGGAGCACAGAGAGCGGCATTGTCCGAGACCGAGCCCTAGGTGCTTGGTGCCGCTTCCGCGAGGGTATAGGGTTCCGATTCCGTGGCCTAAGAGCAGGGACATGGTGAGATTGCTGCTACTTTTTGGTAAGATTTTGTTCTTCACAAATTGACAAAAAAAATAATAAAAAAAATTAAAAAATCGGTATGAATCTGTTATTAGTACTGTTTGAGTTGAGGAATTTGTGGAAATTTGTAGTGTAGCCTTAATTGGATCATAAATGGTGATTTATAGTTTTATACACTAGTAGTAGTACAATTGTTGAAGCTTCTTACATCTAATTTGTAAAAAAAAAAAAAAAAAAAAAAAAAAAAAGTAAGAATTTGTTATTATTGTTTGAGTTCAGGAATGGGGAAGTTTGTAGTGTAGCTTTAATTGGATCAGAAATGGTGATTTATGCACAAGTAGTAGCAAAATTTGAAGCTTCTGAGTTCTAATTTGGTATAGTTATGAATGGATAAGGAAATGGGATGAAGGCTCTGTTTGGTTGGCAGTAAGATGTTTTAGAAGGGAGAATGTTTTACGCGTAAAATATTTTGTGTGAAAAAGTTTTCTCTGCGGTTATTTTCTCCTGTTTGGTTGACACTTGCCAAAACAGTGGGCTGTGACGGTAGTAGTAGTGATTGGTCGTGGTGGAGGTAGGTGGTAGTGGTGGTTATTGGTGGTGGAGGTGTTAGTATGAGTTGTTCTTGTGCTCCTTCACTCTCCGGAAAATGGCTTACGGATTTGAAATGTGTAAATCATTTTACATCATTTGAGGGAAAAAAACATTTTACAGGAAAACACCAAAACATTAAACAAGGGAAGACATTTTACAGGAAAATGTTTTACCACCAACCAAACGGAGCCGAAATGTCAATAAATTGTTAGTATTGTTTGAGTTCACGGCAAGGAATAATGAGGAAATTGGTGGTGTAGCCTTAAATGGATGAGAAATGGTGATTTATGCACAAATGGTAGATAACTTGTTGAAGCTTCTTATTTCTGATTCGGTTTAGGTATGAATGCATAAAGAAATGGAACTGCCTGATTGTATGTTTCAAAAATAGTATTAATTCATCTTTTGGACTTTGTGAGGGAATTGTAATGATTTATGAGGAGAAACTTCCGTTTTTAATCTGATCATATCTTCTTCTTGTTCATACTTTTGTTTCCAGATATGGTTTGACAATGTACCCCACCCTAAGCTGGTTGAGTACAAGAAGCAACAAAACTGGGTGCGCCAATCTGGTGAATATCTTGTTTTTCCTGGGGGTGGTACTCAATTTAAAGAAGGAGTTGACCACTACATTGGTTTCATACAGAAGGTGTGTTTTCTTCATCATTTCTATAGAAGTGGTCCAAGATGTACTATGTTTTTAGTACTACTAGAGTTAGACTACTTGTACTGGTATGTAAATATGAAATTGAGTGAAATAGAGAGATTGGCCTTCTTGATTTTTAACTCTAGCAAGCTGGTCCATAGCATCAATCATGATTCTAGGTTTTTATAATCTTAACATCTTTTAGTAGTGAAAGTTGACATACCATGACATATGTGGGCTCGTCTCCTTTTAGACTGTAAAGTTAAAACAAAAGAGACACACACAGACATATTTCACAATTTCTTAATAACAGTAGTTTCTTAGTCCAAAATGTATGTTGCTTTTGAGTGTAAACTCTAAATTTAGAAAACGAAAATGAACAGCAGTGGAGGTGTGCAGCATGTTCGTTGGCAAGAATGCTACAAGTATGCATCATTCTTGGTTTAACCGTTGTTTCCTCAATCAGTCTTTCTTATTTTTGAAGTCTGAACAATTACTCTGCAACGCCCTGTAGTTCTGTAGCTAACAACTAGATAAGCCTCCTGCTGACAAGTGACCTGTAATATCAAAGGTATATTCGGCTGAGACAACATCGGATCTTTAGCAAGTGTGTTGATGCGATTTTTTTTTAAACATGTACTATACTGGAGAGTTCCAAAATGTGATAAATGCAAATATTTTTACTTAGGGAATCTAGAGTTCTAGACTCATAAAAGGTCAAAGATGTTTTATCGTATTGGTGAACTCGAGTGATGTCACCGGGAGAAATGCTGTGGCCTACGTTTTCATCTTTCCTGCTGTCTCGTCTTGAATAGAGGAACTCTGTTTGAAGCAACTGAAATCAAACTCTAAGCTTTCTGTGTATATGCTCTTTTTTAGTTTTGATAAACATTTTTTTTTATAAACATTTGATTAGCAATAAAAATAACCAATTTCCATGTTTGGAAATATTTAGCTTTATATCTTGGCTAGATTAAAGGGCGACTCTTTGTTATTGTATGTCATGGCTTCATGGGTCACGGCATGCTGTAATAACCTTTTGGACAACCTGAGATCCGAAATCTAGATGCTTTGTTGCTAGGCAATTTGTTGTTGCTTCTAGCTAGGTTCTAGTTGCTGTATTTCATGACCATTTGCTAGGTTATTCAACATTTAAATCCTTGGCTTGAATGCTTGACTTAGTTTTCATCATTCCAGACTTTACCAATAATTGAATGGGCAAAGCACACAAGGGTTATTTTAGATGTCGGCTGTGGTGTTGCTAGCTTTGGTGGTTATTTACTGGACAAAGATGTTGTCACCATGTCACTTGCACCGAAGGACGAACATGAGGCTCAGATACAATTTGCTCTCGAGCGAGGAATTCCTGCTTTTCTTTCAGTCATCGGGACGCAAAGGCTCCCCTTTCCTGATAATGTATACGATTTGATTCATTGTGCCAGGTGCAGGGTTCACTGGGATGCAGATGGTACTTTGTTAAACCTAATTTCTGGACTTTATTGGTCTCTCCATTTCCCGGGTTTTTCTTTTTCGTTGACATCTTCTCTCCAAAATATGTAGGTGGTAAACCATTGTTGGAACTCAATCGGGTTCTTAGGCCTGGGGGATTTTTCATCTGGTCTGCTACTCCAGTGTACCGCAAGAATGAAAGAGACAAAAGTGTCTGGAAAGGTCTGTGCTCTAGTAACCAGTCTTTCTCGCAATGGATAATTTTGATACCGGTCTCCATGAAACCTAGGTTGTATGTAGAGCTGAAATGTCGGTAACCGAAACTGGCCCGATAATCCTCGAACCGTTTGGGCTCGGTTATTCGGTTACAGTTAACCGGCCCGAAATTTTTCCGTACCCTCTAACTGGCCCGACCCGTGTAACTGTAACCGGGTATACTGGTTCGGTTTGGTTAATATATATATATATATATATATATATATATATATATATATATAAAAACGGTTCGGTTAACTGTTGGGTTTTGGGCCGGGCTTGGTCAACGGTTCCGATCGGTTATTAACGGGCGGGTTTACAGTTCAACATAAGGTCTAACCGGCCGTAGCCCGCAAAAAATGGTTTCGGTCCCGGTTTGGTCCTTTCGGGCTCGGTTACTCAAGAAATTGTTTAAAATCGGGCCGGTTAACCGGCCCATTTGACAGCTCTAGTTGTATGTCGTACTTGGGAAAAGCTAATGGTTCTTTATTCATAAAGATTTTAGTGCGCAGATATCAACAATATCTATCTCCCGATATTTTTTAATTTCCATGTTTTTTTTGCAGCTATGGTGGATCTGACAAAATCAATTTGCTGGAAACAAGTAGCAAAAACTTTCGACTCATCTGGTGTTGGTATGGTCATATATCAGAAGCCCGTTTCATATACTTGCTATGAGAAACGTGCGGACAAAACACCTCCTCTGTGTGATCAAAACATAAGGCAGAAAAGTTCATGGTATATTTCTGCCAAAGCAATTCTTTCTTATGGTTCATGGCTATCAGCATTCTTATTCCCACTCCTATTTACTTGTAATTGTGAGCAGGTATACACCACTTGATGATTGTATCGCTCCACTTCCAGCATCTGTCATTAGTAACTCCTGGCCCGTCCCGTGGCCCGTTAGGCTTAACACTAAGCCTCTAAGCCTATCAACTGAAGGCGATGCTGAAATCATCTTTCATGAGGACACCAAACACTGGTCAGCACTGGTCCAAGATGTTTACCTCGAAGGTCTGGGTATAAACTGGTCGAGTGTGAGGAATGTCATGGATATGAATGCTGGTCAGGGAGGGTAAGAAATATAACCTTATTGAGTTAGTAATTTAGAACTTGAAGTTTCATCATTTGAAATGTTCTGTTCTCTGTCTCAGATTTGCAGCTGCACTTGTTGACCAGCCTTTATGGGTAATGAATGTTATCCCTGTCAATGGCCCCGATACCCTGCCTGTTATCTTCGATAGAGGGCTTATTGGAGTTTATCATGACTGGTGCGAGGCTTTCAATACATACCCCCGGACATATGATCTTCTGCATTCCAGTTTCCTCTTCAAGAACCTGACTCAAAGGTAAAAGTTTGTCTCATTAGATTATTTTCGCCTCTTTTGTCTACCAGTTATCTTCTCCGTGAAATTCCCATGTTTTTACGATGTCAAGACTCTGATACTTGACATTGTTGTCGTGAGTTTGTAATTGTGAGACCAATGTCGTAGGGTTTAAGGAAATGGTAACTAAGGGCATGCATCTCTAGTGTATCACCATCCCCACCCCCATTGTAGACTTTTTGCATGATGGGGTACATTTATCTCCAAAACTATTTTCACTGTTGGACCTCACATTCAGACTAATGGGTGTCACAATCAGGGGTGTAAGTTCCTTGAACTCGGTACACTGCAGGGGTAAAATAGTCATTCAAATTGGAAGGGGTGTAAGTGTCAACTAGAGGGGGTGGAAGTGTCTTTTACCCTACTAAAAAAAATTTAAATCCCACCTCATGAAACTCCCCAAAACACCCACATGCCCCTCCTCCCTTATCCCTGGAGATGCCCTAAGAGAAGACGATTCAGAAACTTCATATGCTCACGGTTTTTCTTGTCTAAATGTCATGAATCTATTTGTGGTGAAGTCCGTGTTCAATTTTTATTGTTTCTCTGTTTTTGCTATAGGCAAATCTTGACGTGTGTTCTTTCTTATTCATATTGCTTTCTCAGATGTGACATAATAGACGTAGTGGTTGAGATGGACCGGATACTCAGACCAGGTGGTCACATTATAGTTCAAGACACCGTCGAGATGATCAGTACCATTGGTCCTATTTTGCGCTCGCTTCACTGGTCTACAAACTTGTATCAAGAACAGTTCCTTGTTGGTAAGAAGGATTTTTGGCGCCCTGATGGAAAAATTAGAATATAAAGAATTTTGCCCTATACAAATCTTAGATAAAAGGAAAAGATACAAATATTCTTTCGGTTTACCATACAGGGATAATTCATGTCATAACATTTTTCCAGTTCTATAGAAATGCATACACAACACTTGCAGTGGATGTAATTCTTCATTATTCCAGTTAGTTTCTGGGTTCGAGTCTAGGTTGTCTGTATGAGCTCTGGTTGAAACCGAGTTTTGAGATGAGCAGTCGCGAGTTTTAAGATGATTTTTTTTTTTTTTTTTTTTTTTTTTTTTTTTTTTTTTTTTTTGAGGATCCTGTGGTGTTCGCAACAAGTGATTATGAGCTGAAAAATACATTTCGGACAACCAAATCACAGCCAACTCCGTTTTCTGGCGAAGTTGGTTGATTCATGCATAATTATGTTTTAGCAGAAAATCATACACCACGTCAAATCTTTGACAAATTACATCAGAATCGGGTCAATGGAAAAGTTTGAAGCAAATTGCGTCTAGCGACGATTTTCTGAAACTTTGTGGGTAGCAAGTTCGACTGTGCTCTCCACCCATCTTTCTGGAAACAGAAAAGTAAAAAACTGGACACAATCATAGAGAAATTCAGATTTAATACTCAGGGTATGATGACATGCAATCGTAAAGAACACTAAACCATGCAACATGGTGAATATTTCTCCGGACAGTCATCTTTAGTACTTGACACAATCATAGAGAAATTCAGATTCAAATTGTACAATGATATTGAAGGCAGACTCATGATACTTCTGTCTTTCCCTATAAACAGGGGATGAAACTAAGTCCCTAACAAAGTTGATATGGTCGAAATGGAGAACACCAGGCTTTACACTTGAGTCGAAAAATCGCATAACCTTCAATCTGTAAATGGTGGAAGTGGATGACGAATATCTTTAGGACCTGAAATTGAATGAATACAGAAAACAAAACAGAGAGTTCCTGCGTGCGCTCTCACCGTCTCAAGAAGTGAAGGTTAAGAGCAAACCAGAGAGGTAGTCTTAAGAGTATCACGGTAGAGAACCAAGAAGAAAGCTTGTGTGTGTGCGCGTGTGTGTGTGTGTGCGCGTGGGAGAGGTAATAAGAGACTATTAGTGTCTCAAGTAGAGCAGTAAATCGGGCCGGTTAACTGTGTTTGACCGGCGAACCAGCTCGGTTTGAACCGATTCTGCAATAACCGAAACCGAGCTCAAAAGGAACCGGCCCGAACCGTGAACCGATTCTGGTGAACCGCAAACCGGCCCGAACCCGGCCCGCAACTGAACCGGGACCGAAACCAAGTTTTAGCGAGCTAGAGCCGGTTAGACCTTCTGGCGAACCGTGAACCGGCCCGAACCCGGCCCGCGACTGAACCGAGACCGCCGGTTAACCGACCCGAAACCGATACCAACGGCTGGAGTTCCGACCATTTCGAGTTGTCACCATCGGTTTTAACGAAACCCGGGCCGAAATCGAACATGTATACCCGGTTACGGTTATAGGGTCCGGGCCGGTTAGAGGTATTGGGAAAAGTCTCGGGCCGGTTAAATGAGCTCGAATCACCGGTAACCAAGGCCGAACCGAGGCCGGTCGGTTCAAGGAATCTCGTGCCAGGTTTCTGCTCCGGTTAACCAAAAGTGCAGCTCCTCAAATATGGAATGTTATATCAAGAATAGGAGAAGCGATAAAGGGAAAACAAAGTGCAGTATTAGTTTTCGCGTTATAAGTTAACTCGGAATAGAGTTGATCAGCTTCACTAACAAAGCATTAAGAAAAAAACAGAGTTTATGATACATACAACAAAGATTTGATTCTGCTCTAAGAGATTCGTACCTTTTGCAGTGTAAAAGAAAACAAAATCATACTTGAACAGAAGAAGATGCACCAGAAGAGGAAGTCACATTGTCCCTTACAAGCCTCCCATCAGTAGCGGAGACAATCCGGGAATAAAAACCCAAATCATCGCTATAACTGAAACTTTGATTAGTCGTGGCTGATCCAGAAAGAACCGAGTGATCTCTCACCTTCATCCATCCCTCAGACGCTTGCTCATTATCCAAACAACTCGAATAACCTCCATCCCATACCTTCTCTTTCAGAGAATGAGACACATTTGTAACCATCAAATAAACATCACTCTCTGATCCAGCTAGAGTCGAAGTGATCACTTTTAGAGGGTACTTCCTCTTGACCTTCACATGACTCATCACGCTACCATTCTCGGATTCCACCCTCACTTCCATCTTACTAGTGACTTTTTGTCGAACCGATTTGTGGGTCCCATTCCGGTCAAACTGAATTGTGTTCTCGAACTTGGTTTGTTGCGAGACGCGAGTGGTGAGATTGCCTGACGACGATACCACCCACCCAGAGAACGATCTCTCACGCTTGGCCTTGATCTTGAACTTCCCATCGAGCAGTTCAGACTCTGAGCTCCGCTCGATTGAAGGTGAATCATAACCACTAACCGATTTAGCCTCCACACTGTCCAAACCCTGATCTATCCAAATGTGCAAGTTCGCGTCCACGAGCCAGAACGAAATGCTGTCAACAACTCCAAGCCCAAACCTATGACTTTTCCCATCTAAGAGAACACCCAAGAAAGGGGATAAATCGAAATCATACGAAGGTAAATCGAAAGCTCCGATTGCAACAACTGGTTCCCAGAACAACGGATTGATCCCGCCGGTGAAAATGACGGGTATCGGTACGAACGATCCGGCAATGTTCCCATCAATGGTGAAGAAAACCTCCCTATAAGCTCCATGGCCTCGGCCAGTGGTCAAATTATTCGACCTAATGTACGAATCCGGCGGATTCGAGTACCAAAACTCGTCGTTCCCATGAAAGGAGACGTAAACCTCAAGAACGGCTTTCTGGGTATTTGGGGGAATCTTGATCTTGGTGGATCGAACGCCGGATTCGGCCTCGATTCTGAACCAAAACCCTTCTTCTTGGACATTGTTGGAAATGGGTATGATCAAATCAGCTGGCTTCTCATAAAACCCTAATGAATTTCTTCTCTGGGTTATCACACTATCAACAGCTTCATCACTTCCAAACCCTAATGAGTCTCTATCAACAGCTTCATCGCTTTCAGACCCCATTGAATCTCTCTGGGTTATCACACTATCAATAGCTTCATCACTCTCAAACCCTAATGAATTTTTCTGGGTAATCACACTAGCAACAGCTTCATCACTTTCAAACCCTAATGAATCTTTATGGGTTATCACACTATCAACATCACTTCCAAACCCTAATGAATTTCTTATCTGGGTTATCACTCTATCCCTCATAAACCCTAATTTGGATTCTTTGGATTCACTGTTCAATCCATTGAAATCCCCCAAAACCCTTGATTTCCCACTTGCCGGAACCCTAATTGAGCTAGTCTTATAGACCAGTAGAGTGATAAGAACATCATAAACGCCGGTCAACTCATCGTTGACGATGTTTTCAAGCATGACAGTGAGGGTGAGATTCGATTTCTTGAACAGAGAAGCGTACCTGGACACGTCTTTACGGATCTTCCAGAAGATTCCGTCTTCGGTGGGCTCGGCGGTGCTGGTGCGGAGGATCTCGGCGCCGGCGAGCCAGACGGCGGCGATGCGGTCGTATTGGTCGCCTTTGGAGGAGACGCGGAGATCGAGGACGAGGGAGGTCCACGGAGGAGGGCAATCGGACGGTTGGGAGTAGTTTGTGGTGAATGGTGGGCGGTTGATTGTGTTGGTGAAGTTGTGGTGGAGGAGTTGGAGGGTGCATGATGGGGTGAGGTGGTTGGTGGGTAGTGGAAGGGTGAGTTGTATGTACTCTTGGGTTGTGTTGTGGTGGTGAGATGGTGGGGTTGCTTTGATGTAGCGATCGGTGGTGGTGGTGGTGGTGGTGGTGGTGGTGGTGGTGAGTGGAGTGGAGAAGAGGAAGAAGAGAGCGAGGAGGAGAGAAAACGTTGACATTTAATGAAAAATTGCGAGTAGTAGTAACAGACGATCACAAATTCACAACTTTAAACTTTAAAAGTTCTTCAAACCCCAAATAGTCATCAAAATTTTCTTGAAGGAGGAGGGTGTGTTTTCTTATCAAAATTTTGACAATTAGTCATTTTCCTTGTTAAGGAAATAGCTCAAGTGGTAGAACGTTGGAAGTCCCTGCATGAAGTCTGATGACAGAATAATTTCTAAAAATTAATGTTATATGTAAATGATATAAAAAATGATTTTTACTTCATTATTAGTAACTAATAAAAGTTACCATGTATTGTTCTTTAAACAAAAAAGTTATCAATATTACTAAAATTATCAGTATGGCTTTTATGACGTTTTACCCACTGCATTATAATTATGCAGAAACATAGTTACTATTCATAAAAAATCAATAAAAAATTACTAATTAAATTAAAATGAATTTCTTGAAAACAATTTATCAGGAAGGTAAACATGAGAAAATTATTACGTAAAATGACATGTTTATTCACATTTAACAATTTAACTAACTCCGATACAACACCGACAATGCAGAAGATGAAGGTCTGGACTCTGGTGTCCACCAGATTTTGGGTGGTGGAAAATAAATTGTGATGGTGTGTGGAATGATGACGAGGAGAAGGCCGCATTCGGCGTGATGATACGAGACCACACCGGTTACACTATAGCGTCAAACGGGCGTCTGGTTTTTATCTGGTCATTTCAATAACACAACTTCAATTAGCCATAACTAACAATAATTTCTTGTGGCGCATATGCTAGAAGGCTATGTGTGGGGGCTCTTCTAGTTGGATTGCAGCACAGGAACAATTTGCTTTAACTCATGTTATTCCAGTCTCAGATGTTGCTCCTCTAGCAGTGTTGCCTATGTTGGGTGCTCATCCAGATCATGCATAGGCTCTTTAGGCACTTCCTGCTCCTTGCTTTGGGACCTTTGATGCTTGTTGCTTATTTTAGCTCTGCTGAGTGTCCCAATGTTGATTTTCTTGCTCATGCTCTGCTTGATGATGTTGTCTCTTCTTATGTTATCATTCTGTATATTTTAAATTGGTCTGGGTTAGTTGTGTTTGTGTAATTATGTGAGTATTTAGCGTTTTTGAACAGTGTTGGGAGTTATAGTTCCTCATCCCTTTTGATTTGTTTGGTCTGTGTTTGGAGGCCATCTTTTGTTTGGTTAGCTTGGTTGCTTTTCTTTGCTATTTAGCTTTGTAACCACAGATGCTTTATTACTAATATGATGTTCATTATGTTTGGCAATATATATATATATATACACACACACACACACACACTCATTCTTCTCTTTTTCCATCACTTTCTCCCTATAGCTCTCTCGCTCTATGAATAAAAGAACACAAGGAAGAAGTTAAAGTGAACAGGACGGGTGTGGTGAGTGGTCCTGGTCGTCGTCGCCGTTCTTGTCTCTCTTTCTATCTGAGTCCGACACAATGTCGATATAGGCTCCCTCTCATCCCCTCTGCCTTCCCTTTTTTTCCATATCTCATCTCGTCTCTCTGAATGCCAGATCTATTTGAATTTCTAGACCAAATCGAAGCTTCTAACAAGTCGAAGGAGACGAAGAAAGAAGGAAGAATGAGTGGAGGAACTCGCCATCGTCGTTGGCGGCAACGGCGACGACGAGTTTCCGTCGCCCTTCCCATTATCCTTCTGGTCTTCTGCTTATGTTCTTTTTCTTTTGTTCGCCTTCTTCTCGTCTTCTTTTTCTGTTTTTTTATCGCAAATTCAAAAGGCGTATCCGATCCGATACATGAAAAAAAAACTCCTTCTTATATATGTGGTAATATTTTAAAAGTGGAGGGTTTAATAGACATTAAGGTATAATATTTGACGGCTTCCGTTAATTTTAACCGCACAAAGTCCAAATTTCAGGCAGAGGTTTTGCAGTATTTGGAACTAGAGGGGGTGTCTTTCACAAACCATTAACCACAAGGGGTTAAAATACAATTAACCCTACGTACCGCCCTTCTCATTTTGGTTACTTTTATCCACTAAGCATCAAATCGTGTATCTCCATGCTTCTCAGGCGACAGAGGTGTGGATTCTTATGGGGAAATTTACTCTTATGGCTTTGGATATTCGATTGTGCAAAACAACTATTGTGCAGTACAGATCATGACTTCAGTGGGGAAAGCTAACATATGCTCGAGAATCATATTTAAAAACAAGAAGATGGGTGATTTGGATGTGTTCAGACAAAATGCTCCATTTATTCGCTAGAACAAGATGCAACTTATACACCGACCATCACCTCGTGAGTTCAAAGAAGAAAGATAACTTTTCTATCGATGAAGAGGAGTCCACATCTTGCCCCGAGGATGAACAACTTTGTAGTTGGGGAAACACTTTTGGTGTTCTGTCCCCTCCCCCTCCAGTAACAGTATGGAGAAATAGAGCTTGTATTGTTAATGAGATAGCTTACAACTCTTGGATGATTTTGAGCAAATGATCCACTCGCCTTATAAACAAGTTCATCCCCAGGGAAAGATCTAGAAAAGATCTATTCTCATGGCTCATGTTGAAGGCCTAGAACATATCCCCATCATGTAGCCTAATATATTTACAATGGATCATTCTAGAGCTTCCTACACACTTATGCATCCTTACAACATGAGAAGTTTCTAGAAGTGGGCAATAAAATGGGTTAAGTGGTCTATAACATATCCTAGTCCCAAAGTGAACTTAGCAAGCAGGTCAAACCAACATTTGGGTCATGGAGCAGCATTACCAAGATCCTCCACCATCATGAAAAGTCCGACATCGGATTGCGACCCAAGACAATACGAATCCTACAGGGAGTGGTTGGCACATAGCAAAATATCACCCCTCGACATTTGGTCTCAAGATGAGATTCCGGACATACTACCATTATTTGAAAATTGGAATGACTACAGGTGTAGAAGAGGAAGAGGAAGGGGTGAGTGTTTTGTTACAACCAAGGATGTGACAAAACATTGTGAGTTAACTCTAGTTATCGTGGAGCCAGATCGACCTCCTACACCTTGCCCTTTGAAGCCTGCCAGTCCACCACCGAGCTAGAAATCTCATGTCTTTTCGCATGTGCTCTTTTATCTCTGTTGTTAACATTTTTTTATCTTTGGTCTGTTTTCGTTGCCCACCAAACAGTAGGAGTTTCTAAACAATTCATCTTTGGATTTTGTTTGAATATGATTGAGTTATCTTCTATCTATCTATACTAATATAAAAAAAGAATAAGCATTTTGGTGAAAACTTTTTTTATTCCATTTATACCCTCCAATTCAAACGATAAACAATCAACAAACTGAGGCTTCACCGAAAATGACTAATATATAAAAGGATTAAGCATTTTGGTGAACCCTTTTTTGTTTCATTTATACCCTCCCATTCAAACGAATAAGCAGTCAACAAATTGAGGCTTCACCAAAATGCTTATTGCTTTTATATAATAGTCAACAAATTGAGGTTAAAATGACATTGTCATGTACAATACAAACCTCCATCAACTATTCACGTCTCCCTGTACTGAAGTAACTGTCGCCTCCTCAAAATGTGATAAAACATCAATGGTTACCTGTACTTACTCGTTTCACTCATCAAGGAATCCTTTCGGGATAGTTTGGCAGTAAGAATCCCATTCAGTTGTCTACATATTTTACACAACAATCTTATCTCTTTCTCCCTCAAATTTAAGCGTATATTTTGTTCTTCGATGGATCATAGCTTCATTTTGGTAGATTGGTGGATTGTCTTTTTGGCTTTAGTTCTCTGTTTTTGTGGTCAATGTTAGCTTAACTTGTTGTGTCTTTCTCCATTTCAACTTCTGTACCTTGCAATTAAGTGACGATATTTATGAACGCGCAAGAGGCACTGCAAAGTTTGGAAAGACGTTGTCAAGCACATAGTATAAGAAGGGCGTCCCGCACGAATGACGAACGAGAACAAGATTTTTCCAGGCGAAGAGTAAGATATAGAGAACTGCGATTGCAAGGTTATATTTCTAATATTATCGGTATTTCTTCAATGTCCAGAACTACGATTGCGAGGTTACATTTCTATTTTTCGTATTTCCTTATAACGTACTATATGCCCACTCTATGGCTTAGCATTACGAAAAGATGGATGCAACCGAGATCAACCCAGCAGTATGGACTTCTTCAATTCAATTCCACGAAGAAGCTGTAACGCTAGATGGCGAAGAACATACACACCCATCTGTAGGGTTTTGATGCAGGATGCACAACGGAAATACAATAATAATATCCTGATCGAGACCCTCCATGAATCGCAGGTTAAGCCATCATAATGTGATAAAGGAATAGTTGTGTACCTTGTTAGTTTGTATGATCGCAACAAAGAATAGCGTCCTCGTCTCTACCGGTATCAACACCTAGAATTGCCAACTGAAATCACCCTCCTCGTCTAGTGCTAGCTACGTCGAAGAGAAAAGCAAAAGGATCACGCTAGGGTTGCAACTTGGGCGTGTTGAACCCGACCAACCCGAGCCTAGCCCGAATTAATTTCGTAATTTGGACGGGCTTGGACATAAATTATCAACCCGAATTGTAATTAGGGTTGGGATTGGGCACAAATATTAAACGACGGGCTAACCCGAATTGCCCGATTTGTATGATCACTACCTCTAAATATTATATTTTAATAAAATTATGTAGCATATTTACATGAATATGCTACTTTTAATTGATTATTACGGATGCTTTTAATCATTATTTTGTTCTTGAACTAGTTTATTTAATTTTTTTCATAAAAAACATATAATTTCCTTGTGTTTTAAAAAATGCATTAAGTTTATTGTCCTAGCCCGAATTCAGCCCGAACCTGAATTGGTTTTAACGAATTTGGGCTCGGACGGGCTAAAATTCTCATAACTCGGGATGGGCTGGGCTTGGGCAGCCTCGATAGAACTCGGGCTCAAGCTTGGACAAGGGTGCCAACCCGTCCAACCCGCCCGAGTTGCAGTCCTAGATCACGCAAATCGGAGCCAAGAGGTGGCCGAACCACCTAAGGAGGCCCACAGTATGAGGGGGGCTCCTTTTGGGGTCTCTCTCATTGCTCTCTTATTTCTCTTTATTACAACTCAAGAGAAATAATAAGCTAGGGTCGCTCTTTTATAGTTCACAACTCCATATTAACTACAAGTTAGCCCCAATACTAATCCTCTTCATACACATATTAGTCCACCTTGAAAATTAGTTCAACTAACTTTGCACGTGGTTATGTTTTGATCCTTTATCCTTTTAATTGTTAATTAGTCCAACTAATTAACATCCTTCCAGTTTAATCCTTTCAGTGTGTGACCCTGTAGGTTCCTATTATGTTGGTAGTAACAATATAAACATAGAGCAGCGTCTAGCAACACATCTATGCCATCCAACTAATAGAAATAGTCAATGATCTGACAAATCATGTGCCCAATGTTACCGTGTTGTGTATGTCCCTTTGTCTCTATATCCATATTGCACACTCGTATATAATATCCATAGTTTCTCGATCCTGGGATAGGCTTATCTGTACAGAAAACATCAATATCTCATATTGATTTATCTGAGTCTGGCCAGACATTTATAAGCACTACCCCTCGAGTGGTCGTGGATATATGCTTCCATTATGTGGGAATGACAAATCCTCTATACGTCACTACCATCTCTCAGCTTGCTTCCTATCATGCGATTACCACCTTATTGCTATCCAGTCACGGTGTAGCGTTTTATGAGATCAAAACATGATATTTTATAACTAGAGTATCTAGTGACTTCAAGTCTAAGGACTACAACACAATTGTCACTACGAGAAGCACTTGTGACATCAACATAATTTATATGTAGCCTTCTCGTGGTGGGTCAATCCAGTATGCAATTACTCCTAATGCATACCCATGTGTTAGACATTATATCTCCATATCAATCTCCCACATACTAGTCTCCATGTATAGTGATCGTCATATTAATCAATGTACTCGACTAGGGATATTTAAGATAAACAAAAATTGTAATCTAATTACTTCATTATATTAAATATCTCCGTAAATAATAAATGAATGTTATAGCCAAAACATTTTTCATACTAAAATAATATTACCTTTATGGCATCTACCCCATTGAAGAAGGACACAAGAATTAAGAAAACGTTATTTTTGATAAATATACCCCAAAAGGAGAGAAAGAATACAATAATTACCAGCCCTCAACAGTTAAGTGAAGGTTGGGGATTTTCATAAGGGTAACTTGGTAATTTCAAATCTTGAAGGTTACCAAATATGAAAATTGTGAGGAAGAGGTGGGACGTACCAAAAAGGAAATTAGGGAGGAAGAGATGGGACAGAGTGGTAATTGATAATATTAGGGGATGACACGTGGACCAACCCATGACCCAAGAAAGGCTCAGCTGATCATCGACAAGTCACGGTCTCCCTATGGAGGAAGGATACAAGAATTAAGAAAATGTTGTTTTGGACAAATATTCCCCCAAAAGGAGAGAAAAGAATACAATAATTACCAACCCTCAACAGTAAAGTGAAGGTTGGGGTTTTTTTTAGGATAACTTTGCAATTTCAAATGTTTAAGGTTACCAAATAAGGAAATTATGTGGAAGAGATGGGATGTACCAAAAAGAATAGGAGAGGAAGAGATGGAACGGAATGGTAATTGATAATATTAGGGGATGACACTTGGACCAACCCATGACCCAAGAAAGGGTCAGCTGATCATCGACAAGTCACGGTCTCCCTATGGAGGATGGACACAAGAATTAAGAAAATGTTGTTTTTGACAAATATGCCCCCAAAAGGAGAGCAAAAAAAATACAATAATTACCAACCCTCAACAGTAAAGTGAAGGTTGGGGCTTTTTTTAGGGTAACTTGGTAAGTTCAAATGTTTAAGATACCAAATAAGGAAATTGTGAGAAAGAGATGGGACGTACCAAAAAAAAAAAAAAAAAAAAAAAGTTGGGGAGGAAGAGATGGAACGGAGTGGTAATTGATAATATTAGGGGATGACACTTAGACCAACCCATGACCCAAGAAAGGTTCAGCTGATCATTGACCAAGTCAGCAAATACTACTTCACATCATTACAAAATCATCGTGTTTCTACAACTAAATTTCACTTCGTCCATGCCAGAACAATACCTGTTGCAACATAGGAACATGTAGGCTTACAGTTATTTATCCAAATATTTAAATGCAAAAGGCACATATACCTTAACCCGGCCCGCTCTACCCTCCGACACGACCCGTACCCAGCCCCCTCTCCTTCAACCCGGCCTGAATCCGGCCCGGCCCGCTCTCACCTTGAATAAGCACCAGACATGGAAAATGAACCTGGGAGTAGATACACGCATACCTGATTTCGATTTCCGCCACATATTGGTGGTGTTTGGAAGAAGATGTTTTATAGTTTGGTTAACCAAACCATAGTGGTGTTTGGAAGAGGGTGTTAGGTGTTAAAAAGAGAGAAAGAAACAACTAGTGAGCCACCTTATTTTTGTAGGGTAAAAAAAAGTTGCTTTTTGGTTCGGCTTAACCAGACCCCCCTTCCGAAACGAGGGTGGTAATTCCAAAGATGAAGAGATCAACCTTTCTTCTTTTGAGACTTGATTGTTTGTCGTCTACTGTGTTTGAATTCAGGACCTCATGCAGGGACATTTAAACGCTCTACCACTTGAGCTAGCACCCATTTGCGAAGAGAGCAACCTTGTATAACTTGAAAAAAAGGAAGAGAAAGATATACTCATATTTAAGGATACATAGATAGTACAATATCCAAACCAACAAAAATGTTCTCACAATAAGATTAGGCTATCGCATTTAAGCCATAAGGAGCAGATACTTAGATAGTACAACTCAGACGAACTAATAATGAACTAATAGATAATCACTCCCAATCTGTGAAACGAGCAATGTTTTCTTTTTTTTTCCCAAGGGGGAAAATAAGAATATTCGTCTGATTAGGCAAAAAACCCATTAAGGGGTTTGCTGATTTATGAACTGCAATGACTACTTAATTGGTTCCACCGCTCTAGAAAACACCCTTATTCGTCCTCCAAGCTTCTGCCAAAACCAGTAAAGACATGTTAGATAAATATCACAACATTGTGCAGTTGCTCTACACAACACGGATCAGAAAAGGAGACGCAAGACTATCAAATATTATAACATTGGTCACTAGAGAGTCTATAATTAATTTAACATGCTTGGGGTGATTTGTTAGTATTCATCAGATTGGGTAAGCAAAATGACCAAGCTAATCAAAAGAGAATGCTAAAAACAAAAACTTCCGGGACAAAATGAACCAAGTGTTGTTCTTCAAACCACAAGAACAGAAAGAGCTAAAAATAGCACCAGTAATTTCTAGAATCATTAGAGGCGACGAATATTAACTCCTATTGTGCAACTTCTAAATTAGACTGCCGGGGCTTTGGTGCAGAGATTGAAAATTAGGTAAAATTGTGTACGTTGTTCGTTACATCATTATAAGGACAGTATTAAGATCAGTATTCGAACCCCTCTCCACTGTGGGATTGAATTTTAGGCATAACTAGAGGTATAACAATATGGGGGTATTGAATCCCCCTAAAATTGTGCCAGCACCAAACGCGAGTTATAACCCCTAATGGTATTATTATTATTATTATTATTATCATCATCATCATCATCATCATCATCATTATTATTATTATTATTATTATTATTATTATTATTATTATTATTATTATTATTATTATTATTATTATTATTATTACACCCAACAACATGCTCTAAGGGCACGTTTGGTGCGGGAATTGAAAGTTGGGGGTACGCGTACAGGTGGATCACGGGCACACATAGGCCTACAGTTTTATAGGGTGTATTGATATTAAGGGAGTATTAGTTATTATTATTTTGAGGTAAAGTATTAATTATTTATGTAGGATCATGTAACTTGTTTCTTTACACCATGATAAAAATGAGTATTAAGACTTAGTATTCAGTTCCACCTACATGACTGGATTAGATTTCAGGCATAGAAGAGATATAAACAATAAGGGGGGATTGAATCCTCCTTGAAATTGTCCCTGCACCAAAAGCCAGTTATTACCTCCTACTGGTGTCATAACTGTACTCCTTATTTATCCATGCACCCAACAACATGCTCTCAGGGTACTCCTCCATGCTATTCGGAGTACTTCGTGAGTTCAAATACAGTTCCCACACAGCAGTATACCTCCAACTCGAGGACTGCTGAGTTTGGAGCATGAAATCACTACAATGAGTTTGCCGCCAGCCGTCCAACGGGCCACCTGCTCCTAGAGATGATGTTAGCATTATCACAGGATTCTGCAAACTCCCTCAATTCCCCATTCTTTAACATTCTCATGACCAATCAAATGGCAAATAGAGACATCAAACTCTCTTCATTCCCAAGCAAGGAAGACAGCGGAAGTGTTAAGGACATTGGAAAGAAGAGAAGCATGACCGGTCTAACGGCAAAGCAGAATAGTAAATACAAAATCAATACAATAACACATTGCGACATCAAATTTTCTTCATTTCCAAGCACGAAAGACAGCCAAAGATTAAAAAGAAAAATGTAAAGGAAGTGAAGCATGGACCTGCAGAATGTCTCTTGTGAGTTGTGACTAACTACTATAAAGCTCAAATAAAAAAGAAACTGGAACTTGAAAAATGAAAAATGAAAAATGAAGGTATGATGACAGCTATTTTGAGAAGAAAACATCACATAAAACTCGCATACTAATTTTTCCTTGACCATCATCTACCACTCAAGAAGTTAATTGAGCTCCAGGAATTCATTACCATCTCAGACAAGGTTTCAATGACTCTTCAAAATCACATTTCACTAAACTAATAACCATTCTGGACCTGTAGCTCTTCTAGGTCTTACAGTTTCTGTCTCTACTTACCACTTTACAACCTTACATCACTTACTATCCCTCCCTCTTCTAGGTCTTACAGTTTTGGAAGTTATCAATAGAGAAGTTACAGAGCATAAAGCTGATTACCAGATCTATGTAAAAATCCTCGACACTCCTTAAGCAGGAGACCTTACCGTAGGCTCCGAGGCCAAGCATATCTCCAACGGTTGAACATACAAATACTCATATTTTGACTGTTTTAGACCTTGCCTAACATGACTTTTTAGTGCTAACTCCAATAGTGTAATGCATTTTATGATTTCATAGTTATAAAGTAATTTTGTGAAATAATTAAAATGCAAAAGGAGAGAGATAAACACACAAAATTTGCCTCCCTAGTTTCTAGCTAGCTATTAACGGAGAGGAGGATGCATGTTTTGCAAAATTTCTCAATTTTTTTTATAGGTAAAATCGAATTTTGCATAAGCTACTGGAGATGCTTATACTCCGCTTTTGAGTTCAGACCCTTAACTTATGTGCAAGTCAAAACAACTCGATATGTATATGTTGTTAGTTATTACAATAACTCTAGCATCAACACACAGAACAGCAAGCAGAGTTTTCACTCAAACCTCAAATTAATCAATTTGGTATTTCTAGTGACGTCACTTTGTAGTCAGGCTATAAGGATACCTACCTAGAAGGAAACTCGAACTAGGAGAGCAAAAATAAATGTATCACTGGATCAACAACTCCTAAATGTCCTTGTAGAACGTTTCTGCAATCTCCAGCTGACATAATTCTCGATGAGCGAAAGAAGAAAGAATCCCAGTGTGGAGGACTCTCGAGTGCATCATGGACATCCTTAGTCCACCAAGAAATAACATCTTTGACGGATTTTTCAATAAATCGGATGCTAAAAGATCATTCTGAACAGAATATTTAGGAGGATTCTTCCATTGACAAAATAAAACTGAAGTAAAATCAAATAAAATTCCAAAAGAAACAGTCAAATGTGATTGTTCCGTCGTATACATAGTTTCAAAACAGATTTCATGACGAAAACTAATGTGTTCAGAGCAAATATTCCCCTTTCCAAACGAATGCTACACTTGTCACTTTATAACTTGTGGAAAAGGCAGCATCAATGGAGCTTAAAGAGCTCGAGTCATATATAATGTCATATTTGAACAATATCGCAAAAGGAACATGAAGCTTAGAGTGAATACTAGCAATCATATACATGGGAAGGTGATACTCACTTATTCGTCAAGGCAACCACAAGATTCAGGTACTAAAGTTACTGGAGCTTATGACTGGAATCAAAAGCATTTGGGCCATTAAGAAAGCTAAGATCAATTCCAAGGCCAAATGGGATTCTCAATTGTTTGAACAATTGAGAAGATAGCAGCATCAAAAACTTTGTTCCAACAACTTTGCTTATCATGATACAAATAACTCCATTATCGAGTTGACAAATTGATGTAGGCCAGATAATTAGAGTTTATGGTTTGGGAACAGATCAGGAGGCTGGAGGACTAAGGTGGACTGCTTTGGCTGGTGAACAGTTGCCCTCAATAGAAACTTGTAAGTAATGCACAAAGAAAGAGTGCTTCACTTTCTCAAGGGTTAGGCTAATAACATAAACACACTCCCATGTAATTTCCATTTTTCTTGATAAAAAAGATTATAGTCGTACAGACATTATTACGCTTAAAGCCTAGTTGCTGAAACAGCTAAAATACCATTAACTGTAAAAGGGCGAGGTACTGAAGAAAGAGGATGGACAAAATATTGCCCTCACCAGTAGAAACACCTGATCTTAGGTGAAGAATCTGATATACTATGCAAAGTCGGAAAAATATATTCCAGCGTCATCTGCTTGAGAATGAACTCACTTGGATTGGATGCAGATGAAATTAAACAAGATCCGCCGTCCAGTAGCGACATCTTCAAGTTCAAAGATCACTTGTTCAAGCTCCATTGGGCATCTACATTGGTGACAATAATGAGATACCAGATGCTGACGTAACAGAAGATTCTGGCATCATTACTGAAAGCCTTCCTAAAGGACATGTTGGCATACACATTATAAGTAGGATCTGAAACAGCTACAAAACTAAGGAATGGAGCTATAAAAACTCAATGTGTAGGGAACGAACTTAGTTACAGAATTATACATGCTCGTTGACCTCTCAAGTTAGTCAAATGCTTCAATACTTGCCAATTTCAGGACATGGCCTTCTCAACCCTTGATTTACAGGGGACTTACTGTCACGGAGGAAGTCGAAAGATTATACAACGCTTTGGCAGGCTCTCAGTGACTAACAACTAACAACCAGTGTCGTCCACATTTTCAAAAGCTAGAGCGGATAGTATGAAACCTTACTCAGATCTATGGACAATAATGTAAATTAGAGAAATATTGTTTAGGTTTAGGCCCTTATGTCAGCTTATATAACCAGCCTTGTACTAGCACTTTGATTAATACGATTATTACTTTTCACTATCCTAACAAGATCACCACCAATTACTAATTGATATTAACGGCATTCCCATTTTTAATCCGAGTCTCAAGCTCACTAAAAAATCCAAGCCTCCAGCCCTTCCGCACGGAGGCATCATGGTTCATTGTAGACAGATTTTTGGAACAAAAGTTTCTTGGCCTTCTACTGCTTCCACTATGGTTCCTACCGTTGAAAATTTCACTCGTAAGGCCAGAAAATAGAGCGCAGCTGTTTGGGGAATATGTTCAGAGGAAGAGACAACTCAGAGCAAGGATTGATGACATTCAGCGATGTTTAGCAAATGCTGAAGAGAAGTCTCTCATCAACATCAACTTAATGAAGTTTTGCCTTAGGAGGAAGAACTGTTGTTGTTCCAAAAGACAGGGTCAGTGAAGGCCTTTTTAGGGATAACGGCTCCAGATGCTTTCATTTATCCACTCATGTTACAAGGAGAACAACGAAGCTGGAAGTGACCAACCACTTTTAAACTCATCTATGCTGCTGATCCTCCCCTTCATAACACAATAGCTTCTACAGGTATGGCGGTCGTATAACAAACACGTCTCACTGCACAGATTACCCACCAAGAGATTCAGGGCATTTCTTTTCTATGGAGATTCCAAAATCCCTGGACCTAATGTTTTCCCCTGCCTTCTATCAAAAGCAACAACCAATATTACGAAGTTATATTGTTCATATAGTGCAAACTGTAGTCCGTCAAGGCTGCATTCACGTGTCAACAAGACTCTCATTCACTTATCCAAAACGTTACCAATCAAACCTCTTGCAACCAGTCAAGGCCAATAACTTTGCATCACGTTACCTTTAAGCTTATGGCCGAGCTTCTTAGACACCAGCCAAGGCCTAGTCTCCAACAAATACACACCCTAATCCGTGTAACTTTTTCCTGAATGATACGCTACTTGTAATTTGCTGGGGAGAACTACTTATTATTTCTTGATCTTCACGGTTGGGATACACCCGCAACTTATACAGATTTTAGGACAATAGGAATAAAAAATTCCCTGATTTTAGGTAATGAAATGATTCCTCATTGGATCAGAGAATAAAGGTAACAAAATGTTCAACCTTCCTAATTCAAGTACAGCTGCAAATAGAGGTAAACATCAATCATAGTCGGCTTGGATCTCAAAGCTTCCCAACTTGCTCTATGCATGGCCTTGGCAAGGATTTAGCTTGTTTGGAGTGTAGATGAAGTATAAACCATTGATATAATTCCTTCCATTTTCTCCTATATGAAAAACTGTTCGACTTCCACATGTTTTGTTCAATCATGATGTGTCGGATTTTGCAAATGCTTATAGCAGCTTAATTGTCAATAAACACCTTCATAGGTTCCCTTAATTTTAATAGCAGCTCTTGTAACAATCTTTTTAACCGTAACCCTTAACATCTTCCTTGTGCCTTGGCTCTAAACACAACTTCTGCACTACTTCATGCTACAACAGATATGTTTCTTGTTTCGCCACGTAACCGATTTCCTTATACAAAAGTGCAATACTTAGTAATGAAATATGTCAGGATTGACTCTGTTCTTGCATATAATTTAAATATCAGCCTGTAAGAATATATATTATTATCATTCAACAATATTCTAATCTCTACCTTCCCATCAACAAAACAAATATCCAAAACAACCAATAAGAAAGGGCTAATTTGCAGTGAATAATTTACTTCAAATTGCTTTCTTGCATTAGTTAACATGGATAGACAAATATTCTTCTCTAAGCAAAAGGACCAGGCAAGCATATAAACAGAGAAAACGTTAAATTACAAAACGAACAGAAACAACTAATAAGAAACAACAAGAAATGACAAATAAAATGTAAGTAGTCATTTGAGGGCATCAGGACACCAAACATGAAAGATAAAAACAAAACTGCACAGAAACGAGGGTTTTACATATCGCATGATGGCAAGAATAACCAAGCTAGCACATGATTAACCTGAGTGCCAAATCAGAGAAAGATTCAAGCATGAATAATATCAAAACCAAGAAATCACCTCAGACATCTTCACCACAGAGTCACCCCAGGATCGTTTGGTCAAGTATGTGATCACTCTATCAGGTATGACCGATGGAGTTGCTTCTTCCTGTGCTAATACTGTCAGGTTCTTCAAGCCAGGAAATGGAGAATAACAACTCTCAAGAGAAAGCGGACCTCTAGCGAGTACCTTAAACACACAAAGAAGACAGACCATCAATATTCAATAAATTTCAGCTTGCAGTTGATGAGGCTAAAGAATAACAAGAGCCGAAAGTCGAGGACGAAATGACAATGCTAAACATAATCAAAGATTTGATTTGTGCTAGATAGAAAGAAGTGCATTGTACAAGATATTATGTCAAAAAATAAATTATTGTACATAAAAGGAAAAAAATACTCTTTTCTGATTAGTAGCTTTTCTTTTTTATTTCTATGTACTTTTTCCTTCAGAAAGTTTTATCAACTGGAACCACACACACAGCAAATCTTCCACGCACGACATTCGATAACTAGAAAACAGAATGAGCAGAAAAATGCGCTAAGCTCTCGGCTTCAGCAAATCTGAATTGCTATTTATTTATGTCATCCCAGGAAGACATTATTCAGGGTTTTTTGCTGAAACTTCTTGCCCTGGCAATCTTCAAAAGAAATTCTCTAAGAACTTTGAGCGCGCTCAGACGATATGTTGATAACAGATCAAAACACTTGAGCACGAGAAGGTCTTCCCCGTTTCAATACGCTTGCGAATGAGTTCCCTGGAGACAGATGACTATCTTCTACCATTGCCCTATTTTCCAAGATGTGGAATCGGGGATCAATCGATTCAAAATATCGTGGATCTTGATGTAGAAGGTCAAAAAATCTAGATATTCAGAAGGTTAAACTCAACTCGGTCACATCCTATTTTGTTTTTTGGAGAAATGAACATCATTTCAAGATTTAATGCAGGAGATGAACTGGCCATAGGATATTTTTGCCGGAGATAAACTGGTCACAAGATAGTAAGGATTTGTGCTATTGTATGACAGAGCAAAAGAAAGTACAACGAGTGGAACTTATTTGATATTCATAGGCGTATATAGGAGAAGGATTGAGGAGCTCATGTATAGGAGATTAGCGCACAGATAGTGATAACAACCATTGATTTGCATGTTAGCGGATTCTTTCCTCATGTTTAAAGTTTAAACCTTCCCCAAGTATAGCATACCTTATTCAATTTCTATGGTTCCACCTTAATTCGTTTTTTATTCCATTTGCTTCTTAGTATTACTTTCACATGAGAACAATGTCAATCTCCCGCCGCAGAACTTTAAACTGACTAAAGTTCGAGTACTATGATTAAGAATATCTATTGCGGTAAGTCAGAACAAAACACACACACACACCACACAAGCTTCGAGGTAAACAGGAAGGCTGTAAAAAGAAGTACAGATTGGTGGCCAAGAAAAAACTGTGTCGGGATTAACAATTAACTAAAGATTATGATTATTAAGCTATCCATCAAGACCTTAGATTGAAATTAGGTACTGAAACAAATATATGAAGAAGAAAAAAAAAAGGAACACAGTACCTTGATGGTATCTGTTGACAGAGAGACAGAGCTTGCAATTTCAAAATGTTCAAGCATGTTGATCAGACCGGGTTGCATCTTCTTCCTGTGGTGTGGCTCCTTAACACGCATATCAATAAATATCTCCTCCAGACAAGGATAATTAACTTTAGTGAGTACAGGATACACACATCCCTCAAACTTGACCGAAGCGAGTTTCGGGCAGTCGATTTCAACTTCCACCATGCTTTGGAACCCACAAATCACATCTCTCATTAGTATCTCCAACCTTGTGAGTTTAGGAACAGAAACATTCAATTGCCAAAACATGCACCCATCTAAAACCAGCCATTCTAGGTTTGGGCAACCGGAGAAAAACCCCGCGGTGATGTACTTCTCCCGCAAATCCCACGCCGGACTTTGCTCTTGCCGCGAATGCAGGAAAACAAAGTCATTCATGGAACGGGACCGGGCGACATTATGCTGCCACCCGGGCTTTTTTTCTTCCCAGAATGCAAAAAACTTGAGATGCAATTTTTTCAAGCAAGGAAGAGACAATGACTGGGGAGGAACAAAGCCGTTGACCTGACCTAGTTCAAGTGTAGTCACAGATTGACAATTAAACAAAGCCTGAGGCAACTTATAGGAGTTAACAGCTGCTGCATTCACATATATGTTTTCGACATGGTGTTCAACGGCGTAGCGAATGATTATGTCGATTAAGTTTCGGTTCAGTGGATAGGGCGAGTGTAAGCGGAAGGTACTGATACTATCAGATTCGTCGCGGAGGGAGATGAATCTGTACATGAAGTTAGGGAAGTCACGTAATTGGAGAGAGGTTTGGTTGTCGTCTTCGAAGTTGATGTTCGGGAGGGATCTCCAGACGTACCTCCACCGTGAAGATAAGACGGAGGTCCGAACGGCCTCGACGGCGTTTACAGGGGAGAGGATCTGGTGTAGGATTGAGTCCGGCAACGAACTGATCCTGTCTTCGTCTCCGATTACTTTGCCTCTCTTGCTCGGGATGTTCCGGCGACGGTTCATCGTCCTCTCCGGCGTCAGTTTGCCGCCAATTTAAATTCCGAGCAGATTTGTGAAGCTGATTAGTCCTTTTTAGGGCGCTATGCTTCACCCTTTTTTCTACGCCCTTCAAGTTCGCAAGTGTCAAGATATAATTGGTAGGAGTATTTATTTTAAGATTTTTTATAATTACATCACCAATAAAAAACATTCACATTTGAGGTGAAATTAAGAGGTGAAGAAAAAGAGTGACGTTTAGCATTTCTATTTTTTTTTTTTTTTTTGCAATTCACTTGACGCCCCAGAGAAGGTGAGGACATTCAGCAGCCTTCTATCATATTCTGTCCAAGAAGCCACTTTTTAATGTTTCTTTGATAGTTTTGCTCTTATTTGTGTTTTCGGTATGTTCTTGGCATTCTTGGTGTTCTAGACCATAGCAACACTACCACTGAATCCCCACCAGCAACACTACTACCACCACCACCACCGACTCTCCATCAGCAACATGAGCATATCCAAACATACACCACCACCAACAACAACCAATCCAAGAAACATGCACAATAACGTCTTCCCATTCAAGAGTACGAAACTAATATATCATTTCCTAGACTGCATATTTAAGGTTTCATGAATGAAGATTTTATTTTTCAACTTCAGTATTTTCAACCAGAAGCTTGGGAAAATCAACCTTTCAGAAAATACACAGAACTTGAAGAGACTTTTTGAGGCCACTTAATGATTATCCAGTTAATTTATTAATAACTGAAATCCCAACAAAGCTGCACCTTAATTCCAATATTAGATTTTCCTTACCATCATTTTTATTACAAGAAAATTTTATTAAGTGAAACCACCAACTAGCATCTGCTACATCTGGAAGCGAATCTAAACGGAAATCATAATCCACATTCATGAAACCCGCAATAAAAATTACACATTCTTAAAAAAATCCATAGAGGGAAAAGACAAAAGGATGGCACAAGGGTAAATCAAATTGAATGTTCAAGTAGGTACAAACAACACGAAAAGATGAGGGATGAAGTTGAACTGTTGGTCCACCCTCGTGGTACTACTAGCTTTCATATATTGGGGTTGACACGTCAGGTTGCACCATATGAGTGGTATGTCAAGTGGGATGTTGGAACTGGCACTTCATATGCCACAACTATGGCATGTTCAATTGTGCAACACGTCGGGTTGCACCATCCGGACTGGAGTCCAAGCGCGGTGAAATCGGCAATTATGACATCAGCTGCTGACATTAATTAGACAACTGCAAGTGAGAATCGTGCCATGGGAAATGGAATGTCCAACGCCAAACGAGTTGTAGACACTCTTTTGGTCTATGACATGAAAATACAAGATTATTGTGCGCTCATTCAGGTTCGCAAAATTGTGGGTCTCGTATGCTCTGATAAGTGAATTTGACAAGGGAGATGAGATAACGGATCCTATGAAATTAAATTATCCTCCGCTTAAGTACTTATTTGAAAAACATGGTGGTCCTTGAAAATGCACTTTTATAAGGATTCCGAAGTATGTTGGCACTGGTACAGCAAGGTTTGAATCATGCATACGCAGCGATGATTTCAAAAATGGCTTGCTCAACGTGGAAGTGGATCATCCGATTCTAAACTATGCCGCTAATGGGGACATCCATGAGTTTACTCTAACAGTCTTTAGTGAATCAATGGAGTGACAGATTGGAAGGGTTGTTATAAGCACAACTAGTATGGACGCAGTTGCAAAAGCTCTTCCCCCGAAGTGAAAAGCCCTATTAGAATTATCCAAAACAACGGGTATTATCGTCACCTTGCCTGACAAATGTTTATTTGTGCTTTTTAGAGTCGAAGAAGTCAAAGAGACCATGTAATATCTTGACAATTTATGACTTTGGTACTTTCAGTTGTTTAATTGTTTCAAGTGATTTGTGTTTGGGAGTTGAAAAAAAAGAAGAGAGAAATCAGTTTTGACCTGATTGGAAGCTGGTGGAGCGATGGCGCTATATCGTCGTCCCCAATGTCATATCTAGAAATTGGTGGCGGCGACAGCACTGTAGTCATCCTCATTCCCCAACGCCATATCAGGAAGTTGGATGTGGCGGCGGTACCTCTATCACCTTAAACTTGTGTCGATGGCAGCGAGGTTGGGGAGCAACGACAGGACCGTCGTCGCCTTTACGGTGAACCCACGAGTATAACTCACCCTTGAAAACCGGTTGACAAGGATATGGTGTTCATGAGTATATATACCAAATGATAATCCCGTACTTAGCCGATGTGGGAGAAGCCCACACCTCCAGAATTATGACAATCCATCACGCTCCGCTGTATGCGTCCTCGACGACACTCACTCTATGTAGCTTTCACTCTGGCGGTCTCTTGCCCCGGGCAACCCTCTCCTAAGTAGCCCTTTCTGAGAATACCAATAGTGAAGCCACAATCGTCCGATCCCATACTCGCACCAATGCATCCAGTCCGATACCCTGTGTGATAGATGACTCTGTTACCATATGTGGTGAACCCACAAGTAGAACTCACCCTAAAAATAGGTTGACAAGGGGAGGGTGCTCATGTGTCTACATACCACATGTTAATCCCATACTTAACCAATATGGTACAAACTCACATCCATAGCATGTATTTCATAGTGCCATCTACATAAAAACAAATCAAAATGATCTATAAATTTTCCGACCACCGCTAACATAGTCCGACAAACACTTGCTCCACTTTCAGCGACACCACTGCCACTAATCTGCCACTGCAGCTGTGCCTCCGATTCCACTTCTAACGTTGTGGACTCCTCCACTTCGACCATCGCCCACTACTACTACATTAATCACGTCGCCGCCACCATCATGGCCATGTCGTCCAATCATCGCATACCATTGCAAAAACACAATTAGTAAGCAAACATTCGCTGTTGTAACAACCAAGCTGAATTGTTCCCTACCACTACCTTGTGAAGAACATCCACTACTTATAATTCATTCACAATTGGCGCACTGAGCACCATCGCAACTTTTCAATTCCCGCAACGCCGCCTCTAATTCACTACAACCCACTTCTGTATTTTGCCGAACAACTTTCTGCTTACTGTGTCGTCACAATTTTGATGGTGGATGACTGTTGATGGGTAATTAGGGTAACTAGAATCACACGGGCCAAATTATAATTTGAGATATAAGCTCAGGTGATAATTTAAACTTAAGCCCAAATAATTTTATTTTACTCCCAATGGTTTGAGATCCCATAATTAAAATCTGAAGATACTTAAAAATTCTTTACCCAATCACAACTGAGTTTATGAAATGTTTCGAACTCACACAAAGAAATACTACCTCTGTTTTTTATCTTTCAGCTTACTTCACTTTTTGACACTATTCATTAGGTCACTTTGACCCGATAATTTAGTTAGCAAAACGATACACGAATTTGGTAATCTTTGCAGGATCTTGTAGAGTAAACTTTACTCTACTATACTATGAAAAAGTTGTCAAAAAATTACATCGTTCTGCTTACCAAATCACTGAGTTAAAGTGACCCAGTTACGGGTAAAAAAGTCAAGACCCATTGAAAGAGAAGAAAGGGAGGTAGCAAGTCTTAAAAAAATGGAAAAGAAAAAGAAATGTCGGGTTAAGGGTTTTCAATTTTGGCGGCAAACCCCTATTTGCAGATCCTCCGGTGAGATCTGAGAGGCGACATGGATCGCCGGAAGACTCAGAGCAAGAGAAGGAGATCGACAGAAGAAGTCGTCGTCGACGGAGAAGAAGAGGACGGACTCAGTTCGTTGCCGGACTCGATCCTGCACCAGATCCTCTCCCCTCTCAACGCCGTCGACGCCGTTCGGACCTCCGTCTTGTCTTCGCGGTGGAGGTACGTCTGGAGATCCCTCCCGAACATCAACTTCGAAGACGACAACCAAACCTTTCTCAAAATCCGTCATTTTACTGATTTCATGTACAGATTCATCTCCCTCCGCGACGAATCTGCTAGTATCAGTAGCTTCCGCTTACACTCGCCCTATCCACTGAATCGAAATTTAATCGACCTAATCATTCTCTATGCTGTTGAACACAATGTGGAACACATTTATGTGAATGCTGCATCTGGTAACCCTTATAATTTGCCTGAGGCTTTGTTTAATTGTGAATCTGTGACTACACTTGAACTAGGTCAGGTCAACGGCTTTGTTCCTCCCCAGTCACTGGGTCTTCCTTGCTTGAAAAAGCTGCATCTTAAGCTTTTTGCATTCTGGGTAAAACCCGAAGAACAACACAGCTGGCCGTTTTATGTCGGCCGGTTCCGTTCGATGAATGACTATGTTTTTTTGCATTCGCGGGAAGAGCGAGATCGGGCGTGGGATATGCGGGAGAAGTACATTACCACGGAGTTTTTCTCCGGTTGCCCGAACCTAGAATGGCTGATTTTAGACGGGTGCATGTTTTGGCAATTGAAGGTTTCTATTCCGAAACTCAAAAGTTTGGAGATACTAATGAGAGATGTGGTTTACGGGTTCCAAAGCACGGTGGAAGTTGAAATCGATTGCCCGAAACTCACTTCGGTCAAGTTTGAGGGATGTGTGTATCCTGTACTCACCAAGGTTTATTATCCTTGTCTGGAGGAGATATTTATTGACCTGCGTGCTAAAGAGATACGCGATAGGAAGAAGACGCAACCCGTTCTCATCAAGATGTTTGAACATTTTGGAAAGGCGAGCTCTGTTACTCTGTCCACAGATACCGTCAAGGTACTAAGCTCCATTTCTTTTTTCTTCCTTTCTTATCTTCAAATATTTGTTCCAATACATACCTATCTTAAATGTTAAGTTAATTGTTTATCGAGGTGATGTTTTTTCATTGGCCACCAATCTGTACTTCTTTTTACAGCTTTCCTGTTTACATGCTTCAGTACACCTCGTAGCTTGTGGTTTGTGTTTTTTTTTCCTGACTAACCGCAACCGATGATCTTAACAATAGTGCTCACTTTAGTCAGTTTAAAATAATTACATCTCTGCGGCAGGATTTACATAGATCTCGTGTGAAAGTATTGAGTTACCTAGAAGCAAAATGAATAGAAATCGAATAAGGTGGAACCAGAGAAATTGAATAAGGTATGCTGTAATTGGGGAAGGTTTAAACATGCGGAAAGAATCCACTAACCTGCAAAATCAACGGTTGTTATCACTATCTGTGCGCTCTCAAAGAGTATCCCAGTTTTAGAATCTCTCTGATCTGGACTAGATATTGCCCAACTATAAGACGCAAATGCTCATAACAGATTCCCTCCTCTGTCAGTGTTTGGTACCCTGTGCATTTTTCCATTTGCGAGTGTGAAATCTTAAGTCCTATTTAATTCCTATACATGAGCCCATCAATCCTTCTCCTATATACGCCCATGAATATCATTTCTTCTTATCTCTCTAACATGGTTCTGCAGGAACCGCTTCATGCAAATAAGTTCCTCTCGTTAGACTTTCTTTAGGTCTGTCAGACTGTCATATGATATCACAAATCCTTACTATCTTGTGACCAGTTTATCTCCTGCAGAAATACCATATGGCCAGTTCATCTCATGCAGTAAATCCTGAAATGATGTTCATTTCTTCAAAAACCCAAAAAAGGATGTGAACTCATTCGCAAGCATATTCAAACAGGAAAGACCTTTCTCGTGCTCAAGCATTTTGATCTGTTATCAACAGATTGTCTGAGCGCACTCAAGTTCTTCTATCGCTTGATTTGAAGATTACCAGGGCAAGAAGTTTCAGCAAAAAACCTGAATAATGTCTCCTAGGATGACACAAATAAACATGGATTTCGGATTTGCTGAAGCAGATAGATTAGTGTTTTTTTTTTTTCTGCTCATTCGGTTTTATAGTCACTGAATATCCTGCGTGGACCATTTACATTGTCTGCGGTTCCAGTTGATAACAAATTTCTGAAGGAAAAAGTATATTATTGAAATAAAAAGGAAAAGCTACCTATCATAAAAGATTATTTTATTTCCTTTTTATGCACAGTAACTTATTTTGTGAGATAATAGTTTCTGCTGTTAATGCACTCCTTTCTATCTAGCACAAATGACAAAACACATCTTTGATAATGTTTAGCATGGTCATTTCGTCCTCAATTTTCTGCTCTTGTTATTCTTTAGCCTCATCAACTGCAAACTGAGATTTATTGAATATTGATGGTCCGTCTCCTTTGTGTGTTTAAGGCACTCGCTAGAGGGCCGCTTTCTCTTGAGAGTTGTTATTCTCCATTTCCTGGCTTGAAGAACCTGACAGTATTAGCACCGGAAGAAACAACCCCACCCGTCATACCTAATGGAGTGATCACATACTTGACAAAACGATCGTGGGGTGACTCTGTGGTGAAGATGTCTGAGGTGATTTCGTGGTCATAATATTATTTTTGCTTGAATCTTTCTCTGATTTACCACTCAAGTTAATCATGTGCTAGGTTGGTTATTCTTGCCATCATGTGATTACGTAATACGCTCGTTTCTTGCGCACATTTGTTTTTGTCTTTCCTGTTTGATGTCCTGATGCCCCCAAATAACGACTTACTTGTTAGTTGTTTCTGTTTATTTGGTAATCTGACATATTCTCTTTTTAAATGCTTGCCTAGTCCTTTTGCTTTAGATAATAATATTTGTCTATACATGTTAACTAATGCAAGAAAGCAATTTGGAATAAATTATCTCAGCAAATTAGCATTTACTTATGGTTGTTTGGGATATTTGTTTTGTCGATGGGAAGGTAGTAGAGGCTCGAAGAATGTTGGATGATTATAATATTATATGCTTACAGGATGATAAATAAGTTATATGCATGGACAGAGGCGTTCCTCACACTTCAGAACATTATGGAGATGAAAGCACATTTCACTGACCTTTCACCTTATTGAACTTATCAGCTTATACTTATGGTTGTACACTTCTAAATTTGATGGGGCCTTCATTATAAATCTTAGTATCTGTGGTTCCATGGCCTAATTTTTCCAGATTGTGAGATTATATTTCTTAAGATCATTCAACACCCAAATTAAATACAACTTTTGGTCGTTTGAAATTGTTACCAGCTTGGGTGTAAGAAAATTCTCAGAGCAGTTTGCAAGTGCTGGGAATAACCCTTTTCCTACTACCCACAAAACTCACGAACTTCTTCTCCTACAGGTTCGAATTGATAATTTGTTAAGGAAGCGAGTCTTCTCTTGATGAGATTTGTCCCACATTGAGATGTTTAGAACGTTTTGCATAGTTAATTAGGTCATGGGCTACTCCCCTGATTACCAATTGATCTTTTACTTAGATATGCTATTTGTTGTGTTCACCGCCACCCATTTATGTTATCCGCGTGTTTGTCTGGTATAATACCACACATGAGGGTGTGTTGAGATTTGTCTGGTATAAAACCACACATGAGGGTGTGTTAAGATTTGTCCTACAATGGATGTTTGGGACCGTGTGTGTAGTTAATTAGGTTGAGGTCTACTCTCTCACTGGCAATTAGTTTTGGAATGTATCCCCATGGATTCTAACATATCTTAAAAGTTAATTCCTTGGTTAAAGATGAAATCAGGACATTCGGCACGCATTGATGCTACCACTCTTCCTTATGATGATTAGGTTTTTGTCATGTTTGTCTGTATCTCAACCTCCACCCCTGTTCAAAGATAGTTAGAAAGTGTTGATATTTTGATTTGAGTTTATTTCCCATTTTTGCTTGCATGAAAGTAAATAATTAAAAGTATGGGATTGCAAGGGAATTGGAAAATAAAGTCTCTGAAATCGTTCTAGAAGATTAACTCCTTTAATAAAGAAGGAATTAGCACAAAGCATGTTTCTAGTTTTTGTTCAACTGCAAGAAAGCCTCCTCTTAAAGAAAATTTCACTTTGACATCCTATTTATCCTCATTAAGAATGAGACCACAGAATCTTCTAAGTGTTGGTGATAAAATCATTGATCATGGTTGTAGGCCACACTCTTCAAACTTACACTAGTCTTTCGAGGCATTTTCTAAACTCACAGTGTCGTTTTCTTTTTTTTGAGTAGATTAACCTGTTTGTGATGCAGAGCAAGTCAAGTAAAAAGTTCAAAATCTGGAATTTCGCATCGTACTCTTTTGGTTTCATGCTACAACCCTACGATGCTGGAGTTGATGGCAATCTGGCAGGATACGTGCCTACCGATTCAGCAATTTATTAGGGTTATGATATTTAATCTAGATTCTTAGTTACTATGTTAAGTTTTATTAGTGCAGGGTATTTTAGTTATTTAGCGATAAATGTGTGTTAGTTACTATTTTAATAATTAGGATAATTTAGTTATTTTAGCAATTAAGGTTAGTCTCTACATTAGGATTCTAATCGTTAAGGGGATTTAATATTATTAGTGAATGTGTTTGTATGATTAGCTCAACCCTTACCCAGTGAGCCACCTTCATCTTCTTTTTCATTCTCCTCCTGTTCTCTTCCTTTGTGAGTTGTTCCCAGAGATACTGTTCACAACTACTGTTCATCAGCCAAAATATTTCAGCTTAGTCCTCCTGCTCCTTAATCCCCTTCCCTAATTCTCGCTCCGCAAATATATTGCCCACAAGTATGCTATTAGTGCCCAAGTTCCTAAATCCGGTTTAACCATTAAATTTTCTTTTTGCAGTGGTTAGGAGCTTGCATCAAAACCTGATTCCCATTTAAGAAATGTCAAGGTTACTAACACAGTAGTAGGGAGGTTAAGTCGTCACAAAGGAGACGAAAGGCTAATGAGATAGGATACTTGCTGCTATCCTTGCCCTTTCGAGAAAGACTGACTACGAGGAAGCCTTTTGAGTTTCAAATTAGTTGCCACAACCTTTGCCAACATGTTGTCTGTTCTCATCAATTGGATGCTCGGAGTATAGGACTATAGGTAGGAAAGAAGTGGACAGTGTCATAGATAAATGTGCAATTGAGCAGATCGGTGAAGATTTTATGGACTTGACTTAAAATGCTGCACATGTAACTGAAAAGAAAGACAGCTAACTCGATTTACAGTTCCACCCATGGGAAATAAGTCCATAACTCCTATGAGCCTTCTGAAATTGAAGTTGTCGTCCCTGTGAATTCAATATCATGAACAAGATGAATCTTCCTTCAGTTTAATCTTGATGCATCGATGATATATATCTTTGATGTTGCACTTTGGTTATTCTACGATCTCCTTTCTTCGGTACTTTAAAACCCAAGCACGGGTTATCTTGAACGCATGAGGGACTAATAAAGAGATAAGAAATCGTTAATGAAGTAGAAAATACAGAATTTTCACACCCTGGAGACCCAAGGTTTTGTGCCACAGCCATAGGAGTTGATTGCGAAATTCACTGCAGTTTATTTAGTGATTTTTTAGGATTTTGGTAGTTAGTTTAGGTTCTTGTTTATATTTCAAATGTTTTAATCAAAGGCATTTAGGTCAAACTTCTTGATTTAGTCACCTCAAGAAGTTTGAACTTGATCAGCAGCCATTGGCAAATCCAGAAGCATAGAGCCACCATTGCTCACATTCGTCTTTTGCCAGATAAATTTTACTACTTGAATCTTCTAAATACATGCTTCCAGTCCCTGGAGTGGTGAGCTTTAGAAGGAAATGTGATGTTAGACTGTTTTGGGGGTCTCCATGCTTTTGGAGGCCTTACAGTTTCATTAAGAAATCTTGTACAAGTCTTTTGACATGTCTTACAATTGATTTAGAGGAGGTGGTAGTTTGCATCTCATAAGTTGAACCGGGAGATGATTTGTGGAGCGAAGGCTTGGGCTGAATCACGAACACTGGGGATCAGGGCAGTGGTCTGTGGTTGCCTTGACAAATAAGCTAGTATCACCTTCACATGGGTTTGATTGCTAGTATTCCCTCTAAGCTTCATGTTTCTTTTGCGAGATTGTTCAAATATAACATTATATTTGACCCGAGCTCTTTAAGCTCTCAGTTGATGCTGCCTTTTCCACAAGTTGTCAAGTGACAAGTGTAGCATTTGTTTGGAGAGGGGAATATTTTCCTCTGAACACATTAATTTTCCTCAGGAAATCTGTTTTGAAACTTTGTAGTCTACGGAAGAATCACATTTGACTGTTGCTTTTGGAATATTTTTATTTTATTACTTACATTTTTATTTTGTCAATGGAAGAATCCTCCTAAATATTCTGTTCAGAGTGGTCTTTTAGCATCTGATTTATTGGAAGGTCGGCAAAGATGTTATTTCTTGGTGGACTATGGATGTCCATGATGCACTGGAGAGTCCTCCACGCTGGGATTCTTTCTTTTTTCACTCATCGAGAATTATGTCAGCTGGAGATTGCAGAAACGTTCTACAAGGACATTTACGAATTGTTGATCCAGTGATACATTTATTTTTGGTTTATCTATTTTCTCCTAGTTCGAGTTTCCTTCTAGGTAGGTTCCATATATCCTTACTACAGATTGACGTCACTAGAAAGACCAAAGTGATTAATTTGAGGTTTGTGTGAAAAGTTTGCCTGCGGTTCTGTGTGTTGATATTCTTTTATTCCGGAGTTACAGTAATAACTAACACATGTCGATTTATTTTTACTTGCACAGACGTTAAGGGTCAGAACTCAAAAACGGAGTATAAGCATCTCCAATAGCTTTTGCAAAACTCGATTTTATCTATAAAAAAGTTGAGAAATTTTGAGCTGCAATGGATTAGGCATATCGCCATGTATTTTGCAAAACATGCATCCTCCTCTCCATTAATAGCTAGTTAGAAAGTAGGGAGGCCAATTTTATGTGTTTATCTCTCTCGTTTTGCATTTTAATTATTTCGCAAAATCATAAAAATGCATTACACACTATTGGAGTTAGCACTAAAAAGTCATGTTAGGCAAGGTCTAAAGCAGTCAAAATATGCATATTTGTATGTTTAACATTGGAGATATGCTTGTCCTCGGAGCCTATGGTAAGGTCTCCAGCTTAAGGAGTGTCGAGGGTTTTTACATAGATCTGGTAATTAGGGTTATGCTCTGTAATTTCTCTACTGATAACTTCCAAACTGGACGGGATAGTAAGTGATGTATGGTTGTAAAGTGATAAGTAGAGACAGAAACTGTATGACCTAGATGAGCTACAGTTCCAGAATGGTTATTAGTTTAGTGAAAATGTGATTTTGAAGAGTTACGGAAACCTTGTCTGAGATGGTAATGAATATCTGGAGCTCAATTAACTTCTTGAGTGGTAGATGATGGTCAAGGAAAGATTAGTATGAGAGTTTTATGTGATGTTTTCTTCTCACAATAGCTGTCACCATACCTTCATTTTCGAAGTTGCAGTTTTATTTTGACTTGAGCTTTATAGTAGTTAGTCACAACTCACAAGAGATATTCTGCAGGTCCATGCTTCTCGTCCTTGAAATTTTCTGTTTAATCTTTGGTTGTCTTTCGTGCACGGAAATGAAGAAAATTTGATGTCGCAATGTATTATTGTATTGATATTGTATTTACTCTTCTGCTTGCCGTTAGACTGGTCATGCTACTCTTTTTCCAATGTCCTTAACACTTTGGCTGTCTTCCTTGCTTGGGAATGAAGAGAGTTTGATGTCTCTGTTTGCGGGAACTGTATTTGACCTCATGAAGTACTCCAAAATCGGACTTCGGAGGACCCTGAGACTTGAGAGCGTGTTTTTGGGTGCAGGGATAGATAAGGAGTACATTGATAGTATTACAAGTAGGGGGTTATAACTGGCGTTTGGTGCAGCGACAATTTTACGGGGATTCGATACCCCCTTATTGTGAATACCCACAACCGGGGGGGGGGGGGGGGGGGGGGGGGGGGGTTTGAATACGAACTCTTAATACTCTTCCTTATTACGATGTAAACAAACACGTTACATAATCCTACTTAAACACTATTACTCCATTAATATCAATACACCATGGATAATTGTACCAAACAAGCCCCGACAGTCTAATTTAGAAGTTGCACAATATGAGTTCATATTCAGTCGCCTCCAAAGATTTTAGAAATTACTGGTGCTATTTTAAGCTATTTCTGTTCTTGTGGTTTGGCGAACAACACTTGGCTCATTTGTCCCAGAAGTTTTTTTTAGCTCCCAGAAGTTTTTTTTTAGCTCTTTCGATTAGCTTTGTCACTTTTACTTACCCAATGTGATGAAACTACTAATAATAGACTCACTGACGACAAGTGATGTATTTGACTGTTAGGTATCTCCTCTTTTTTGATATGTGCTGTGTAGAGCAACTGCCTAATGCTGTGATATTTATCTCTAACATGTCTTTACTGGTTTTTGGCAGAAGCTTGGAGGACGAATAAGGGTATTTTCTAGAGCGGTGGAACCAGTTGAATAGTCATGACAGTTCATTAATCAGCAAACCTTAATGGGCTTCGCAGATTCAGTCGAATATTCTTATTTTTCTCTTATTAAAAAAAAAAAGCTCGTTTATCAGATTCGGAGCGACTATTTATTAGTTCATTACTTGGTTTAAGCTGTACTATCTAAGTATCTGCTTCTTCTTGCGTAAGAGAAACAGAACGTGACGGCCTAATCTGATTATGAGAAGTAGAACAGTGTTGTTAGTTTTGGACTTCGGAAATTGTACTATCAAATATCTATGTATCAACTCCCTTTGACTGATTTAATCCTTAAATGAGTTACTTCTTCCCTTTCCTTAGTTACCTGCAGTTGATAACTTGCTACCAATGAACGTAAATCTCTTAGGGTGAGTTTGGGAATGCTTCTGCTGCCAGCACAGCTGCTTTCCGATAGCAGAAGCAGTTTTAGTGTGTTTGGTAAAAATAAAATTTCTGCTTTTCCGGACAGTTTTCGCTGTCCCACAGCAGTTTTCAGGAAGCAAGGGGGGAGATGCTTTTCCAAAAAGTACTTTTGATTAATTTATCTACAAGCGATTTTGACCTTACAATTTTTAAAAATATCAATAGTTATCTTTCCATAAATGACACGTGTCATATATTTTTGTCATTTTACCCTCTCACAGCAACTTCACAGCTGATTTTACCAAACACAAAATTATTTTCACAGCAGCTTCTACGTAATATTTACCAAACAACATTTTATCAAGAACTCACAGCAGCTTTCTACCACCGCCACAGTATTCCCAAACTAGCCCTTAGAACATTAAAATTTCTCAGCACTGTTTACACTTTTTTTCTTTTTCGTGACAATTACCACTTTCTACTTATGTATCACACACTATTTATCCCACCGATGAAGATTACCATTTATCCCGTGTACTCACATGTAGGGCCTCGTAAAAAATCAACATCGGGGGGTAGTTGTGGTGATTTGTTAAATTCCACACATTGTAGGTAGGTCTGGAAGTGAAATTAAAACTAAAGTAAGTTTTCGGTAGCAAATGTTAAACTGCAGGTAGGTCTTAAAGTGAAACTGAAACTATAGTGTGTTTTTTTGGTAACAAATGCTAAACATTATGTAGGTTTATGATAACTTATCCTAAATACTCCTTTGTCACATGATAACATTCTACTTTTCTGTTTTGAGATGTAATTTGAATCATTCCCAATGATGAGAATATCATCATGTACAAGCACCACCATTTTAAGGTCTTGTCAATTATAGAGATGCAAGTTCAAATTAGAAAAACCTTAATCCGAGCCGAATCGGACGACTCGGTTCGGTTCGGTTTGGAAGCAATAAGAGTTGAGTCCAGATAATATCCCAAACCATATAAAACGGTTCGGTTCCGGTTTGAGATACCTCAAAATTGTAAAAACCGAACCGAACTATTTATGTAGCATAACTAGGCCATACGATTTCCCCAGTTGATAACTTCTACACAGATATAGCTAATTAAGTAATTAATTAATTGTGTACTACTTTATCGTCTAAGTTTTCCCTTTACCATTTATGTAGCATAATAAGAGCAGTCAGTTTGTGAGTGTATAATATTTCTGGAAATAATTATTTGAACTTTGAACCCGTTATATGGTTATGGATCTTCAATGACATGAATTATTTGTATTTTGAACCCTTTGAATGGTTCTACAAATGATGTAATATTCGTTATTTTTTTTTAGATTGCTTGACATAAAAAAATTGCAAAAAATGGATTCCTGAATGAACTGTTTAGAAATTTAGGATGAAAGTATACATTTTCAGGAACCGCGAATTAAAACTGAACCAGACCGGTCCTTCACGATTCGGTCCGTTTCAGTTTGGAGCTATGAGCAGTCCGAACTAGGTTTAGGTTTTTCTCAAACCGTTACATTCGCTTCAGTTCGGACAGGTACCGAAACTGGACCAAACCGAACCGTTTCATCCCTAATCAACTACAACGTAATACTTCCTCCTTTTTTCTTATGGAAAATTTGACGTTATAAACTCGTAACGGGGTCACTTTAATTTTTTTCTATATTGTTGCAGACTAAAGTTTACTCTACAAGACCATACAAAGATTACCAAATTCTTGTATCGTTTTGTTACTCAAATTATTGGGTCAACGTGACCCAGTGAATTGTGACAAAAAATGAAGTAGGCTGAAAGAAAAGAAACAAATGTATTAGTTTGCAATAAAACTACTACTAACTAATAAATTAAGGTTGTTTGCTAAAAAAAACTAATAAATTAAGGTTTGTAACGACGCGGTGGGCATCTGAACCGCTCGCTCCTGCGTAATGTCACCGTTGGTCCCGTTCTGGCGTGTCTAGACCCATATCACTCTCTCTGCTAATTTCTTCTTCTTCATCATCATCTTCTTCTTCTTCGGTACAATACACGTCCTCGCTATCGATAAACATTCTGTATAGCTCCTCAGCAGTCGAACGATTATATATATCCACAAAGCTTTTGCGCGTAATGTCTTGCAATCCTTGAATCTTTAGCGAGTTCGCAGCGTTAAGTGCATTGATGAGAGAAATCAGTTTTGTTTCTAGTTCGTCAACTAAATCCTTATCAAAGGCTTGTAAAGCATCCTTATTATACGCGGCCGATTCGCACTTATCAGTGTGTTTTTTGAGGTATTTGATAACCACCGACATGGTCTCTGAGTCGATATCAGGCATCGGTATGGTGGTTGTGGAGTCGTCGACCATGTTTTTTAAGGTTTCCGATAGTACAACCACCTTCTCTTCGACTTCAAACTCCACTCCGTCGGAGCTCGTCAGCTTCAACATCTTCACCATATTAATGAAAGCTTCCGACGATATAGAAGAGAATAGTATAAAGAATGAATAAAGAAACTAGAGAGGTTTATTTATAGGCACCATTAGTAATCGAATTTGGAATTGAAATCGAAAAGTCAAAACCCTAATAATTAATTCCTGTGACTTGTAGCCCAAGCAAAGTGTTTAAAGGCGGAGTTGGGGTCACAGACGTTTCCAAACTCTACTTCATCATGATTTTCAAAGTGATCTTCAAAGGGATGGAATAAAATCGCCTACCACTATTACCTCCAATAACCAAACCGAAACTGAAAAACTAGGCAAAAATGGCACCGGACCAAAGTTGTACCGTAACAGAGAATGAAATACTGGATGTTATGAGTGGGGGTCAATCTTCTTGCTTGCACAATAAACTGTTTATATAATATTCGATTCCCGAGTTATGATCAAAGTTGCTGAACCGAGGAGAATGATATAGATGGTGGTCCAAAGGCTAGGGCTGCTTCCTTCCCCCGCGTCCTTCCTTGTGTGTCGGAGATATAAAGCGAGTGCACTGGAAAAGAACGGGAACAGCTTTATTCTATGGCGAAGCATCTTAAGCATAACTGCACACTCATATGATCTTTGCCGAGAGATAGGAGCCTTCGGCATTAACTTCTTATTAAAACTATATACTAAAACGTTAATGTGTTTTACTATTCACTTCAGTGTGGTGGGAAATTTCATATAATAGACTCATTTTAAGTTGATCGTTGACAAACATGACAGTGGCCTCAGCCCAATAAAATGTTACCAACATAGTATTCACAAAATACAATACCGAAAAACGTCTACTTTAATTCAACTGTGAATTCATCATTTACGGAAAATTTAAATTTTTATTCTACACAAAATTAAATTAAATTTTGTCTTTTATTTACTAGTACGTATTTACCAAACATAACCAAATTTACCAGTGCCACTTTATAACTTTATGGCACGTTTGGTTTTCCGGACTAGCCGGATAAGACTGGACTGGATTAAATATTCCGGATAGTACTGAATTGGATTAGCAGAACTATAATTAATAATGTGTTTGGTTTTGTGGAGTATTAATTCAGTATTAAGGAACAAATAGTCCAATCCAGTTAATACCCTCATGAGAGAGGGAACTAATTTGGGGGTATTAAGGACTATATTTTCACTATTTAGTACCATTATTAAAATTAGTCCTAAACAACCAAACACAATATTAACTAATACCTGGACTATATTTTATCCAATACCAAGCAATATTGCTAATCCTAGAAAACCAAACGTACCCTTAGTGTTGGAAACCAAACTCATATAAAAAAACTTGTTATTTCGATTTAAGTGTTATCGATCACTTCAAACTAACTGGACTAGAATGTATCGATTTAGGTGTTCGTGATAACTTGAAACTAATCGAACCAGAACGTATCGAATTACATATTCTAGAAAATTTAACACTCATGGTGTCAAACGATCAGGTCGGGCCAGTGGGACTAGTGGGGTGTCGGGCTTGGAGGAGGGTTGGGAGGGCAGGGGTCGGGCCATGCTTTTGGGGGGAGGAAAGTGACCCGACCGGTTAGGGGCTACAAGCCCTTAGGTTCGGGGCGGGAAGGAGGCCGGGCCAGTCCGGATTAAAATGGTCAATTGGAGGGTATCGCGGGAGGGGGGGGGGGGACCGGTGGGGGCCGGGGGCCGCCAATGGGAGGGGGTCGGGCCGCTAGAGGCAAAAGGCGACCCAGACCAGTTTCGAGGCCGTGCTGCTTCATAGGGTTGCAGGCTAGGGGCTAGTACAGTAAGGGGTCAGTCCGGGTCCGAGTCTGTGGTTTGGGGGCTAGAGTACGCCAGTTTGCCCGCATACTTGCCCTGTTGCCACCATGACTTGAAAGCTGAAATTGACCGAACCACAACGGGAACACGCTTATGTACAAGCTACACAAAATTTAGGGGCGATAAGTAGAAGTAAAAATGAAGGCATGTCACTTATTATTGGGCTTGTCACGAAGACAACAGTGCTAGGCCTGGGGAGAAAATCAAATCCAACCATCTCCACGCCATTTCTCTCACTCTCTCTCTCTCTGCTGTGGCCGGTATTCTGTTTTGCAGGCTCTCGAGTACAAATTACTCACTCGCCTCTCACATTTCTCACACAATCTCTCTCTCTCTCTCTCTCTCTCTCTCTGTTTTTTGCATTTTCTTAAAACGCCATTAACGACCCTTCTCTGAGCTTCCATTTCCCAGTTTCGCTCTCTTTTCACTCCTCTTTCTACTCTCGAGTCCCGGAAACGACGAAGAGATGTTCTACTCGCACCAGCTTCTGGCTCGGAAAGCTCCTCTCGGCCAGATATGGTGATTTCTCTTCATTCTAAACCCTTGTTTCTCCCAATTTAACTGTTTCAACTTCACATGCGGCTATTGATTGCTCTGAGAACCGTTGATTCAAACTCGAGAAAGTTCGATTGTTTGAAAATTTCTCTTAACTGATGAATTTGGGTTTCGAATCGTTCGTTTCTGTTTCGATTTCATGAATTGTGGGTTGGTCTGTGAAGTGGTGATGAAAAACCCGAGTACTCTGTTTTCGAGTTCGATGATTTGGGAATTTATGTAACTGGTGAAAATAGGCTTGAAATCGTTGATTTCTGGGTTGTTCTTCGATGGGTTGCTCTGTTTTTTAGTCCAGCTATATGGAAATTTCATGGGTTTTGAATTGGTCGTCTCTGTTTCAATTACATGAGCTGCGTTTAAGTTTCTGTGGGTTTCTCTGCGAATTGTTGATTCAATTACTGTTTGAGTTCGACGATTTGAAAACTTCTCTTAACTGATGAATTTGGGTTTTCAATCGTTCGTTTCTGTTTCGATTGCATGAATTGTGGGTTTCTCTGTGAAGTGTTGATGAAAAACTCGAGTACTCTGTTTTTTGAGTTCGATGATTTGGGTATTTATGTAACTGGTGAATATAGTCTTTGAATCGTGAATTGTTCGTCTCTGTTTGAATTGCATGAACAGCAATTCGTGATTTCTGGGTTTGTTCTTCGATGGGTTGATTTTAACTGGAGTACTCTGTTTTTTGGTCCACCGATTTGAATTTTTCATGGGTTTTGAATTCTTCGTATCTGTTTCAATTACTGTTTCAATTACATGAGCATGGGTTTTGATTTGAAACTTTCATGGGTTTTGATTTGAAACTTTCATGGGTTTTGATTTGAATGTCATGGGTTTTGATTTGAATGTCATGGGTTTTGATTTGTTCGTCTCTGTTTTGAACCGTTTCGTCTTCTCTGTTTCTGGTATGAAGGATGGCAGCGACAATGCACGCGAAGATGAACAGGAAGAAGCTCAACAAGCTCAACATCATCCAAATCTGGTACTACTCCAATCCCATCTTCGCTCTCTCTAATTCTACACGAATTTCAATTGATTTGAATCTCACCGCTTCGTTTCCTCTGTTCACAGCGAGCAAATCCTCAACCCATCGGTACCAATGGCTCTGAGACTCTCCGGAATCCTCATGGGTATGTTCTCCGATCAACCAAATCCGACTTCAATTTCTGGGTTCAATTTCGAATTAATTTTAAGTATAGGGGTAGGTATGTGTAGTTTAGCCAATTATGTGTCTCTGTGTTGTATATTAATATTATTATGAATTTGCACATAGGCCCCTGATGTTCACAGTAATACTAATACGGCATAGCAACACATAATTGGCTAAACTACACATACCTACCCCTATGCTTAACAATTAACGGTTGTTTTGTTTGATTTGTTTTGGGTGTTGTTGTTCTCAGGTGGTGTTGTGATTGTTTACGAACGCAAAGTGAAACTCCTCTACGGTGAGATATATTCGAATTTGCTCTGTTACTTATTTATCTGGTTAAATTTTTTGAAGCGACGTCGTTTGAATTGATATTCCGGTTTTGGGTTGTGCAGAGGATGTGACTCGTCTTCTGGTACGTTATTCGATTCTATTGAGCTTGATGAATTGGTTAATGGGTTTCTGAGTTCTGAGTCGAATCGGAGGAAGAATGGAGTGTGATATGTGGAATTGGGGTTTTTTTTTTTTTTTGGTCAGGTGGAGATTAACGAAGCGTGGAAGGTCAAGTCTGCTCCAGATCCAACTCTCCTCCCCAGAGGCAAATCTCAGGCCAAGTCTCTCTCTCTCTCTCTCTCTCTCTCTCTCTCTCTCTCTCTCTCTCTCTCTCTCTCTTTTGGCGCATTTTAGCACGATTTCAGTGAGGAGTGAAAATGGTGTATCCACTACTGTCCGGAAACCAGTTGATTTCTGGGTTCTGGGAATGAGCTGTTTCTCAAGGTGCACCGGGCCGGGTTTGGGCCGTGCCGAGGCAATGCGGGCTGGGGGCGGACCGTGCATAGAGTAGGGCGGGCCGGGGCGGGGCCGGGTCGAAGCTCCACAAGAAATAGAACGTGCCGTAATGGGTGTGGGTCGCGCCAGGCCGTGCCCGGGTCAAAGCTCCGCGAGAAATAGAACGTGCCGTAATGGGTGTGGGTCGCGCCGGGTCGTGCATGGCCCGTGGCGGACCGGGTCGGGTCATGCACGAGAGGAAAGTGACCTGGTCGTGCCGTGTTTCTTCCATTTTGTGCGGGTTGTGCACGGGCCGGGGCCGGGCCAGGCGCGGGAAGAAAGTGACCCGGTCGTGCCACGGGTTGAGCACGCCTTTGAGCGGGCCGTGTCGTGTCGGAGGGTGGAGCGGGCCGTGCTCGGGGCGTGTTATGTGCGGGCCGTGCCAATTTGGCCAATTTGGCACGCGGGTCGGCCCGTATTGCCACCATGAGCTGTTTCCATTTCACAAGTGGTGCAATTTAGCACACTGTGTCTATTGTTAACTGCATGGTTCATTCACATTGTTGGCGCATTTTAGTGTGGTGGCGCATTTTAAGAGGGGTGACACTCATGATATTATTCTGTTTGTGGTTGAAGGTTTGAAGCAGTGACATTGCCAGAGAATCAAGACACAGATCTTGGAGAGATAGAGCAGACTTTGGCTAGCACCAACAACACATTAATGGGTTTTCAGCAGACAAACTACTTTGAGATGGTAACTTCTTTCTCTCTATTTAGTACTACTACTTAATTACCTATTGTAGCTTGCTTCATGATTTGTAATTTCTGCAAAGTGCAACACTTATTCAACAAGGAAATGACAGGTTTTGTATAATTGCATTCTTAGGAAAATGTTTGTACTTCCTCCTACTTTGCCTTTTACCAATATTCGTCGCTTCATTTTGATCCAGTGATTTGATTAGCAAAACGATGCAAGAATCTGATAATTTTTTCATGGTGTTATGGAGTAAACTTCACTGTACGAACCCATGAAAAAATTACAGAAAAATTGCATCGTTTTGCTATCCAAATCACCGGGTCAAAGTGACATGGTTACGGGTAAAAAAAGTCAAAGTAGGAAGATCCTAGCGGAATGGAGTAGCATAAGTGAAGGGAGAGTGTTCACTTTTACATTGAAATGCCGGTTGATAAGGCGGTTTTATGGTTTCTTAGTGAGTTGTGAACTTGCCGAAATGGTAACATAATATAGGGTCCTTTCTTTTTCGGTAGCGCTATTGTATCATGTCACACAATGATGCACTGGAACTTTGAGGCAAAAAAGTAGTGCTAGGCTGCTTATGCGACAAACTATTAAAAGGAAGTTCAGTAATTACACAATGCATTTACGTTTGCTTATGTGACTTATGTTTCGAAAACTATGTTAATAAAATTGAGAAATGAAAGCCAAATGATTGATCCTCAACATTTTTCATAGCATCCCCAAATGTCACTTCTATACTATGGAGGTACTGGTACTTGCTAAGCCTGAAGTTCCAATAATGTACTTAAGATACAGTGTGACTGTGTGAGACCAGTTGAGTTTGGCCTGGGCTTTAGCTAAGAGCTGCAACTCAACAGGGTTGTCAAAACTTGGATTGCATACTTTCAAGTTCACATTATCTTAAGTTTTAGTCCCTTTAATTTTAGTCAATTTTACCGTGGATACCTTCCAAGTTTTGAGTACCGGCTTGGAGTAGGGCAAGTAACATGTCGTAGCATTATCTCTGTTGTGATAAAATTTCTAACAGGCTGTACTCCCCATGTCGAGTTCAAACAATATTTAGGAGGGTTCGTCATGGTAAAGATTTTAGGAGAAACTTTTATCATCAACTTTAGACAAGGTAATTCATAGTAGATATTCCCCTTTTACTTAGGCATAATCTCAGAAACAACCTTTGGGCTTTGGTATTATACAGTATCCTTTCTGAATCTTACAGCTACTGGAAATGTATACTATGCACTTAATTTTTTTTTTCTTAAATACCTATACTCATGGAAGATCCCCCACTTGAGAATAACACTTTCTTTAGACTTTTTTTCCTAGACAATGTGTTACAATTTCTTGAACTTCCTTAAACATCCGCCTTGCCTTTTGGTGTGCGTACAGAATCTAGATACCTATACTCATGGAAGATCCCCCACTTGAGAATAACACTTTCTTTAGACTTTTTTTCCTAAACAATGTGTTACAATTTCTTGAACTTCCTTAAACATCCGCCTTGCCTTTTGGTGTGCGTACAGAATCTAGATAGGGTGGATGAACCCTTCATTTCTACCAACGATGGCAAAGATGAAGCCCGATATGATCAACTGCATCAAGGTTTTCTCTTTCTCCTACTCATTATCATTAGTGGTTCAATCCATGCATTGTGGATACTTGTGAAAAGCTAATCTGTGCCCCCTTGTTGTCTTAGCCAACTTAGCTGATATCACCATCGACGAAACTTATGAGTCGTTTCACACGAAGACCACCCAGTATGACCACTTAGAAAGGTAGTTACGCTGAAATTTCAAGTTATCATGCATGTTTTTTTTCTTTGATTTCTGTAAATCAAATTCCAGCAAATATGCAGCTCAGAAATTTGGGGTTTTACTGTATAGTTGTTTCATGGTTCAACTTCTCTTTTTTCTTCTTTATAGGTTTGATATTGAAGGAGATGAGGAGATGCAGTTCAATTCTCAGGAGTTTGGACAAGTTCCTAGTACTTTAATACCTTCTCCACCTCGGTCACCAGAACCTCAGAAACGTAAGCCTCAGACCTGACCTGCAGATTTTCTGTAACTGAAACTATAGAGTTCTTTAGGTTTTTTTACCATACAGAATACATGCTATTAGGAATTAGAAGAAACATCTTTTGTGCTTGATTTCATAGAGATGCACAGTGACTTGACGATAAAAATGTGAAGTAAAAACCAAAAAATTAACCGTACTTTTTTTTACTAGAACTTTTTAAGGCAAGATAGCATATGGACGCATCATAATAGGCAGTGAATGTATAATAAGTCAGTAACAAATTTCATTTTCGAGACTGATTTGTTTACCTGCACAGTGTAGCTATGGAATTATACTAAATTCTCTGAGTAAGCTTGCTCATAATAGGTAACACCCCCTTGGATGCTTTCATTGGAAGAAATCAACCAAGCTCGAACAGCTGAATTTGGAGCTGATTTCTCAGCTATAACTGTTCGACTTCCATATTGATAAATGATAACTTACTATTTTTACTAGCTCTGTAGATTTCTGTTGTTGCTTTGGAGAGGAAACTTATTATTTTCATTAAGCGGTTAGTGGAACAAATTGGTCCGATATAGAACTGTAATGGGGTTCTCAGCTAAATGCTGGGAAGCGCTGCATCCTTTGATGCAACAATTTAGTTTAATTTAGCAGAGTCCTTACACACTGGTTAGCAAATCATGTTGGTTAAGTTAGTCAAGTTTCAAGTCCCTTCAATGTCCATAATACAAGATTATCGATTTACATCACCTAGAAGCTTAAAAGCTTCATGCTATGTTCTCACTTCTCAGTGGTAAAAAATGTGCTCTATCTCTATCTTCTTACAGGATTTTATGAACAGTGGATATTTTAAAAGCCTGTTCTGATTTCTCATGATAAATCCTTTTTAGACTAAAAGAAAACATGTGTTTATCTGTGTATGCTAACTTCAATTAACATGCAGCTGAAGAAATCCCAGACCAGCATCCTGAAGATCGCATTAGGAAGCAATCTGATGAAGAAAAAGATGCTGCTCAGGTAACCAAAATTATCTCCTTTTTCTGTTAACCATCTGTTAATAATGATAACAGACATAGGACTCCATTAATGTAAGACATATCGAATCTTTCAAGGATCAAGAAAGGCCAAGGCCAAGGAAGAAAGCAAGAAAGCCTGCCACATGTGCATTGGATTATGAACATAATATCATTCCCGGTCATATATACCAGTCATGGCTCCAGAATGCATCTGATATCGTTTCAAGAGGAGGAAGGAAGAGAAAGGTATGTGCTCCTGAGTTTCGCTTGTCAACTAATCCACTTCAGTTTACAAAAGACTAGAAATCCTTCATCTGTGTGTTTCAGCGCTCCGGCATCTTTGCATCCATGAAGTTAAGCACCCTCATGGACTTGCCTCCTACTGTACTACTCTGTGGCCTATTTTCACCTGGAAGTAATAAGATACATTACCCAGAACCTCTTTTAAAGCTATGGATGAGATGCACTCAACCTGAGCACGACTCGCCTTCTGGTCAGAGTCCTATCTGATCCTAGATAGTATCAAGTTCTTAATTATTGAGGGGTAAAATGTTAATAATTCAATTCACTTGTATGCAGGTAAAATATCCCCAACTCAGCCACCAGAGCCTTCTTCATCATCCCCTGATTTTGGAGAACACTTGCACGATCCAACGGAGTTGGTATTCCCCTCTTACTGATTTCTTGTGCATCATGACCAGAAACATAATATTTTGTTTCTGATAATATAGTGCTTGTGTGTGAAGCCTTATGAAGATACTTTCAGCGGATTCGGACCCCTTGAGAAGTTGAGGCGCACAAGCCACCCCTTCAAAAAAGCAACTGAGGATTTGCACGAGCGATTACTGCATCCAATCAACAATGATGTACCAGTTCCTGATTTCATGGTCACTCCTGGGAATTCTCGTAAGTCAAAACTCTTCAGTTGCTGTCACTTCTTTTCACTTCATTTTTTGTCGTTTCAATCAACCAAAATTTCCCCTTTCATTCCAATCCCAAATCCACGACGTAAGCTCATTTTCATGGTTGAATTCGTATGCAGGAGATGAATTACCTATACCCAGTTCAGGGTCTGATCATGGTCTCCCATCGCTCAATTCTGGCAGGTAACTGAAGTCTCTTATGGGCATCATCTATGTAAAACTTATACACAGATAGCACAAATTTATACTTCACACGCATTTGGGATTGCAGTTTATGGTCTGAAATTTGTCAGTTTTATTTCTATTAGCTTCCGGTTTCAGTTCGAATGATATAACTGTATGCAACAGAAAAAGAGGTTATTCCTCAACTAGGCACAGTGGGAGCAGCCTGGAACCAGTAGCTGAGGACTATGTGGTGCAACGGCAAGATCCTAAGTTCAAGTTGCATAAATTATCTGAAAGTGGATTCACGCCAGAGAATGGTAAAAATCACATCCCTCTTTCCCATTTTACCTAAGTTCAAGTTGCATTAAGTATCTGAAACTGGCTTCACGCCCGAGAATGGTAAAAAATTGCATCCCTCTTTCTCATTTTACTTAAGTTCAAGTTGCGTAAAGCATCTGAAAGTGGCTTCATGCCACAGAATGGTAAAAATCTCATCCCTCTTTACCATTTTACCCAAGTTCAAGTTACGTAAAGTATCTGAAACTGGCTTCACGCCAGAGAATGGTAAAAATCGCATCCCTCTTTCCCATTTTACCACAGTTCAAGTTGCATAAAGTATCTGAAAGTGGCTTCACGCCCGAGAATAGTAAAGATTGCATCCCTCTTTATCATTTTACCTCACTGTTAGCCGTAACTAGTAGCTCCAAATCAATGTTTACGTGATCCTTCTGTTCATATCGTTGTTTGCAGACCTGTTGGTGGAAACTGGTCCTACTCAAACTCAGCATCCGATGGTTGATCCACCCATTGATCAGATAACCAATTCAATCCGAATGTATGCTTCATTACCTAGACTTGATTTTCAAATTTGTGCGTACGAATAGTTCACGGTTAAACCTAATGTGAGCTTCAATTCACAGGCATCTGAAGGCGCATTTTGACTCGCCGGGTTCTGCTCAAACAGAATCTCTTGACCAGCTAGCCTTTGGAATGAACAGAAAGAGAGCAGCACATCTCTTCTATCAAACTTGCGGTATGTATAAATCTAGTAATCTTATCACACTGTAAACTTTTCTTTACCCGTTTAACCTTGGTGAAACCATAAATGCGTCGTCTCTCTCTCTCTTGTGCAGTTCTAGCGACTCGTGAGTTCATAAGGGTCGAGCAACGGGTGGCGTTTGGGGATATCATTATTTCTAGAGGAGCAAAGATGTGAAACATCCTTATTTCTTGCCTTTGATAGAAGTCAATACCCAGGAATGTCTTGTTTCTATCTATTTACTTGAGATTCAGTTTAGGAAAAGTTTTCGTACTGAGTATAGTTAGTCGGATAAACATAAGTATGGTTTGTTACCCGATTTTTCTTTTAAATTATGATTCATGTCAGAACCCGTGCATAGCGGGAGCTTCGTGCACCTGGCTGTCACTTTTTTATATAGTGTTGCAACATTGTTTATGATGAGTTTGAAGTTTCATATCTTTGTTGTAGTTTCAGTGGTTGACTTTTGAGGATAAATCGATTAGCTTAGTTGAAGCTAATTGTTGACCTGACTAGCTCTCTTCTTCCATTGATTGTGAAACTCTGGAGTGATTGCTCTTGGGAATAACTTATTAATGCAGCTTCACGTGTATATACTCATGGTGTCAAGAGAGCCGGTCTGCGGGCAAAACCGGCCCAGCCTACGCCCCCCCCCCCCCCCCCTCCCCCCCTAAAACTATTGGCCCCAGCCCGGTCCCGAAACCGGTCCGGGTTGCATTTAGCCCCTAGCGGCCCGGCCTGGCCAGGCCGCCTTGTACTTTGTGAAACATGCTTTCTCTTCTCCATTGCTAGCTAGAAACTAGGGAGGCAAATTTCATGTGTTATCTCTCTCCTTTTGCAATTTAATTATTTCACAAAATACTTTATAACTATGACATCATAAAAATGCATTACACTATTGGAGTAGCACTAAAAAGTCATGTTGGGCAAGGTCTAAATTCTAAAACAGTCCAAATATGTATATTTGTATGTTTAACCGTTGGAGGTATGCTTGGCCTCGGAGCCTATGGTAAGGTCTCCAGCCTAAGGAGTGTTGAGCGTTTTTACATAGATCTGGTAATCAGGGTTATGCTCTGTAAAATTTCTTAAGGATAGCTTCCAAACTGGAAGGGATAGTAAGTGCTGTATGGTTGTAAAGTGGTAAGACCTAGAAGAGCTACAGTTTCAGAATGGTTATTAGTTTAGTGATAACTGGGGCATTGTCCTTGCCCGAGGGCACTATCCAAAAAACACTAATAAATTTATTGCCTTCATTCGGCATCTTCTATCTAAAATTATTTTTGTTGAAACTCTTCTTGCACTTGCGATGTAAAAAGTGAATGACAATACAAAGATGATGAAATTAGTAGAAATCAGAAATTTTTTCGAGCCACCATGTGAGAAGTTCGGGTGAAAGAGAGTGAAAATGGTGGAAGTTAAAGATGTGTGGAGAAAGTGGGGAGAAGTTACAAAAGTGGTGGGTGGTTGGTGAGATCTAAGGACTGAGGTTGATTTAATCTAAATGCTGGAAAAAAAGTCAACCGTGCTATCTTGTAGATGCAAAAACCCTCCTCGTGAATAGATGTGACTTTGAAGAGTTATTGAGAAAGCAATAATTGCACTTTACCCCCTTGTGACTTTGAATTATTGAGAAAAGGGTTAATTGCACTTTACCCCCTTGTGATTAGCTATTTGTGCGGACGACCCCCTCTATGGTCTCAAATTATGCAAAAACCCTCCTCGTACTTTCGTTTTTGTGCGGGAGGAGGTAAATTTCCGTTACCAAGGATAAAATTACCTAAATACCCTTTATTATATATGTTGATTCATTCATTTTCTCATATCACTTTCTCTCTTTGGTCTCTCCATCTTTTTTCTGTCGATCTTCTCTTCTCCTTTATTCTTTTCCAGATTTTTACACAACATACGATACAAAGCTTTCAAAAACCACACTCAAATATAAGGATATCACGCTTTCAAAAATCACAAATAAGAGATTTTCATTCGATCAAAGCAATAACAGTAACAAAATACTGCTAATCAACCTTGTCAATTAAAAACTTGGAGTAAAGTCTGCTCAATCGAACAGAAAAGCCAAAAACCCTGGACTCACAATCAACAAAACCCACAAACTCCTCTCCAACAACACACCAATTGAACACCAAATTAACTTCTCTGACCTCATATTAGAACCCAAATAGTCATAAAGTGACACCATCGATCAGACTATTCTTCCACTAAAATATGTTGAGAAGAAGAAGGAAGATGATACGGGTCATGTATCAAAATATCTATTTATTTATTAGTTTATTGGTTATTTAATTATTATTAGTATTCGGTTAGCCCGTAGGGTAGGCCCGTTAGGTCTAGGCTAGGTTAGGTTTATCAGTTTATCTATTTAAACAGAATGTTTTCTCCATTATTAATCAATCAAGAAAAAATTAAAGGTGTTAGTGTTTTTATTTTCGTGTATGTTCGTGTTTGTGTGCCCGATTGTTACCGGGGGTAACAATTGGTGCTTTCATTGAGAGAATGGCGGACGCGGGTAACCTCCCTCGCGTCGTTCTCGTTCTCAAATATCTCGAATACCTCGAAGAGCTCTGCCAGCGAGTGAATGAAAAAAAAATTATGTCGCCTCATATGGCTCCTGGATGGCTTCAATCGAGCTACCAACCTATTTTGGGATCATTTTTGAGCCACGACTCCAATGTTTTGAAACCGGGCTCTTTCTTAGGGTTTTTCGCCCTCCCGAGTTCAATTTCGGCCACCGTTTTTCCGGATTTGACCTCCAAAGTGGTGTTCTCAAGTCTATTCACCGCCAATATTGAGGCTTTTTCAACATCCACCTTGAGGACAAGGCGGTTTTCAAGCGTGGAAAAGTTGATACGGGTCAAGTATCAAAATATCTATTTATATATTAGTTTATTGGTTATTTAATTATTATTAGTATTCAGTTAGTCCGTGTGGTAGGCCCGTTATGTCTAGGCTAGGTTAGGTTTATCAGTTTATCAATTTAAGCAGGATGTTTTTTCTCCATTATAACCTGATTTTCAAACTGTTGCCATACCTCCTCTCTAAACTCCAAATATGGATAACCATACACTAATTCTCGAGACTAACTTTTCTGGCATCTAATATTCTTAAAAGAATAAGATTTTGTGAGGAAAAAAAACTGAGCGAGAAATATCAAATTTATTTCATGCACACCAAAGTCCACCACTTGACCCTACTGGATTAACCCTAATAAATTTCTTGGCCAAAGTAAAAACTTCGTGGGCTGCAGAGTCTTGGCATAACCCTCGCATTTCCACCCCAAAATTTTCATGATTTCTTGGATGAATGTTTTGGGACAATCATCGTGAAGCCATTGTAAGAAAGAGGTAACGAAGATTTAAAGTTCTTAACACTTTTAGGTTGTGACAACATAAACTCTGTTTCAAAATCAATCGATCTTAATCTCTTTTTTAATTTAAATTTTAGGAAAGGGGATGAGAAGGGATTAAAATTAAAACATGGGGTATACCTTTTTGCATGGTTTTGTTAATCTTTGTTCTTAGTTTCTTACCCTGAGCCTTTTGTTCTGGAGGTACCATATGAGACGATTCAGCATCTCTCTTCTTGGGGGGCTATTTCATGACCAGCGACTTTCCTTCTTTGGACACAACCTTCTTCTTTTTTTTTTCATTGTGACTCCTTTCTGAATCTTTACACCCATCTTTTCTTTGCCTCTTTTTGCTCTTGGTTTCCTGGGAACCATGACCTTGGAGTCTGTCAATAAATTGTCAATTTCCTTCAGATATTGCTCTCTTAGAGAAACATCGACTTCAGTTGCGATCTGTGGTAACTGATGGGGCAAAGTCGGGTGCCTTCATGACAAAACCAGAGTGGCAAAACATCTTATAGGTGGTAGTTAGGGTTCTCATAGTGGTGGTAGAAAGTAGGTAAGAATGATGAGAAGGCTATGGAGATAATAGGGGAATGGCAGGCGGCAAAACTCTGTCAGATGCAACTTCCTTGCCTTTTGTAGTATTGATTTTAGGCAAACGAAGCAACTCTTGGTGCAACAACCCCCTTATCCAGCTCGAACAAGACCGGGAGGGCGATGCTGTAAGTAACGGCGCAAATCAAAAACATAACATCCCAAAATATTTATTTATTACATAATATTAAACAACACAAAAGTTTCTAGATATTACACAAGCGTTTCTGAAACTACTACATTATTCTCAACTAGCCCAAACTAGATTCTACTCAAGGTGAAATCCAACTACGTGAGTCTCGTTCCCAGCTACACGTTAGTCTTCAGCTCCTAAACCTGCGGTGGGAAGGAAACAGGAACCGCAGTTTTCAAAGTCAGCATGGAAATACTGAGTAAGTGACACCCAAGCTCGTAAAACGAAAGATGAGGCATAACTTTCTTTTCACAATAAATATAAAGAGGAAATAAATCATAAAAATTATAAAACTTGCAGAGTAAATGAGGAACTCATTTATAAACTGTAAAACTGTAAGAAATGAACTTGATGTATCCCGTAAGAACACTTATAAAATTCTCATCCTTTTGATCTTCCTTTCTCAACTTTCAAACGGGGAGAATTAGTCCCAATTTCATTCTTCTTCTCTTTCTTAAATATCCAAATCTCAAAGAATCCGTATTATTAACTTTGTTGACACGGGAAAGAATCTACTAACTCTACGCATCCAAGACCTTAAGTGCCGACACCCCCCTAAGACTTCTTGCGGCCAGAGAGGTGAGTACATGGAGCGACCCGGCAGGTTGCGACCGGGTTAAACTAAAAACGGGTCGAGAGGACGAAGCCAACACGACCAATCTAATCACAGGCCGAGTGAACAAAGTCAACACGGCAATAATACGCTTCTCCCGTACAACTCTTTCCACTTTAATTAATTATGCATTAATGTTATTCGTGTGACGATATCAAGAAAAATAATTTCTTTTAAATGTAAGGAAATCTGAAATAAACATATAAATAAATAACAAGCACTTTTCGAGACAATTATTAAAATCAACTTGCGACACGAAAGGAGTTTGGCACGCAAGGCTTGGCATGTTCACTTACCTTACTTTCCGTAGCAAAAGCACGTCCTAGCAGTGGCTCGGGCCTACAAAGACGTCACCTACAAATCGTGTCTTCTACGTCAACAAATATCCAAATAAAATGCTATAAGTCCTTAAAGAGTATTTATATCAACTTAAACCCCACTATTCATATTTCTATCGTTTTATTACCTATTTATAATTTCCTAGAAATGAAATAACTCATCTATTTTTAAACAACTATTATTATTATTATTATTATTATTATTATTATTATTATTATTATTATTATTATTTAAAGGTGACTAATTAGATTAATAAAAATATGAGCTAAAGAAATTATACTTAAGAACTATTGACAAATGATTTCTCAAGTATTATGTTTTTAAGAAAGCTTTACACGATATTATAAAAGTTAATTTTACAAGTTTAACAACTAATTTTATAGACTAAGTGATTAAACAATATTGATTAAAAGCTTTTTACAAAAACGTTTCTATTTTAGTTTTAAACAACCCGTTTACTATTTCTTTACCCGAATTAATTTTTCGAGACGAGAGCGAAACTACTATTCTTAGAAGTTATTGTTAAACCCAAAATTATCATTATTTTATTATTATTATTTTTATTTTTAACTAAAAGTGTGGTTTAATTATATAAACTCTAATTTATATTAAAAATCAACAAATACCTAATTTATATTGAAAATAATCATGTTAAAAGACACTAGTCACCCCCTAGTTACTGAAAATACCAAACAGTCCCCCCTTTGTCATGTTAAAACATTTCTGAAAAATACACTTTGACCCCTTTTTCAAGAACAAATCCGATTTAGCTCTTCTAATCATGAATCTAGCTATCAAGCGTTGATTTTGATTGCGTATAACAACTAAGCAGAGGGTATAGCATGTACCTAGGCCAAAAATGGCCGGAAACCGTCGAGATATGCGTCGGGTCGAAGTCTCAAGTCGGAGTCGCCGGAGTTGAAGCTCACACACCGGCTTTAATGGCTTCTTTGGCCAGTTCTGAGCCTCCTACTGAGCTCGTCGGGGTCCAAGGATTCTGCTGGGATCAAGGGAGCACGATGGGTGCTGCCGAACCACTCCGGTGGAACTCGCCGGAGTTTGGCCGGCAAAAATGGAGGTCCGGGCGGCGGCTAAGCTTTTGCTGCTGCTGGGGCTGCTTCCTTGGGCTCTGATTCAGGTCAGGGGTGTGCCAAGATCGACCAGGGAGGTCATATAAGGCAACGGGGATGAGAGAGAGGGAAGTGGGTTTGCTCGGTTTTCTTGCCGCCGGAAACAATGGTGGCAGCGGTGGAGGGGTGGCTGCTGCCACCCTGTCTCAGCTGCTGCTGCTGTCTTCGAATAACAGAGAGTGTGAGAGAGAGGGTTGTGCAGAGAGTGGAGGGAGTGCTGGGTTTCCTCCTCGGTGGTTGCCTGACGGCGGCATAGGCGGCCCTGGGTGGCTGCGGTGGTGGGTGGTTGTTGTTTCCACCTTCTTCTGCTGTGATCCTGAGGACAGAGAGATGCAGAGAGGGGGAGAAAGGAAACTGCAGCTGGGTTTGCTTCTCTTGCCGAGAGAGAGAGATGGAGCTCGGTAGTTGTGATGGTGACGATGGTTGTGGAGAGGGTGGTTGTGATGGCTGCTCCTTGTGGAGGAGGGAGGTGGAGTCTTTTATAGCACTAGTTACTTGGGCACCAAGCATCTAACAAGGGCGGCTAAGGGCGGTGATGATGTTGGTGGCGGTGGAGAGAAGCCTCCCGAAGCAAAACTCTTTGCTTGGAGAAGATGAAGAAATGAGAAATTCTAAAGTGTGCTTGTTACACCATTTTGCTAGAAAACAAAGAAATGGTTTTGTTTTTATTGGATAATAGTAATTGTGTTTTGTTTGGGTGTGGTTAGCCTATACATTTTCGCGGTGGTCGGACACCCGTTATTAACCAAAATCAACTAAAATTTACAAAACGTTACATATTTGTTCTCGAATACTACCTTAATAGTTTTCCTAAAATTTTACACAAATATAACTCGATATTATTTTGGAACTAAAATTTCGTTTTAGCCTTCTAAGACTAATTTACTATTACTAATATAATGTTTTCACAAAAATTTCTTAGCTATAAAATTTGCAATAATTTTCCCAACCTTATTTTTCTCAATTGATTTCTTAATTAACTTCCCAAATGACTATTTTACCCTTGTCAATAGACGGGGTATTACATCCTTCCCCCTTAAACGGAGCTTCGTCCTCGAAGCTAATATCACACAACTAATCAAGATGCTTGGACGATTTATTACGCAATTATCTATCAGAATCAAGATCATGCAACAGGCAAGTAATTCCACACAGCAATTCATAGCAAATATCCATTTTCTGTAACACACATAACATCAAATGAGGTCGTAGCCTCGTCTATCTACTAAAGTGGTCATAGTCTCATTCGGTTTCTAAGGTTCAGGGTTAAGAACGTCGTAATTCACGTGTATTCCTTCTCTATAGATCCTCCAAGTTACTAGTTCCCATACTGCTGACGACTCCTGTGATAGCTATGCTGAAGTGGCTCCTCCTCGGTTTATTTGTTGATTACCCAAATCTTACAAGCTTTTGAAATACTCTGCCTTCGAGCTTCTACTTTGCTTTGAGTTCATGAACCCTTGATACTTCCTTGCTTTGACCTGGCCATGGTAAAAGCAAGATCTGAGAGCAACCTGAAGTGATTCCCAGTTTAAGTTGGACCTTGCCAACAGAGTTTCTTGTGAGTTCCTCCTTCAGAGGTTCTCTTCACTCCTTTAAATAAAGCACTGCGCAGTTTGACCCTTCGGTCTTCAGGACATTCTATTGTCCCTTAGGATCTTGTCAATTCCCATGATCCAATGTACTAGCTCTACGAGATCTTCTTTTCTCGTGATTCCTACTGGCCTCATGTCTGCCACTTTCTTGGCTGAATTATCTGAATAATCCGAACGAAGAACCACGTTATAATTATCCTGAGCCACCCATTCTTGCCGTCTTGTCTTCGCGTAGCAATGCAATGGTCTACCAGTCGTATTCCTATGCTTTCACTTATCATATCATTTCTCATTCTGCCATATTCTAAAGGGTTTATATCTTCTGAATAATGCACAACTATCAATCCACCAAATATCACATAGCATGTCACCCGTAGGAATCAAAGCAACACGTCAATTCACAATTCACATTCTGACTTCTATAATTCACACTCAATTATCTATCCCACAATCAATCAGGAATGAACACACAAACCAATCCATATCAGAATACACAGCATATATCTATTCTCAGTCATACACATACAACACAGTTCAGAATTAAATTTTCACATCTTTTTTTCCTCATTACAGGAGTATCGTTCCTTGCTAATATCTTGTCTCATCAAATAACAGAGTACTTCTTCCATAATCCGGATTCTAATCCATACTTCTGAATTTCATTCATCAATCAAACAATGAAGTTCTATCAAGCAAAATAATACTAAAGGATGGGGACGGAGATAATCAGGACCTAGACTACCCGTAACCCCAACGGCTTTTCCGATTTTAATTATCTTGCCCTATATTCATTTTAAGTTACCCTACAGGTTTTATACTGGAACGAACGCTCTGATACCACCTGCAACAACCCCCTTATCCGGCTCGGACAAGACCGGGAGGGCGATGCTGTAAGTAACGGCGCAAATCAAAAGCATAACATCCCAAAATATTTATTTATTACATAATATTAAACAACACAAAAGTTTCTAGATATTACACAAGCGTTTCTGAAACTACCACATTATTCTCAACTAGCCCAAACTAGATTCTACTCAAGGTGAAATCCAACTACGTGAGTCTCGTTCCCAGCTACACCTTAGTCTTCAGCTCCTAAACCTGCGGTGGGAAGGAAACAGGAACCGCAGTTTTCAAAGTCAGCATGGAAATACTGAGTAAGTGACACCCAAGCTCGTAAAACGGAAGATGAGGCATAACTTTCTTTTCACAATAAATATAAAGAGGAAATAAATCATAAAAATTATAAAACTTGCAGAGTAAATCAGGAACTCAAATATAAACTGTAAAACTGTAAGAAATGAACTTGATGTATCCAGTAAGAACACTTATAAAATTCTCATCCTTTTGATCTTCCTTTCTCAACTTTCAAACGGGGAGAATTAGTCCCAATCTCTTTCTTCTTCTCTTTCTTAAATATCCAAATCTCAAAGAATCCGTATTATTAACTTTGTTGACACGGGGAAGAATCTACTAACTCTACGCATCCAAGACCTTAAGTGCCGGCACCCCCCTAAGACTTCTTGCGGCCAGAGAGGTGAGTACATGGAGCGACCCGGCAGGTTGCGACCGGGTTAAACTAAAAACGGGTCGAGAGGACGAAGCCAACACGACCAATCTAATCACAGGCCGAGTGAACAAAGTCAACACGGCAATAATACGCTTCTCCCGTACAACTCTTTCCACTTTAATTAATTATGCATTAATGTTATTCGTGTGACGATATCAAGAAAAATAATTTCTTTTAAATGTAAGGAAATCTGAAATAAACATATAAATAAATAACAAGCACTTTTCGAGACAATTATTAAAATCAACTTGCGACACGAAAGGAGTTTGGCACGCAAGGCTTGGCATGTTCACTTACCTTACTTTCCGTAGCAAAAGCACGTCCTAGCAGTGGCTCGGGCCTACAAAGACGTCACCTACAAATCGTGTCTTCTACGTCAACAAATATCCAAATAAAATGCTATAAGTCCTTAAAGAGTATTTATATCAACTTAAACCCCACTATTCATATTTCTATCGTTTTATTACCTATTTATAATTTCCTAGAAATGAAATAACTCATCTATTTTTAAACAACTATTATTATTATTATTATTATTATTATTATTATTATTATTATTATTTAAAGGTGACTAATTAGATTAATAAAAATATGAGCTAAAGAAATTATACTTAAGAACTATTGACAAATGATTTCTCAAGTATTATGTTTTTAAGAAAGCTTTACACGATATTATAAAAGTTAATTTTACAAGTTTAACAACTAATTTTATAGACTAAGTGATTAAACAATATTGATTAAAAGCTTTTTACAAAAACGTTTCTATTTTAGTTTTAAACAACCCGTTTACTATTTCTTTACCCGAATTAATTTTTCGAGACGAGAGCGAAACTACTATTCTTAGAAGTTATTGTTAAACCCAAAATTATCATTATTTTATTATTATTATTATTATTTTTAACTAAAAGTGTGGTTTAATTATATAAACTCTAATTTATATTAAAAATCAACAAATACCTAATTTATATTGAAAATAATCATGTTAAAAGACACTAGTCACCCCCTAGTTACTGAAAATACCAAACAGTCCCCCCTTTGTCATGTTAAAACATTTCTGAAAAATACACTTTGACCCCTTTTTCAAGAACAAATCCGATTTAGCTCTTCTAATCATGAATCTAGCTATCAAGCGTTGATTTTGATTGCGTATAACAACTAAGCAGATGGTATAGCACGTACCTAGGCCAAAAATGGCCGGAAACCGTCGAGATATGCGTCGGGTCGAAGTCTCAAGTCGGAGTCGCCGGAGTTGAAGCTCACACACCGGCTTTAATGGCTTCTTTGGCCAGTTCTGAGCCTCCTACTGAGCTCGTCGGTGTCCAAGGATTCTGCTGGGATCAAGGGAGCACGATGGGTGCTGCCGAACCACTCCGGTGGAACTCGCCGGAGTTTGGCCGACAAAAATGGAGGTCCGGGCGGCGGCTAAGCTTCTGCTGCTGCTGGGGCTGCTTCCTTGGGCTCTGATTCAGGTCAAGGGTGTGCCAAGATCGACCAGGGAGGTCATATAAGGCAACGGGGATGAGAGAGAGGGAAGTGGGTTTGCTCGGTTTTCTTGCCGCCGGAAACAATGGTGGCAGCGGTGGAGGGGTGGCTGCTGCCACCCTGTCTCAGCTGCTGCTGCTGTCTTCGAATAACAGAGAGTGTGAGAGAGAGGGTGGTGCAGAGAGTGGAGGGAGTGCTGGGTTTCCTCCTCGGTGGTTGCCTGACGGCGGCATAGGCGGCCCTGGGTGGCTGCGGTGGTGGGTGGTTGTTGTTTCCACCTTCTTCTGCTGTGATCCTGAGGACAGAGAGATGCAGAGAGGGGGAGAAAGGAAACTGCAGCTGGGTTTGCTTCTCTTGCCGAGAGAGAGATGGAGCTCGGTAGTGGTGATGGTGACGATGGTTGTGGAGAGGGTGGTTGTGATGGCTGCTCCTTGTGGAGGAGGGAGGTGGAGTCTTTTATAGCACTAGTTACTTGGGCACCAAGCATCTAACAAGGGCGGCTAAGGGCGGTGATGATGTTGGTGGCGGTGGAGAGAAGCCTCCCGAAGCAAAACTCTTTGCTTGGAGAAGATGAAGAAATGAGAAATTCTAAGGTGTGCTTGTTACACCATTTTGCTAGAAAACAAAGAAATTGTTTTGTTTTTATTGGATAATAGTAATTGTGTTTTGTTTGGGTGTGGTTAGCATATACATTTTCGCGGTGGTCGGACACCCGTTATTAACCAAAATCAACTAAAATTTACAAAACGTTACATATTTGTTCTCGAATACTATCTTAATAGTTTTCCTAAAATTTTACACAAATATAACTCGATATTATTTTGGAACTAAAATTTCGTTTTAGCCTTATAAGACTAATTTACTATTACTAATATATAATGTTTTCACAAAAATTTCTTAGCTATAAAATTTGCAATAATTTTCCCAACCTTATTTTTCTCAATTGATTTCTTAATTAACTTCCCAAATGACTATTTTACCCTTGTCAATTAGACGGGGTATTACACTTGGTGGAGCGTGTCACTGAATACCGAAGAGGTAGTTCCAAGGGACAATGGATTAGGACTAGGTTACCATGCATCTGAGCCGAATTTGAAACGACGGGAAGAGGGACCGTTTCTTGAGAAAGAAAATAGTTAGAATGATGAACCTGGTGAGGAATTTGATGAGTAGTTACTGATCCATGTAACTGCTCAGGCCATTGGAAAGTCACTTGCGAGTTAAATGTGGTGCATGCATTGGATTGATTCAGAGAGTCTATAAAAGGGAGACTTTGATGTGGTTCAGTGGTTTATTGTTGGTGAGAAGAATGAGAGCGAGAACAGGGAGTGAAGAATGAGTCTTCTGGAGATGAGAGATCATCTACCAAGAAAAGTAAGCAATGTTGTGCCGCTTGATTGGGATCTTGTGATGGAGGCTCTGAAAAATCATAGACATGTTTGATGCTGGTATCAAACTTCATGGTTCTATGAGGACCAAACTTAGAATGGGCTTTTTAGTAGATGAGTGTAGAGTTGCTTTTAAGGATTAACATGGGGAGACGGGAGAGGAAGTGGGACTGTAAATATCGAGCTTTAAGCCTCTCCAGTACCTCTACAAGATTTGAGGTACATTGTTTGTTTGAATGTCCAATCATTCCACATCTATAACACACCTTGAAATATCCTCTCATATCTGAAATACACCCATTTTTTGGTTCATTAGCTAACTGCACATAAGTCCCAAGGACTATTGCATCATCTATTCTAACACGAACTTTGATTCTCAACCCCTGCATGTTCCTTACTCGATCATAGGACCAGTCAATAATTAAGAGATCACCCACTAGAACACCAATATTATTTGCATGATCATAGTGGAAACCCTGTAAAGGACAATTAGGCACTTGAAACCATAAATCCAATGTTGAGAAATCCACCTCATTAGGCAGTCTCTCTTTACACACAAGACTATGACCATGAAAAGTAACCACTGACTCATTTAGGAAGAAAACGTTATCATATTTTCTTTGAAAATGAAACAGATAGAGACTGTCTTTCTTTTCAATCCAAATAAGCCTAAATGTTTTCAGGTTTTTGATATTTTTTGCTTTTCAATCCAAACAAACTTGACTATTAGGATGTCCTTCAGAAGCTCTCTAAAAGCAAAGGCCTTTACACGATCTAAAGCCAGGACTGATCCCCTTTCATCTAGCCTTTCCTCCATGGAATCATTGGACGAAGAACTGTGGAAATCAGCTCTATAGGATTAAACATCACAAAGCAAGAAAAGACTTAACTCCAGACCTGACAAAGAAAGAGAGAGAGCAACTAGATAAAATGACGAATGATTAAAGCAAAGACCAATTGAAACTATAGGGAAACTCAAGCGTTAAGCTTCCTAAATAGCCTACGCACACCCTGCAAGATTGTGTGAGAATAATGAGATCAAAATGCAAATAACATGGCATGCAAGTCACAAGACATGGAGCAAGATGAGTTGAAGAAGTAATGTAAGAGGTTAGTCATGATTAGGAGGTGTTGATGGGCTCAAGGAGCAGGCAAAACTCATTGGAAACAAAACAGGCTCTAGAGAGAGAGAAATTCTCTTTATTTTTTTGCTTAAAAAATCTTTTTTTTTTTTTTTTTTTTTCGTGCAACTAAGTCGCTAAGGCTTTAGATCACCCTCATATGTGGGATTGGTGACACCGATGTTGCTGCCATGACAACCTCGTCTTTTATGTGGTTCGTTATCTTGATCGTTTTGTTGTCGTTTGGATGGTTTGATGTTTGTGTTTTCTTTCAGGGTTGAGGCTTTAAGCATCCAGGACTTTGGGCTCGTGCATTTCAGTTGATGTTTTGTTGGTGTTCTAGTTGCCTAACTTCTCAGTATTTTCTATTATGGTGTTGCAGATTTCGGCTTAGTTATTATTTAGGTTTTAGTATGATGATATGATGATATATGTAGTAGCTATTAGCGTTGTATTCTCGTTTACTCTATTTGATGATGAATTGATGTTCTTTATTCTCGACAAAAAAAACACTAGAGCGGGGGCTGCTGCCATGTCATAAAAAAAAATTGAAAAGTGAACCCTAATAAAGGTCTAGCCATCTAGGAAATAGTCAAATATCTCCTTTGACCACACTGTTCTGATTTCAGACATCCGTGAGGTGGTGGCGTATGTCATACTCCCCCCACCATTTGAAAAATGTCTACTTGGGGAACAAGAAACCGCTTCTCCTCCCCCTCCTCCTCTTACCTCTCCTTCTTCACCAGTATTTATTGACTTCACTCACCAAACCGCGTTGGCAGAACAGATTTTCCATAGCTCATGTCCATTGACTTTGCTCAATCACCCTGACATTTTCAAACCCTAATTTATATTTATACCAACTCCATCTTCACCCTTTTCATTTCTATAATCTCTCTCTCTCTCTCTCTCTCTCTCTCTCTCTCTCTCTCTCTCTCTCTCTCAATGGCAAAGCAATGCAATCTCTCAATATGTGCTCTACTCTGTTTTCTTCTCTTCATCTGCCAATCTGTGGTACTAGCTCGACCACTTCTTGATTGCTCCTCCTCCTCCTTTGAAGACCACCACGACGCCGCCGCTTCCTTGCAGGAGCTAAATCTTGTTCTTCGGGGTGACGGGTTGCCGGAGAAGTCGCCGGAGATGAAGATAGGAGGAAGATCATATGGGCCTCTGTTTCTGAATATGCTGCCTAAAGGGCGGCCTGTCCCTGGGTCAGGACCAAGCAAGAGAATCAATGGTGTGAACAACTGATAGAGATGGATCCCGTGATTGATGATCCTATGGATTTCTTGATTCTTTTTTCAGTTCCAAGTTTTGAGTTTTGGAGTGTCCTGTTTTTTGGACTTGTAAATATCATACATGATTTGTGATTGACAGCCTGTTTTGAAGAACTCAATTTGGTTCTTTAGTTAAGATTAGTTAAGAATTACTATTAGATACATTGGAATACATATGTATTTGAATACAACTTAGTGGATTTGTTTTTGAAGGAGTAAATCTGCTCTGTTCTTGGACTATTTTTACTATTTTGCAGAAAATAGATACAGAGAAGACTCATATTTTATTGGTGGAAACTGTGCTACAAGTATCAATAACTTGGCCTACTATGTGAGGTTTGGAACTTAAGGATTAGTCTCAGTTTCAAACTCCCTGACGACAGAAAATCCTTAGGAACTTAAGGATTTGCTCCCCTTCAAGTCTCAGTTTCAAACCCCCTGACGACAGAAAATCCTTGGGACCCGTGAATTTAGTCGAGGTACGCGCAAACTTGCCCGGACACCATGGTGATCTCAAAAAAGAAAACTAGACTTGTGTAAGAGGCCTCGTATAATTTTCTCTTTGAGGTATTCTTCGGCCAATTTTGTCCCAAATTGTGCACCGAGAAATCCTCTATTGTGATAGAGCCCGTCAAGAGCTAAACTCACAGATTTTCTATGGAGGTTTCGATACAAGACTGTATAATCGTAAGTGAATACGTTGTACAAGTATGTGAAGAATTAGTAAAAGAACCAAAGTGCATGACCTAAGAAACATTGATGTGGTCAAACATTTGATTTCATCAACTACTTTGTCATCTATCTTAAAGAGAATGTGATTTGTGGCCCTTCTGGGAGTAATTTCTCTTGAATTTTCCTTGTTTCATCAACTACTGCTTTGACTCATTAAAATCATCAAGTCAAATAAGAAGTACTACTAATAGGCAAAGGCAAGCTCTACCAGATTTGATTTAGTTGAAAGTTGAAACAGCACCCCCACCAAACCAAGCTGTATAAAAGTCATTTTTTGTTTCTTTTATATTCAAACTGTTAGCATGGTTAGTACAACACTATATTCACACTAGAAGAGACCAGTATGCATGTTTGTTCTTCATTGTTAGCCCATCTGTTTTGACTTCAATGTTCATGGTAACAAAGAAGTTTCCTTCTGTGATGTAGACATACAAGATTGGAAAACACCAGGAACCAAGCTAAAACAGGCAACTTGTGCCTTCAAAATACCAAGATAGTTGTAGTTGTGGCAAAAACACCGATATAAGATTTTTCAAAAACCTCGTTTCGTGACTTGTGGAAGGTTCAACAAACAAAAGTTGGAATCCGGAAATCTCCGAGTCAGGAACAAGGGTTTTTAAAACATCCCCATTTCGTAGCTTTTTGCCACAAACAAAATCTGGTACAACTTGAAGGCTTAAGTTGCCTATTTCGGCACATTCCCATTGAAAACACTTCACGATATTCTTCATTATCATTGCCAGTGTTATATCAATGTGCATTGAAAGCTATCCCAACACCAAAATACAGAATACCATTATCTGCTACTCATGTCAATACATGAAGAAACCTGAAAGCCATTCTAAAAAGAACACAATCATATCTGAGACTACGCGACATTTTGGCTAAGCAAACATGACTCAGAGCAAAAACTACTGAATTATAAAATCTGCTAGCAATGTGATCATAATCATTACACCATAACCCATTTACCAATCATATGGGCTTAATAATAACATAGAGCAGTATATAGATATGAATCAGATGGATCGAACAAAAGATCACGTTTAAGCTTATGTTTGGCTAATTACTACTACCAGATTCACAAACAGAAAGAATTCCTATCACCTGTAAAGATAACAGCATCACTGGTAGTGGAAAGATCTTCAAGCAGCTTGCGACTTCTGGCGCTTCATGTACTGAATGATGGGCTCTTTAACCTATAAAGGATGAGAGAAAGGATAAACTGGTCAGTTTTTAAGAACTGTCTTTATTCAGAATATGCTATACCGTGCAAATGAAAAGAGGAAGCATATGCATACCGTGCTTGCTTTCCTCGACCTCTTGTCCTGAGAAGCCCTACTGCACATCATCGCGTCCTCATTGGAGCGGCTCACGTTTCCATTTGCTCCACCTTTTTCATTCCCTGGTATGGCGCTCTCCCTTGAAGCTGCTGGCTGCAAAAGAAGAACCATGGCACATTAAGCATCACACTTTGCGACTCACATTTTCATATTTGCATAGCGAGATTCGTGAAAAATAGAATTCAGAACTAAGAACTTACCTCAGCCCTGCTAGTGGGGGTGGTGACATGGTCTCTTCCCTTTGAAACAGTGTGATCACTCCTTACAGATCCATTTTGAAGTGCTTCAGATCGACACTTTGTGCGAGTGAGATCTGATCCAATGGAGTGGAGATTGCCACATGTCGACATATCTCTCTGGTTGATGGCTGCAGCTTAAAACAACATTGTGTTTACATATGGAATTGAAAACTGTATGATTATAAAAGCATCATAAGCAGAAGTAGTCTAGTCACTTACCGAGTTTCTGAAGTCCGTTGAGGGATTCATGAAACTCTACTTCCTGTTAAACACAATACATCTCCAAGAGGTCAAGTTGGGAATTTGATAATTATGCATGTATTTACTAACATAGAAAGTGTTTAATAATCACCATGGAATCAATCTGCAACGCTTTCTTTACTTCTACTAGCTTTTCCGCTGCTGCATCAGAATGGATTACGCGCTTGCCTGTGAGAGTGCAGGCAAGAAGTTACTAGGAATTCAATTTAATCAGCCAATAATGGTATCTACTGAACTGAAGAATGTTATGTTTTTGACAGTGCAGACCTAGCCTCCCGATGCTTTTAGGTTCAATGTAACCGTCTCGAGCCATTTTATCTAGTAACTTGCGCGCAGTATTCTGGTTGACTTCACCTTCAAGCTTGCTCTGAAGCTTTGCAACACTGATGTAGTTCATTGGCAGAGCATGATAGAGAGCCTACAATTCGAAACCATTAATTAGCTCACAATGGCCAAACCAGATGAAGTTCATGTCCTAAGTTATATTTATAGGTGAAGGAAATGATGAGAGCACCAAAGTTTAACTGAAACTAGAAGAGACCAAGTAGGTTAATGTTATTTTAGGGTTATACCTTCATGTATATGACATCTTCATTCGCACACTTTTCAGCTATCTTTGCAACTGGGGCAGCCTGGCACTCCATTTCTTCTTTTACAGCGTCAAATTCATAATCAAATGTCTGAAATGGTATGTTCGTTAAACTCGCCAGGTTATTACAGTTAAAGTTTAGATAAAACAAACATTGCCAATGAGAATAAGTAGAAGACCTTTTGCTTCCTGATGGTGTACTTGTCAGTTCCACATTGAGACAGAATACCTTCTTTGACTAGCTTGTCGACAATACCTGAAATCCAATAGAAGTAACAGATAGGTTATATAATCTACAGTTCAATAGGCTTGTATTCATAGGCTTTATTCAGTGAGCTTCTACACATCAGACGCTTCATTTACCTTCTGTCAGCACCTGCAACCATTAAGATTCATTTTAAGTCAGCTATAGGTCTTATCTATAGGTTAAATCTTTTTACCTCTGAAACAAGTAAATAACTTTTTTTTACCTCTGAGATGTCAGGGAAAGTTGAGAGAATGTCGGTGAGCTCAACAGTGTCAAGGTGGTAACGGCTGATCCAGTCCTTCACCCGGACAAATTGTTGCTCATCTTCCATTGAATCTTGAGTGTCGTCTGAAGATTGCTTTTCTTGGTTAAAAAAATAGCCTTTACTTATTCTTGTAGGAATTTAGTTCTAGTACTAATTACCTTCATCTATCATTCCATCATCTTCACTAGCCCTTCGCTGGCCTACTGAAAGAATCACAGTTATTTGCAGTTTAATATGTATCACGTAATTTACATAACAGAAGAAACAAAAGAAATTTGATTACCAGCTGGTGCAACTATGAACTCATCATCTTGTGACTGGCTAACCTGAAGTGAGTAACAAGTAGTTAGCTAAGTTTTCTCGTTGAGTCTTAATCAAGCTTTGGGTTTATACTAAAACCTCAGGGTCATTCACTCATTCAGAACAAACAATAAAAGATGGATATTTACCTCACTCTCTGTATCAGAATAATCACCCCTTTGAGTAGAATCAGCTCCCAAGCTCACGTCATCAGGGCAGTTGTCATCTTCACATGGATCAAGGACACTCTTAACCTGCACTCACCAAGAATTATACTCAATAGCCCAAACTCTAAAACAAATGCCTGTGTGATTTCACTGTTCCTTCCCACTTCTCAGTCCATGCAGAAGTCTATCCTTACCTTTAGAGCTAATACAAAGTGTTTGCTGTTGACATTTCCAACCTCCATTTTTAATGGATTTTTGGTCCATGGATGATGAGCTTCTTGTTCTGTGCAGCCTCTGAAGAAAGGAGGCTCATAATCCGCTGGCTGCAAGATAAATAGGTATGTGATCATAGCACAGGACCGCAGCCAATTCTTAAAATCTATCGAGTGTTTTCATTTTCATGAACAAGATATCCCAACATATCTAGCAGGCAGGAGTAAAGCAGGCACATGCATTAGTTTATACAAGTTTTTTTGCTACACATTCTCTGAACATTTTGATAGAATCAGTATCAGTCTATCAGAGTTCGAACCAGTGTTTTGACTCTAACCAATTACTTAAAGTAAACAAGAATCTAATTATGTGAGCATACCGTGACATCATCATAGTAGAGGAGCTTCATCAAAATAGTGCGCTGAAACAAAAGCATTTATCAAACAATCAAAAATAGTTTTATCAAGAGCAAAATGCATGCGAAATGGAACATTTTACTTGTATGTCTCAGCAGTATCAGAAACTGAGAAAGATTACCTCTTCTGGCATTTTATCCAGAGTTCTCATCAGTTGCACAAGAGTGCGAACCATTTTGCAAGCAGAGCTCCTGCATTGGTAATTTGAAATTTCATACCACATTGGCATATTACACTTGCAGAAAATAAAAACCAAACCATGTGCAGACTGAATTAATCGAGGGCAAAGTACCTCATCTGATTAGGTGTAAGTTCTGTTGTCGAGTTGAATGTTTCTCCCTTCTTGTTTCCAGAGCGAGTGACATTCATCGAAACTTCTTGGCTATCAGAAGTCGAATAACTGAAAGAAACTGAACGAAAAGATAGCAGATAAATCGTGTTAATGCAGGAAAAAATTCAGGACAAATACAATGTATGTACAATTGATCACAAAAGCACAGATTTAGCATAGGTCTTTTCAGTTTGTGACACACTCGTACATTGGAAGAGTTTCTGACAATGAAGAATTTTCAAACCACTGTCAAACCAACATTTACAGAATAGCCTTACATGTTCAAGTTTTCAAAAAGGACATCATGAGCCATCAATGCAGTATGTGAAACCGTTACGCAAGTTCAGTTATAAGATCACTCTTCACTTTATTGAAAACTGGAGTATAAATGACTAGAGATCTATATAGAAATGATAATATGCGCAAAATTCTGAACTCATACATGCATATTCCTCGATCATTGGACCTTCAACAGTTTCGCAAACACAAAACAGCAGTGTCTTCAGGTACTTCTTCTGCAGAGCATCATAAACCCCTGAAAGAGTTTCAAATATAAACAGTTAAGAAGGGTGCACGACAATAGGTTCGAGGAAACTATCAGTAAACTGAGAGCAGTGTACCTTTCTCCATCCAGTCAATAAGTCTCCTTGACTCAGCATCCACTGGCATAAGCTTCTTGATCTTCATCTCTGACCATGATTCAGGACTCATAAGTAAGCAAAACCATAAACCAACAAGGATATGAAAATGAACAAAGATCAGGCGAATATGAAATGAAAAACTAAGCTAGCTCACCTAAGGCAGGAACATTTTTATCATTGAAATATTTCTCAGGGAAAAGGCCTCTGATGTAACTAATGTTGAAAATGGCAATCCGTAGCAGGTTCCTCGTCTGTATCAGGCCGAAAACACGTATCACAAGTTAAAATTAAGATATCAAAAACAGAAGAAGATCAGAATTATATCAACTTTGTACAGAGATGATTACAATTAGAAAGAAGAAGCAAAAAATCTCCAGCATACATCATTTTCAGCAAATCACCCACAGAAACAGCTTTAAAAAAAAAAAAAAAAAAAAAAAAAAAAAAAAAAAAAAAAACAGCTTCTGGTTCGAATATCATAGAGATCTACTCCCAAATTCAACTCCAGTGAACAAAAACGTTTCAGATTCACACTCTTCAGAACATGATCGCACAGAACTAGGAGAATTCACCAAAGGCGTTAAATCAGTATAAACAGAACTTCAGATTCAACATGAAATCGTAACATCGATAGGCTCGTCGTTCGACACTAAATCAAACTAAGCAGCTAAATTCATCAACAATTAACAAAAATTGAAACAACGAGACTGATGTTAGTGACGTTCCGAAGTCGCAACGCTCTGAAAATTACTCAGAAATGATCAAAAACGTCTCAGATTCGAACTCTGTAGGTCACCGTTGCGACCATTTGAGTAACGAAACAGTCGCCGGAAATGTTTTCAGGTAAACAGAAGTCCAAATTCAAAACGCAATACTAGCGTCAACAGGTTCGTACCACAGTGAATCACATTACGCAGACAAATTCATCAAAAACAACAAATAATTGAAACAACGAAGCTCATCTCTAGGTTTTTCCACAAAGTGCATTAAACCAGAAAAATCAAATAAGGCTCGTAGAGATTAAACACTCGCCGGAAAAGTTTTCAGGTAAACAGAAGTTCAAATTCAAAACGCAATACTAGCGTCAACAGGTTCGTACCGCAGTGAATCACACTACGCAGACAAATTCATCAAAAATCAACAAAAAATTGAAACAACGAAGCTCATCTCTAGGTTTTTCCACAAAGTGCATTAAACCAGAAGAACCGAAAATAGGCTTCGTAAGGCGATAAATCAAATTACGCGGCCAAATTCATCAACAATCAACGAAATTCGAGACGACGAAGATGAGAATATCGATAATCAGAAGAGGCATTTTACCAGAAGAAGCGAGTCCTGCTCGGTGATCTCCGATTCCTTCAATTTCTGAGCCATAACCTGAGGAAAACGGACGAAATCACACAGAAACACGATCAGAAGAAGTAATCGACGCTAATTATCAAACGATGAACCAGAAACAAACGGTTTGAAGAGAGGATTCAGCTCACCATGGCTGGATTTCTGCAGAGAAACTGAGAGAGAGAGAGAGAGGGAGGGTTTGAAGTTTGAAATTTGAAATTGAGAACGAGTTTGGAAGAAATGAGGCAAATGGCGGGACAGAAGGCGTTGTGTGTGCTTTTTATAGGCGCCAGAGGGAAGCATTACTGGTTTATTTGTTCGGAGCAGCGACGATGGCGTGAGGAGGTTGGGCTTTTGGTAATTTCTGCAGAAATCGGGGGTTTGTTCACTCACCGAGTTAATTGTGATTTTGCTAACTCGGTTGTGTTACTGACTCAGACTAAACTCGGCCACAAACTATGGCTATGGATTTGGGTCTTGAGTCTTGACTATGAAGTACTACTATGCAGGGCCGGCCCATGTTCAAGGCGTGTTGGTAACTTGCCATGGGCCCCCAAATTTGAAGGGCCATAATTTTATACAAATTTTGTAGAAATTTTGTTTAATTTTAGTTCATTTTAATCATTTTTTCAGAAAATTTATTCACATGATTCATTCTTCGTGCCATACTGCTGATATAGTTTATAGTTATTTTTAGAAGAATATAGTTTATAGTTTTAGGCTTTTTAAGCTTAGAACGAAAAGTAACTTGAGGGCTATTGAGAAGTGTCTGTTCAAGGGCCCTAAATTTGAAAGTTGCATTGGGGCCCTGAAACTATAGGACCGGTTATGCTACTATGATACTTAGAGGGATTGCTGTAAGTAAAGTTGAAAAGTATAGAATATTATTTTTTTCCTGGTTGAATGGTAAGAAATATCATTAGCTGAGAAGTACAACTGGATCGACAGGGCCTAAAAGGTAAGAACAACAAGGCATCAGGAGTTTGCCTCCTCACGCTAGAACAAAAAAGGATGCCAATTCTCCACACAACATATACAACCAAAAACAAACACCACCGGATCTAGAACCGTTGTGGCGAATCTGAATGTTTAGGCGATTATTGGGTCTTTTGTCGGGAATGGGCAGAGGGTTTGGTGGAGCAGGGTTTGGGTTCTTGTGGTGATTGGGGGCGCGTGATTTGATTGGAGAAGGGGGAAGAATATGAACGGATCGGATTTGTAGGTTTATTTGTCAATCGAGTTGGATTTTGTCTAGTTTGGGTGTTGAGATGGCACTCATGGTATGGGTGGTGGTGATGGTGGAATTTTATCCTCATAAATGGTGGTGGTTTTAGCATCGTAGCTCGCCGGATCAAAAAATATTGGTGGCGGCAATGGTTATGCTGCAGCGTTGGAGCTGTAGTTGTTCTTCGTGTCCATATCTTTTTATTATACCACTTTGCCCTTCAAACACCATCAATTGACGAAAAATAATGTACAAAAATTGCTCCGGTTGTTGATTGTCAATCAACAACGGGATATAGTAATGGTAATTTAAAATTAGAGGTGGGATATGAATTATTACACTATATTGTAGGGGCTAAAAAATATTTGACCCTTCGGATTCATAGTATATTTTTCTCGAGTTTAGCGAGCTCTCAAGGTACTAACAAATAATCTTTGTTTAGTACCATGAATTTTAAAGTAGAAGTACCAAACAAATATTAGTAATGAAACATGCAATTCAATGTTTAGTTAGAGTAGATAAGACTAAAACAAGACATTTGGAAGAGCATATTTGAATATGCATTGTTGGAATAAATTAAAAGACCTTCTTCATGGGCCCAAATTGGAAAGAGCATATCCGAATATGCATTGTTAGAAAAAGTTTAAGACATTATTTATGGGCACAAATTATAACACTAATTATGTTGATAACATTTTGTAAATAAACTATTAAACTATTATTATAAGAATTTAAAAGGTGAAATTGCTAACCGAAGATTCAAAACTATACAAAAGACCTAAGATAGAAAAGAAAAAATATTTAAAATACATGAGGAAACTACATCAAAATAAAGAAAACTACTTGATCCAAACAAATTATAGACTTCTTATATGAAACAAGAACAAAGCCTCAAGTCATGGAGGTGACAATGAAGAGCCTTGAGGCGGTGGAGCAAAACTGTCATCAGATGACAGCTAGAACCCTGGGAATCGCCGATGAATTGAACCCACCGGATATTCCGTAGAAACAACGTAGCGTGGAGCTGTCGGTGAGGCGGTGAGGACCACCACATGAAGGAACCTCCAGGAGGCGGTGTGGAACCTTTGGGGAAATTGAGAAGAGAAGAACATGACTGCAAGAACCGGCATACATCCTCGTAGAACAAGGTGGCAGAAAACGTCGACTTGTGACCTAGAAACCGATATCTGAAATCCAAAAAGAAGGGAAGCATAAGAGGGCTTCGCTCGGAAATGAGTCAGCCACCACGAGAAGAACATCTCTAAGGAAAAACCAAACAAGCGATGGATAATCGACCGGCCGACCTACTGATTCTTTCTCTAGAGGTCAGATTTCGTGTCTTCATTTCCTAATTATATATATGATTCATTTTTCTGAAAAATAAGATATTCCTTTTAAGCTTATAATTTATTAGATAAAATATGATTCATTTTTCTCTAGAAGTCAGATAAAAGGAATATCTTATTTTTCCACATTATAAGCGTTAAAATTAAAAATATGAGATATATCTATATCAAAAAAAGAGATATATCAAAGTGGATAATGTCAAATTACTAAAGCAATTTCAGTGGATAATGTCAATTACTTTAATCTAATATAATCTAATATAATAATATGTACACCTATTATTTTTATTTCACACGTAATGTTCCTCGTCAACGTTTTCTTCTTCCCTCTTCTCGCTGCTTCTTCATTTTCTTCCTCACATGTCTTCACTGTTCTGCGAAATCGACACAGAGATAGTGAAGACCAATGGCGAAAACGAAGAACAATGGGCTCATTTACACTCTGATTCTATCTCTATCAGCTCTCTACCTCACAATCGAAGCGCGACTAGTCCCGAATCGCAATGAACCCATTTCAAACATCTTCGATACCTCCAATTATGGAATTCTTCAGCTCGACAATGGATTGGCACGAACTCCTCAGATGGGGTACCTTCAATTTCTCTTCTGTTGCTCTAATTCCAACTCTTATGATCTGGGTTTGGGCTGTTATACCATGAACTTGTTTGAAGGTTCTGAGAGTTGTTTGTGTCTGATTGAATTTTCATTTCTGTGTTTAGATGCGAATTTTAGGATAAGTAGGAACTGGGTTTAATGGTTTTAGGGAGAGTTTGGGAATGCTTCTGCTGCTACCAAAGCTGCTTTTCGACCTCAGAAGCAGTTTTAGTGTGTTTGGTAAAAATAAAAATTATGCTTTTCCGTTTCTGCTGTCCCACAACAGTTTCAGGAAGCAAGGGGAAGATGATTTTCCAAAAAGTGCTCTTGATTAGTTTATCTACAACCGATTTTAATCTTATATATTTTTTTTTAAAAACCAATAGTTATCTTTACGGAAATGACACGTGTCGTATATTTTTGTCATTTTACCCTTTTACAGCAACTTCACAGTTGATTTTACCAAACACAAAATTGCTATATCAATGTTTTACAACAGCTTTTACGTAATATTTACCAAACAACATTTTATCAAGAATTCACAGCAGCTTTTCCACGGTGTTTTCAAACAGTAGCTTTCTAGCACCACCACATCATTCCCAAACTAGCCCTTAGCAAGTTAAGCTCTTCAGATTATATATATATTTTTTTCAGTTCCTTATTCAGGAGTTCTGATTGCTTCTTTTGGTTGTGCCTGTGTTGGTTAGATGGAATAGCTGGAATTTCTTTGCTTGCAACATCAATGAAACTGTAATCAAGGAAACAGGTAAATTTGTTTCGTTTTGTTGCAACTCGTAACCATGTTTGTTATTATGATAATAACATAATGAGGGCTGTCCAGTTTTTGGAAAACTCAGTCTCTGGGTTTTTATGTTATTCAAATGTAGTGGGTGTTTGGATGGAGTTGTGTTTCTTTTGATAACCCAGTACCCGGAATTGATAATGAGGAGCCTGACCGGCTTTTTTTCTGAAATTTAAAAGCATTTTAGACTGATTATATTGTGCCACGCATACACATCTGGTACCGAGAAGGGTTAGTAGGGGCTGTCCATTTTTTTTCCTAATAAAAAATAATTTGGGCCAATGATATTGTGCCACGTGTACGCATCCGGTACCGGAAGGGTTAATTGGGGCGGGCTATGCCACGTCGTTGCTTTTCTGTCGAGTTTTTTGAAATCCTAAAAACTAGTTTCTTCAATAGACAAAAAATCTTGTATGTTAACTTAATTTCGGAAGCTTACATGAAAACAAGATGAACTCCTGTTTTCACTCACTTAAGAGTCACGATAGTGTTACTAACTTCCTGAGTTGATATGTAGAAGTGAGTCGAAGTTTATCCTTAGAAATGAAATGTAACGACTAGAATAAACCAATGGCGGGAGATAACAAGAGAGATCAAGTGCTGATTCAATTTTAGTGTATTCCAATATTAGCTTGCTTCCGGAACTAAAATCCCAAATACTACTAACATTTTGCTTTTCTCTTTCAACAGCCGATGCATTAGTCTCGACTGGTTTGGCCGAACTAGGTTATGATTATGTTAATATAGGTATCTCCTGCTTATCACCCTGTTTGTTTTACTCTGCAAGTTGCTTATGCCTCTTGCTAATGTAGTTCATCCTTCACAGATGACTGCTGGTCGGCTGCACTAAGAGATTCAAAGGTCAGCATTTGTGTTTCCATGTCGAAGTTTCTAACTGTTTCAACCAAGATTTACTTAATTCTTTTTGCTGCTAATCACCCTTGATCAGTATGATATGTGTTGTAGTCTGACAATAAAGCATTTCGTTTGACGCCCATGAGATGTTTGCTTTAGCCTCAGAATTGCACTGTATCTAAGTTTTAACTTCAAATTTATGCCAGAGCAACTTCCTAGCATTCATATCAAATTGGAAACAGGAAAATGCCTATTCCCAGTATTCATTATCACACCCTTCTCATCATTTTAATTGTTTTTTCAGGATCAATTAGTCCCTGATCCCAAAACTTTCCGTTCGGGGATTAAAGCTCTTGCTGATTATGTACACAATAAAGGCCTCAAGCTCGGAATTTATTCTGATGCCGGGTAGGACGAGATTCTAAATTTATGGTTCTGAAGATAATAATTCTTTCACTCATTGTTCAAATTAGTGTATATTTTGTTTCAGCTGATGTCTCACGTTCTTGACTATCTGATTATTGTAGGATGTTCACTTGTCAAGTTCGACCTGGGTCACTGTTTCATGAACCTGATGATGCTGAGCTATTTGCTTCTTGGGTTAGTTTCTGATATGTCTTATCGGATTTAAGAAATATTTAAAAGTTACTGTACATATATTAACCAAGACGTATTTGAAAGTCACAATCAGACCCCTAATCACTTTCAACTTTGCATTATTCTACGTGACTGGATTGAATGACGCATATACTATTTGTACATAGCTTTTCCCCCTTGTCACTTTGTAGCCAATAATTTTTGTAATCCTGGAAGAAAAATATTATCCCTTAACCCGGAAGAAAAATAAAGGCTGAAGAAGATTTTATCCCCAACATCTCAAAGAAGTATTATTCTTTTCCAAAACGATTTCAGTTTATAGTGCTTTTTCCAGACACTTATTGATATTTAATGTTGTGTTTAAGGGTGTGGATTATTTGAAGTATGACAATTGTTTCAATTTGGGAATTGAACCAGAGAAAAGGTTTGGCCCATCTTTGCTGTGTTAAATTCTGTAAGTATGTTTCCTTAAATTTATATTCAATCAAATAGTCTAAGTCCGAGTCCTTGGTTCCAGGTACCCTCCAATGCGCGATGCTCTAAATGGAACTGGGAGGAACATTTTTTACTCCCTTTGTGAATGGTAATGTTGGTTCTTCATACTGTTGCATAGCTATCTAATCACTTGGTGCACGTTTTACTTATCCAACTTTTTTTGTGTTTGGCAGGGGTGTTCATGACCCTGCCTTGTGGGCTGGCAAAGTTGGAAATAGTTGGCGAACGACCGATGACATCAATGATACGTGGGCAAGGTTCTAATTCAAAACTCCTCTCGGCTTACTTAGTTTGCAGATGGGTAAGAGGGTTAGTGGGATAAGAGGGGGCACGAGATACCATGTATGTTATGTATGAGTGGCGTGGTTTAGTCATGGAATGGGTTAATCAATGGTCACTCGGATAAGGAAACTGAATCAACCTTTGGTGGTGGTCCTAATATGTGGATTAAGAATACCGTTGCTATTTTGTAGTGGGTTTGGTTTATCTCGTAGAGTGGTGCAAAATCCACTTAGGGTTTCAGTTTTGCCAGAAGATCTAAGGGCATGAAAGAAGGGATGATGTAACCAAACCTCGTGTAATTTGACCCTAAAATCTATGAAACGAATCAGACCAGCTTTCGTTGGTTCATGAGCAAAAACCTGTCTGTAGTGGTCTTCAGAATTACTATATCCTAGGTCAACTACTTGTTGGCATGTCCCCTTATTCTTATCTTGTTATGTGTTCCTCAGGGTCTGAAAACTTGACTCCTTTGATTGATAAGTGGCGAGAGTAGACTTGATTTGTGCTACTTGCAGATGATTTCCCTGACCTTTGAAGAGAAGTACTGGCCTACTGGGTGAACAAAGGAGAATTTTAACCAACTTGACAATAATAGCGATAGCGTACTTAGTTTAAGGACAATAGTTAAAAGATTGAGGCATGTGATATGTATATTAAGCAGCTCATGCAGGTTTTGTATTTCAGAACTTTTGACCTCTTCGAATCTCATATAAAGTATTCGCAACTCCAAATGCTCGTCAATATTCCACTTTGTTAATTGGCAATCACCATACTTCTCTGTGGATGTCAAGTATCAATGATGAAATTATAATTCAACTTGCTTATTTAGAATTAAGAAGAAGAAATCGGTATGCTTACTCAGAAGACTATTTGGAAAGTAACACACACATTTATATTTCAAGTTACATTTGGTTCGTTTCCTCGAATGAAGTTGCACTAATTAGACTTGTTCACTTGTGCTTAGCATGACTACAATTGCTGACCTCAATGATAAGTGGGCTGCCTATGCTGGTCCTGGAGGATGGAATGGTATGAATGCCATTCTTCTCTGATACTAGTACAAGTTTTCACTAGTGACAATCTGGATTTTCATTCGCCCATCTACTTCCATTACAGATCCAGATATGTTAGAAGTAGGCAATGGTGGCATGACTTACCAGGAGTACCGCGCACATTTTAGCATCTGGGCTTTGATGAAGGTGATTGTACCAAACTCTCTCTTTCTCTATCTCCGACACTCTCATAAACTAATCTTGGATTCATCATCCAGCTCTCTAGAACTTACCTTAGTTTTTTTGCAAGAGTCGCCGTCGCTTTTGTTGCTTGGGTTCTGTGCCGTTGAGGATTTCACTAGTCATTAGTCTTGTACCAGCACACAACATATTTTGCGTGCATCCTTTGAATATTTGATACAAAAATGAAAGAGCAGAATTGTACCCTGGTGTTCATGGGAGGGCACTTCTTTGACCTCTTTGCAATGTGAAACTTTATTTCTTTTTCCTTTAATTACAGGCTCCATTGTTGATTGGCTGTGATGTACGTAACATGACTGCAGAAACATTTGAAATTATAAGCAACAAGGAGGTTATCGCTGTTAACCAAGGTAGAGTGTTGCTTGTATATATTTTGCATACATTCAGTACCCAACGGGTTTGTTTGGGAGCTTAGTCTTTTGTTCTCTGCTTTTTTGTTATTTTGGTGGATAAGTGGTGGTGGAGGTGAGGAGAGTGAAATTTATCTCGCTTAACCTCAACCACTCATTCCCTTAGAAACAAAAAACAAGCCCAACTTATAGAAACTAATCAGGATTTTGTTTCCACAGACTCACTTGGCGTGCAAGGCAGGAAAGTTCATGTAGCTGGAAAGGATGATTGCCTTCAGGTCATTCTTCTTTCATCTCTCAATATCATCCCAAGTAATAACTAAAACAACAGCAATAGTTCACTTTTAGGTTCAGCCTTCTCCTTAGTCTCTCCATGCTAGTGATTTGTAATCCTAAGATCTTGACCAACCAAAGAAGCTGGTCTCCGTGTTCAAATGGGTTGTTTGGATGAGCTGAAATAAGTGAGCGGTTGAACTTAATAGCTCATATAATCAGTAGTGTATGGATGCGGTAGATTATTGTAGATTATTGGTAAATTTTTTGTTGAATCCACATTTTATTTTTAGAATCGGGAATTCCTTCCAAAAAAACGGAAATCACCCAAAAAAATCGGAATTTCCTAAAAAAAGTCGGGAATTTCGGCTAAAAAATCGGATTTCTGGATTTTTACCCGGAATTCCAGATTTTTTTGCCAGAATTCCGGATTTTTTTGGGTTTGGAGAGGTTTGACTGAAAATCTTAAATTTATTTACCTTCCTCTACCTCTCGACTTAATCTCATCTAAACAGGCCCAAAGAGTAGGAACGGTTTTGTTCTTAGTGCCTCGTCGTTCTGTTTCATTATCCTCAACTCGTCTCACTGGTATCAGGAGCCATGTGGGAGCAAGGGGTGACACTTGCACACCCCCCTCCCGTCCCCCGACTTTTCAAAAATTATTATGTAACCCCTAATATTCTGAGTATCTAACAACAGTACCCCTAATATATGATTTCATATATATATTCACTAATACCCTTTAAAAGATATCTAGAAAAACTATGCCCCGGCTGTTTCGATTTTCTGGCTCCGCCACTGACTGGTTATGATTTGTTTTCAGGTGTGGGCAGGTCCTTTGGCTGAAAATCGTCTGACTGTTGCACTTTGGAATAGGTGTTCGAAAGATGCTACTATTACAGCTGAATGGGGCGTGCTTGGACTTGAATCCTCAACCAGTGTCTCTGTAAGAGATTTGTGGAAGGTTAGTAACTCAACTTGTTCATTTTATAATCTGTCATCAAGTACAACTTCAGCATCTGGAACACCTTATCTTAACTATGTCATAAGATGTTTTGTAGTAATTGCATTACCCAATTCTAGTATCACTATGACAGATTGACATCTATAACTCTAGCATGGATTTGGAACATGAAACCTAAGTGACCGACACCAAAGTAACCCAATCATTGATATCAATTAGCAACACGATAACCGTACTTAAATTTTTCAAGAGTGCACTGTTGAAAAAAAAAAAAAAGGAAATGCAGGTTTTTTTTAGCCCAAAGCTTGTTTGCATTTTCGATGCAGGCCACAAACAACAGGAACTAATTCACAAACCAAGAACATCTGAGACAGCAAGTATAAAACAGCATTCATTTGAAGCCGGCCTTATTTGGAGATAAATAGATGGTTTTTTTGAAAATCCAAAATTTTCCTTGAAAATAAGATACATTGCTTCAGACACGGTAACTCCATTCTACGTGTAAACCGAGTTTTGGGTGTTTCAAGAGCACCATGTCAGCACTGGCATATCTGCCAAAATATAGGGATGCAGAGGTAAAGTGAGAAAGATACAAAGAAAAAGTCAACCCCAAGAAATCCCACCAGAAATGAGACACAATCTACTTATTCATAGTCTCGTTTACATGTTTCGACTGGGTTAGGGATATGAAACAGTGGGATATGAGGTTTGATAAGATTTGAGGTCAGACGTATCATCGATGAGGAAAAATTAGGATATGAAATTGTGTTACATAGCAGTGCAGATTACAGAGTGACGAGGAAAAAGTAGGATATGAAAATAATAGATCTTCTTCAGTAGTACATCATTAATAAATCCAAAATAAAATAGAAAAATAGAAATAAAATAAATAAATCAAATAACAGTGTGTTTGAGAAAGAAAACGAACTGATTGTATTGGATTTGCATATATAGCAGTGCAGATTACATAACCAAAGAAACATATTGCTAAGCCAGTAGCCCCAAGTACATACGGTACTGGGAAAGAAGTTAACAGCCAGAAGACTAATCTACATTAATCAGTATCGCAAAAAACTTTCGAAACTCCAGACCAGCCATCTAAAGCCTATTTTTCATATTCATCTCTAGCAAACCTGAAGTTCACTCTGGATTTTGGGTGTTCTACCGCCATAAAATATGTCCTCTTAACCACCTTCATCAATTCGTCCTATCTTCCATTCTTCTTTTTTCACTTCCTCTCAACGGCCGTTAACAAACAATGTCACTGTTTACTCATTTTCACTCCTTCAGCATTGGTAACAAAACCACTCCCTACCTTTTATTGCCCCGAGTCACATGGACAAAGTCCCAAATAAGTAAAGCATGAAATACCTAGTTCTCAAAGAGATGGGAGAGCATTCCAACAGAGAGATAGCATTGCTGATTATAGAAACATCAAGTCAGTTGTTTCACAAAGGCTACTTAGAAAACAATTCTGCAAATTCACAATTTCTGCAATTTAAATCCTTACTTGCAGTTACACTCTAAGACTGTAAATGTTCACTAAATTTTGATTATCGACAACACAACTATAGGGCTACTCACTTTGTGCTTCCCATTTTCAACTCTTATTAAATACATAAAACAACAATTATATGGCAAACACAAATACATAATTTCTTAAGACTGTAAATGTTCACCAAGTTTTGATCATCCGCGACACAACTACAGGGCTCCTCACTTTGTGCTTCCCATTTTCCTCAATCCAAACCACAGAACCATGAGTCACCTTCCCCATCTTGCCACCCCTGTAATGTATGGTCAAAGAGTATCTTTTCGTCTCGTACACCTCCCCAAAAACCAATCTTTTGGGCGAAACCTTAACGACAGAACCTTCAGGTGCTTTCACTTTAACCATGTAAGTAGCTGGCCCTACTCCCACATTCGTCACAGTCCTTTGAAATCTCTTAACCAAGGCTAAACTCTCGTTTGCGTAGAACGCAATGAACGAAGGATAATTCAAATCAGCCGAAGGATTCGAACAAGAACCGTAGCTAGTGGACCTTGTTATGGCCAGGATTTGTTCCCTGGTGAAGTTCAAGTAGCATAGATGGTTGACATAGTCCTGTGGTGTGACATCATAAATGAGACCTGGATCGAGCGCAGCGTTGGGGTCCACGTGACCGGCTCCCATGGCTAGGGGCGTGGCGGGTTCGTAACGGAGCCCAATGTCTCGAATAGGACCGCCGGTGTTGTCGTCGGACTTGGCGGTGGTCATCATGGCGGATCGTATGGTGGCAGGACTCCATTCTGGATGTGCACCCTTGAGCAATGCAGCAACACCGGAAGCATGCGGGCAAGCCATGGATGTTCCTGATAAAGGGACGTAGTCGCTGGATAATATTATGCTCGAACCAATAAAAGCAGCAGGTAAATTCGGAACATATGCTGCTAAGACTAGTGTTCCAGGTGCCAAAACATCAGGCTTCAGGATACCCGGGTAACTCGGTGAAGGACCTCTTGAACTGTAGTATGCAACTGCAGGTGCATTCTTGACAGTGGCACCCACATAGGTCTGTTGAAACTTGATGCTCGCCGTGGGTTCAGCGTTGAATCTGATGTAATCCATAAGGACTAGTGAATCCTGGGGAGTTATCACAACACCGGGATAGTTGAAGAATGCATCCTGAAACAGTTCTGGATCATTGGATATAAAGATTGCTGCAGGCTTGCTTGAGTTAGACATTTCACCAAGTTGTCGGTAGAAATAACCGGGATCGTTGTCACATATGATGATGCCATAAGGGGCTGTAGAGAGCAACTCTGACGAATTGCACGTGGACAACGACTTGTTGTAAACGAGAGGTAAGTTTTCCACCCAGGCATTTGCAGGGAACATGCTCCATCCTGTGATGATTTGCCCGTTTCCTAGCGCTAAATTCCCAGAAAACCACCGGTCAATTGATCCAGCTGCGACAGTTAGAACCCAGGGGATGCCATTATGTAATTTTCCCAGAAATGGACCAGCATTTCCAGCCGAGGACGAAACAAGAACTCCCCTTTCCATAGCGCCAAATGAAGCTATAGCGATAGGGTCCTCAAAAAGAGGAACGCCGTCGAAACCAGAAGATATTGAGATCAAATCGACACCATCAGCCACGGCCTGATCCATCCCTGCAAGAACATCTGAAGAAAACCTACCTTCCTCCCAAAGAACCTTGTACATCGCCACCCTGGCACGTGGGGCCACGCCTCTAGCGGCACCACTCGCGTAGCCAAAGAAGGAGGCGCCTTCCACGTAGCTTCCAGCTGCGGTGGAAGAAGTATGCGTCCCGTGCCCTTCACTGTCCCTTGGTGAAGTCATGCTGATAGTTTTGTTGGGGTATGCTGCTAAAACACCCTTGTTAAAGTACCTAGCCCCAATAAGCTTCAAGTTACAATGTGAAGAATTGAACTCTTGTCCTTCCTCACATTTTCCTTTCCATTTCTCCGGTATCCCTGTCATGCCGTCGTCTTTATAGCTCCGGCTCTCCGGCCAGACGCCGGTGTCGATGACGCCGACGATGACATCTTTCCCGTATTCAGAAGCCGGCCAGAGACCAGTGGAAGGATTGAGGCCAAGGAAGGTGGTGGTATGCGTTGTGTCAAGAGTGGCTTGCTTGTCAGCATAAAACGAGACATAGCCTGGAGTTTTCTTCAGAGACTCGAGCTCTTCTACTGATAAAACTGCACTGAATCCATGAAGTGCATGATCATAAGTATAGAGAAGGCTTGAGGTTGAATTTGATGGTTGAGAGGTGGTTAGGGATTGAATCATGGAGGAGTACCAATGGTGGTGACTAGTGAAAATCCTAGGCATCTCAGACTTGTCCATATGAACAATGTAGGTAGACCTTTGTGATGATGCCATTGTTGAACTCACCAAACAGAAAGCTGAAAGAAACAATAATAGAGGAGGTAGGACTAAAGACTCCATTTTTTCTGACCTGAAGAATGAGCATTCACGTGGCCTTTCGACACCAAATTTATAGAAACCCGGGTGGACAGGTTACGTTATTCTATTTTATTTTATGTTTACAGAGGTCGCAATCCTAGGCCCCACGGGCCTTTTTCTTTCTTTCTTATAATAATTGTTAAATGTGTTGGAAATTTATACACATTGGTCCCAAGGAATGTTTCTAAAGTAACCCAATATGTGAGAAGAAGAGCACACATACATTCCAGTTTGAGTAAACCTCATATATTTCCTTATGATAATTCAGTAGTCTTGAATGAAATTTTGAGCATTTGAATCTTTCTATGATATTATGCGGAAGGAGAATTTTTTACATGCGCCCTCATGACCTGATTCCTGCACCTGTCCTGATCATAACAATAACTATGATAATGAAAAAGTAGCAATTTTTGAGGTTTTAACATGTAGCGTGTGGCCTTTTGTAAAATATGAGTAACAGTTTGTTATACCGATAATGCTAAATCAACAAGTAAAACAAAACTTATACATCAACACAATATTTGCAGCTGTATCTGAATGACATAGTTAAGACATTTGATAAATTCTTATAATTTCAAAAGGTAAATTATGGATTTCGAAGTCAGTTTGGTGTTAAATCATGTTCCACTCTTAGGTACTCGCTTGCAAAAGAGAAATGCTAGCGGTCGCACTGTTATCTCTCATCTATTTCCGAATTTTCTTCCATACAGATGCAGTCATACCAAATGAGCAATGATGTTGCCAGTTTTGCATTTGTGTGGGAGATAGCTGTGGGTTCTTAAGCATTTCTCTTTACAAAAATTCAAAGATGAGCGTGAGTCTGTCACAGGTTCTTTGGGCTTGTTTGGATGGAGGGGTTTGGTTAACTATAGCCAAAACCCAACTTTTTTGAGAGACGGGAATAACATTTCTAATTTTTTTAGAGAATAACCCAACCATTTAATCCAAACACAGGTGGGGTAGGGTTAACCAAAACCCCAAAACCCTCTAATCCAAACAGGCCCTTTGAGAAAATCAATTTTGATGCAGAAGTGACGCAGAATAATTTCTTTTGCTATCAATAATTCTCTGGACAAGATGCTATTTCTGTAATTCAGAGATCCTAACAAGGCTAGTTTAGGTATTATTAGTACTTATAAAGGACACAGTGGCCTCTTTACAGCAAGTTGGTTAGAATCTACGCAAGTCAGCTATTACCAGATTACTAATTTTAGTGTGGTTTTAATTGATAGAATTGTCATTTCAAGAAATGAGGTAATGGTAATATGAAAACAGAGGGTGCCCCTCCTAAGCCCTTTGTGGCCTTTTACAGATAGGTAGATATAGGAATTGTTTGAATGGGATAGATTATTAGATGGATTACTATCTAGCGTATTTTGGTACAAATCTGGAACTTTGTGTTTAGATTAAGGGCTCCAGAATTGGTAAAAAAATAATATCCAAACACCTTAATAATCCTTTAATCTGCTATGATCTATCTCATCCAAACAAGCCCATAATAACCAGTGTTATGAAAAATCAATATTTTGTCGTTAACGGGGCTTGAACCCGTGACCTTATGCGAAAAATCAATATTTTCGCATACAGCATTAAGCATTTGAGCCTGCGTGTAATATTATGCGAAACGAGAATTTCTTCGGTTGAAATCTTTACTTTTGTTAATAAAAATAGCAATCTCAATAGTGATATATAATAGTAGGTTAGAGTAACAGATAAAATTACATCAGTAAAGAAAAATCGAACAAAGAAATCCTTCCTTATTCCCGGTTACTGTCCCTATATATATATATATATATATATATATATATATATATATATATATATATATATATATATATATATATATTTGTCTTTAACCAAGTATGTAGCATTTTACCATTTAGAGAATATGGTATGGGTCATTATCTTTTGGTTGGCAATCTTGTCATTCTCTTCTTTTATAGTAAGAACACATTTACTAAATGACAGGAACACGATCATTCATATTCCTTATGTTGGTTCTTATGTGGAACATTAAATAGACAGGTTGTCTGAAATTCTCAAAAAAGGATCCAACCACACATTTCAATATTGATTAGGGCTGGAGAGGCTGAATGAAAATATGGACTGGAGGGGATCCAGTGGATACTCAAAACCTAGTATTCTTTGTTTCTGTTTTTAACTTTGAATTTTCCTAGGTATGTAGAGTTTGGTAATCTTGTCATTCTCTTCTTTTATAGCAAACACTATCTAAAATTGAATACACCACACATTTACTATAATACATTTTAAGTTTGCACCGGTATGATTTGGGGTCGCAAGTTTGAAGGGTGAACCGGCCCAGGAATAGGGTGGGCCTGAACTGGCCCAGACTGAAGGGATGGTCAAAGCTGGTCCTGGATTTGTGGGAACAGAGGACCAGACCGAGCCGGCAGAAAGCCAGGGACAGCTCAGTGTGTGTGTGTAAGAACGCGTGCGCGCACACACACACATATAATAAATAATTAACACACGGGCTAAGTTCAGCCCGCCATGTACCGGCCCACCCATAGTGGTCCTATAGAAGATGCTAAAAGAAGTTGCATAAATGAAGTGGGAACAAGTTGTAAATGGGTTAACGGGTTTGTACTAGCCCAACGGCAAACTTGTAAGTTGCAAAGAAACCCTTTTATAAATGGGTTATAAACGGGTTGAACTTGCCCGTTTGACACCTCTAATAGAAGATGACGAGAATTTGTATAAGAAAGACTACTATGTATTTGAAACTGATTCAAAAAAGAGGTACTCAGAATTGAAAACGATTTACATATCATAGTTTTATAGTTTCCTTTCGATGCTTAGCTCTAGGCTAGCCTCATGAGTTTCTTCAAACTTGTTGCAGCATCAAGTGATTGTGGAGGACGCGGTGGCGTCGTTTAGCACTCGAGTTGCTTCCCATGGCTGCGAGATGTATGTTTTCACTCCTCGGTTGGCATATCGCTCTGAGATTTAGTTTCTGCTTCAGCTAGCATCGGCCAGTTGCCTTTACTTGCAAAGGTGTCTATGAATGAAAGGGACTTGTGTTCAATGTGCATAATTTGTTGTAATGTACTATATGAGTGAGTGAATACTTGGTCGAATACTAGGACAAAAATCAAGACAGATGAATGAAAGAGACTTCAGAAACATTCGAGCTCGGTGTCATTTGATGTGGTGTGGTTGTGGCGATTCTAAACACGGAGGGGCATTTTCCCTTCATAAATTCTTGTTGTCAATTACATAGATCATCATGTATAAATTATAATCTAGTCTCATGAGCTCAAAAAAAATTATGATCTTAGTATAAGTTTAGCCAGATTTGAACCTTGAACTTTATGCAGTGACTTTCATTGCTCTATTACTGAGGTAGCACTCATTTAGCCGTCTATAACGTTGTAATCGGCAAAAAACTATTACATGAATCCTTGTCAAGTACTTGGTCCGTTTTGCCAGAATCTACCCAGCTAGCTTTACTTTGACTAAAGAATTTAGCTAAAATATGATACAAAAATTTACTAATTTTTTCATAATATTGTGGTGTTAAGAAAAGGGTCCACAATGTTGAAAGATTGACACACTTTTGTATTGTATTGTTGAATAAAGTAGTCAGTTAAAGTGACCTCTAAAGTCAACTGAGAATATTTTGGCGATATACATTAAATACCGAGTGATTATCAAAACAACAAAGCTAGTGCTAATATATATAGTGATCAACTCAAATTTGTGATCTTCAAACCCTAATTTAGGCTAATCATATGTTTTTCTGAAGCATGAACAATAGAATAGAATCATAGGTGGCTTGTCTTTGTTCTGCTACTTTACTGTTCTTTTCTTGCACGTCTATGGTGATTCTCATATATCTTTTCTTATTATCAAGTTGCCTTCTCATTCTCATGCAAGAAAAGAACAGAATCAATATAATGATTCCCTTTTCCTTTCTTTTATCCGAATTAGGGTTTACCAGCTCCTATTGTCCCTAATCTCCAGCCCCCGAAAGCTACTCCTACCAACATCTATCAAAGAGTCGCATCGCTGATCCAAGAATCTGTTATAGTGGAAGTTAAACCGGAAAGATAAAAGAAACTAAGAGTTCAGCTCTGTCGTGCAACTTTTGTGAGACTAAACTGAAAAAGCTAAAAAAATAAGGATAAAATAAGAATTTTGAAAAGTTGAGAGTGGGGCTAGATTCGCCCTTGAATAGAACTACGAGTCATTGTTTGGTTTTCAGGACTAAGCGTGTTAAATTTATTCGGTACCGCGTTTGAAAGTTTGCGTGGAACTGTACACGAAGTTATATGAATACATAAAAGAAAGGGTAAAAGACAAAAACCACCCCTCGAGTATGGGGTATATACAAAAAAATCCCTCGTGTTCGGGGATATACGAAAACCACCCCTGTCAGAGTTAGTGACTAACGGCACACTAACGGAATAATGAAAAGACAAACATACCCCTAACGTTTTTGGTAATTACCCCCATTTATATCCCCTTTCCTTCCCTTATCTTCAATTCATAACCTAATCCAACATTATCTCTTCCCCGTCTCTCTCTCCCTTCCTCCTCTCTTCTCTTTTTTCTCCCACGGCACAACACATGCGCCTCTCTCTCTCACCGTCGGATGGCGGTGGTGGCGGCGCTGGTTGTAGCGCCGGAGATGGCAGGCACGACGAAGATGGATCGGACGGAGACCAGAGGGGTCAGGGGGTTCGGGGGGTTTCGAATCAGGCTGAGGTCATTGAATGTTGGTGTGGTGGCCGAATTGAGTATGGCGTTGGCTCTGGTTGGTCCGACCGAGTTCAGGGTCGGCGGTTGTGGTGGCTGGAGGTTGCCGACGGCGGTTGAAGCTGCGGTTGAAGCTGCGGGAAAGGTGCGCCACCACCCAAATCACAGGTCGCCAGGGCCTGTGATTTCGCCAGACATAGACTGGCGGAGGGGGCCGACGGGTTCAGGACAGCTTAGATCTGGCGATGGTGGCGGCTGTTGAAGCAGTGGTTGGCGGTGTTGGAGGCGATTGGGTGATGTTGGCGGCGATTTCATCAAAGGTGGGGACTCCAGATCGTTCTGGGCTGTTGAAGCAGTGGTTGGCAGTGGTTGGCGGTGTTGGAGGCGATTGGGTGATGTTGGCGGCTGTTGAAGCAGTGGTTTATTTCTCAGATTTGCGACCAGATCGTTCTGGGTTTGCTGTATTTCGTCGCCTCCTTGAAGGCCCCCACGATCCGGTGACGATGTAGTCGACGGGATCTTCCGGGTTTTTGCAGAAATTCAACTGTATGGCGGCGAATTGGGTGGTGGCGCCACCTTGGAGGAAGAGGACGTGGAGGGGAATTGCTCAGCATCCGAATGAGTGACTGTGGAGGAAGAAGGGGAAAAAGGTAGGGAATAGACTGTTCTAACCTCAAATCCCTTCCCCTTCTCATACTATCTGTTTGTTGCGATTTGGGGATTGATTCTTGGACCAGCCAGACCCAACCATTATCACTTCTGATTGAGTAAAGTTTCAATTTTTAACATTTTTTTGATCCTGATTATTGTTTTGCGGTATCAAATTGATTGATGCAGTACTTGTATTTTGAAGACCCACAAGCAAGTTTGTTTTTGAGAACCTCTTTTGAATGCAAATGTGGTGTTGTTATTGTTCTTCTTTAATTGATATACTTTTGATGTTTATTGTGAGTCTCTTGATATATATATTTTTTTTTCTTTATTGTTCTCTGTTTTGTTATTGTTGTGGCAGTGGCGGCGGTGGTGGTGGTGTTGTTGGTGATGGCGGGGATGTGGTGGTGGTGGCCAAGAACACCAAGAACACCAAGAACATGAGCAAAATAAACAAAAATATACAAACAGGGGTAAAATGGTCATAAAAAAGACAGAATGCACCCCGTACTAATTGATTGTAACAGAAGGGTGTTTTTCGTCTAACGTCCATCCACTGAGAGGGGTGGTTTTTGTCTCGGCAAGGGTGGTTTTCGTATATCCCCGAACACGAAGGATTTTTTTGTATATATCCCATACTCGAGGGGTGGTTTTTGTCTTTTACCCTAAAAGAATGTATGGAAAGTATGCGCTAAATTAAAGAATCATGCAAATTTACATCAACCTAACACAGTATTCTCCTTCCTAAACGAAATATAAAAGAAAAAAGCAATTTCTTCTTCTTCAATTGTGGTTGTTCTTTTTCTTTTTCAGGAAGTAGGCAACGAAACCCAATATCATTAGCGCGAGGATGATAGAGAATCCTATTATCATCAGCGTGTATTTGTCGGGTTCATGATGTGTCTGCTGCGGTGGATCAGGCTCTCCGGTGTAGATCATCGTGCTATCTACTGGCGGTGATGGCAGCAGAGGCGGCGGCAGCTGAGCTAAGCAGTGGCTAAAGCTGAAAGAAACGATGGAGAAGAGGAGAGGAAAAACTGCTTGAGGTGTCATATTGGAAGAGATGGAGAGAGTGTAGGAGAAAAGAAAATTGTTGCGGCTCTATTTATATTGATTTGACAATTTAGAATATTATAGATTCTAACGTTTCCTTTACAAATTTCTGCGGAAATAGAAAATCAAATATTGTAATTCCTTTAAGAAAAAAAAGTGCTCAGTGATTCAAATGTTTCATTTTGATTTTTTCTTTTTTTTTGCGGATCAAGAAGAACTTCATAGATCATAGATTTTTGTGAAAATCATAGATTTACATTCTATTTGCGAAGTGATGTCGTGCCAAGTTATAGATTTTAATTCCATTTTTTTATTTTGAAAAAAAAAAAAAAAAAATTGTACATGCCACACTCTAGCATAGTAATGGAAAAAAAAATGAATGATACTTCAAAAAATATATATAGACTACTCAGTCTACCACATTATCAAAGAACTTGTGAATCATTTTATGACGTGTAATTAGTGGAGTTCGAAACATGGTAAAAAGAACACCAAATTCTTGTGCAATTTTACTAGTCAAAATCACCCTTTCGAAATACATAGAAAAAAAGGGAGTATAAAAATTGTTTCAAGATAGATAAAGTATTTATCATTATATTTTTGCCTTAAAACTTGAAATGAACAGATGTTTGACTTAGTTCAATTGTAATTTTCTGGCTTCTACGATATTAAAAATGGGTTTTGGAAACATATTCACTGCAGAATCACTAAAATAGAGTTTGATGAGGGAACATATAAGAGAAACTGGCAAGATATGAATTTTCTCATACACTTTCTTCTTCCCTAAATACACGGATCACGAAACAGAAATAGCAACAGCATAACAAAAATCGGTAACAGTTTCTGTGTTTATTCAGTTAACAGGAAAAAAGGAAAAGGAAAATTACAGCAGACCATAAAGGCATAAACCACCGGATGAGCGAGCTCATCTGATATAACATCGTCATCTTATTCTCTCTGAAATCTGCAACAAGACTTGTGAGAAGTTTTCTTCCTTCAAGGCAACTCCTTTTCGTAAACTTCGCTGGCAAATTTCCAGTTTACAACTTTCCATACATTCTTCAGGTAGTCGGGTCTTACGTTCTTGTACTGCACCATACAAGCCAAAACAAGTGGTATCAGCTTGAAGGCAAAAAAGTAACAAAATTGGAACATTTGGATCCTACCCTTTACCGAGAGAGAGAGAGACCTATTTCATTTCATCAAATCTCTCCCTACAGCCATGGTGAGAGAGAGAGAGCAAATCAGCAGCGGCAACATAATGCTCTAGAAGCACATACAAGTTTTTCAAAATACTCCTAAATATATAGCGGATAAGTGTGAAGGGACTCGGAACATCTATATATTGGTCAGGAGTAAGACATTTCAAATGTGACTTATTGATTTGAGTAGTACCTGTAGGTAGTATGCGTGTTCCCAGACGTCTATGCCAACCAAAGGAACTAAGCTTGCTCCTTTAGTTACCAGTGGATCCTGAACAGCAGGTCGAAGCAAGTCAAACCTTTGAAAGTCTATTATAACTAGAACGGCTTCATTGTTTTGGTAAAAGAGAGAATGAGAAAAGCAACAGTTGGCAGCACGACAGGAATGGTAAGAACGTAGTATACATTTAGCTAAAATAATCCGATAGTTCATGTTCTCAAAGAAACTATATATGAACTTGTATGTGTAACATTTAGATTGCATAAAAGCATTAAAATATTAGCAAAACAGGAACGTTACAAGTTAATGTCATTGGAATGCCACAAACAGCATAGCTTTCAGTTTTCTCCCAAAATGTGCAATTGAGACTTGTGATCATACTTTGGATAAAATGCATACATTTCTTTCCCACGAGAAAGTTATATTTTGGTATATACCACCAAGTGCTCCAGAAATTGACAAAATTGCTTTATTTGCACCCTGTAAGAATGAAACAGGCATCACATGCAATGGCAGCTGTGGTCCTCTGTCATTCCCCTCAATTGAACAATCTCCTTTTACTAGGGCGGGTTACAAAGAGCAAATTCTTCACTTCTTTCAGAAAACAATGTTATCATTTGCCTTTTTATTCATTGAGTTTTGTTTATTTAATTGAGATAAGTTTTCTTGATATCTTTCTAATACTACCAGGTTCAACATGGTTCAAATCATTCTTCCCCATCGATGGATGGCCACTTGCTGCAGACACAATGATAACGACATCTCGAACAGTTATTTATAACATCATTATTCCATATATATATCCCTCTAGGCATCTTCTAGCAATTCTATATGCTTCCATCCAAGCAAAGGGGATAACTGGGCGAGAAAATAAATCACTATGCACCAATCCACTCAAAACCTTGCTCTTGTTTTATGAGCCACATCTCTCTCAAATTGTCTATCTTCATATATAATTGAGTTGAGATGTCTAATCATCTTCAGTTCCTGTTATCCACCAATATTGTTCTTAACCTCATCCTCAGACCTATGTTGAGGAAAGTTACTATCTTTTCTCTCCGGAACTCTCAACTCACTGTTTAACCTCCTCTGATATCTGATTGTGTAACACCGTCTTCACTAGAAATTGTCATAGTCCTTTACACCACAAGCTGCTTTAAACATTTTAGGGATGTTTGGGAATACCTTTAAGGGACTGTTGCGGAAGTACATTGTGTGAAAGTGCAGTCACCTCTGGATTGTACTGCCTTACCAGACTGATCGTATACTACTTTCAAAACTTTGTGGAATCATGTCATACACATGTAAAATTTACTTTTCCACTCCAAAGTACAGCCATCTTCCTGCTTGCGAAGGTGCATTTGCCAGTAGATCAATATTAAATGGAAGCAACACTCTTTATTCATGCCACAAAAATGAATTTAGACCACAACCATATGTTTATGGGACCTCATCATCAGAATTTAGGAGACTTAGCAGAGAGCATTGGCCGTCTAGAAGAGACAGAGGGCCAGCAAAATCTCTTGGTCAAGATAAGGAGAAAGAGTCAGAGAGCGAATCTGTCTATTTGGATGAGTCCACAAAGAAAGAATGAGCATGTATGGTGGTTACCTCGTGTAAAGAGTAAGTAATTATTGAGTGGTTTCGCCATATACTAAGGAGTTAACTCCTCAACATATCTGGTAATTTAAGTTGAAGTAAAACTAAAGCTACTTTCAGAAAGACAATAATCATTTGGGCCTTTGGATATAAAGGATTTCGAACACATAATCATTTTGGCCTTTGGACGTATCGATTTCAAATACCAAATGTAGTACTACGTATGTAGGAACCTGGTCAACAGTTATGTCAAAAGGAAGTAGTGGATGAGTGGAAGTAGAGGGGCACCATTATAAACAAGCGTATGGTCAAAATAATTATTGTTTTGATCGAGTGTGGTCACAAATGAGTATCCCCCCCCCCCCCCCCCCCGCCATCTTATATTTTTTCCTATTTTGTAGGTTTGTTCATATTTTTTAGACTTGTTCCTATTTTTTAGTAGACTTGTCTTTTTATAAATCTATTATCATAACAAATATAAAATATTTTATAAAACCAATGCAACTGAAATGCCTGTCTTTTAGCTAGCACTACTGGAGTTGGTGATATAATTTGCATATACAGGAAATGCAAATTTGTGATTTCATGTATAATTTACCTAACATTGCTGGAGATGCTCTCATACTGAGGACCCAAACAGCCCTTGCCTTCCCATACTCCTCAATAGGCTAAGACCACTCAATAATTCATTGTTCTCCACCATGTAACCACCAAAGATACTCATTCTCGCTTCTCTCTTTCCGTGTGGCTGTCTAATGCACCGACTTGCAATGCACAAACTCTCTCTAACCCTCCTTCTCTTGACAAAGATATCTTGCTGCCTCCTTGTTCCTCCCCCATGTGTAGTTATCCAATACATAATGTCTCTAATTTTCCTCTTGACCAAAGACACAAAGACACTTAAGAGAATTTGCTCGATCTACATTACAATTGAGTAAAAAAGGCATTTTAGAATGTCTTTTTAGCCATTGGGTGGAGTTGATTTTCTACCATTGGATACAACACATTTTGGGAGGATAACCACTTGAACTACAATCAATGAAGACTGGTAAAAAAATACCCTTTCACCCCTTTGTTTGGCACTAAGGAAAAGGATATGCCTGTAATTCAGATAAGGCAAAAACTCCCTTATTGTAGACGGAAAGTTAATTAACCACTAGAAAAGACTGGTCGTAGACCGAAAGTCAACTACTGGAAAAGGCTGGTGGCAGCCAATTCACCACTGCAACTCCTAATATGTCCATCTCCTCTCCTCTCTGCACTTACACCACCACCGTAAATTGAGTGATCTGTTGTTCAATTGGAGTGAAATTGACCCAGAAAGTGGAGTGAATCTTCACTTTTGGTTCCGGAGTGTGGATTTCAGGGATTCCTTCAATCTGGTAGTGTAGCTCGTTCTTGCTTCAAAGATTGATAAATGGAGCTATTCCTAATTTCTGGATATACAGAGAGAGAGAGAGAGAGAGAGGAAATTTATTGGATTTGTCGACTTCGGGATTATAGGAGGGTGTTGGATGTGGTGATGAGATTCATCGTGGCAGTGGTCGTGGTTACCAAATCTCAAATTTGGACTTGCTTCTTAGTTCTGACCATATCTCCAGTCGACTCATCTCCACCACCATAACCGCCGCCACCTTTCTCTCTCTCTCTCTCTCTCTGAACCAACCCACACCTCAATTGACCTGCCTAACCAAACCCAGCCACAACCGAGTGCAACCATGAATAGGAACCAAATCCAAACCCAGCCAAACTAACAATCCCCGATTGTACACTTCAGGTTGAACAATTCCCCATTTCAACTCATTCTCTTTCTTCACTACCATCACCATCAACTTAACTAACAATCATTATTTATCATTTCATTTCTCCTTTTATTTCTCCACAAGTTTTCGCTGCAATAACTTTAATTAAACTAATACGTACTATTGCAGCACTTTGATGCCCCAATGAGGTTCTATCTTGATTCTATTAAGAGCGTTACACTAAAGTCAGTTTTTGAGACCAATTTTAGCATACAACACTAAAGATGGAACCAAACTTAACCACTTGAATTTTTCATCTTATTTACAACAAATGCTACTTTATTACTTGAGCTAACCCAGTTGCGAAAAAGGCTTGCTGTAGTTTCTTCAAGAGCGGTATGGAAGAGATTTATTGATCAACAACAGAAGACATCCAATCACACGCCACAAAGATTGCAAGCTGAATACTTTAAGGTGGCATTTACTAACTAGCGGGAAGCCTTTTTGGAAGGGCACTAGAAATTAATCTAAAAAGGAATATTCACTTGCAAATTAAGATAGAGCCAAAATACAGACGAAGATATACACATGCCATCCCTACGATACTAGACTCTGCACTGATTGCACATTTCTCAATGTCTTACCTGATTTGCAGTTGTCTCAACAACAAGCTTCTTGAACTCCTTGTCCAAGCCAAGCCACTGCCAACATGTAACACTTAGACCATTAACAATCAGACAAAACAGGAGCAAACATTATTACTCAGGGTTAGCGGAATCTAGCCATCAAAATGTAGCAACAAAACAAGACGAATCGAGTGCATTACATTACTAAGAGCCCCATGTGACTTACCACCCAGCCAGATCCTTGTACAGCAGCACCTTCAGCATTCATCTTAGCGATCAAAGCTTCAAATGAACCGAAATTTTTATCAATAGCCCCAGCTAATGAGCCCTTGGGGGGTTCTCCACCTCCCTCCTGCAATACATCCATCTTTTTTCACAAACTAAAACAGAAAGAGCGTAAGATAAGAGTTAGAAAGGCTTGCTTGCACTTACACGAGGAGGGGCAAGATTCTTCCAGAAGATTGAGTGGTTAACATGGCCTGGGATAGAAAAGTTCATATATTACAAATCAAAAAAACTATCAAACTAGTAGCTGAACAATATAATTTATAATACTATGATCATGTCGAGCATTATTGTTCAAATCACTGTTCTTCTTTATGATTACTTCAGAACTTGTAAAACAGAATACAAGGATTTGTAAGATAAAAATGTAATACAAAGGCAACCAGGTACAAATGTAGGAGGGAAAATGGAAAACCCACAGGTGACAACCATCACTTCACATTTCTATTTAAGTAGTTATGGTCTCAAAATGTACTTTCAAATCCTATGTATAATTGGTTCAAATTAGAAAGGTATTCGCTGCAACTAGAGAGAAAAGAGAAAACAGCCCTCGCTGTGTTGGGTGCAGATCGAAAATTTAGGGCAATTTCCAGATAGCGGACAGACAATTCTAATTAGTTTCTGAATAATTTTGGGGTAATCAAGAGAGTTAAGAAATTTCCTATGTCTAGACGATCAACTCTTAAATGTTTTTTCGCAATTAATACCCTACCCTGCACAATATCTGAAAAAAGATTCCAATCTAGATACATTGGTGTCGGGAGGCTTGGAAATTTACCAACTCAGCTGGCAAAACCAATAAGAGATTCATCTATATTGACTTCCACTTGATCACAGAAATAAAATAGGGATTCAGGCTCTGCCCAATTATTTCAACCACTCAATGTTCTACCCCTTAGTCATCCGGAAAACAACATTCATCCATTTTAGTACTGATATGCGATTCATCCATTTTAGTACTGATATGCGATTGGATTACAAGGACAGAACATAAATAGAGAACAATTGGGGAGAAGTGGAGATATTTGAGCGGGTTTGGAGAACCGCATGTTTCTGTGATTCAATTTCTGAAACTTCAACAACATATATAAAACAATATTCGTTTGGACATCGGGTGTTTCTGTAGTACATTTTCCAAAAATTCAACGAAAAATACAAAGAGAGAGATTGGCATCTTGTGAGTTCAGGACATTGAGCTGTTTTATCCGATTCAAATTGTGAAAACTCAACGAAATAACAGAGACAGACTTGTGGGTTTTGGAGATTATGCGTCTCTACACTACATTTTCTGATAATCCAACAAAAGAATACATTTAGATTGTCGACTAGTGAGCTTTGAAGATTGAGCTCAAATTCCGAAAATTCAACAAAATACAGAGAGAGAGAGAGAGAGAGAGAGAGAGAGAGACTTGTGGGTTTTGGAGATTGGTCTTCTATTGGTCAATCCCAGAAAATTCAAAAGAAATGAGAGAGAGAGATTTGTGGGTTTTGGAGATTGGGTCCTTCTATTAGTCAATCTCTAAAACTTCAACAAAATTACAGAGAGAGATTTGTGGATTTTGGAGATTGGGCGTCTCTACATTACATTTTCTGATAATCCAATAAAAAAAATACATTTAGATAGCCGCCTAGTGAAAGATTGAGCTCATATACTGAAAATTCAACAAAGATTATAGTTATAGATTTGTGGGTTTTGGAGATTGGGTGCTTCCATTGCTCAATCTCTAAAATTTCAACACAATCACAAAGAGACACTAGTGGGTTTTGGAGATTGGTTCTTCTATTAGTCAATCTCCAAAATTTCAACACAATCACACAGAGAGATTCGTGGGTTTTGGAGATTGGGTGCTTCCATTGCTCAATCTCCAAAATTTCAACATAATCACAGAGACACATTTGTGGGTTTTGCAGATTGGGTACTTCCATTAGTCAATCTCCAAAATTTCAACACAATCACATAGACACATTTGTGGGTTTTATAGAATAGTCACTCCTATCAGTCAATCCCTAAAAAAATCAACAGAAATGAGACAGAGAGAGAGGTCGAGATATTACCTCCGCCGTTGAACTTGATGGCGCTCTGCAACTTGACGACGGAGGAAGTATCCCCTTTGGCGATTGCTCCGTCGAGCTGTTCAAGAGCCTTGTTGTAGTTGGTGATGTAGGCCTGGTGATGCTTCTGGTGATGAATCTGCATGATCTCTCCGCTTATGGCCGGCTCGAGAGCGGCGTAGTCGTAGGCGAGACTTGGGAGAGTGAGGGTTTGGAGTCCACGGACGGCGTTGGAGGATGGGAAGCCAGCTAGGGTTTTGCGGGAGACGAGGGTTCGAAGAGCCATTGGTGAAGATGAAGATGATGAGAAGTGAGATTTGGGGGTTTTACTGCAATTGTGTTTGTTGTGTTGTTTATATAGTGAAAGTCCACTTGGAAAGTCCACACTGAAAGAGTTTGTATAAACGTGTGACATCGTGGCTTCCATTTGGCCTGCAGAAAGCTATTGAAGGCAAACAAATGGGAAAAAGAAATAGGGCAATAAGCTTATTTTGAGAAAAACTTGGGGAAATCAATTAAATACCAAAAATAATTAATTACTTTTCAGTGGTAAAATAATCAATTATTAGTACTACCTCCGTTTCGTCTGTTTCGTCTGTGTGCACAAGAGATTCCGGCGGGGAGACCTCCGTGTACACCGTATGTAGTGGATCAAGGATCGCACAGGAAGAGTGGGGTTGTGTGTAGGGAGAGAGTAAGTCAGTAGCAATGTCTGAGAGAGAGACAGAGGTTTGGCAGAGCTTCCGCGTATGGCAAGTGTGTTCTCCTTTGTATGGAAAGGTTAACGATATATATATACTGGAGAACATGACTGTTGTAGTGTGGTTAATGCGCCCATTAATGGCGGCTTAATTAGCTTAACCATAACGGCACGTTCATCCGAGTATATAGGAACCGTTATAGCACGTGGTGCGCGAATACCGGAACCGTTACGAGGTTGACCGGGTTTGACCGGATTGACCGGGTCTAGGAAGCTCGTGCCATAGATCTCTCAAAACAGTTACTAAAGGTCGCGTGCGGGCTTGGCTCGCACGCGACAAGGCTTACTCTAGCCTCCAAACCACTAAGTCCCTACAGGTCCCGTGCAGTGGTATGCGAGGGCTCTGTCTCGCAGCCCCCACATGGATCAGCTCGGCTAGTGATCCAGTGTGTGTGGAGCACAATATGGTGTGCTGGATGGTTGCCACGTGGCCAAGATCTGTCAGCTCAGAAAGCACTATCTACATTAGCCCCCTTTCTGCGCGTGAAGACTCATAGCTGTATAGGCTTCCATGCGCGGAAACCAACATGCGCGTCGCCGCCACGCACCAATTCAAATACGGGTAAGTTCAGCCCCCGTGCGTGCCATTATGACCTAAAACCCCTAGAGTCGTGTCGTCTGGCTTTTAGGGTTTTAGGCGTGACGTCAGTTTGTCCTGTGATTGCGCGATACGACGGTGACGGTTGCGATTCGACTACTGAAAGGACGCAACCCTTCATTCTTTTGGATAAATACCTTGTACCCCCATTATTGCAAAGCATCACTTCTTTCTCATAAAGTGAATGGTACCCGGAGATCTTCGAGAGCAGATCCAGATCATCAATCATCAGTTCAGAACTGCAAATCGTGTTCTTCAATTGTGCATATCCAAGCAAGCTTCAAGAAAACAAGGTTGGCCTCGTTTAATTTTGATTTAAGATACCAGTGTTCGCCTTGAACTGCGTTGAATCTGTAAACCCATGAGATTTGTGAAGAGGCTTTGATCTTTGAATCCTCTTTTGCTTTAATCCTTCAACAATATTGGATCTTGCAACTCCCTGATTTCTGAAGTTGATACCAGAAATTGTTCGTCTTCCTTTGAATTTCAAAATTCGAACTGAAGTGAGACTGAAGTGTGGTATTTCTCCCCCCTTTTTTTCTTGCTCTTCCGCAGGAATGGCCAAGACAAAAGGAACCAGACCTGTCAAAGAAGATGAAGAGATATCCGACCTTCCACAGGCCTTGTGGCGAAAAGCCCCCTTTTTGGGTGGGAAAGATTTCTATCATGCGAGGGTGAAGGCGAAGAGGATGCCTGATCCTGTCCCGGCTGAGCGATTGCTGACACTGACTCGCCCAGTTAACTCAGCCTTGCTCGAGTTGATCGGTTCCGAGGATGTGGTTCGATTGGGAATCGAGAACGGGCACTTCCCATACACTGCGATTTCTACCCAAGCGTTCGTCCAGAAATTGGATTATATGGATGAGTGGATTGACCACGTGTTGGACCATCACGCCGCGACTCTTGATGAAGCCGGCGTATATTTTGCTATCCGTGCTATGAAGGGTGCTGCCGTGAAGCTGGATCAGTCCATGCTTCTAGACCTTCTGTCCCGTTACTCGCCTGCGACTCACACGTTCCATTTTGCTGAGTTCGAGGCTGCCCCCACACTCGAGGACGTTCAAATGCTGTACGAGCTTTCCCCCATGGGCGAGGTGGACCCTCTGAGTCCCTTGAGAACATCTGCGGAGATTGCCTTGTACACGCAGATGGAGGAATGCCTAGCAGAGGTAAAGAAAATTTCCACTCGGTGGACCACTACAAAGCCTCTTCCGAACTGGCAGCTGGTCGATACGTCTGCGAAGAATACCTGGAACAAATGGTTGCAGTACTTCTTCCGAGACTATGCGAACAGCAGCATTACTAAGAAACTTCTGAGCGAGGACCCGGAGGCCGAGAATTACGTAGAGGGCAAGGGTTATCATTTGACCCTTTGTGCTTTTCTCTGTGCCTGGCTGTCGAGGTACTTGATTGATGGTCACCCCCATGACGGAGTCTTCTACCATGTGCTGCCACTTGCTGTGAGGCTTGCTCTTGGCCAGAGAGTCGCACTCGGACCCTTGGTCTTGGGCACGCTGTACTATAGGCTTGATCAGCTGGTTCAGGCTATGAGGGAGTCGCGTGGCCGCCTCGATGTACTGACCTTTGTCAATATTTCCTTTTTGACAATGTGGGTTTTTGAGCGATGGCCGTCTTATGCTCCGACTGCTCTTAAGCTTGACAAGTGGTGTCCCCCAGGCGAGACAGAAGCGCGCAACAGCGGAAGAGCTGCGAGATGGTTCGGAGCAAGCAACACCAAGTGCGTTTGGAGTTTGATATGCGACAAACGGAAGGAGTTTACTGCCAGACCCTACGCCACGCGTATTGAGAACGTGCGATGGTTTCCAAAGTTGTACCCCTCTAAAGGTATTGTCTTCTCAGAAGAGCTTCTCTTTGAAGGGAGACCGCATTTCCATGAGCGCTACCGCGAGTTCTTTTGCTGGTGTCTGCGAGGTTCCCTTCCTGCCCTTGCAGAGCATATTCGTGAGCTCGCGCCGAGGTATGAAAAGCTTACCGTGGATGTTGACCCCACTCGAGTTTCTCCTCAGTTTGGTTTTGATGCGGTGGCCCCATCAATCTGGCCCCAGTCCATTATCAGAGGATGCTACAAGCGCTTGCTGACAAAGGAGTGCAAGACGGTCTTCATGAACAATCTTCCCTTTGAGCAGCCTGCGGGAACTCGCGAGGGTGGTTGTTCCCAGAACTGGCTCGCATACTGGGTTGCCCAGCAAACGAGGATTGAGACGGAGTCGGCCGCGCAGCCAAGTAGAGCCCCCCTGATCAAAAGAAACTCTTTTCCGTTTCGCCCCAATTGCAGTCTGAGCGAGTCTGAGTATGGTTGCTACTCACTGTGGGACCGTGAGAACCATTTGTGCCCTGATGTCATTCTGAAGGAGCAAGTCGCCGCAGTCAAGAAGGGCGACACGCATGTCGTCAGATATAGCAAGGCATTTGCTGAGGTAGGCGATTTCTTCGCGTGCGTTAAGCTTCTTGATTTCCTTATGCTGACACTTTTCATTCTGTATTGTTGTAGTGTCATGTGCGGAGATTCGCAGCTGGTGATCGCTCCAAATCGCTGGTTAACACCATTGTTGCCACCAGAAGGCAAGGGCAGTCGTTCCGGCTAGCATGGAGTATGGACGCCGAGGTCGAAACAAAGGTTCGCGCAGTCATGAGTGCTTTTGCCGACTCTCTGATAGACAATCCTCCGGCTCCGTCTCCTCCTGGAGATGACCCGTCCCCTCCAGCGACTGCGGCGCCGAGAGTGAAGAGACCTAGGCAAAAGGGAATTACGATTTCTTCCCCTAGGAGTGCTCCAGCTTCTCCTCCAGTGAGGTCCCTTTCTATCAAGGACAAAGGCAAAGGTCGCATGCCCAGCAAAGTGCGGAAAGAACTCGCAGTTGAGACTTTCGTTCCATTCAATCAAGAGGAAGAGGAAGAGAGGCAGAAGCCCCAAGAAAGTGATGAAGAAGAAGAAGCAACAGTTGTGATGCATGAGGAAGAATCAGGAGGTACCTCCGTCGCATTTCCTTTCCCATTGTCGTAACTTGTTTGTACTTCTTTTCTTAAACCGATCATCTCTTCGCAGATGATGATGATGATGAAACCATTGGTGGCCTTTCGGCCAAGAGACAAAAGAGAGATGCCCATTCTGGCATTCCAGATGATCCCATAAGCGAGGACGTTCTTGCTGAGTCCCGGAAGACAGCCGCGGAAGCTGCTGAAAGAAGGAGGCGGCGAGAAGAAGAGGAGCTTGAGCGTGTGAAACAGCGGAGCCTCGAAGAGCGGCATGTTGACGACTTAGCGCGTCCAGTTAACGAGGAAGATGAGCTTCCCGAAGAAGTGGCTCCTCATGCGGAAGAGGGAGATGAGGCTCTCGGAGAGGATGCAGCAGCCTTGGAGCAAGTCCAAGCGGACTTCGAAGAGATCGCAGGCGGCGATAAAGGTGAGATCTTCAATCTCGCAGTAACTTATAGAGATGTTATTGTGGGTGCGTTAAAGCATGGTGTATCAAAGGCTGACATTCGCCGTTGGTTAGTAGGCAAATGCGGAGAACCCTCAGGTAATTATTTGAGTGATACGCACGTGCTAGGCTTTAGCAATTTGGGGCAGAATCATGACTGGTTTATTCGCATCCCAGGTCACGCTTCTCTTAAAGACTTGCTTAGTGAGGACATACTGATAGGGCATGGTTCCACGTCCCTAGTATATGATGAGGATACCTCGATCCCACCTTCGCGTGGAGGTGCTTACTCTTTGCTTTAGCAAAGATAGCAAAATAACTATAGCACAAGTTACCTCATATTATCGCATTTGATATCACAGGCCATGCTAAGGAAACTGTGTTGGAGCAGAGAAGTCAGCCCTCCGCGTCCTATGTTCCGATTCCGAGCTCCCATACCGAGAAGCTCGTCGCAGCTGCTAGACACGCAAGTGAGCCTCTCGAGGACATCATCGAACTTTCCGATGATGCCGAAGCTGATGCTGTGCTGATGGACGAAGGTGTCCACGCTGGTGCTGAGGAGATAAGGACAAGTGCTGCTAATGCTTCCGCATCTGAGAGCGTCCTTCGACAAGCGACTGCGGCTGTCCCTTCGCCTCCGGCGATGGCTGAGCCAACGGCACCTATTCCTGCGTGGAGCTTTTGGGGCTCGCAGGTTGGGAATGCAGTCGCAGCTGGCGCGGCCTACACTCTTCCTCTTGACTATGAGAGGTTGGAGCTCGCAGCTGATAGGAGAGCTATGGAGCGAGGTCAGTCTTCGACCAACCCGGTGGCCCGCATTCCTTCTCTTCATGAAATTCTAGAAGGAACCGGTAAGTAAAGCTTTACCGTTCGCACATCGCATTATTCGCTTGCGAGTTTTGACATCGTAACTTATTTTTGAAATTACTTTAGGTTTGAAGCAAACCGATGTAGACTGGGTGGTTCGAATGCGCCTCACCTACCCCCGATCGTTTGTGAGATCTCTGGAGATCGGGCCTTTTGACAGGAGGCTGTTCCTCACTGAAGCCATTTGGATATTGGAGCAGCTGTCTGCGGCTACACCTGCGACCATTTCTGTCCAGAGTGCTGAATTGCTGTGTGGCATGTGTCAAAATCTCCTGATCAAAGTCCAGGGCAGACTGGGTTTCAAATTTCTCAAGGACAGAGTCACGCTGATTCGCGCAGCCGTAACTTTGAAACTCGGCCACCAGAATCTCGCAGCTGAGAAGCAGAAGGTGGAGCAGCAGAAGCAAAAGGTTGATGAAGCTCTGAAGCTGTATCATGAGATGAATGCTAGGTGCGAGCTACTGAAGCAAGAAGTGGAACAGGTAGAGAAGCTGAGCGAGCAGTTCGAGCCCCAAGACTCCTTGATCAAGAATTTGCTTTGACTTTTCAAGTTTTGAAAAATAGCAAGGAAATAGCTGAAACATTAATGTAATGTTTTGAAACATAAATGTAATGTTGCTAGGGTTTCTCCCCCTTTTTTTTTTAACAACAAACAATGACTTTGCCCGTTTTGCCCTTTTCGGGATTTGACAGAATATCTCTGTGCATATCCAATTATGACATCAGCAATTAATACTTCGCTTGATTTTCGCGCTAATTTCTCGGCAGATAAGCACGCTTTTGTTGGGAAGTCCATCCGAATCATGACCATCCGTCATTTATTAGGATACGCAACTGAATCGTCGTAGCCTTTAGTAGGGTAATTGATTGTTACCGCTTTTCAAGGCGTAAGTGATTGAACTTACCCTCTTTTTGAATTCTGCTGACTCATCCTTGGCAACTGAAGAGTCTCCACATGGTCTATATAAACCCTGTCTTTGCTATTTGGGTTCTTCATCCCAAAAATGTGCTTTGCCGTGAGTCCTTACGACTGCTGGCTTCAACGCTTGTTTTTCGTTGATTCATGGCAACTTGCAGTTTTGAATCCTGAGTTTGCGCTTTGTGCTATAGAAACAGTTTCCAAGATCCACTTTATGAGGCTTATTGCTCTTTATAACCATCATAAAGAAGATGCAGATAATATCTCATGTGTGTTCGAAGAAATTTCTTCGTGTATTATGTGTGCAGGTCATGTTTCCGGCCGCCTCGTGGCGAGGTGCAGCGCCGAAGTGACCGTGCTACCGTCTCGTAATGAACGGCGGAATTCTCCTCCAGCATCCCTGGAGGAGGATTTCTTGCCTCTTCGTTCTTGAACTCAGGGTTGCGAACCGCTGTGTTCATCCCCGTCTACAAGGAGCCCTTGCCCTTTGGAGCTTCTGCTTGCATGTTGATCACCGGAACCGGTGGTTCCTTGGGAAAATGTTATGGGGTGCAAATCTGACAAGGGTCTTGTCAAATACTGGGATCTTGAACGTATGGCTTCATGTGGCTCTTTGGAGCAAGATCCCAGTTGTGACAGATGTTCACCCGCAGATTTGTGAACATATTGTATAGCCGGTGTTAGAACCGGTGGGTTCATCCTTTTTCGTCAGGACTCCCGTAGTGTGTCTCTGCTGGCTTACCGGCCACTTTTCGAATGTATTGTAAGCCATGTTGGCTGCGTAGTTAGATTTGAGCTTTTTCGCTTGTAAGTTGTTATCTAGACAGATGAATTGTAAGTCATTTGACTCATAATGATAAATAGCTTTTGTATTATCTGCTGTCTCTTTGCAACAAAATACAATTTCGCATGCGTTTCGGCATATTTCGCCTTGCATAATGCTATGTAATGGTTTCGCATCTGCGATATATTAATTCGCGGATGTTTCGCTAGATCGTTCGAGACCATATCTTCGCAGCTGTGCCATCCCGGCAGATGGGCTTGTGGTTGGCCGTTGTGGATCATTTAAGATCATGTTCACAATATTGCTATCGTAACAGATAGTCTTTAGTAGATCAATCAAGATTGTTAAGCAGTGCGGCTTGCTATCACAACAGATAGGCTTTATAAGAGAATCGATTGAGATCATTTCTCGCATAAACTGCTATCGCAACAGATAGGTTTTTAGAAGATCCAATAAGATCATTTTGCGCGTGCGGTGCCATCGTAACAGATAGGCTTGGGTGATCAACTAACATCACTTTGCATATAAGTTGCTATCGTAACAGATAAGCTTAGGTGATCAATTAAGATCACACTTGTATAGGCTGCTATCATAACAGATAGGCTTTTATGATCAATTAAGATCGCACTTACATAGGCTGCTATCGTGGCAGATAGGCTTAGATGATCAATCAAGATCGCATTTGTATAGGCTGCTATCGTAACAGATAGGCTTTCATGATCAATTAAGATCGCATTTGCATAGGCTGCTATCGTGAGAGATAGGCTTAGATGATCGATTAAGATCGCGTTTGCATTGGCTGCTATCGTGAGAGATAGGCTTAGATGATCCATTAAGATCGCATTTGCATTGGCTGCTATCGTGAGAGATAGGCTTAGGTGATCACTTAAGATCGCATTTGCATTGGCTGCTATCGTGAGAGATAGGCTTAGATGATCAATTAAGATCGCATTTGCATTGGCTGCTATCGTGAGAGATAGGCTTAGATGATCAATTAAGATCGCATTTGCATTGGCTGCTATCGTGAGAGATAGGCTTAGGTGATCACTTAAGATCGCATTTGCATTGGCTGCTATCGTGAGAGATAGGCTTAGATGATCACTTAAGATCGCAGTTGTACGGATTGCTATTGCGGCAAATAAACCATTGTTAACAGTAATAACAAACTGAATAGAGCAACATAAACAGCTAGAAATGTGAACTTCTCATTTGGGAGAATTCTTTTATTATAACGCTCTCATATGGGAGAGATGGGATTACAATCCTCTCATATGGGAGAGGAAATTGCGTAAATCGTAGCCACATGAGACATTAAGCAACGTTATCATAAAACGTATGAAATGAGAGAAGTCAGGGATAGTACTTCTTGATCCAGCGCATGTTGACTGAACTCGGAGTTGAGGTTGTGCCGTGCAACCTTCGTATGCTGCAGTAGCCACTATCGAAGACTTCTGTGACTTCGAAGGGTCCTTCCCAATTAGCTGCGAACTTTGGGTGAGTTGCTTCTCGCATACAGTGGTCAGATGCGCGCAAGACCAAGTCTCCGACTGCGAAATCTCTTCGCTGGACTGTCTTATTGTAGGCGCGAGCGATTCTTTCTTGGTACCGCTTGTTGGTCCTTTTGGCTTGTTCTCGCTTTTCTTCCCGCAAGACTAAGTCATGATCGCGTTGATTTTCATAGAGTGCATGGAAGGCCAGTCTTGCCGAATTGACTCTAACCTCCGCAGGTACTACAGCTTCGGCCCCATAACATAGTAGAAATGGCGAGGCCCCTGTGGGTGTCCTTGGAGAAGTTCGGTAGGCCCACAGAGCTATGCTTAGGGATTCGGCCCACTTCTTGTGGTCATCTGCGACCATCTTGCTCAAAATTCTCAACAGCGTTTTGTTAGTCGCTTCGGCTTGTCCGTTTCCCTTTGGGTAATAGGGGGTAGAACATATCTGCCTGATATTGTACTCCGCTAATTTCGCAGCTACCTGGCGATTGACAAAAGGAGTACCGTTATCTGAAAGAATGGTATTTGGGATTCCGAACCTGCATACGATGCTTTCCTGGATGAAGTTGACCACAGCCAGCGCATTTGCCGTCTTTAGTGGTATTGCTTCCACCCACTTGGTGAACAGCTCAGTTGCGGTGAGAATGAAATGGTTCCCGTGCGACGTCGGTCGGATGGGACCGATGAAGTCCAGAGCCCATGTGTGAAATGGCCATGGCGTCCCTAGTGCATGTAGATCCACGGCGGGAGCGTGCACTAGGTTCCCTTTGAATTGGCATTCCTGGCAGCGTCGCACTTGGGTGCGGCAATCGACCTCCATCGTGGGCCAGAAATACCCGATTGAGAGGAGCTGTCTGCATAATTTCGCACCTCCTTGGTGTTCCACCTGATGAGAAAGGTCCATGACTTCTTGTGCTTCTCTGCCGTCTAGACATCGCAGCAAGTTGCCCTCGTGACCTCTTCGCCAAAGCAGGTTTTCCTGTACCACATATCGAGACGCTTTCCTTTTCAATTTTTCGGCTTCTTTTCTCGATTCGGGCACGGTGCCCTGGGTGAGGAAATCAAACAGTGGCTTCCTCCAGTCCGTGTCGGCATCGGTTAGGGCGATGAGTAGAGAATCTTTGATTAGTGCGCAACTTTCGCACTTCCCTTGTATCAGGGCTGCGGCTGTTGACATGTCTGGCCAATGAATGCCATATCTCTGAGCCTTTCTGTAGATTGACACCTCGCTTTCTCCGCAAGCGTGTTGGTGAATCTTTTCTAACAGCTGTTGTCCCTCTTGCTCGGAGACGCATCGCATGAGTATTCCTCCAGGACCCTTGTAGTAAAGGGTGTTGTCGTGGATGCAGTATCCTTTTGTGAGTGCCCAGCTTTCGCTGCTGGTGCCTTTCGCAATAGCTTGCAGGATTGCTTTCCGCCAGTCTGCGTCATCTATGTGTTCGTCGTCGCACGCATCTTCTGTCAATGCCGACGATGTTCGCACTTCAATGGAAATCCGTGCGGGGCATTTGTCTATGCTGACCTTAGATCCCAAGGTTGCTAAGGCGTCTGCGTGCCTATTGTCCGCTCGGGGCTTGTGTTCGTACTTCACATCGCAGAATTGCTGCATCAGTTTTTGTACTAGGGTGCGGTAAGACAGGAGGTTGATCTCCTTCAAACCATATTCGCCCGAGGCTTGCTTAACAATCAGTTTGGAATCTCCCATGACCGTTAAGTTGCTCACCTCCAAAGCTTTCGCCGCACGGAGCCCCGCGATGAGGGCCTCATATTCCGCTTCGTTGTTTGTGACTGCGAAGTTGAGCTTTGCGGACATATGTATGACTTCCCCGTCTGGCTTTGTCAAGACTATCCCAATGCCTCCGCCTTTCCTGGTTGACGAACCGTCGAAGTGGAGAGTCCAATAGGGCACGTCGATTGCGTATATTTCAGGGCCTTCGAGCTCTTCTTCGATCACGGGTTTGTGGCTGTTGTCGGGGAACTGTGCCAACAGATCCGCTACCGCCTGCGACTTGATCGCTCGTGGTCTCACGCATGTGATATCGTATTGAGAGATGGTCATGTACCATTTCGCCAATCTCCCGCCCGGAGTAGTGTGAGTTAGCAAGTATCTTATGGGGTCGCTCTTGGTGACCACTACTACTTTGTGTGATGCAAAATAGTGTTTCAACTTCTCTATCACAAAGAATAAGGCAAGGCAATGACGTTCGATGTCTGTGTACCTTGATTCAGCAGGCTGCACAATGCGAGAGATGTAGTAGATAGGCCTTTCTTGGCCTTCATACTCCTGTGCCAAGAGCGCTCCTATAGATCTCCTAGTTGATGTCAGATATAGCAGAAGCGGTGATCCCAGTTGAGGCGCGATCATTATCTTTGAGGACGTGAGTAAATCCTTCAGCTTTTCGAATGCGGCTTCGTGCTCCGGAGCCCAGTTGTACGCGGCGTCCTTCTTGAGAAGAGTGCTGAAACAGCATGTGATTTCGGCAATTGCTGGGATGAATCTCCGCAGGTATGACAGTTTTCCCAAGAATGTTTTCAAGGTACTTTGGTTATGGGGTGGCGTCATGCTGGTGATGGCTGACACTTTCGCAGGGTCAGGCTCGATCCCTTGGCGATGGACTACGCATCCCAAGAACTTCCCCGAGGTCACCCCAAATGCGCATTTCATGGGGTTCATTTTCAGTTGAAAGCGCCTGCATCTATTGAACACCTTTCGCAGATCTGCGAGGTGGTCTGCTTCGTGCTTGGATTTAACCACCAGGTCATCCACGTAGAATTCCACCTCTTTGTGCATCATGTCGTGGAATAGAGTCATCATGGCCCGCTGATAGGTCGCGCCCGCGTTCTTAAGACCGAACGGCATCACCGTGTAGTTGAATACCCCCACAGGAGTGATGAATGCAGTTTTCCGCGCATCTTCGGGATCCATCTTGATTTGATTGTACCCGCTGAAACCGTCCATGAAACTGAACATGCGATGGCCCGCTGTTGAATCGATAAGCAAATCGATGTTGGGCAGTGGGAAATCGTCCTTAGGGCAGAAGCGATTGAGATCTCGGAAGTCCACGCAGATGCGGAGCTGTCCGTTCTTCTTCACCACCGGCACGATGTTGGCCAGCCATGTGGGATGATGATTCGGCTCTATGAACTTGGCATCTAGGAGTTTGACAATCTCCTGCTTGATCTTCACGTTAAGCTCTGGCCTGAAGCTTCTGGTGCTCTGCTTGACCGGTTTAGACCCCGGGATGATGTCTAAACGGTGCATGGTGATGCTTGTATCCAGACCTGGCATCTCATCATACTCCCATGCGAACACATCCTTGTATTCAGTTAGGAGCTGTAGCAGTCCTTGTTCCTCTTCGCTTGTGAGGTCCGCACTCAGGAAGACTGGCCTTTTCTTTTCCCCGTTCGGGCTGAGGAACACTTCCTTTAGCTCTTGCTTTTGTGGTCTTGGCCTGTCTTCCATGCATTCAGGCGCTTCTTTGAGTTTCTCGTCTGGAGCGCCCTGTGTTGGCTCTTTCGTCAGCGCAACTTGCTCGATTTGATTGATCTGCCCAGGGATATCCCCATGCCCGCGTGAGGACATCCCCGCGCACCTTCATATGCGATAGCATTTCTTCCCATTGGCGTAGAAGCTCTCTATCTCCTTGCCCTCGGGGTCATGCTTCGCGATCCTCTTCAGAGTATACACATTCTTTCGATGATATGCGATACGTGGCGCCTCTTCGCGTGTAGGCTGCTTTTCCTTGGCATCTTCCCTTGTCACCATCACGCCCGCAGGTGACTGGTCCTTGATGTCTTCCCAGAGAGGCAAAGGAGTAGGGTTGAATGGTCCGGGTGTTTGCTCGTCCGCCATCTCAGTGAACCACACCGCCTCGCTGAGATGTGCTTCGTCCAAGTTGAACGGGTTAGTCGAAGCCGGTATCTCGACTATTCTGTCGTTCCAGATAGCTTTCATAACCTGGTGAGCCGTCGAAGGGACTGCGTCAAAGCGATGAATCCAGGCTCGACCTATAATCATGTGGTACGTGGTGTTCGCGTCTATGACATAGAACTTTGCTGAGCACTTGATTTTGCCAATCTGGACGCCCAGGCGGATCCATCCGATCGTCATTCTAGAGTCGCTTCCGAATCCCACCAGCGGAGACGGACGCCTGACTACCTTGTGCTCGGGGATCCCTGCTAGCTTCAGTGTGTGGAGCGGAACGACGTTGACCGCTGCTCCTCCATCGACGAATGCTCGTTTGAATTCGACGCCGTTGATGATGGCGGTCACGTACAGGGGCCTCTGGTGGCTCGCATCCGTCTTCTTGACGCTGGCAGAAAAGGTCATAATCTTTTCTGTAGAACGAGACGCCCTGATGACTTTCCCGTTGGAGACCACGAGGTCCTCCTCGTAGTCCTCCGCTATCCTCAAGATTGCTTTCGTCATATCTGTTCGGCACTTTTCGGAGAAGTTCATCTCGTCGAAGAATCTGCTGAAGCCATGCGACCTTTTCATGCGGTCGGCACGTTCATCCTCCGTGTCCATGCTATAGTCTTCGTCTTCATGGACCTCGGCAATGATGGGTAGACCATCCTCTGCGACTTCTTCCAAGTCCACTATCGAGATCATGGCAACCTCTTTACCTTTCGAGCCTGGCTCTGTATGGGCAGGAAGCGGGTTGTTGCGCACGTCCTTCCTGTGGTCGCTGACGATTAGCTCGCCGTTTTTCATCTTCTGGTCGAATGCGAACCTGAGCTTTTTACATTCCGCTGTGGGGTGCATGACCTTGCCGTGGTACTCGCACCACTTAGGGTCCCTCACCATCTCTTTGGAGGGTGCCTTCTCGAGCGGTGGCAGGACGCCGTCCTTGCGCCACTGTCTGCAGAGGTCGCTTGCTTCCTCCACTGAGCATGGCAGAGGCGGTGCATCGAAGTTCGCAACCTTCGCTTGTTTCTGGGGCGAAACTGTATTGACCTCAGCTTCACGTCCCCTCTTGTAACTAAATCTGCCGATCTTGTAAGTAGTGCCGCTCGCAGGTCGCTCCGGAGCGCTCTTCTTTTTCTGTCTCTCGACTATAGGCTCGATATTCTTCGTGCATTCGATTAGCTTTGAAAACGTAGGTGTTTGAAAATTAATGAGCATACCTTTGTATTCATCTCGCATGCACTGCAGGCATATCTCTACGAGCCGGCTTTCGGGCATCGGATCCTTGCACTCCAAGGATTTCGCTCTGAATTTCTTGATGAAAGTGATTCCGTCTTCCTCGCGTTTCTGATACATCCGCGAGAGATGGATCATGGTCACCTTTTCTTCCATCTGGAAGAACTTGGTATAAAACTTCTGGACCATGTCGTCCCAAGTCTTCACGGATCCGGCCTCCAATGTTCGGTACCATTTGTATGCTACGTTCCCAAGAGATTTTGGGAATTCTCGCATCAGCAGCTTGGGATCGGCTCCGTACGGACCCATGACATCAATGAAACGCATGACATGCTCATGAGCGTTTCCATTGACGTCCTCGAACTTATCCCATTTAGGAGCCTTGTACCCCGCCGGGTTAGGCATGAGATAGATCTCTCGTGGAATGGGTGGATCGTTGTCTAACTTCGGGATAATGGTATCCGCGAATGACTGATGAGCCAGGATAGTGTCCACGCGCTTCTGTAAAGACGTCATGCATTCTAGAATGCTCCCCTCGGCAGTTGATGGAGGGGTTGCAGCAGGCGGGGGCGACACATACGCCGTCGGAGGATTGGGAGCATACTGACTACCCGCATTTCCCCAGATCATCGTTGGGGGAGGCAAAGGGTACTGCAGAGTTGGGTTAGACACCAAAGCCGAGGGCTGGGGAGCGTGAGCAGCAGGAGGTAGCATCTGTGCCGTTGATCCCTGAACCGAAGGCAGCTGCGTAGCCGACGGTGGAGTCTGCAGATGAGGGTTGGGAGGTGCGGTTGACACTCCCAATCCTGGAGCGGTAGGGGTTCCTCCTCCCTGAGTGATAGCGGCGGCTGATGGAGGATTTGGCGCAAGGGTGCCCAGAACGGCCAAGATTTGTTCTAATTGCGCAGATTGAGCCTTGAGAGCTTTCGCCTGACTTTGGACAGTGGCGTCCAAAGACTCTAACGTCGGTGTCTCGCCGGGAGTCGTTGGAGTACGGCGAGTCTCGTCTCCCGAGGGAGTTTCGGTGGAGGGCGATCGGTTGCTGACATCATCCTCCTGAGACATGGTTGCTTTTGTTGGTAAGTTCACGTCGGGTTCACCAAAATGTGCACAAGAGATTCCGGCGGGGAGACCTCCGTGTACACCGTATGTAGTGGATCAAGGATCGCACAGGAAGAGTGGGTTTGTGTGTAGGGAGAGAGTAAGTCAGTAGCAATGTCTGAGAGAGAGACAGAGGTTTGGCAGAGCTTCCGCGTATGGCAAGTGTGTTCTCCTTTGTATGGAAAGGTTAACGATATATATATACTGGAGAACATGACCGTTGTAGTGTGGTTAATGCGCCCATTAATGGCGGCTTAATTAGCTTAACCATAACGGCACGTTCATCCGAGTATATAGGAACCGTTATAGCACGTGGTGCGCGAATACCGGAACCGTTACGAGGTTGACCGGGTTTGACCGGATTGACCGGGTCTAGGAAGCTCGTGCCATAGATCTCTCAAAACAGTTACTAAAGGTCGCGTGCGGGCTTGGCTCGCACGCGACAGGGCTTACTCTAGCCTCCAAACCACTAAGTCCCTACAGGTCCCGTGCAGTGGTATGCGAGGGCTCTGTCTCGCAGCCCCCACATGGATCAGCTCGGCTAGTGATCCAGTGTGTGTGGAGCACAATATGGTGTGCTGGATGGTTGCCACGTGGCCAAGATCTGTCAGCTCAGAAAGCACTATCTACAGTCTGCGTTTGACTTTTTAACCCGTAACTGAGTCACTTTGACTTGGTGATTTGGGGACCAAAACGATGTGATTTTTTAACAATTTTTTCATGGTATTTTAGAATAAACTTTCCTCTATAACACCATGCAAAGATTACCAAATAATTGTATCGTTTTGCTAATCAAATCACCGGATGAAAGTAACCCAGTGAATAGTAACAAAAAGTGAAGTAGGCTGAAACAGGCAAAACAGAGGTAGTACTGTTTAATTTCACTACAATTAAAAAAGTTATGGTACTCGGCTGCACATGGTGGGAGCGGATGGAAGCAAAGTTTTCAGAACCGGACCGGCCATCGAACCGGTGCGGCACCGGTTCATGGTCGGACCGGTCGGACCGGTGGTCGGACCGGTTCAATTGCATGTTTATTTAATAATAATAAAATAATAATTATTTTTATTTATATATGTAATAATATGTAATACATAACATGAAAATGAGATGAACCAATAATAGTACAATACTTTGACAAAAATATGGTGAACAACATAAATTCACAAACATCATCATAACACATAACATTAAACATAACTTTCGGCTAAAAAACATTCAACATAACCGGAAGTCCAAAACACACAATAATACGCCAAAATAGCATAAAGTCAAACACAACGATGTTACGCCATACAAGTTCATGCGTTTCACAAAACAAAGTAGCAAACTTAAATAGTCTTACAAATACAAAACATGTAGCAACCATAAAACGTTCTCATACTACAAGCCATGTCACTTTGACACAAATCACTCATTGTCTTCCAAATTCCACGGATGAGAAGGAGCGCCCATTTCGAAGTCATTTGCGTCTACATCAACTCGAGCCGCCCTATTTGCATTGGTCTCAATAGCAACATCAACATACCCTTCTCTAGGGGACAAAGTCATATCTTCGATATGATCATCATCATCATCGACATGAACATATTCCTCAACATTGGTGTCACCTAGAAAACATACATCTTATTATAAGATAACATTACACATAATACGAGTTATACCCAAATGAATATCTACTTACTTGGAATATGAGGTTGGGTATCCCGATCATCATTGATTGAACAAGACGCTAAAGCTTGACGAAAGGCTTCTAGTTCATCTACACTTAGTATTGGAGGTTGATCCTCCGTTACCCAATCTTCGTTATCATCAAAGACATCCAATGCAATGGGATCAATGTTGTATCGCATAAGACGGTTTCTACGTCATACAAGAACAAGTATTATTTGAAAGAAAAAAGTAAATATTTCATAATAGAAAGAATTAAAAAACGAAATAATTAGTAAAAGTACCTTTGTTGCAATCTCAAGTTGTAATGAGCATAGACAAGATCATTTAACCTTTGATGCTCCAACCTATTTCTCTTTTTGGAATGAATGTGCTCGAAGATACTCCAATTCCTTTCACAACCCGAAGCGCTACATGTTTGGCTAAGCACACGAATAGCTAACTTTTGGAGATTTGGTGTCGTTGATCCGTAGCACATCCACCATTCATCTAAATTAATGAAAAAAAATTCAGCATCTAAAGAAATGAAAAAAATTCAGCAACTAAAAACTGAAAAAAAAAATCAGCAGCAGCTAAAACTGCCAAAAAACAGCAGCTAAAAAGCTGAAAATTTGATAATTTCAGCAGCTAAAAAATGTAATATTCAGCAGCTAAAAACTGTAAAAAACTGAAGAAAAAATCAGCAGCTAGAAACTGTAAAAAAGAAAAAAAAAACAGCAGCTACAAACTGAAAAAAAAACAGTTAAAAACTGTAAAAAAAAAAAAAAATCAGCAGCTACAAACTGTAAAAAAAACAGCAGCTGCAAACTGTAAAAAAAAAAAAAAAACAGCAGCTAAAAATTCAGCAGCTATTTTAACTAATATTTCAGCAACAATTTCAGCAGCAAATAAACTGAAAATTCAGCAACAATTCCAGCAACTATTTCAGCAACAATTCCAGCAATTTCAGCAATATTTCAGCCGCTATTTTAACTAATATTTCAGCAACAAATTCATTTTTTCAGCAACAATTCCAGCAACTATTTCAGCAACAATTCCAGCAATATTTCAGTAACTATTTTAACTAATATTTCAGCAACAATTTCAGCAGCTAATAGACTGGAAAAATGAGAAGTTCAGCAGCTAATAAACTAAAAAGTGAAAAAAAAACAGCAGCTCAAAAACTGAAAAACAGCAGCTCAAAAACTGAAAAACAGCAGCTAAAAACCTGAAAAACTAACCTGGCATCATACGAATTCGATCATTAATTGCCGCCTTTCTTCCAAAATCTCCTTCGGCCAATCTAAAAATCTTCATCTCATTTGTCAACTTGCCCATCAACCTTGAATTCCCATGAGAATACCTTTCTATGACATCAATAACACCTCCAACCGTTTGCATTTGTTTCCCATCAGGTTTGTACTGAAAATTGGGGTTCAACCAATAACCGGCGGCATGCAAATTTTTGTGCAACTGTCGATCCCAACGAGCGTCAAGGATATTCAAGTACGGGTCCGCTCTTTTCTTATTTCTTTGGAACCTCTGAACCATTTCCTCCCTTGCAACAAGTATGGCATTATAGATGTACCCCATGGCCGGTTTCTCCTCACTATCAACAAGGCGAAGTACACGAATTAATGGCTCGGTGAGTTGCACAATCACAGCACACTCCTTCCAGAATGAAGGATCCAATACGGAATCAACAAACTTTCTCCCCTTGATTTCTTTAGCGTAGGCACAAGTGGTCCACTCTCTCGAAGTAACCATGGCTCTAAGACCATCCTTCTGTTGCATTATGCTTTGCAAAGCAATAAAATTAGTAGCAAAACGGGTAGGGGCAGGACGAATAATCTCTCTTCCACCTGTGAACTGCCTCATCAAATAAAGTGGATAGCAATGATTGTAAATATATTTGGTGATCTTAGCAGCTTGATCTACTAAACGACTCACCTCATCCAACTTTCCCATATCTTGCAACATTAAATTCTTGCAATGAGCAGCACAAGGTGACCAATATATTGTCGGAAATTCACACTCTAGCAACCTCCCAGCAGCGACATAGTTTGCAGCATTGTCTGTCACCATATGAACCACATTCTCTGCCCCAACAAATAATACTACCTCTTTGAAGAGCTGGAATAACATGTCGGCTTTTTTGGAGGCCTCAGATGCATCAACTGACTTCAAGAATACCACACCCCTAGGACAATACACAAGGAAGTTTATCAGAGTTCTTCGACAAGTATCCGTCCAACCATCTGCCATAATTGTGCAACCAACATTCTTCCAAATTGGCCTGTAACTCTCAACAAAGTTCTGTGCTTCCTGAACATTCTTCGCTAGCAAATAATTTCGAAGGGCATGCATTCTTGGACCTTTATATCCTGGACCCATACTCGCAATAGCATCAATCATAGGCTGATAAATATGGAGTTCACGGCATTGAATGGGATAGAGGCGTCAATCATCCATTTGGAGACAGCCAAATCACACTTTTCTACAGCTTCCTTACTTTGCAACACACTTTTGATCGAAGGCTGAGCTCCAGGAGTAGTTCTTTGTGGGAAATATGATTTCATACCCGCTGCACATGTCTTGTTCTTCTTCGGATTGTTGCCTGTTCTCTGTGTTTGTGGTTCAGGGGAGTGAAATGTTCTTTCACCCTCGTTCTCATATTCATCATCACCTCCAAAAGTTTCTGCATATTCAGCCATTGCCCTCTTCTTCTTGGCTTTAGTTTCCTCAATGTTTGCTTTCATTTGTTCTCGAATCTCAAATTTGACACTATTACAAGCGGTAACAGACCCAACCCTACCAGCAAGATGTTGTTTGAACCGATGTATGCCGCCACCACCAATGATCTTTTTGCAGTAATTGCATTTAATGTCACCCTTATCTCCCTCTGTAGTACAATGACCCCAAGCTGTATCTTTTTTCCCTCTACCCTTTGGCTAAGACGTTGCATTAGACCCGGCTGCCGACGATGGTTCACTTGTTGATTGAGTTCCCGTCGTAGCCATTCTGAAAAAACAAACAAATGAAGTTCAGTAGCAAATAAACAATTGCAAGTTTGCAACAAACAAACTGAAATTGAAATTACCTAGGTTCTTGCTTAAACTGAAACTAAGCAGTTAGCAATTTGAATAAAGAGCTTCTAAAAGTCGCGAGAAATGAAAATTAGCAACCACTATGAAGCAAGATACAATTCAGTAATGTCATACTACGTCCAGTTTCAGTTTGTTAGAATTTGACCCAACAAAGAGTCAGTAAAGAAACAGACTCTTAGAGACTTAGAGTCTTAGTTCACTTTGAAAAAAAAGATCAGTAAAGAAGCATACCAAAACACACAAAAACTGAAACTAAAGTTGAGAAGAACAAGAAGATCAATCCTATTTTTGGAGATCCATCAATACTGAATCCCAAACTCCATCATACCTCTGCATTCCAAAATCCAAAATCCCATTTCTAATACAGGTAACGAAATTGACACAAATGAAACTAAAATTCATTAACTTCACAGTTCACATACACTTGTACACATCAATAAACATGAAAGAAGTTCAATTTTTAGACCAATTGCAAGACAATAAGGTTGAAAATTAAAATTTCTAACTTACTGAGAGAGTTGAGACTTGAGACCGCCGGAGACCGCAGAGACAAAGTCGCCGGAGACAAGCGGCGCGACGGGTGACGGCGCGACGGCACGACGGGCGACGCCCCGGATTTGATTCGCGACGGCCTGGAGATGGGTCTCTTAGCAGAGGCTTATCTTCTTCTCTGTTGAATTGTCGATCTGGTTGGTCTCTTAGCCTCTTTGCCTCTTAGGGTTAGTGATGAATTATTATTTTATTGGAAAGTACAACTTTAACCTCATTTCTAATAGCATAACAGGGGCTTTTTTGTAACTTCGAAATTTTATGCAAAAACCGGACAAACCGGACAAAATCGGCCGGTTTAACGGTTCAGTAAAAACCGGCCGGTTTTGACCGGTTTTTTGCATAGGCGGTCTAAATGTCTAACCGGACCGGTTGGGCACCGGTTCGACCGTCGAACCGGCCGGTCCGGTCCGGTTTTTAAAACACTGGATGGAAGACTTTGGATTGTGGGGGAAAAAACCATGCTTCAAGCGCGCTTCAAGCATAATTACTGGCTGTGGAGCATGAAATACTTTACTTTGCATCATAGCATTCATAGCATTAATATTAGTACTAATAGCACTTTTGCGTTATCATTGTTCTAGGGCCAGGGCAGACCATCGTTTCAGGATATCTCTGTTGTCTCCAAGATCAAAGTTGTTGCCAGCCGTCTCACCTAGCTGCATTTCCAAGGCCTCTCGTGCCATTGTTGCAAGAGCCCATAATGTTGCCACGCTTGCTGTGATGGACAATCACTCTTTATAGCTTTGCAGTTATTTTCTCGTCTTTCGTGTTTTCTTTCTTTTTCACTGTTTCTCATTCTCGTCTAGTGTTGTTCTGAATTATGTGGTTGTTTTTCTCATGTGTTTTGGTAATGAAGTTTATGTTTCCAACAAAAAATCATAAAAAGTAAAAGTTTCTAACTCCGCAATCAGAATAAAAGTCTCCCTCCCTCCTTGGTCTCCCCTCCCTCTCTCAACGAAGAACGCACCCACATACGGGACTATTCTGAAACTTGCCCCATATTGCAGTCACCTCAACATCTGCTACGATCGTCTTCCTCGTCTTCAGCGACCGCTAACGCACTTCTCACTCTCCCAAACTCCCGCTCACTCTCTCCATCACCTCAAGTAGTCCATTCAACATCGGGGCGACCGATTACAACGAAGAAACAAGTTTCTTGGAGGCCGGTTTGATGTCTACACCCTCAGGAAATGAAGGAGATGCTCCAGTTCAACAAGCTGAAGCCGAGAATAACCCGAACCCAAACTCCGAAGAAGAGATATGTAAATTTTTGTGTATTTATGTGAAATCGATGTTTATTTTTTTGCATTATCTTGGACCGACAAAAGCATGTATATCAGTAGATAGAACAATCTTTCGGTCGACAAATTTAATCTATTCTTTCGCAACTCAATTCTCACTTGCAAGGTTAGTAAATTCCTGCCACTAAATTTGATATCAGACATAAGTCTTCCCAAACAACTACTTAACTGCTACTGCACGTTTAGTTTTCCTGACTAACCGGGTTGGACTAGACTGTATTAGATTAGTCAGATATGTTTAGATTAAATAAGCTAGACTATCGTAATACCCCAATTTTATGCGAGAGGGTAAGTTAATGATTTTTGATAGAGTTTGGGGGTCATAATTGTGTTTTACAAGAGTTATAAATAAATTACATTATAAATTTGGGGTGAAATTGTAGTTTGAGAAAGTTATAAAATAGTTGGATAAAAATTTAGTGGGTTGTAATTTTAGTTCGCAAGAATATAGAGTTTTTAATTTGAAGAATAGGGAGGTAGTTGTAGTTTAAAGAAGTTAAAAATTATTTTGATTAAAAGTGGGGGATGTAGTTGTATTTTTAGATAAATAGTTGTATGTATGTACTGGTATAATTTTCTTCAATCTGTATTTCATCTAACCCGACCCGTAGAATAGTATAACCCGGTAATATATACCGTATAATTATACATACACGTATTTTTTTATTTATAACCCGACCCACAACCCGTATTTATAATTAATTATTACTATTTTCTTTTCTCTCCCTCTCTTTAGTTTTCTCTCTCTCTCTTTCTTTTCCCTTCGCCGGGAGATAACACCCCCTCCCTCATCCCTCACAACTCTCCATCCCTGCACCTATACCTCCTTACTCCTCCTACAACCCCTAGCTTTCACCCAAAAACCACCACTTCTTGCCCTCAATTTCTTCTATAAATACCCCCTGGCTCCAATTCAACCACACCACTAACACTTCTTTTCTTCTTCTTCATCACCATCTTCTTCGGCAAAATACACAACCACCACCACAACCACCATCCCCTCCATCACCACAAAGGCCCGACCCGACGGGAGACCCCAGCCGCCGGCTTCTCTCCCTCTCCCCTTCGTCCCTCAGCTTTCCTCCACCTCCCTAGGGGTCCGACCAGGCACCTGAGCACCAAAAACAGCCACCCTAGCCGCCGAGAAGCCATCTTCTCCGGCGATTTTTCGGCCAAACTTCGGCCAAGGATTTCCCGGTCATTCGGTAACCAATTCAATCAATTTTTTGCACTAATCTACTTGTTTTAACTTGAATTAGAGTTTCATAACATCAAAATTGTATGGGTAGCAATGTACGAGGAATTCACGCTTTGAGTTTGGGAGGAAGAAGATGATGGACGATGAAGGAGGAAAGGGGGTGACTTTGTCATTTTCAGAACTATAGGGGAAAGTATTTGCCTTTTTAATGAATATGTTAAATATGTGGGAGGGGTATTCATGGTCTTTCCCTAACTTTGGGGGAGCCCTTGTCCTTTACCTAAACTTCATTATTTTATAATTAATACTTTTATTTAATATGTTTTTATGAAATAACTAGCTATCTTAATATACTAATAAACTTCATTATTTAATTATTTGATTCTTATAATTTAAATAAATAAATAATTGGAAATAAATAGGGTTGTAAATATATATATATATACATATATATATATTAATAAATAAAAGTTTAAATTTTTCATAAGTTTAAAATTAGTTACAAGTGAATGTTACAATTCGTTTTAAATAAGTAAACAAAAATTTACTTTTTTTATAATCATATAATCAATAGAGAATAATGTTTCGATTAAATGTCACTTTAATTTTTATAAATAGTGAGTTCCTCAATATTCATAAACATTTTATAATCTCCTAAAATTGGGTATTGTTTTCATGAAATAAAACCAGTTAGTTGTAAATTGGAACGGATTCTTTAAAAGATCACTTTCAGTCTTTCAGAATTATATCCTAATAATTAGTACTGCTTCTTACTAAAATGATAAATAGTCGTCAAATCATACTTTAATAATATTTTGAATTGTTGGTTTAATAAATTGTAAATTAATATTTTATAGCAACTGAATTAGATAGCTATTTAACTAAATAAATACATCTTCTTAAAACCGATATTTTGGGTATTGTAAGGGTTCTATTTGGACTTCGTCCTAGTCGTGCATTCATATAGGGTTAGTGAAATTGTTTGTATAGAAAAACTATTATCGTGACTAAATAACTGATAAATTGTAGGCGACAGTTTCATAGACGTGGGCTACGTCGATTACCCGTAGGAGCTACATTCGGATAATTGTTGTTTCGACTTGCAGTGAGTTTTACATGCTTAGCCTTGCGTGCCAACTTATTTTGTGTCAACTACTTGCTTAACTGGAACACAGTTGTCGCATTTCATCCCTACTCGATAAATATGTTTGCTTGTTTTTAAAATCCTCGAAATACTATACGGACTTGAGAAAATGTTGTACTTTATCATAAATTAGCAATAACGGGTGATGATTCCCTGGGCTCATGTTCCTAAAGAGATAATCGGGTTCGATCCCCGGTGTAAGTAAAACAATTCGCAAGTACCGGAACCAGTTAAGTTGCTTTTATATGGGTGATGAATCCCTGGGCTTTGCTCCCTAAGGCCTCGTTTGGGTAGAGGATAAGAAGGGAGGATATGATATGGTATCCTCCTCCGTATCATATCCCGTGTTTGGGTAGAAGATATGGGAGAGCATATCATATCCGCCCTTATCCTCTCCCAACTTTTGCCTTCAAAACACCAAAATCATATACCACCTGTCCCATGGTATACATCAGATATGATAAGGCTTTCTTTTTATTAACTAAAATACCCTCATCAATATTTTACAATTACATAGTATAAAATAATAAACCCACGCACTGTTCCTCCGTCTATCTCTCTACCTTATCTCTCTCTCTCTCCCTCTTCGTCTTTCCCCGTCTCTGTTCTTCACGGCTCCGAGCCCTGATCTCCCGTTGAAGCGAATGCATGAAGACACCACAGGTCTCGTCGACTTCGGCCTCCTCATCACCCACAGCCAACGATTCTCTTCTCTATCTCCACATCTGCATCTGTGTTCGTCGGCCTCGATGCCAAATAAATTGCCGTCTTCGAGAAGCGATCACGCCACCATCGCCATCCTCCTCCTTGACCCATTGCCGCCGTCGTCCTCCAACCACCGCAGTCTAGATGGATGAGATTATGGAAGAAGGTAGGTTCGGTCTTGTTGGGTTAACGGGTTTAGGTTGATTTGGGGATTTTTTTAGGGAATTTGGGGGAACATTGAAAGCTTCTGGTAATTGAGAATTTGAGGTTGGGTTCGGTTCTTTCTGATCAATTTTGGTTGTAATCTCTTTGTTCTTCCTCTGTAAATTGAAATTTTGAGGTTCCAGAGCCACAAATTTTTGAACGATTTTTTACAGAATAATGCCTCTGTTGTTTTGTGGGGTATTTGCAGAATAATATACAAAAAGATAAGGAAATTTTAATTATTTTGGGTCTATTTGCATATATATATTGGCGAATTTGGAAGACTGGGAATGAAAAATTATTGTGTGTTTTAATTTAGTGTGATGCTGCTTTTGAGTGCAGCAGAGTTAATGGTTTGATTAATGGTGGACTTGGTTTGATTTTCAGAAAATGTAATGGAGACATTATTGGCAAAATCAGAGTTCCTTGGTTTGGAATTTATTTGAAGTAGAATAAGCATTATCTACGGAATTTATTTGAAGTAGAATAATCATTTACGGACAATAAGCATTATCTCGCTTGTTATCTAACTACAATATCAATATCACATCAAATTACTCCAATATGTGATGACAATCATTTACGGAATTTATTTGAAGTAGAATAAGCATTATCTAAGAAGACATCATTTACAAATAGTTTATACAATCCATGTCTCAATTTACAATACAAATAGTTTTATACAAAATCAGTGCATTGAGGATATTATAGTCATTTGGACACATATCCTGCTTCTTATCCTGCCTCATATCCTGCAACACCCAAACACGATAAGCCAGCATATCATATCAGGCCTTATCCGACAGCATACACATCCTACATCATATCCCAGCATAAGCCATATCCGCTGTATCTTATCCGCTACCCAAACGAGGCCTAAAGATATGGCACTACGTTCACCCCGACTCCTTTCGCCGTAGGCTGGAGTACTGCTTCTAGATACCACTCCTTTGATTGACGCTCTTAGGAGGGTGTTGCAACACTTAAGGTCTAGAATGTCTGATTGTGGTCACTGGTCTACCCGGGTACTGTGCAATAATTGACAATTCGATTACACTGTTTGGGAACAATTATTCGTAAGTCGTGTGTTTATCGACATATCATTTATGAAGAGATTTTATTGGATACTTATGATGTGTCGAGGAAAACAAAATTTCTATACGAAAAATTGACGTTATTTATGACATTACTTGTTCTTGAGTTTACGATGTTATACTCGTTCGCTGTTACCCCTGAAATGTTTTAGACATGTACCCCATTACCTTTTCTTAGCTTTCCTGCTTTACATGCTAAGGCGTAACTCCCCCAACATTTCTTGCTGACTTTCGAAAAATGCGGTATTTGTTTCATTCCGCCGCAGGTCTAGGAGCTACGAGCTTGGAATGAGGGAATCACAAACTTATCTAGTAGTGGTAGTACTTTTATTTAGTCGAACTTTTAGTATAATATCATCTTGTGTAATAGTATATCATGTTGAAACAATTATGAGATGTAATATAAATAATTATGGAATGTTTTGTTCACGATTTCCAACGCTTCATATAAAGTAGCACCCTCCTGGGTTATCCGGTCCGGAACGGAAAGCCCGAAAATTACACGGGGTGCTACAACTAACATTGTGTTTGGTTTTGTGGATTATTAATCTAGTGTCAAGGTACTAATTTTAGGTGTTGATAATCATATTTTTTCTATTTAGAATTGGTATTAAAAACAATCCAGAACAAACACATTATTAACTACTACTACTTTTTTAAGAACTAGACTCTATGCTTATATACACAGTCACATGTGACACATTTTTTTTTTTTTTTTTTTTTTATTTTTTTTTTTTGAGAATCTTTTTCCTTTCTAAATAAGAGAAGAAAAAAAAAAACAATTGGAGGTCTAAAGTGGTTCCTTGTAGCCTTGGTGCTCAAAAAGCACACTAAACTCTTTTCCCACTAATGTAATTCGCGATGTCATCATCTCTTTGAAACTGGTCAGATGCAAAAGCCTGAGGTTTTTGTTCAAATGCCTTTCTGGCAACTTGACTTGAGTTTATACCCTTGGCCAAACTTGCTTTTCCAATCTACCCGGCTGGGTAATCAAATATGTAAAGATATTATTAACTACTATGTGGTCCCTTCTTGTCAGCCAAAAGTACATGTTTGTCAGCCAAGTTTTTTGTTCAATTACTTCTATGCCCTTGCAACCCTAATATTGAATACCCTTCCATTTTTTTCTCTCACTACAACCTTCACTGCTTCTTTTTTTTCTCCCTCACGAACATTCAATATTTTTCATCTACCTCTACCTAACAAAGTACAAGAAGAAATTACTCCAACCAACCGTATCATTTATGATTTCACAGTACTCCAACCTTAATGCTGTGAAACATTTCTCATTTGTCACTCTCAGTTGCTCTTGTTTTATCCAGGGAACTCACATTTTCTCTCATCTGAGTCTCTCATCTCCATTTGTTCTTGAACCTGCTCAGAGTGCAGGTAAACTCTAATTTTGTTGAGATTGTTGTATTTGTTGTGTCTTCTCATCCTAATGTCAGCTTATCACTTAAAATTTCTGGTTTTTATCTTGATTTGTTAAATTTTATGTGTTCATAATCATCTGTTCTTCCTGTGTTTTCTTATGCCAATGTAACACTCGTCGGGGACGATTTGAGTAAGACCACGACGACCACGCAGTGGGCTTGGTCGTCAAAGTCTTCATTCACGAAAACACAGAGACGACCTATGTATTTTTATGGATCGTCGGGGCAAACCACGGAGGGCCGGCCCTGACGACCCTGACGACCCATCATGGCCGTCTCGGTGAGTCTAGGTCGTCGCTGTGTGAGTGAACTGGAAAAACACTTAGGTTACACCCGACGACCCTTCTAGGTCGTCTTTATGATTCCAGATCGTCCCCGACGATCCTCTGTAAACGCTGACGACCGGCTATAAATGCAGACGACCTGGTCCAGAACACTTTGACACAAATTTTTTAAATTCTTTGAATAAGAGTTAAAATAAAACTCCCACAATCAAATAGAACATAAAACTGGAACATGGTTCAATCAAATAGAACATAATCAACAAATAATTGAGAAATTACATCAAGAAATAGATTACAAAAACTGGAACATGGTTCAATCAAGATCAAGGTAAATAATATCAACATATTTCAAAAAAAAGGTAAATAATAAACCAACATTAATCAAGAGCCAAACACAAAAATGTGAACATTAAACATTAAAATTTTCATTGAAATTAAACATTGCAAAGTACATGGAAATTTAAAAACTTAAAAACACAAACTACATTTTTTTTTGCTTCTTCTTATCCCTAGGAGGAGATTCTTCTGGGTCCCATTCTTCACCGGAATCTTCACTAGCACTGTCTCTTTTACGTGGAGGAGTCCAGTGAGCCGTGTCTTCTTCGTCTTCATCGGATGAGTGAATGGTTGTTTGTGAACCCCTTTTATAGGAATAAGCAGGTTCGTCTTTGGAATAATCAGGTTCTTCACTCTTTTCTTCTTCACTTCCCTCCTCTTCACTATTTTCTTCTTCATCAGTTTCCTTCTCCTTACCTGTTTCTTCTTCATCACTTCCCACCTCCTCTTCTTCTTCACCGTGGTCAGTTTCATACTCCTTAGGTGGGGAGCTTGGCTTGGACATTTTGATTGAGTGATTTTTTGTGTGAATAGGTAGTGGTTTAGGAGAAAACATTTACCTACATTTATAGTGGTGGAGGGTAGACGAAGAGACTCGGCAGTTCTTTTGTTTCTTGTGCCGTGCATGCTTGTAATAATGTGGATACATTTTCTAGATGATTCCATCTTGAAAATGTATCCACATTGATGCCGGCTCATCAATTTCCAAGGCGACCCTTGAGGTTCCTCAACTACCGAGACGACCAAGGCTCGGTCGTCCGTGTCATTCACCAGTGGACACCCTGACGACCAAGGTCGGCTGGTTCGTTCACTGGTGAAGACCTGACGACCAAGGTCGTCGGTTCGTTCACTGGTGAAGACCCTGACGATCAAGGTCGTCAGGTTCGTTCACTGGTGAAGACAGAGACGACCATGGTCGTTGGTTCGTCTGTGTAATTCACCATGGTCATTGGTCGTCTCTGTTCACTGGTGAAGACCCTGACGATCAAGGTCGTCAGGTTCGTTCACTGGTGAAGACATGGACGACCATGGTCATGGGTCGTCTCTGTCTTAAAAAAAAAAAAAAACCTAAACCCTAAACCCTAAACCGTAAACCCTAAACCCTAAACCCTTATTATTAAAAAATAACTATTATCACAATATGGTTATTATTAAACCCTAAACTCTAATTAAGAAAAACAAACATTATCTTCTGACATGTGAAGTTTTTTTATATATGACAGAGATGGTGAAGAAATTAGGAGTACTTGTCATCTGGAACGGTGCATGGGATCGTGTCGAAGGTAGATACAAATATTTGGGTGAAAGATTGAAGACCGCGCATTTCAAGATGTGCAAAGGCATTACTGTAGAGTCATTGAAGGAAGATGTCTCCGTTAGAATGGGCGGTGATCATGAGTCCACTAAGAAGATTGTCTTACACTATCATCACTTGATAGACGATGCAGACTTATTCCCCCCTAACGTACTTTCTGTTGACCTACAAATCGATGATTTGTTTGATTGGTGTTCAGCGGGGTATACTGTTAGAATGTACGTTACTTTGGAGGATGAGGTTCAAGGAAACATAGTTTCAGATATTGTTCTTGATGGAGTACATAACGACCCGACTCCAATGGATGACCACAATTTGCAGCCGACTCCGATAGATGACAACAATATGCAGCTGATCGCAGTGGTTGAACACAATAGCCCACATGCATTGATTGAAGAAGAATACTTCCCCGGCGTGCAGATCATCCCCGAGGGCTATGCTGACGACATGGACCCTCAATTGGTCCTCACAGACACAACCACCAATGCGGTCAATGACTGTGATGTGTACGACAGAGAGGAACCAAATGTGCATAACAATCTTGCATTGGAAACTGTGCAGATAGACCGCAATCGTTTTGTTGATGAGGCCGGTGGTAGTGGTTGTAGTAGTGATGGCATTGGTAGGTCGGACGGGCTGGTTCTTAAGATTGGCGATTTGTTCAACGGACCCGACGCGCTATTAATGCCTATTAGGTTAGCTGCTGCTGACAGAGGATGGTCTTTTCACGTCTACAAGCGAGAGGCTGTGCGGATAGTGTTGCGTTGTAGTGATGAGAACTGTAAGTGGATGGTGGGGGCGTACAAGATCAAAGAGGCTGTGAACTATGTCCTTAAGAAACACAATCCAATTCACACATGTACCGCAATTACGATTGACGGTAAGCACCGTAACATCACTAGCATGGTTGTAGCCAAGCAACTGCTGGGACGGTTTAAAGATCTCTCAAAGTCACCCTCAATCGCTGAGGTTCAGGCTATGGCGAAAGATATGGGCACCGAATTCTCGTACCATACGTCGTGGATTGCAATTCAAAAGCGTAAAGCTCTTATTAGCGGCACTAGGGCCCAAAATTATGCAGATCTACCTGCGTTCATGCATTTAACCGCTGAGTTGAACCCCGGTTCGAAGTGGGATATTCATGTGAGCGAAGATAATGTATTCCAGTACTGCTACATGGCCCTCGGTGCATGCATTGCAGGTATACAGTATATGAGACCTGTAATTGTGATTGATATGTCGCACATGAAGAAAGAACCGGTTCAGTTGGTTGTGTGCACAATGGTTGATAGCGAGCAACACTGCTATCCCATTGCGTGGGGATTGGTGGATCGCGAGAATACAGATGCATGGACATGGTTCTTGCTTAAACTACGACAAATTAGGCCTGACAATCATGAACTGACTTTTGTTTCCGATCGGCACCAAGCTATAATTAATTCAGTTAAGGCGGTGTACCCCCTTTCCAACCATGTCCATTGCTATCATCACCTGAAGATGAACGGGCTGTCGCACTACCCCACAAAGAAGTGGGAGAAATATTTTTTTAAAGCTGCATATACCTTCGACCGGGAGATCTGTGATACAAATTTGAAGGACATGGGCATTGTTGTATCGCACGTGCATAGCGTGAAGAAAATGACGGTTGAAGGTTACTTTCGCGATGCCGGATTGGAGAAGTGGGCTAGGTCCTTTTGCAAGACATCCCGGTTCGAACAATTATGTTCCAACCATGCGGAGTCCATTAACTCATGCTTTCTGGATGCACGGAATGGCAAACCTCTTTCTCAGTACTATGTCTTCCACACATATCCAACCCCTAATCGGATTTGACTGAATTAAGCACTCGATCATTTGAAGTACATACCAGGCTGTCATATACCTTTTTTGGGTCACAAACCTCTTCTCTCTTGTCTTCAACAGATGTCTTTTCTCCAATTTATCCACTTCCAACAATTCAGGCCTCGCTCTACAGCCACCGAAGTCCTTCAGAAGCTTGGGGAAATCCGTGAGAAGACGCTCAAATTCCCATTGCTTGAACCCTGAGTACTGATGCGGATCGTACACTTGCAACACCATGTCTTTCACTTCAATGTAAATGACAATCCAATGCCCTGGACCTTTAGCCGTTCTCTTTGTAAACCATGGCATGAACCACCTACTAGCCTTGGCGAGCTCAGTTCCCCGATAGGGCTGATTTCCTGCAAAATATGGGGCCACTTTGTCCTTCAGCTCGGCATAAGTCAGTGCCGGATTCATGAACGCATGATACCAACCGTAGTCAGTAATGACCGTGTCTGTTCTAGCTTCACGCACTTTCTTGGAATACATGCGCCTAATCACATACGTCAGCTCGTCCATATGAGACCAAAGGATAGTAGAATATTCTGCTTTAAGGTACTTGAAGAATTCTCTCCCAAGTATATTAATTCCGCAATATATACCTGCCCACTCCTCTTCAGGATCATATAACCACGCTTCGAAGGCTTTTACTAGAGGTGGTTTTGGTTGCATCATGAGGTTGAACGTTGGCATTCCGGTAGACGCACTGTATAAAAACTTCACAGGGTGAATTCCTTCTTTAGCAAGTGCAGCCGCATACTTGGTTCTCCCCCACTCAATTCTTGCGCGATCACGCCGCCACTTCACTGCCACACCACCTTCTCGAACAATAAACAACTTATCACGAGCATGTATCTTGTCATACAAACCTAGCTTATCATAACTGTACGTTGACTGAGGAGTCCAACACTCTTCTTGGTCTGTATGCTCTGGAGCCTCGAAGTACGGTATCCAATCTTCCGGTACATGTAACTTCAATTTTGGCAACACTACTTCTACATCTTCTTCTACACCTCCTTCTTTGCCTCCTTCTTCTTCTCCTCCTTCTCCTGCAAGGGTTGAGTAATCTTCATCAAACCAACTTTCTAGTTCAGGATCACTCAGATCTTCCACTGCTTGCTGGGATGGCCCTGCTGGCTCGGATCCCCCTGCTTGCTCGGATGGCCCTGCTTGCTGGGATGGCCCTGTTTGCTCGGATCCCCCTGCTTGCTGGGATGGCCCTGTTTGCTCGGATCCCCCTGCTTGCTCGGATCTCCCGGCTGGCTCGGATCCCCCTGCTTGCTCGAATCCCCCTGCTTCTTCGACCCTTGACGGGGCTGAACCCCTAGCTCTTTCAGCTCCCGGTGCAGGCACAATTTGATTGGATTCATCTTCTTGTGGCTCGAATCCCCCTGATCCTGTCTGCTCTGTTGCTGCATGCTCGATTGACTCGGGTTGGCTGGATCTACGGGTAGCTCCGAGCTCTGCATACTAACAAAAATATTACATTAAAATTAGGAACATGTAAAAATTAAAAACGTACTAAATTGACTACCAATCATACTTGTAAGTATACCTGTCCGGGAGTTCCAACATTCTGAGTTCGTGTCTCACCCGGCATTCTTTTTGTTGCCACCTTCCACACTTCCGTCAGCATAGTTCCCGAAACGTTTGCCATTTTCCCAATTTTGTCCAACTTCTCCGTACTGATGGAATGATTGAACGCGGCTGTCTTCAATAATGCGGTCGCTTGCTGGTTAGACAACGATCGCAATTCTCTGATTTCCTGCTCCACACTGTCTAATCGTTCGCCAAACTTGTCGACTTTGTCGTTCACTGTCTTGAACTCCCCCCGGACCAGGGAAAACAAATCTTGCTTGAACGATTCCAAGTCCCCTATCTGAACAGAAGCTCTAGGGACCTCAGGTGCAGGAGTTGCATCATTTTGCTGGTCAGGCACTTCCGCAGGGGGGATAGAGGCTTCTCTAATTTGTTCTGTTCCCCCTTGTTCTTCTTCTGATTCATCGATGAGAAGAGTCTTCTGCTTCTTCCTCGTCGGACTATCATCACTGGTTTGGGGTACATTCTTCTTCTTCCTTTGTGGGCCAACCGCAGCGACATTCTTGCCCTTCTTCTTCCGCTTCTTACTAGCCTCCACATCAACACCACCTTCTTCCGCTTCAACGTCATCTTCTTCCGCTTCAACATCATCTTCCGTCTGTACCTTACCAAAGTTGTAGGAAGGTTCGAAAGCACGATTCTCATGTTGATCATCCAATATTATAGTCTTTTCTTGAAAGACCGTGCTCCACCGTGGGAAAAGAGGCCTGCCAGGGTTACTACGCTGGTGCTCAATGAAGCTTTGCCAGTAGGGCTCCGTCTTCTCTTCCTCCGTTGGCAAAAGAGTTGGATATACTTTCTTTACAGATTTCCAATAAGCGGAGGCTTCTTCCAAGGTTGCATTGCAATTTCTCCACTCCCAGTTATTCAACCTCGGTCGTATCGGTGCACCTTCCTTCTTCTTGGCCACATTGTCACCGAGCTCCGGTATGGCCTCGCAAATCCATGCCAGAAAGATGTGTGGGAAGCAATGCATGTTATACTTCCTGCGACGTTCGGGATCGAAATTGCAGTTCCAAACCTCTGTCCTCACTTGTTCAAGGGAATCTTTCCACAAATAGCTCCCCCATGCGAAACTGTTAGCCCAATCGAGATCCGAGAACAACCCAAATGCATCCATGGACATCTCATACTTAGAGCTTTTCGTGTACACCAGCCTACCCATTATGCAAGCCATCGCCAACTTAGCATAATCAGTGAGTTTATCAGGGCTCAAGTCCTTTTCTTCTTGCAGCTTCTTCAGTGCATCTTCAACCTTACTGATTTTGATGTTAGTTCCCATCTTGTGGTTTTTGAGGTACTTCTTAGCCCAACCATATTCAATGATTTTCTCACCTAACCCCTCGATTTTCCCGATTCTCAACCCCGACACCAAGCAAAACTCCTGCAATCCAAAACGAACCGGCATGTTGTTTACGTTGAACCACAACTCAGTGTCTTCTTTGTCCGAGTTGATCTTCGCATGCTGAACAAGATTTACTATCTGCCCCGGATAGTTGAACGGGCCACCATTAAGTTGCAACAAGAACTTCAACTGCGGGAGCCTAGTCTGTATCACTGCCCGTACCTCCGCACTAAGGAATTTCATAGTCTGCTCATAGTATTTCATATGGCACCTCGTAGTGATGTTCCCTCTTTCAATCAACTTCTTACACAAGGGTAGCGGTACGTCTCCTCCCAAATATTGAGCCAAGTCCGAAACCTTAAGTAACTGAACCTACATTATAAAACACAAATCGGTAAAATAACTATCATACATAACTTAGTGAGTTTTAATATAAGTTATAAACTGTGTAGGTAAGTTATCAATGTTAATGTAAGTTATAAACTTTGTATCTAACTTATTAATCATTTTAAGCTAATGATTTCAATTTATAGCTAATCTAAGTTATAAACTGTCTTGTTAATGTTTTGGTGTCAATCCTAAGAGCTCAGCAGTTCTTGTTAAAAAAAAGTGTTCAGGGTGATCTAGCATGCATGCAGTGTTGAACAAGTCAAATTTTTTTTCAAAGTGTTCAGTAGTTCTGTATAACACGGACGATATAAGAAAAAATACACAGACGATACGGGAAAGGCACGGACGACCGAGAGGCCATTCACAGAGACGAACTCTGGCAAGGTCGTCTGCGTTTATCTAGGATCGTCGGCGTTTATATAGGATCGTCTCGTGCTACACCGGATCGTCTGGACAAGGTCGTCTCGGTAAAAAAAATTTCAGCCGAGACGACCATGCCAGACGATCCGGTCTAACACCAGACGATCCGGTTTAAACGCAGACGATCCGGTTTAAACGCGGACGATCCGGTCCAGACAAGATCGTCTCGTAAAAATGCCATAGGCAGGTGTTTCGTCTCCTATCCACAAAAACTAGATCTAAGATCGTCACAACACAATCAACCCAGATCGTCCAACTTTTAACAAACAGAAACATGAATCATACTGGATTTATATGAAACAACAAATGAAACACAAACTAAAATTCAAACTAAAATTCTAACCTTATCAACCCCGACAAGAATTGTGGGAATTGGGCGGTTGAGGATGCCGATAGTCCCGGCGGTGGGGTGGATAACAATGGCCTCAGTTTGATCAACACCGGCAGGGAGTGAGCCGGAGACGGTGGCAGCCATGGACGGCGATGATGAAGAGGAGGGAGCAGTTGTGGAGGACGACGCCATGGAGGGAGGAAGAGAGAGCAAAGGGTCGGTTTTTCGCAATTGCAGAGAGAGAGAGAGAGTGCAGAGTGATTGTGAGTGATTGTGATGGGTTGGGAGTTGGAAAAGAAAAAAGTAACCGTAGGTTTTTTTTTTTATTAATAAAATCTGTTTAAAGTTCAAAATTGTGTTTATTTTTTTGGTTAAACCCTAATCATAAAGGACCCCACCATCACTTATACTCCACCGGGTAGATTGGAAAGACCAAGTTCGTAGGCGGTTTAAAGACCAATTTTTTCCAAAAGCCTTCTCTCCTTCGCAAAACCACTGCCATTCCAAATTAGGGTTTCGTTTTTGCTTCTTCATTTTCTCTCTCTCTCTCTCTCTGTGTGTGTTTGACAGCGATTCGAGCAAAGTTCGATGGACAACACGAGAGATGTATGCGGGATTGTCGAAGAAGACGGAAGGAACAATTTCGCCGGCACTTCAACTTCCGGTGGCTCTCCCTATCGATTGTTCGGCCAAGAAAGTTCCGTTCATCAGATGATGGGCGGTGGCAAAGGTAACAATTAACAAAAACTCCCAATTTTCACAAGCATATTTGATTAATGTGATGAATGAGTAACATTTCATTGAAAGAGGGCTTAATTGTGTATTCAACAAAAAGAGTATGATAATTCCCTAAGCTTGGATGGCTGAGATAGTCTTATTATAGTGGGAATAAGCTATTACATACTATGTGCATGTTTGGTATCACTGAATTGGATTAAAATCGGCATTTTTTCAACAATCTTGTTTGTTATGCCTGTAGATTTTAATCTGATAATCTGCAGATTAAGATAATCTCTGTGCAATTGTAGAATCTCCAAATTAGGGATTATGCAGCTTAAAATCTCTAAAAAGATAATTTTGATTTTTTTTTTACATTAGCATAATCACAGTTCAGTTATAAACATGTGTATTCAATTGCTTGACTTTAGAGCTCTTCAAATTTTGTCAAATGGATCAAGTTAGTGATCTATAATATCAGCTCATACCAAACAAATTGTGATTATCTAAGTTGAGTTTTCTTTTCTGATTATTTTCAGCTGATTATTGAGATTTTCAGCTGGTACCAAACAGGCTCATATATATGTCACATTTTGGGGATGGTTGATTCCCCATAACAGCTTATTATGTGGATGAGGATAAGCTATTCCACATGTCACATTTTGGGGGATAGCTTATTCCCCATAACAACTTATTATGTAGATGGGTGGTGGTGGTACATTGAAGACTGGAAATTTCATTGATTGAGCAAATTGGGTTGTTATCTCTCTCTAGGTGAATTATAACAAAGGAGTTGGGTATATAAGAGAGTATATGGAGGTACAGGGTATAGAGAGTGAAGCAAATGAGGGTCATCACTTTGGAATTTGAAGTAAAACATATAATTGCATGCAATGTTTTCAAAGGATGAATCAACTAGTAGAGGTGATACTGTAGAGATGATAAGACTTGACCGTAACCAAATTAAACCTATGTGAGGGAATGTCTTTAACTGGAGGAGATTGATCCGATACTGATTTATGTAGGAAAAGGCTTGTTGAGTTAGTGTAGTGATGATTTGTATAATTTGAGGGATAAAGATTACAAATGTTGAAAACACTTGGAGGGACAACGGTTAGTAGGAAGTCCATAGATGATATTCAAAATATGTTACCCATGGAAGTCATGTCCTCCGTAGAAGGTCTCTGAGTTGGAGAAACAACTATCTGTTATTCTGATAGGATGCTTGATTTGTCCTTTTCCAGAGAAGGCAAAAGAGCACGCAAGCACCAAGGTTCCGCTTCCTCTTTTCGTTGGCTATTGCACCCAAAAAAAAACATGATTTCCAATATCATGCCTATGCTAGATAAGATTGCAAAGCATTATAATTTTCCTCTACACGACACATCAAAGGAGAAATGTCACTTTTCCCAGAGCACTTATTTATGAATAGATTGCTTGAAATATTCTTGAGTTATTATGATCAGCTAGGAGAGTGGACACATACTTGACCGAAACTGTCCAACACTTGCCTTGATTTTTAGTCCATGTATGAAAGTGGCAAATTTAATGAATGGATTAACTTCCCATTCATTTAGGTCTGTCGGAAGTAGGGCATCTATGGAATCTCTCCTTCCCCAAGGATTGCACTCACTATCCAGGGAGCCATTTTGGCTTGCAAGCCTAAATATAGAAGGAATGATCCTTGCAAGTGGGTTGTCTAGCTCCAAATATGTTTCCATTTCCAGACAAGAATTTATGAAGCTAAGAAAGATTCAAAAGGCATAAAAAATCCGTAATTCTTTCCCAAGTGCGACATATTGTATACATAATCACTCTCTTTGAGATCCAAGATTCGAACTCGCTGAAATCCAAATTCTTGGGTTGTTGGAGGTTTCCCTGTGGCTAACTTTAGGCCCCGTGGGATTACTTGACTTGTGCCCAAGCTGGCCAGATCTCCATGGTTATTGAACAAAATATCCATAATCACTTCCTTGTGAGAATATCCGAAGACCTCAAATCCTTCTTGTATAGATGCACTAATATTGCGCTAATCATCCAAATGAAACGGGAGTTCTTTCCCTTATCCCAATTCAAAGTAGACAACATTAGAAGCAGACAGAATAAATACATAAATAATATATTTGAAGTAACACTAAATCAATGGAAGAGCATAAAAGGTGGTCGGGTAATCTTTTGAAGTAGAGAACAGTATACTCAAAATTATTGGTAACCATTTTTTGCTTGTAAAGATGGAAGAGAGCAAGTTGAGGAGGTAGGCAGTCACATACTTGATGGTCGAATGTGAATGGTGAAATATCAAAAACTTCAAAGTCTTATAGTACAGTGATAAAAGTGAAAAATGTAGGAGTAATGAAATACTTTATTACATGTGGTATCATATGATCTTTCAGTAAGCCTCATCATGAGGCTCGCCATACTTAGTAGAAATCTGCTTTGCTTTGGGGGGCACAATGGGTTCACCAATTTGTTCATTGCATTTAAAATGACTGAGTCTAAGTCCTTTGTTTGACATCAAAACTATATCTTTCTATTTCCATATGTAAAGGGAGACCATGCGCAGATAGGATGTTTTTAGCTATTTTCAAATTCAAGAATTATCTTCAAGACAGTTCTAACTGGTTGATTATAGACAAAGTATGATGCTCACTGGAATGAAACTACTTGAGAAGCAATAAGAATGTAGTAGGAGAATAAAATTTAAGAGAGGGAGGGACTTCTGCAAAACGCGTAGGCTGGACTCAGTTCCTTGTGAATCCAGACTCTCTATGAAGGCATTTTTAAACACACTCAGAATATTCACTCTCTTACAGTGTTATGACCTCGCTAGTAACCAATAGTTTAATTTCAACATCTTAATGGCTATAACATCAATATCTTCTTGCGCTTTTGAAGAAAAATCTTTTAAAAAGATGATTTTTTGAAGACATCGCATCTTGACATCAGGTTATGGCTCGACGTCTAAAGATGTGGTTTTTGTTGTCAATATTAGGTCTATGTCAATTGTTTAAATTAGAGCTGTCAAACGGGCGGGTTGAGCCCTTTTATAAACAGGTTCAAGCATAAACACGCCCAGCCCGCCCCAGCCCGTTTAGTAGGCATCCGTTAAATGGGCGGGCTATGATGGGTCAATAAAAACCCGTGCCCGCCCGTTTAGTCCATTTAGCCAAAAACTACTATCTCCTCTCTCTCTTCATCAGGAAGGCAATTACGGTGATGGTGGGTTTGAGATTGTGTCGAGAAATTTGGATTTCAATTGGGATCCACTACGGTGATGGTGGGTTAGTGGACTGGATTCAAATCCACTGATCTTGATCTCCAGATTGATTCAGTTGATTTCATGCGTGATTCCATGTTCTTCGATCTCATTTCTTGATAGCGGAAGAGATGATTGTGAACCCCGATTGGCTTCACTACACCTCTGTTTCGAAGGTAACTACAGTGGTCGCCGAATTCAACTCTCAGGAAGCGGATCTCACTGTGTCAGCAGGGAGATGTCTGGAGAAAATGCCTCAGCTCCACGCCACGTTCTCTCACACGATCCCGAAGCGGACCTATGTGTTCTTCATCGATGATCCGTTTGCTATTTCACGATCCACAATGAGGATATCGAGAACCCTGAGTCGTAACGCTTCTCTGGAGCGCCAAGGAGGCGTTTGAGGTGACGACCGGAGTCGCCGCCGGATTTCATGGTCGTCGGCGGCTTTAGTTCGAGTTCAAGGAGTCGTTCGGTGGTGAAGGTGACTGTTGGTTCTGGGATATGAGGACGTAAGGAGAGATATCGGTGTTGAAGCAGAGGGCAGTGTTGATGGGTTTCCAGGGGGTGCGTCTCGGTGTTGGTGGTGGCGGAGAGAGAATAAGTATAAGAAGAAGACCGGATAGAAGGAGATGGAGCAGGGGAGACTTTTTATTTTTATTTTTTTTTCCTCCTAAAAATGAGTCTAAATGGTGGTATTAATAACTTGGGATATAGCAGATATTTAATATGGTCTGTTATAAAGTTCAGGTTATGAAATTAAAGGTTCGGGTTATGTGGGGCTCATTTGTCTGCCCATGCCTGCCCATTTAATCACGGGTTCAAATGGGCTGGGCAGCATTCACCCATTTATTTAGATGGGCGGGTTTCAACCCCTTCAAGAACAACGGGCATGGGCGGGCATATGGGCCGGGCTGTTTTTGACAGCTCTAGACTTTAAATGCAACACAAAAAGTTTATAAACCCTACAATACTTTCAGAAATAGAGCTGGTTATGTACCTAAGTCAGCGAGCTATTATCAGATAATTGGTGGAAGATAAGTTAGCAAATGAGGTGGTATGTGCCTAAGTCAGCAAGCTATTATCAGAAAATTGGTGGAAAAACAGAATTGTTTTCAAAGACATAAAAGCGAGAATATTTGCTTGGGTCTTAACCTTTGTTGAAAGACGGAAACAGTATGATTTTTCAAAAGTGGTGAGAGATTGATAAGAGATTTGAAAATTACTCTTAGAACTTGAATGTTAGGCCGTGAATCAGTGGTGAGCGGTGTTTTGAAGGAGATGAAAATAGACAAGTTTTGGGATGTTATTGGAGTGTATTGAAGTTTATGAACTCTAGATGTATTTTGGCTGATTAGTATGACACTGCAGTTTAAGTAAATGTTCAAGGATGGAGTTGCAGTTCCACATAATTGAGCTTGTAGCCAACCATAAGTAATAGGGAAGGAGTTTCTTGAGATGATTTATATGCATTATTTGTTAAAAGTTTCCACGGCGCCTTTACTCGACTTTTGAAGCTTTTCCAAAAGAAAAACCTATTGAACCTCACCTAAAATGTAGAAGAGCTTGGGGACTGTTCACTTTTTATTTGTTGAAATTACAATCACGTGCTAAAATTTCTTATCAAAATAATATATTTTTTTTAAGAGACCAATTCATATTGCATTCTCTAAATTTGCAGTGTATACGAGTGGAACTTTTATAGTAGTGTATGTGCTTTTATTGGTTAGTTGTTTGCATGACGGTTGGTCAGTGCGACTGTGGCCCTGTTGGAGGAACTATAAAGCAGGAACCGGTCATTTAATACTGCATTAGGTGCAAATTGCAATACACACATTGGGAGGGGGGGGGGGGGGGTCGATCTTAGAACACGATACCTGGCAGTGAGATATAGAAACTCTTGGTTTCTGGGTTACAATCCAAGAGAACTCTACTTTCTTTACCTTACAAGGTTTAACACAAAAATACTCTTCTTAGAGGGTTTATACAATACTCCTATTTATACCGAGACTCCAAGTTGCTGCCCTGATGACCAAAAAGACCAATATGACCTTTAGTTACTCTCTACCTTACTGTAATGCTAAGTAAGAACAAGCAATAACCTTTTCGTCATGGCTATGTAACAAAAGCAATAGACAATTTGACATCCAAAACTGGAGATTTGAAGTCTGCAGGTTGGGCTCACCGGTTCAGAGTTCAAGACTGAGCTTCCTTGGCACCTTGCAAGACCCAAAATATAAGTTTGTTTCAGACCAGAAAATCATTTCACTGGAATGAAACGACTTGAAAAGCAATAAAAGTGTAGTAGGAGAATAAAATTTGAGAGAGGGAGGGACTTGTGCAAAACGCCTAGGCTGGACTCAGTTCCGTGTGAATCCAGACTCTCTACGAAGGAATTTTTAAACACACTCAGATTATTCCCTCTCTTACAGTGTTATGACCTCACTAGTAACCAGTACTTCAATTTCAGCATCTTAATGGCTATAACATCAATATCTTATTTTTTTGCACTTTTGAAGAAAAATCTTTTGAAAATATGTTTTTTTGAAGGCATCGCATCTTGACATGAAGTTAGGGCTTGACGTCTAAAGATGTGGTTTTGGTAGTCAACATTAGGTCCATGCTCAATTTTTTAAATGCAACACAAAAAGTTTATAAACCCTACAATGCTTTCAGAAATAGAGCTGGTTACTTGGTCAGATGAATCTGCTAGTTTACAGAAAGAAGATTAGCTTGAGTTAGGGTATCGAGTTCTTCTTTGAATGAATTTCTCATACCTTTTGCAGTTAAGGATAAGGTTCGTGAGTTGGTAGTGACTGGTCAGCAAGTTATTATCAGAAAATTTGGTGGAAAGAATGAAATTGTTTCAAAGACATCAAAATGAAAATATTTATTGAAGTCGAGCTTTGTTGAGTATACGGAATGGTGGAAACAGTATGATTTTGTTCAGAACTGGGGAGAGATTGAGAAGATACTTGAAAATTACTTTTAGAACTTGAAAGCTTTACTGTGAATCACAGGCGACTGATGTTTTGAAGATAAAGATAGAAAATTTGGGGGATGTAATTGGATTGCTATTAAAGTTTACAGACTCTAGACGTATTTTGGCTGATTAAGTTATGGCACTACACAGTTCAAGGAAATGTCCGAGGATGGAGTTGCAGTTCAAACTTCTCTATGATTTAGCAGGTGGTGGTCTGTCTATGGACGTTGTCTGTGATGGGCATCATAATCTCGTTATTTACACTTTCTTATATTGGTACGCATGAGAGGTTGCTGGTTTATAAGAAAGTTACTTTTGAGTATGGTAGGGTATTGAGTTCGTTGCTGAATGAAATTCATTATACCTTTTGCAGTAAAAGATAAGTTAGTTAATAAGGTGGTATGTGCCTAATTCAGCGAGCTATTATCAGAAAGTTGGTGGAAAAACAAAATTGTTTCAATGGCATAAAGCGATAATATTTGCTTGAGTCTTAAGCTTTGTCGAGTATATTGAAAGAAGGAAACAGCATGATTTTTCGAAAGTGGCGAGAGATTGAGAAGAGATTTGAAAATTACTCTTAGAACTTGAATGTTAGACCGTGAGTCGGTGGTGTGTGGTGTTTTGAAGGAGATGAAAATGGACATGTTTTGGGGGTATTGAGGTTTACCAACTCTAGATGTATTTTGGCTGATTAGTACTATGACACTGCAGTTAAGGAAATGTCCGAGGATGGAGTTGCAGTTCCACAGAATTGAGTTTGTAGCCAACCACAACTCCACAAGTAATAGGTGAGAAGTTTCCTGAGATGATTAATATGCATTGTTTGTTAAAAGTTTCCATGGCGCCTTTACTTGACTTTTGAAGCTTTTCCAAAAAAATAAAAATAAATAAATAAACCCTAAAGAACCTCACATAAATTGTAGAAGAGCTTGGGGAACTGTTTGCAATTTTATACGTTGAAATTATATTCATGTGGAAGAAGTTCTTCTCAAAAGAATATCTTCTATGTTAAGAGACCAGTTCAAATTGTTTTCTCTAATTTTAGTGGTATATACGAGGGATTTTTTTATATTGTACTGCAGGTGTTTTTATTGTTTAGTTGTTTGCGTGACGGTTGGCCATTGCGGCTGTGGCCCTGTTGAAGCAAATATGATGCAGGGCCTCTCATTTTATGCTGCAATAGGTGCAATACACACATTGGGAAGGGGGGGAGGGGCAATTTTAGAACAAGATACCTGGCAGTGAGATTTAGAAACTCTCGGTCTCTGGCGTTACAACCCAAGAGAACTCCATGTTCTCTACCTTACAAGGTTCAATACTAAAATATTCTCCCTAGTGGATTATACGGTACCCCTATTTGTACTGAAGCTCCTAGTTGCTGCCCCAATGACCGATGTAACACGTAGGCTACCTTACTTCAAGGCCAAGTGAGAACAAACAATAGCCTTTTACTTCATGACTAAGTAAACAAAGTAATTGAAAATCAAACATAAAAAGCTGCATACGTAAAAGTCTGCAGGTTGGGCTTACTGGTTTAAAGTTGAAGAGTCAACACTGAGCTTCCGTAGCACCTCGCAAGACCCAAAACCTAAATCTTTTTTCAGCCCAGAAAACCAATTCATGCTTCAAGTTTTGCATATTGCTCTAGATATGAGTACCAGTCACCCGAAATTTTGTAAGGTTTACAGGAATCACCTTGCTTTATAATAGTTGGCAGGAGTTTCAGGCTCTAAATAACGTGGTCAGATCTGAAGGCGATTCGGTGGGGATGAGTCGGTACTGGGTACATAACAGGTCCTGGTTGTCTTGGGCGTTTGCTAGAGGCCTCTTCCTTGCCAGCAAACTCTGAGGTCTTTTGGCTTTGAAAGAGGTGGTTCTCTCTTGTTCTAGAGGTTAAAGTGTGGTGGCTATTGCAGAAGCTTGGCAGTGGTAATTTTAGGTAAAGAAATCTGGAGAATAGTACTTAATTTGTGTGAGTGGGAGACCGGGAGGTACTATGTTACCAATTCTTAATTGAGTGTATGGCCCTTACAATGATTCAAGCTTGTTAAAGAGGCATCTTCTCCTTTTAACAAATGTTCTATTTGTCATTTCATGTATTGTAGTGGGGTCTTATGTACACTAGTGGACTTTCAAGCGCTGGACTGAAAAAATCTGATTAACCAAAGAACTGTTACTAAAGTGTTCCCCCTGATAAGGAGTTGCCTTTAGGTGTTTAGATGATTACATCTGGAAGAAGCCAAAGACATCTTCCTCCAGTGTTCTAGCACCTGACATTTCACCATTGATGAAGTACGAGTTGAATTGAGATGGTTAGGCGAATACATCTGTTAGAAGTCAAAGACCACTTTCTCCAGTGCTCTAACACCTGACATTTCAGGGTGCATCATTGACGATATAATTTGGTGTTTTCCTATACTTATGCAGAAACAGGGTAACCAGAACTTCGAAGCCAACTGTTGAAATACTAGGAAGACTACTTTAAAAGGGCAAGTTCTTAATCTGAGTGATTCTGTTTTGTGATTTTTTGCCTGTCTGAATAGATTTGAGGCTTTAAGGCCCCGTAGATGATGCTGGTTGTTGAGGATCTTAATCATAATACAATGTTGTAGAATGAAAAGGTTATCCAGGATGTCCTAGGGGATGCTCCCAGTAGTTTTAGCTGTAGTTGTAAAGTTTCAGATTTGATAGTGTTTAATGAGATGGATGATGAGCTTGTGGATTATGACAGGTGGTTGGCAATGATGGAATGACAAGTGGACGGGTAGCGTTTTATTATTGATAGGAACGTGGAAGTTTATGACCATTCCTTTGGAGACTACTAGTTGCTCGTGGTCGCACTTCTCTAGTTGAAGGCCCCCTTTTGAGGCTGTCGATATGTTAGAGTTCTTGAGAAAGCTTTTTGGGTTCAGCTTAAAACGATGGGGAAAGTGATGCTAGAAAGTTATCAGTAATTCACGTATAAAAAGGAAATTATTTCAGGAAATGGAGCAAACTGATATATGAAAGGTTTTGCTCTCAAAGTTGGATAGAGATTCAGAATAATAGAATGATCGCTCTGTGAATTATGATAAGAAAAACTAGTTGGTCCGGAAGTTTTTTGCAGTGTTTGTTTAACTGTTTTTGTAGTTTCTTTGTGTGATTCTTCACGTATTTCCTTCTGGTTCAATCAAATAAAACTTAGTGACCATCAGGAAAAAGTGTATAGAGACAATTTCAGAATTGGGCAATGAGAATCTTTTGGCTGTAACTGTTGGTAGATAGCCAGTCGATCAGTGCCTTGTGCATTGGGCAAGAAAAGGCTGGAAAAGTCATAAATTGAGTTGACTGGTTGGTAGTCAATTATTTACCAATCAATCACTCCATGGTAGACGTACCTCATGACGGTCTTCTAAGCTGCTAGTTTGCATATGCTACTCCTTTGTGTAGTTAGATAAGGTGATTTACTTTGTTCAATATCATTCTGCAATACTTAGCTGGATATTTCTGATTCTTTTTTCTCCCTTTTCTTTTCCTGATCGTTGATTCACGTTCTTAGCTGCTGATGTGATACTGTGGAAAAGACGACATGTTTCCTTTGGCATCGTGATCATTGCTACAGTTGCATGGTTCATTTTTGAGCGATCAGGACTATCATTCCTATCAATTTGCTCAGATGTTTTGTTGCTCTTGATTGTGCTGCTGTTTCTTCGAGCAAATTATGCTGTTATAAGAAATAAGTATGAATCCTCTCCCCGTTATACACGTTAATTATGAGTTTCACATATCCTGCTGTGGAAGCAACTTATGGTTTTTCTTTGTTTGTTTGACAGACAACCGCATGAGTTACCTGAACTAGTCTTGTCAGAAGAAATGGTAAACAGTGCTGCCGCATCATTTCGAGTTAAAATCAACTATGCATTGCTCATGGCTCATGATATAGCCATTGGGAAAGACTTCAGAATTTTTTTCAAGGTTGGTTTCTTGCATAGTTAATTAGAGAGAACTCTGAGATGTATCGGCAGCGGTTAAATTTAGCATTGGTTACATACATATATATTCTTGTTTTCATCTTTGACAGTTATGGTATTACTAATCAGTGAACCAGATGACTACTTTGAAAATAAAGCTGTACGAAGGGCACCTCTCTTTATTGAGTAGAATTCATTGATAGACATGGAGATAAATAATATCCATTTAGCTTTGATAATGTAGATTGATGAAACCTTAAACAAGGGTAAAAGACACTTTCACCCCTTCCAGTTTGGAAAATGACACTTTTACGGTTTCACCCTTCAATGTGCCGAACTTCAAGTAACTTGAACCCTCTAATTGTGACACTGTTAGTCTGGGGGTGGGGTCAGTCGGTGAAAATAGTTTTCGAGAAAAAATTACCCTCCATATCACCCTTAAAGTCTGTTATACTCTTGGGTAACTCTCATGTTCTGTTTAATATGGGAGTAAATTTGTCCCATTTTTTATTTTTATTTTTTTTTTAGTGAAAGAACCCAACTCCAGACTAATAGCATTATAGTAAGGGTTGTAAAGTCCCTGAAGTTCGGCACACTGAAGGGGTGAAACTTTCCTTTTCCAAAATGGAAGGGGTGAAAGTGTCCTTAAGTCAAACTAGATGGGATGATTTTTTTTACCCAATAAGGTTCTTTTAAAGTTGGTTGTAGAGATAATGGTATTGATTCTTCTCTGCCTTTGCCCTTTCTGAGTGAATATCTGGTGTACATTTTAATGGCGAACCAGCGCTCCTTTCAGAAAGGAAGTAGAAAATTTTGTGAACTAAGCTTCTCTCTTTGATTTGGCAGGTAGTGGTCTGTCTATGGCTCTTGTCTGTGATTGGCAGCGTAATCTCGTTATTTACGCTTTCTTATATTGGTACGCATATCGTCATATCTTTTATCCGATTACTGTACGTTTACATTTTGGTGTCCACTTTCTTTTTCCAGTCAATATGCATCTTGTCGAATTTGAGATTCACAACTCGTTTCCTGTTCCTCTTTAGGGAAATGTATCCATGCGACTGTCTGAGCTGTTCTTATGGTGTTTAATACTGCTATTTTTATCAAGTCTTGTTTGGTTATGTACTATTATGTCTACAGTTATGAATTATGGTAAACACTAAATTAAATCAGCTTGCGTTTACAGTACAAAGATTTGCAAAAAGCGTTAAAGAGTGGAATTCCTAATTGTAATAGGGGGAAATCAATTTTTCGTGCAGGAGCTTTTGTTCAGGAATTGTTTCTTTTTGAAGTTTGTATGTATGCAGTATGCACTAGTATTGGTGCCCACGCGATACGTGGATATTATAATTCAATAGAAAAAAATGGATAATTAATCATTTCGTGGGTATATGATAAAAAGAAAATATATAAAAAAAGAACATGGGACGAGTGGGAAATAAGGGTAGTTCGGGAAGTTTAAGCGTTTCACCATTTCACCAAAACTTGGGGTGTTTGCATATATTACTAGTATAGATGTTAAGGCTAAAAGCTAGGAAGCTTGGACACTCCAAAACAGGGGCCGTACCCGTGTTGGACAATTGAGACGCTCGCATATTAGATAATTTTATTTGAGTGGAGGACAAGGGACACTTCAGGGGTCACCTAATGAGAGACAACAACCGCCCCTTTTTGTTTATTAGACTTTCAAGGTTTTCAAGACATAACTCGTCAAAGTCGAACCCATGTAAGCTACTACTCTTCTTATTCGTATACTTAATCTACTATGCTTTTTCATGTCATTTAAGTTATAATATAAATATTAAAGATGGAACCAATATTTTATCATCTATTAGTATAAAAGTTCAAATATTTATTAAAAAGATAAAAGTTCAAATATTTATAAAAAGATAATAATATTGTTGATGTATCCGTGTCATATCCTCATTTGTTTTAGAAAATGGCGGATCCTGTGTCTGTTCCCTATCTAGAGGTGCATGTTCGGTTTAACCGAACCGGAACCGGACCTAACTGCATCGGTTCCATCGGTTCCGGTTCGGTTAAACCGAGCCGGTTACTTAAACGGGTCGGTCGAACCAAAACCGGAGGATTTGCAATACCTAGAACCGGACCGGGGACCGGTTAACCGGAACCGGTACTTCGGTTCGGTTCGGTTTACCGGTTCCGGTCTCTGACCGTTGATGTGACCAATCAGCCAACGTTCCGGGTCGGTTGAACCGTCGGTTCCGGTTCGGTCCCAAACCGGTTCCGGTTACAGACTATGCCCAATCGAACCGTACCCGATTAATAACGGGCTCGGGTACGGTTCGGTCCCTCCAACGTCGGTTCGGTCTTCGTTTTTTTGCTATCGGTTATACTTATACCGGTACGGAACTGGTGTGCACCCCTACCCATATCGTATTCGACACCCGTATTTGTATCCGTGCTTCTTAGGCTAAAAGTTTCATATTCTTAGTACTATAGTGATATAGTCCCTGATGATTTCTGTTTGGTTTTATGGATGTCTGGTTTCTGATGTGTCGCACAATGGATTGACAGGAATCATCCTATCGGTCACCCTTCCCGCCCTATACAACAAACATCAAGCTCGCGTCGATCGTTTGGCTGGGCTGATCCATCAGAAATTTTCGAATCAGTACAAGATAGTGGATGAGAACATCATTAGCAGATTCCCACGGAACTTATCCAAGGACAAAGATTCATGAGGAGGCCAACCAAGTGCATTTTGTATTGTACAATTGAACAGGCACTCTGAATTTGTCCGACTAGTGTCTTTGCGATGTTCATATTTAGGTGGTTGTCTGTTAGGGTGGATATTACTAGCTGCGACGTGAAGACTCAAATGTATAAAGAATTTGTCTTCGACTTTGTTTCCTCGTTTGCTAAGAGGGACTATGTCGAAATCGTAACCGTTGGGTTTTCAGGCTGCTGAATACGACAGCTTACCCGATTATTCATATAGCTTTAGCTCTGCCAGAGTTTGGTACTTTAGTCGTGTTTTCGGCCAAGAAAGTGATCTCTCTGCTGCTTCCTGCCCTGTGCCGCAGTTCATCAGGTTGTGGTTGATGGTGGTTCATGAATATCTAGGGCTCCTATTTTGTGTATCATTTTATAATTAACAAACATTCCATGGCCCTGTTTGGATAACAAGGTTGGGCTAGTTTGGTTAACCAAACCATGTGGATGTTTGGATGTAATGATTTTGGTTTTGAGGTTTTGACTTTTATGTGAGTAGAAAAATGAGTGGAATGTGGGTCCTACAACTTTTGGGTTGAAATTTTGGTTAACTTTTTTTGGGAGTTAACCAAACAATGGTATCCAAACAGGGCCCATGACCTTGCCGGTTTGGACTTGCAGCCCTAGACGATAGGGTTTACAAATATAGAAGAGCGCTAATTTCAGTCTCTTATCGGGAAGTACTAATTCTGACTCGCCATTTTATCAAGAAGCGACAAGAATAACGCGGCGAGCACTCGCAGCTTACGCGCAATTAGGGAGGCAACTGAGATGACTGTAGTAGGATAACAAGTCGCCGGTTTGAGGAGTTTACGTAGATACATTAACCAAATCAACAAGAAAAAAGATAAAAGGTCTACGAAGGTTACATAACTCTAGTAGGATAACAAGTCGCAATTAGGGAGGCAACTGAGATAACTGTAGTAGGATAGCAAGTCGCCGGTTTGAGGAGTTTACATAGATACATTAACCAAATCAACAAGAAAAAAGACAAAAAGGTCTACAAAGGTTACATTACAAGGAGAACAAGAGAAATAGAGCACTTCGTTTGACATAAATCAGATATGGCGCATTTGCTGGATCTCACAAGGCCATAATACCTTTCTGATTAGTATCACTGATGGTGGAGCAGTTCATTTGCCTTGTTCACCCAGATGTCGTATATATCATCTTCAAACAGAACAAAGTGAACCTGAGAAGCAGATTAACAAAAATTACAAATGATCCCCAAATAAACAAATTTGGCTATTAAGAAAGAAGGGAAGACACTGTTCATTTTCATATGAAATGCACGCTCCATGACTACATCGGATTCTGCTAAAATTAACCAGAATTAGTACCTACCACGAATTTGATGATGTTTACATAGCAAAATAAAGGTACAGGCCATCGTGTGAATGAGTTTGAAGCTGATACTTGAAGCGATTTTTTCAAGTTGCGTACAGACACGACACTTGATGACAACATTCGTAGAGGCAACGAAGCAGGACAATGATTAGTAGCAAGAAAAAATCTTAGCCGTGTACAAGCAGGGGCTGATCCAGGATGTTTCCTGACAGTGGGGGCTAACTTAAGAGAAAAGTCTCTAAGGGTAAAATTTTGATTTTGTGATGTTGAGCGGGGGCTATAGTGCAATTAATGTGGGGGGTAAACTGAACTTGTTTCTTTTTTCAACTTCTGCTAGTGAGGTCAGCCACTAGAACACGTTCTACTAACTCCAATTTAACAGCTGGCCTTCAAGTTAACCTGCCTCTGTTTCTTCTTCACCAAGTCCAATTCTAAACCCGAGTAAAAGACCATTTGAAGTTAACCAGCAAGCTTGCATAATCTCTTAGAATAAAGGGAGTGACGAGGAGAACTACCACAATTCTCCAATGCCTTACGGATTCTGAATTGTATCACAGAAACGTGGTGCAAGAGCGTTCACCTTAAATGTTTCTCTAGTAGGGGCTACTAAGTTACATCGGCCAATGGACTAGGTATTGAAAAAGAAGACAGAACATGGATCTCCTAATGGTCTTAAATCCAAGGAGAACATATTACATTGCCAACAAGCGACCAAAGAAGCCTCCTCCTGTCATACCAAAGTCTATATGATATTGCGCTCCATGTTCTTTTCCTAGTTGATAAACCATTCCATTTCGTGTAATAGGTAATAACTACACATCTTTGGAGGATACGTAAGAACTCAGCATTGCACCATAACCATTCTAGCTTAGAAAGCAATTATTGTCAAATCAGGAACCCAAATACAATAAGTTCTAGTTTAGCAGATCATAGTTTTCTCTGGCCGGCTTCACAATTGATCTAGATGTGGTCATGTGAATCACTTGATTCACAGATCCCTTTTCTAAGAATTTGAGAAATGAACACGTTGATTAGTTTTTACTCATATTCGATGGATTTTCTTGCTTCAATGATTATTAGCATTATACATAAGTTTGACTATATTCTACCTTCCAACATATAGATTTAAAATATCAAAACAAACGTATGGAAGTCATGCAGCAATATGGTCAATTTCTGATATAGTGTGTGTTTTTTTTTTTTTTTTTTTTCTGGACTTAGGCACATCCTTTAATTTGATCAGAACCAAGAGGCAACAAGATAGGAATCCTCTTGGATCATATCCCATGAGAAAAATCAAGCAAAGGGCAAGTTAGGTTATTTATACGGTAGAAAATAAGAAATGCAGAACTCAGATTTGAAATGGAAAACTAAGGTATACAAATGTATAACAAAGAAACAACTGCAACAGTTATACCTCCTTGAAGTCGTCAGCGAACTCTTTAACTGTAGATATAGCTATAGTGGAGGCTTCATCATAAGGATACCTAAAATTAAGTAAGAAAATAAAGCAAGCTTAGTGACCATGTGAATATGTCAGAACACCCAGAAGTAATAGTTCAAACAATTCTCATGCCTCTCCAATGTCCTCACATTTGCAAGAAAAATGCCATTCTCATTCAAAATGAGGACATTTGCAAGTCAATTTGCACCCGGCGAGGGGGCAAAATATCACAACATATATGAGTTATAAGACCTTATTGACTTACCCATAAATACCACAAGATATTGCAGGAAATGCAACATATTGAATGCCGTTCTCTTTGGCAATACGCAAACTGTTTCTGTAACAAAGTGTGGATTTGGAAGTAAAAATTTAGTGGAACGAACAAACAAAGCACAATAAAGATACAAAGGGTTGGTTTCTAAACATGAAATTGAAAAGGAAGCTACTGACCTATGTGCGTTTCTTAACAAGGCCGCAGGGTCACGTTCAACATTATATATGGGCCCAACAGTATGAATTACATGAGATGCAGGCAATCTGAAACCACTGCACATATGTACAGCACATACACGTGGCAAATTATTTTAATAAGTTCACAATGCTCTTTAACAGTTAACATGGAGAACATTACTGGTGCAGTTGATACTAAAAATAGAAGGCTACCGTGTAATCCTAGCTTCTCCCGTGGGGCAGCGTACGCCAGGTCGAACTTCTGGCACTTCATAACATGCCGCTCTGAGTTCTGGACCAGCCGCTCGGTGTATAGCTAAAAAGAAAATTATCAAAATTTTGTCAGAACCATTTAGAGCAGAACAAATCAGCCACGGCAAGAAGATGATTACCCCCATCAGCACCACCGCCTCCAAGCATGCGTTCATTTGCTGGATTGACCTACAAATTCGAATTAGAAAGATCAATTAAGATGGTCTTAGGGAGGATTCTATTAAGAAATTTACGGATATCAATTACATGGACATTATCATCAAAATGAAGAAGGGGAGTAGATTATCCAGCTTCTGTGTGCTTTTATTTTCACTTCCTCAAATGCCCTTATCTCCTCGAGCCTTCTCAAACTTTTGAAGATTTCTTGAAGCAGATTCCTCTCACATCTTTGTGCTCATTTTTATAGTTTTCTAATTCTTTATAATTTGGTTTTCTAGAAGATACAGACCAAGAGTCAATTTCTAGCACAGCTCTTGCGTGTCAGTGAGTCCAAGCAGATTGCACTCATGAAACATCAGAAGGAAGTCCCATCCAAGTTGTTTCACATGCTGTTCAAGGATTCTTTGGATGCTATCAACAGTAGCGTCCAAAGAATTGTTAGACAGTCGCATGTACCACTTTATTCCCCTTGCCAGTGGGTTTTAAAATTGATGATTCACATTCTTATTGGGCTGATCCCATTGCAGGAAGAATCAAGCTTAATGTGGCTAGTTGCTAGAGAGGTAACCCAGGAAGTTTACGGATTTGAGGGGTCTTAAAAGACTCAAAGGGGTGCTTGCAGCCAGGCTTTTATGTAGATTGCTTAAGTATTTATGTTGGAACCTAGAACTTCTATGGAGTAATAACCATTGATTTTCATCATAACTGGAAGAAAATTGTAGTTGAAAGTTAATGTTAGGATGCTTTAAAGAGAAATCCTAATATTGTTCTACAAGTAAGGAAATTTGAATTAACTCGGCCAGCTAGAACTAGCAGCTGATCACAATCGCAGGCAAACGAGGAGGTTTGTGTTAGGTTGACAGCCAGGAAAAAACTGTCACTAACTGTGTCCATGGTTTAAAAAAATGATATGGTTCATATCCAAGATGGTGAACAAGGGAGAGGGAGACCAAAACGAACCTGTGTATTAAAAATAAGACACGACTTAGTCAAAATAAACCTAAGGGAGGAAATGAGTTTGGACAAACCAAACAGGAGACCTTTGATCCATGAAGCCGACCCCGATTAAACAGGGAAAAAGGCTTGTTGTCATTGTCAAGTAATGAAATATTGAAATTGAATTTAAGCAAAAGTTGCCTATGCCCTATGGGTACATGCAATCTACTAGTCCCACGAGACAATAATATTATGATTAGGCCAAGATATCTAAAACTAAAAGAACTTGTGGCAACTTTCAGATAATCTACCATTTTAATCCTGTTTCAAAATTTCACGAGTAAAAGATTCTAGATAGTACAACAAGAGAGGAATGCTGACTGCATTGATGCAGGGTGATCCCCGTAAAACCTTCACGTTTGTGGTCTATCAGAAGTTTTCTTTGAATCAACCTGTTCGTAAAAATTTAGCAAAATAAACTGGTTTGCTGGGTTTCTAAATAACCATAATCGGAAGCTTGTGAAGGTGCTAAAGAATACCAGTTATAGTCCTTACAGATACTGGATCAGTGGGTCCTCCCTTGCAGCCAACCTGCAACATGTCAACCTACTTGCTGCCTTTTAACCTGCAGCTTTTGGTGTTACATTAGCTTCTTGCTTAGTCCTGAAGTAAGGTCTAACTTAGGGCTGAGGTAACATAGATTGCAAGTTTAAAATTGACTCTTCAGTTAATGGGGCAATAACTAGGAGTTTTATCATTGATAAGGGCATTGTACTACCTCAATATATTAGCTTATTTATGTATGCAAACCACTAAGGTATATATAATCCAGAGTTCTAGGCTTATGACCAAAGAAAGCCAGATTTTCTATATTTCCCACTTCAATTTACTGGTCTTACAGTCACATAGTCTTGTTCTGAGATTGAACCCCCTTCTCAAGGTATGTATTGCACCTATTGCAGCAGTATATCACAGGTTCCTAACCTGCTGCATTAAGTATACCCAAGTTAGATAGCCTATCCGTTCCGATAAACTAGTTCAGAAGGAGAAAGAAACCATTTGCTAGATTGTGAAACTAACGAGTCTACAACCTCTAAAGAACACATTCATGCCACATCTGAAAACAATCCATTTGAGAAGGAAGAATGACAGTTCCTTGTCCTAAAAAAAGCTCTATCATTTCATTTTTCTTCCCACTAAACCACTTAAATGATAGTTGGAGAAATCTTCCGTGCCTTGTTTATTGATTAGTCACCTTTAAATATATAATTTTACAACACTAATTACAAATTGGTCCGAAAACTAATTACAAATTAGTCCTACTACTATTACGCCCCCGCAGTCGAAACTGTAGGCGTGCCAACACTGAGACTGGAACGGAAGCGCTGGAACAAGGGCCGAGGGAGACCCTTGGTGAAGATGTCGGCGTACTGGTAATCGGCGGGAATGTGCAACACGCGAAGCTGACCCAAACGAACCTTCTCACGAACGAAGTGTAGATCAATCTCAACATGCTTAGTGCGCTGATGCTGAACAGGATTACCAGAGAGATAGACAGCACTCACATTGTCGCAATACACGACTGTAGCTCGAGGCGGGGTGACACGAAGCTGAAGAAGTAAATTCCGGACCCAGCAGAGTTCGGAGACGGCGTTAGCAACACCGCGGTACTCAGCCTCAGCACTAGAACGAGATACCGTGGCCTGGCGCTTGGACGACCAACTCAGAAGATTGTCTCCATAGAAGACACAGTAACCAGAAGTGGAGCGGCGCGTGTCCGGACAACCAGCCCAATCGGCGTCAGTGTAGGCGGTGAGGGAATCAACGGCAGAGGCAGAAAGCCGAAGACCATACTCAAGTGTCCCACTGATGTAGCGCAAGATGCGCTTCAGGGCATGAAAGTGCGGCTCACGGGGATCATGCATGAAGAGACAAATCTGCTGAACAGCAAACTGGATGTCTGGTCGAGTGAACGTGAGGTACTGTAAGGCCCCAGCAAGGCTGCGGTATAAGGTAGGATCAGCAACCGGTGGGCCAGATGTGGCTGTAAGTTTACTCCCTACCTCGACAGGGGTGGCAGAAGACTTACAGGTCGACATGGAGGCACGGCGAAGAATGTCGGTCGCATACTGATGCTGAGACAGGAACAGGCCAGACGAATCACGAGTAACAGCGATGCCCAAAAAATGATGCAGATGGCCCAGGTCAGTCATAGCATCCAGAGAGCTGGGAGACAATCTGATCCAAAACAACCGGAGACGACCCAGTGATGACGATATCATCCACATATAGCAGGAGGTAGACGATGTCCGAGCCACGACTGTAGACGAAGAGAGACTCATCACATGAGCAACCAGAGAAACCGATAGTCTGTGTGAGGACGGTGGCAAATCGCTGAAACCAAGCACGAGGAGCCTGCTTCAGACCGTATAAGGATTTGCGCAACCGGCAAACGAAGTCAGGATGGCGCGTGTCGCGGTAGCCAGGGGGCTGATGCATGTATACCGTCTCAGAGAGATCACCATGAAGAAAAGCGTTCTTGACATCCAGCTGACGGATAGGCCAAGAGCGCGTGACGGCAATGCTGAGAACTGTACGGATGGTGGTCGGTTTGACAACCGAGCTGAAAGTCTCCTCACAATCGATCCCAACCAGCTGGGACTTCCCATTGGCTACCAATCGCGCCTTATAGCGCTGCAGACTGCCATCAGCGCGAAACTTGTGGCGGAAGAGCCACATAGATCGCAGAACATTAGCCCCTGCCGGGCGAGGAACCAGATCCCACGTGTGGTTCCGAACCATAGCTTCAAACTCATCATCCATGGCCGCTTTCCAGTGAGGATCTGACAAGGCGAGGATGGGGGATTTGGGAAGGGGTGAGATGGGGACTGGTGGCTGGACAGCTAAAGTGAGACGGGTGACGGGTTTGACAATTCCATGCATGGATCGGGTGGTCATCTGAGGAGAGGTAGGAGGAGGAGAAGTGGCCACTGGGCGTGGTGTGGGTGACTCAGGCGGGTCAGGCAACACAGGCACAGATGGTACAGTAGGAGGGCGAGTGGACACAGACCGACGGACGTAGTGCTGAGGAAAAGGTTTCACTAGGGTCCGGGACGGGGTAAGCTGTGTAGGTGCCCTGGGAGGTGTGAGTGGGGATGTGGTGTCCCTAGTAGGTGTGGGTGAGGGTGCGCTAGCCACAGGGTGGAGAGCACGATGAGTGAAGAGGGGAGACGGAAGACTGTCATCGGGATCAGACGTCCTGTGAACAGAGGGAGACACTGACCCAGTAGAGGAGAAAGGAAACACCGTCTCATCAAAAGTGACATGACGGGAAGTGTGAACACGACCAGTGCTCAAGTCGAGACACCTGTACCCACGATGGTTAAGAGGGTAGCCCAAAAAAACACATCGAACAGAGCGGGGTGCAAGCTTGTGAGGTGAGGTGGCAGAGAGGTTCGGGTAACACAAGCATCCGAACGTGCGAAGATGCTCATAGGAGGGGGAGCGATGATAGAGAGCAACAGTAGGGATAACGTTGCCAAGGACTTTGGTGGGAAGAATATTATGGAGATAGACAGCAGTGTGAAGAGACTCAACCCAGAAAGAGGCTGGTAGAGAGGCCTGAGCGAGGAGAGCACGCATAATGTCATTGATTCTCCGAATCATGCGTTCAGCTTTGCCATTTTGAGATGACGTCTGAGGACACGCAAACCGAAAGACTAGTCCATGAGCAATGGCGTGGGAGTGAAAAGAGCCATTATTAAATTCTCCACCAAGGTCACATTGGAAACTCTTGATGGGTCGCTGAAACTGGGTTTGGACAAAGGTAGTGAATTGTTGAAATTTCAATATTGCTTCGCTTTTCTGTTTGAGTGGGAAAACCCAGAGAAAATGTGTGTAATCATCTAAGAGTAGCAAGTAGTATTTATAGTGCGATTTGCTTAAAACTGGAGAAGTCCATAAATCACTGTGAACAATGTCAAACGGACTAACAGTGGAAGAAGTAGAAGCTAAGAAAGGTAAACGCACATGTTTACTAATCTGACAAGCATGACAAATAGTGTCTGATTTATTCCTACTACAAGCTATGAACTGACTACTACGAAGCAAATCTAAGACTGGAAGCCCGGGATGACCGAGGCGGTTGTGCCAAACTGAAGCAGGAAGAGCAGCTAACGAGACAGCGGACGAGTGTGGTGGGCCAGGCTGGAATGGATAGAGATCACCCGAACTGTTGCTCCTCTGCAAAAGAGCTCCCGAACGTAGGTCCTTCACAGAAAAACCAAAAGGGTCAAACTCAATAGAAACCTGATTGTCAGTGGTAAATTGACGAACAGAGACTAGGTTTTTGATAACATTTGGCGTGAGTAAGACATTTCTAAGGTGAAGGGAACGGGTCTAAGGGTGTGATTGCCAGATCCTGTCACTGGAATGCTAGAGCCGTTTCCCACAAGAATGTTAGGAAATTGACAAGATGATGAGAGAGAAGAGAGGATACCTGACTGCGGAGTGAGGTGAGCTGATGCGCCGGAATCCATATACCAAGTCTGATCCGGGACGCTGAGTGTCATGCCAGAAAGCTGAGATCCCAAATCCGTAGCAGTCGGATGGCCAGAAGGAGCAGTGAGTGCCTGATGACGTGCAGCCGGTGGTGGACCGAGAAGGCCAGCATGACTAGGCCGTGGAGTACTCCAGCCCGTAGTCGGATAAGGGCAGGGAGGCACGGGTCCTGTGGGGCAGGGGCACCAAACCCAGGAGCCTTGGGAGCCCGAGGGTGCAGCAGGGGGTGTCGGAGCAGCAGGTTGACCACCTCCTGTCCCAGATCTGCGACGTCCGTTCCTGCCATTCCCATTGCGTCGCTGTCCGCCGCCAGGGTTCCCATGCCCGCCACTAGAGTGGCTGCCGGACTGAGGAGAGGGGGCATTCGGCTGTCGGTTCGAAGGAGTCGAAACCAACACCTGATGCGGGCTAGGATGGACCGGCTCCTGTCGAGCAAGAAGACACTCGTGTAGCCGGATCATGGAAACGGCTGAGAGATACTCCGGAGTCGGACGAGTCTGCTGGATGATCATAGCAACACCGGTATATGCAGGAGAGAGACCATTGGTGAGCTGGATAACCAACCGCTGGTTCGAAACAGAAGTGCCGACATTCCCAATACGATCCGCCAAGTTCTTCAGCCTGGTGCAGTAGTCGTCGAGAGACGAGCAGTGGTCCATGCGCAGATTGACAAATTCCAATTCCAGTTCTGCTAGCCGAGAGCCCTGATTGTCGTGAAAGAGGTTCTCCAACTTCAACCACGCTTGTCTAGCAGTCTGGCCCCGAGTAAGGATAGCGAGTGCCAAGTCGTCAGTAATCGTTTGGTAAATCCAAGACAGAATTACCGAATCAATAGAGCTCCAGAGGGGATCACTATCAGCCGGTGGCGGGTCTTTGTCGAGATGATCTGAAACGCCAAAGGAGTGCGTTTGGATGCGGAAAAACGTAGCCCAGTGATCATACTGGACTTTGTCATTGTCCAGGGTGAAACGAACACGCTTCTCAATGTTGTTAACAAGGAAGACGGGGTGGAGAGGCTCCTTGGTATTGCCGGAAGTAGCTGTGTCGGTAGTGGAAGACATGGTGTTGTAGAAAAAACAAGCTGCTGCCCAAACTAAGCAAAAGGAAGAAATTTAACACAGATGGGTGCTGCTGAGCCGAGCCGAGCCTGAGCCGTGAGCCGAGCCGTGAGCCGGGGAAATAAAAAACCAGAAAGAGAGAGGGGGGGGCGTGGATCTGCGTGTGTGGGCGAGCCAAGGTCAGAGAGACGTCGTCTGGATGGGATCGAGCAAGGGGGACTCGTCTGGCGGCGGGAACGGTGCTGCTAGGGCTCGGGTAGTGAGCGGTGAGCAGCGAACCGGTGGAGGGAATCGGAGACGGACCTGCCTGAGATGGAGACGACCGGAGCAGAGCCTGCCGGAGATGGAGGCGACCGGAGACGGAGGCAACGTTGCAGAGCGTGGCCGGATACAGAGGCGACGTTGCAGAACGTGGCCGGAGGAGCGGAAGCTGAGGAGGTAGCAGTGGCGGCGGTCGTCCGAGAGGGAGGACGACGGCAGCCTGTGGTGGCGTGAGGCCGGTGACGGAAAGGTATGAAAACAGTAACCTAGGTTAGTGCTCTGATACCATGATAGTTGGAGAAATCTTCCGTGCCTTGTTTATGGATTAGTCACCTTTAAATATATAATTTTACAACACTAATTACAAATTGGTCCGAAAACTAATTACAAATTAGTCCTACTACTATTATTAAATACATAATCATATCAGATATAGGTTTCCACTGTTTTCTCCTTTGTTGAAGTTCATGCCCCACTAATTGAATAACAATGATAGAATTGAACAACTAGTTTGAATAAGCTAATAATAAAGGTCCATAGTTGAAAACTCTTGCAAAGCAATTAAATATGACAACATATAGTCCTCTCTGGAGCCTGTCCTTGAGAAACCTTAGCAAGTCTCTACTCTAATCTTCCTGGTCTAACCAAACACCAAATATGTTATTCATCAATCCAATCAGTTTCCATCACAAACAGGGTCATATATTACTAAGGAGTTATATACTTATACTAGTGCATAACCCGTGCCCGAGGGCACGACCACAGAGAAAGTATGATAATACCTTAGGATATGGTGGGGATATGGTCGAGATTGTCTAATTATGAAGTATTTGGTTCCTAGGACATGGTGGGTGTAAGCTATCCCACATGTCATATTTTTTGAGGATACAGACATGGTGGGGATGAGCTATCCCACATGTCTTATTTTGAGGATACACTAATCCCCAATGAAGCTTATTATGAAGTATTTGGTTCCTAGGACATGGTTGGGATAAGCTATCCCACATGTCATATTTTGAGGATACACTTATCCCCAATGCAGGTTATTATGGAGATTGGTTCCTGGGACATGGTGGGGATAAGCTATCCCACATGTCATATTTTGAGGATACGCTAATTAACATAGCAGCTTATTATGTAGACTAGTGCACATCCCTTGCCCGAGGGCACGGTCACACAAAAAAAAAAGATAATTGCATAAGTTTGAATTACTCAGATTGTCTTATTGTGAAATATTTGATTGTTAGGATATGGTAGGGATAAGCTATTCCACATGTCACATTTTAGGGGCCAACTTATTCCCCATATCAACTTATTATACAGATGGGGATAAGATATTCCACATGTCACATTGTAGGGGATACCTTATTCCTCAGAGCAGCTTATTTATGTAGATATGAACATTTTGCAATATTAAAGGGAGCAAATTTCTTAATTTCATTTCTTCTCAGCATTCTAATCAAACCATCATTTCTCATACACTAAATATACCGGAGCTGTATTTCTCAAATATATATATATATATATATATATATATGTATATACCGGAGCTGTAAACATTGGCAAATGAATCAATCAAAAGGCTTCAATTCTCTCTAGGTTACTAATGTTACCCAAACGCAGCCCAAAAATGGAATTCAACAATAGAAATCTCGCTATAAAGCTTAATACTTTCAGTGATCCCCTACAACAATCAGATGATACAAAGCTGTACGCGGAAGATAATCAAACCGATTAAGAAGAAGATGCTTACAATGGCGTCGGAAGAGCCATCGACGGACCATTTCGTGATGTCTCCTTGCTGAATCTTCAGAACACTCGACGGCGACATCTGGAAGTGAACGATCCGGTGACCGCCGACGCCGCCGTTGGACATTGTCGAAACCCTAGCTTCACTCATTCCTCCGCCACCAGACGACGACCGTGTTATGGTTATGGTCTCCGAAACCGGAGGGTTTGGACGGAGTCGGAGACGGCGGAGACAGCCGTGAGGTCGCCGTGTGCGGTGGCTAGGGTTTGATCTCTTCCAGAGAGAGTGTGGAAAGCGACGAGTGAGAGCAGAGAAGAGACTCATCTGGTTCTCTCTGGAGAAGTCTTCTCGAGAAATGCGGGAAGTCTTTTCATAGTCATTCTCCACGTGTCGTGTGCTTATTGGCTCTGTTGACGAATCAGAGTAATTTTGACTTGGGCCAGTTTGGGAATACCAGCACAGCTGTTTTTCGACAACAGAAGCAATTTTAGTTTGTTTAGTAAAAATAATTTTTTTTGCTTTTTCAGATAGTTTCTGCTGTATCACAAAGAAAGCAAGGGGGGAGATGCTTTTCCAGAAAGTATTGTTGATTAATTTATCTACAACCGATTTTATCCTTATAATTTTTAATAATATCAATAGTTATCTTTATGAAAAATGACAAGTGTCTTATATTTTTGTTATTTTACTCTCTCACAGCAACTTCACACTTGATTTTACCAAATACAAAATTACTATATCAATATTTCACAGTAGCTTTACGAAATATTTACCAAACAACATTTTAGCAAGAACTCACAACAACTTTTTCACAGTGTTTTTACACAACAACTTTCTAGCACCGCCACAACATTCCCAAATTAGCATTTAGTATTTTCAAATTTTAGTATTTTACCCGTAATTTACTATCTAATCCTTTAATTGCCTCAAATATTTAAGTTTAATTGCAAATACATAAATCACTCTCTCCTGACTAGATAGAAGTCACTCTCGTGAATATGCTTCCCGCAACTATGGCCTAATTTGCCACGGATAGTTGGTTAAGTTGGTAAAGCTTGTTTCTTGCTAGTACGAGGTTTGGGTGCGAGTTCTTTGTTCGCCGTCTTTTGACGAGTTAGCTATAATTCAATCGATAAGCTCTCATAAGAAACTTAAGGATTCTCTCGCCTGTATAGATAGTAACTTAATCTCAATCACTCTTTGGGTTGTACTTCTAATTTACCAATTCATCAGGAACCATTAACATTCAGGCTTTATCTTGAACGAGTAGATCAAGAGAGATATCACTTACACGTGACCGCGTAATCGATAGGGCCACACAAGATGGTTAATCTTGTTCAATTATCAGAAACTCTACAATTGTAACTTCTCAAGCTCGCTCCCCTAACTTCTATCTTCAACCTTTTTTCTAGTGATATTAGGATAATAAGGAGGAGATTGCACGAAAATTTAACTTCTCTAGCATGAAAACATGATAATCTTGATAGAATGTATTATGCAGTTGCAATTTTGGTCATTAAAACAATCATATAAGTAGATAGTCTCAATTTGCTTGTCACTATGCTTCTATGTCCTATACTCATTATCGATGCCCTTCTTCATAGCTAGAAGCAATTGATATACGAGGTAAATGGTTCTATTTCTCGTGTCCATGTGAAATCTCTGGTCGTGCACTTCTTCTCTTATGCCATAATCTTGATTGTTTTACAAGTATCTACTCTTAAGATTGATACAGACAACCTCATAACTTTATATTATATCATAAGATAAAAGATTAAAATGTCATCCGAAGTCAAGTAACATCCAAATAGATCAACATCAATAAGTATATTGAAAAATGATAACTTCCAATAACAAATACAACTTCTCCCCAAATGGGTTTTCTACCTCATATGAGAAATGAACCAAATCAAACAAACTTGATAAATGGGTTTTTGTCCCAAATCCTTAGGCTACCAACCAAATACCTATAGCCTCTATTTTTCAACAATGATCTTTCAAGTTACTATGACTATGTATATAAACATCACTCAAATCTTATAATTCATTTTTTCTTGCACAATTTATTACTATTGTATTGTTTATAGGCCTAAGCGGGTGTTCCTAAACCACCACGGCAATAGACTCTAAAATTTCCTAAGAGTCTCCTTCCCACCCTCTCAATGCCTTAAAAATAGGCCCCTTTGGGGTCTTAGAATTGCCCTCCCTGATAAGTCTGCCCGAATTGCCAGTTCGATGGTGCCGCATTGTTGCTAGTGATGGTTCTTCCGTCGCTGGTGGTGACCATGAACGAGAGGCTCTGTCCGTTGAGGTAGTTGTTGCTCTGCCAGTTCTGTCCCCAGTTTCTCGACATTGGTTGCCACCCGGTCCTCGACCCTTTGATCGACACTGATCGGACGTCACCGGCCCCTCCCACGTTGCTAATAAGTACAAGGTTGAAGTAGGAGTGACCGTTGATCGTAAACCTGATCCCTCCCTTCTTCACACATGGCACTCTGCATATATAAGAAGATAGGTAGTTCAGAACCTATTTCTATTAAACATAGGTAAAAGGTAGAAAAGTCAAAATGTTTACTAATAAGGTAAAAGAGTCTTGTTTAGAAAATAACATGTGACTTAAAAGTTGAAAGAAAAGGTAAAAGTAAAGTAAAGAAGTCAAACTTTTACTAGTACAAAGTTTGACTTCTTACTTAAGAGATAAAGAAATGAAGTTCCGTCGTAGTCTGACTTAAAAGTTGAAAGAAAACAGAGTAAGTGATTGTTACCTCTGGAAAGAGACTGGGACAATCCCAGCTCTATACTGGGCGATTTGCAAGAAAGCAGGCTCAGCCAGGTCGAAGTGCTGTAGGGGAGGGTTGCACCACCCGCCATTGTCGTTGGCCTGAGCTGGGTTGGGCGGGCAGAAGTTTGTGGCGGTGACGGTGATGGTTCCCGGAAGACACCATCTAGGGTCAGAGCTAGCACTGCACTTGATTTCATAGCAAGCTCCACAGGTTAAGCCATTGTTGAACAGAGCAGTGCTTAGAGCTGCAGTGTTTGTGCCATAGCCTTGGCTGTACAAGTTTCCATACCCACAAGCACCTCCTGTTACATCCCAAAGAAACCAAAAAAATAAATGAGCAAAACCCACATTCCCAAACATCAAATTTTACAAGGTTTACTACAATGAGGTTATTTGAATGAGCTGAAATAAGTTGCTTAAAATTCCATTTAATTAGTAGTGTGTGGATGTAGTAAATTATAGTAGAATATTAGTAATTTTTTGTCGAATTCGCACTTTATTTGCAATTCGGAATTTTCACCCACCGAAATCCAAAAATCACCCCAAAAAATCTGGAATTCCGGCAATTCGGCTGATTTTTTTGGGTTTTGAGAGGTTTGACAAGCGGTTCTCTGTTTTTTGACCTTCCTCTACCTCGCGGCTTAATCTTATCCAAACAGGCTCAATAAACAATAATATATACTTGTGCTCTTCAACTGTCAAAACTGTTCTTTTTTACTGTGTCTGAAAATTGTTGCATATTTAAAATATAACAGAAAACTCTGTAAAGAAACAGTATAATGTAGAGTTTCTATCACTATAACAGAACTATTGAAGTTAAAAATAAGAAAGAGATATTGTAATTGTTTGGTAGAACAAGTCAAAAAGAGCTTATAGAAAACTAATTCTCCTAAAACCATACACTGACCTTGATGTTGAAAAAGACAGTTATCAAACAAATCATCCTAAAAAAAAGGTGTATCACACAAGAAGATAGGTGGACTAAATAGTAAAGTAGTGAGAAGTTGAAGGGGCATTTCCATAATTTGTGACTTACCCATGGTGCCAGCAGCATCACCACCACCATAGAAAGTTGCATGAGCACTTTGCCATCCTCCATAGTCACCATAAGCCCCTCTAAGGCACAAGTTGAAGAAGAAGGCCACAAGAGAGACAATGGTGATTGCTTGAACAGCCATTTTAGAGAAAGATTGAGAGAGAGAGAGAGAGAGAGAGAGATGGTTCTTTGGCTTAGTAGTTGAAGAAGAGAGAATGGGTAGGCTTTCTTATATAGGGAAAAATGAAGAGGGCTTGGTGTTTGGCAGAACGCAAAAGAAGATTACAAGTTTGGGAGAGAGAGACCAACTTCTTCTCTAATGAAGATCACAATACCCCACAAAGCACATGCAACTCTCAACTGTCTCTATTAGTTTGTTTATTTAATTTTTTCACTCTATTTGTTTAATTTCAATCGTCACATTAAACTTTATGTTGAGGGAAAATGTTTATTTTTCCACTGATTTGCCCGAGATTACGCAGTTGACTGGAAAAAGAGTATTATCATTTAATGCATGTGAATGTGAACTCAAAGTTATTTGTATAGGACATTCTCTATTTGTTATTAGTGATAATTATTATTTACCTTAGTAATCTCTATTTCAGTTTATAAACATTGTCCTGTATTCCATTGTTAATTATGCAATACAGTATTCACGTTGTCATGGTATCAGAGCGGGTTCGACGCCCTAACCTCTGATTTTCTCTTCTCTCACGAGGATCGACCAAAGAACACATCGTTCCCTCAAGCTTCTTCATCATCGTCGTTCGCTTCTTGCATCGCCCACAATAGAACAAAAGAACACGTCGTTCTCCTATGCGTTCACCACTGCGGTCTACACTAACAAATGAAGTGAGTAGGGAGAGAGAAAATAATCAAATAGAAATCTGTTTTTGTTTTTGTTTTTTTTTTCTATAACCTATAGGTGTAGTTGTGAACTCTAGTGGGCATGTGTGTCAGTTATTGAGCACCACATGCCATGCCGACGTGGTGCTCTCGGAACAAATAAAAATTTCTCCATCAGGGCGGGTTCGGAATTTTGCTTCACTGGATGTTAAATTTTTAAAAGATAACATTTTACCAAATAAAACTAAGTAGAAGGTTATCACTTAATTTTATTGGGGGCTAAAAAAAAATTTAATGATAAAATATAAGTTAAAAATATATATATATATATATATATATATATATATTTCAAAAACTTGAGTGGAGATTATAGCCCCCACAACTCAATGTTTAGATTCGTAAGTGGCAACCATAGTTATTTATTGGACCGAATGTGACCTGATAAAGATGTCGGTCAATGACATATTTATTTTTGAAAATTCTTGGTATTTTTGTCAACTTGCTCACACCTCAACTAATTCACATAGTTCTGAGATATATATCTACAATTTTACTGCAAATGACCATTCAGTTCCAAGGATAAAAACACCAGGAATATTTTTCAAAATAAACAAATCCCTGATGGCATGAATGACACTTTCGTTGCTCTGATTCCTAAGGTGGATTCTCCTGAGTCCATTAGTCAATTTAGACATATTGGACTGTGTAATGTGCCATATAAGGTTGTTACTAAAATCTTAGTGGAAAGACTTAGACCCCTTATGAATGAACTCGTCTCCCCTACTCAATGCAGCAGTTTCATTCCAGGGAGAAGCACTAGTGATAACTTTATTGTTGTTCAAGAGGTTATCCATAGTTTGAAAAAAAGGAAAGGCAAAAAGGGAGGCATGATTCTGAAGATTGATCTTGAAAAGGCCTATGATAGGATGTCTTGGAAGTTTATCATGAAACCCTTGAGATGTTCAACTTTGACTCTAATTTCATTGACCTAGGCTTAAGACAAGGAGACCCCCTGTCTCCTTAGGTTTTTGTGCTTCGTCTTGAAAGACTGAAAAGCATGATTAATCAGGTGACCACTACTGGGCTCTGAAAAAGGATTAAAATTACCCCTAGAGGCCTTGAGCTGACTCACCTGCTCTTTGCTGATGACATGCTTCTCTTCTCTCAATGTGATTCTATTTCTTCCCATTTTGTGAACCAAGTGTTGGAGGATTTTTGTGGCATGTCTGGTATGAAAATCAACCACTCTAAATTTAAAGTCTTTATTTCCCCCAATGTTAAGACTAACCATGCTAGAGTGATTAGCTCTAATCTCAATGTTGGGCTCACTCAGGACCTTGGGAAGTACCTATGGATCAATCTTTATCAAAAAAGAATAGGTAAGGTGCACTTTGCTGAACTTATTGAAAGAACTTATAAAAGGCTTGCTGGTTGGAAGTCCAACCTTCTTTCTGTCGGGGGAAGATTAGTCGAGGTCAAAGCAGTCACTTGCTCTCTCCCTGTGTATACTATGCTTACTCAACATCTCCTAGTTAATATCTGTGATGAGCTTGACAGAATTAACAGAGACTTCCTTTGTGGGGGGGGGGGGGGTCTGCTGAGAAAAGGAATATTCACACAGTGGACTGGGAAACTGTCTGTATGCATAAAAAGCATGGGGCTTTGGGGATCAGAAAGATGAAAGCTTAAAATAATGCTTTGCTTTCTAAATTGGCTTGGATTCTCATTACTGATGATAAAACCCTTTGGTGAAGTGTATCAAAGCCAAGTACCTTAAGAATCATGATTTGTTTAATTGGCCCAAGAGGAAAACTGACACTAGAACTTGGAAGGGCATTATCAAAACTAGGAATTATATTAAGAAAAGCAGTCTTTGGACTGTTGGGAATGGTGCACTTATCTCTATTTGGAAAGATAACTGGCTTGGCAATTGCCAAGGAAGTTTGAAGTCTCATTATCCTAACAATAACTTTGATCACAATTTGAAAGTTGCTTCCTTGATTAACAAAGGTAACTCGTCACTTGACTCTTTGGATAAGTTTATCAACGTTAATCACAAGAATACTATCTTGTCCAAAAGCATTCCTACTAACCCAGACACTCTTGACTCCTTATGTTGGGGTTTTGAGGAAAATGGTAAATTTTCTGTGGCTTCTGTTTATGAGCTGATCTTTAATCCACACAACAACAAGAAGATTGTTGATTGGCAGTGGATATGGAAAATAAGAACTCCCACCAAACTTACCCTCTTCATGCTGAAACTTTGCCATAAAAAACTTTCGACTAATGTCCAAAGGAGTATTAGGAAGCTCACTGTGGATGACTCTTGTCCTCACTGTCAGGGGGTTAAAGAGGAGCTTTTTCATCTTTTTCTGCATTGCCCTCAAGCTGATAAATTCTGTAATGCTACCTTTGGCCATGCTTGGGTGATTGATAGTAAAAGCATGAGTTTTGGGAATTGGATTAACAACAACTGCAGGGAAAACAAGAGAGTTAATTATGATAACTGTATTCACTTCATTTGTGGACTTTGGATTATTTGAAAAAATAGAAACCACAAAGTGTTTAATACCTCATCCGTTCCCAATGAAGTGAATATCAGCAACTGGAGCAGGATGATCCAAGAGATTACTTCACATCTCTCCAAATGTATGGTTCATGAAAGTGCTAGGTAGAGTTCTAATTCTAACACTACTGTCTTTGCTTGGTGCCCCCCCTTCTTAGGTTCACTTAAGCTCAACACGGATGGAAGCAAAGGAGGTGAAATCGGAGTGGCTGGATATGGAGGAGTGCTTAGAGATGAAGAGGGCCAATGGATCAAGGGATATATGGGTCAAATTGGATATAGCTCTGTGCTGGAAGCTGAGTTATGGGGCATTCACATAGGCCTTGTCATCATTCACCAGGACCAGCTTAAGGAGGTGGAAATTGAATGTGATTCCCAGGAGGTCATTAACTGCATCAATGGATATTTCCCCACTGACTTCCCTACAGAGCCATCACTGAAGAAATTGGAATTCTCAGAGGCTGTGCCTGCAGCATTAAGCACATACCTAGAGAAAAGAATGAATTGGCTGATGCTCTGGCTAAGAAAGGAAGGCAGCATGAAGAATTGCTGGTGTCTTTGGAGGAACCTCCCACTGATCTTGCCCAGATGATCATTAGGGAGATGGTTATTTGTAATAGCTAGTTTGTTGTTTTATTTCCGGATAAGCAAAAAAAAAAAAAAAAATCCAATGATAAAATATTATTCATCTTATACTATATATATTATAGTTGTAGACATGGGGGAATCTGGGACAGTTAGCCCGTGTTCATGTAAGCAGAAGAACAAAACAAACGACACATGGCTAACCCGTTTAGGGACCTGAGAATGAGAGGAGGTTTGGGGTAAGAGCAACGCAACACATGTTATCGAGAGATGAGATAGTGATGGCTTGAGCCGAGTGTTGTAGGTGTTGTATTCATTATGTCTCTTGTGTTCTTGTTGTGAATGGGACAAATCCCTCTATATATTCAGCCCATGAGTACGCACGATGGTAATGGAATCCCTCGTGGTCCTAACGTCCGCCCAATTGAACGGCTCGCGACCCGTATATGTAGGAATCATGGTCCGCAATTCCGGGGACGTGCTAGTCCGTTCACGGGTCTCTGGATAACATACGAGGGTCGCATGCGAGACTGGAACCTCGCACGCAACAATCCTTACTCTAGCCTCCAAGCCACTCGCACCCCCAAGTCCCGTAAGCGTAAGGCGCATATGCAAAATACCCTGCCTCGCAGTCCTTCGCTTACGCGTAGGCAAAGGATGTGTTTCATTGCTATACGGAGCACAACGACTGCACAATTGTCCCTTATCTTGGGTGCCACATGGCTCATCAACAATATCACAGTCTAGGGTATCTACATTAGCCCGCTTTTTGTACTTGGATATCGACACGTGATCTTCGAGGGAAAAAACCCTAGCCCCAAGAGCCGTTTAAACGGTATTTACACTTGTATTGAATGTTTTGAGATAATGGATAAACTTCATGCACCATTATCGGTTTTATATTCACACCCATCCGTTAATGGATCCAAAAGGTTACCGGTGGCGTATTTCTCGAAGTGCACACCTTTATGCCCCTGGCACATGGCCTTCCTGAGCAGGAGAACTTCAATTGATTGGACTCTTATCGATAACCAATACTGGTTTACAACTGTTATTAATTTCCGCCTTTATTTCCGACGTTACCTCCTAGGAGAGTGGTCGTTCTTGCTTCTGCTTTAATTATCGCGACCGTCCGGATTATTGAGGATCTCCACACATGCATACCCTTGGATATAAAAGGGACACTGATGCTTTGAGCCGTTCATCGGAAGGGTGCTTCCTTCTCCCCTCCTTTTCTTTTTCTCCTGAAAATGATCATGCAGTATAAGGAAGTTATTCTTACGTTACTTATTTCTTTGGTGGATTCAAGAAGTGACTCAGTAGTTATGTTTCTTGAATCTCCCAACAATGTAGTTGGCGTCGGATTAATCGGAGTCTCTGGTGCCTTCTTCAGATGAGAGGTCAGTGGCAGAAGCACCATTGTTGCTCGCACTTTACCTGTTTCATTTCTTGAATCCACCAAATGCGGGTTGTCTGCGTAGAGTTATGCCTGCTAAGGCTGACTCCTCGCAGTATATTAAGGTAGCTGATGGAGCTCTCTTTGCGTGCATTACTCTTGGGCACCAGATCCCGAGGGTTAAGTTTTGCTGCAATTGGATCCATCCGCCTACTGTCCCGTTCGATCCACTGAGCCAGATGTGGTCATCGGGAAGAGGGAAGACGAATGCGATTTCCCACGTGGTTTGGCTTCGTCTGTGGCGGGGAGGTCGGCTAATATGATCGGCGCACCCTCTCACGGCTGCTTGTTTTGGCGAAGTGCTCCGAGAGAGAAAAGGCTGCTTCGTGTGGCTCGAGGTCGTTTACCATGGGAAGACGAATGTGTTCCTCGACCACCGCCGACGCCGACACCAGACGAAGAATTCTCTAAACCTTCAGACGTGGGTCCCTTTTTCGCGTCATTTTTCACGTGCGTAGCATCATCGCATATCGTCCACGCATCCGACATACCTTTTCACCAGCATCACTTTTGGAATGTATCATTCCACATGCGTAGTACCAAGGCTTCATTTGTATTTACCTGTAATAGTTTTTTGTGTCCCCTATCAAGTTTTCTTTGTACATGCAATGCCATTTGAGAAGTAATAAAAGAACGGGATGCGAATCCGTAGTTTTCTTTTTGAATTTCTCCTGCGCTTTTACTTTCTCGTGTGTGTAGCTTTTAAACACTCACCACCTGTAAAACATTTTGCAACATGATGGTGGTAACCATGTGTGTCACACTCGCAATGACAAAGTTATGTGCTGAAAGCGTAAGCTTTTTTATAATTGCATAGTTCGAGGTTCTTTTAGAACCTTTAGACATGTAATCAGAAGACATGATATCCGCAGTCACTATCGCAAAAGATAGGTTTTCTGTAGCCGTTATCTCGGAAGATGGACCCTCGCCGCTTTGGTAAGATTTTGTAGGTGCTCGCTTTTTAGAGGATAGGCTGCACGCAGTTGCCATCTCGGAAGATAGTAATCCCCTGGAAAAGGAATTACAAGCTTTTCGTAATTGCTATCTCGGAAGATAGGCTTTTGATTCCTTAGAAGGGAATTGTAATGGCGAGTACTACCTTAGCAGATAGCTTCATAAATTGTTAAGAAAGAATTGCAGGTGTTATCATGGTAGATAGGCCTTATAACTTGTTAAGAAAGATTCACATGTTCTATCATGGCATATAGGCTTTCCATAGTTGCCGTTAACAGACCATTACCATCACAGATATTATCAGCATGTGCTAGGCTTTTCGCAGTTGCTATCAGTAGGTGATAGGATTTTTCGCAGTTGCTATCAGCATGTGATAGACTTAGAGTGCGGCTGCTATCCCTGGGGATAGGCTTACGCAGCTTGCTATCAGTGGGTGATAGGCTTACAGCACGGCTGCTATCACGACGGATAGGCTTACGCAATTGCTATCAGCATAATTGAAAATAAAGCGTGAGTGCAAGTTATCAATCCCTAATATGGAAGTGTATTTCATTGATAAAATTCACCATGTAGGAGGAACAACAATCCACTAGACTCTCTCTCTCTCGACAGTTTCAATCCACCCGTCGTCGCTCCCACGCTGTTAACAATTATTTTCGCTTCCCATTATATCCCTCTCACTACTCCCACTTTTAGTAAAACATAACTGATTCTTCCGTTTATATTTACAATTGTTATTATTGTCACTTTCTTTTGTCGGTGAAAGAAAAATAATGCACAGACAATTGCCTAATATGATATTAAACCCAACTCTCTGCATTTAAATACTACAAATCTATTATTGAATCAAACAACTGAATTATCATTAATCTCGTTAGAACTAAATGAGTCTTATAACGAACATAAACCATAAGTCCAAAGCCGGTTTATATTCTTAGATATCATAAGAAGAAAGATTTAGCATCACATCAAGTTAGATCAAGCGACTAATTATCACGTACCCCATCGATTGGTAACCTGTCATTAATCACTTTAAAATTTTGCTAACTTGAGTTAATTATTGTTAAGATCATTGCATTACGTGGGAAATGATTTTTTAAATTAAGTTCAGAAATCGAATTTTAGCAGAAAAAGGGAATAATAACTATGAACATTGTTTTGTTTAGAATTAAATAATAACAATATTTATTTAGGTATAATATTAGGTATAACTAGAAAGTTGAAATGGTGGGCTATGAGGAAATCGTTTGAAGGACCCTACCATGTTAGTGCACATGCAAGTACCGGGCTTTACGGCCCTCTATGGACAAATGTATCCATCTCTTAATTTTGGAGGTTTTCATTTCAAATGATGACTCAATAATATTGACAAAAGTTTAGTTAAAGTTAACATAACATACAAAATTGACTTCTGAAAATTCAGTTTTGAAGAGCAATATGTATTGTGGCTAGTAGTAAGCTTTTGGCCCATTTCCTTTTAATGTTACGAGACCGCGCAATCGCTACTTTGAGTACGGGGTATATTCTGATCTAGTGCAATAGTTTGGTGCAAACTCTTTGCAAGCTCTTACGGAAATATTAGCAATTGATTACACAATATGCAACTTATTGATTTCTCCAATTCGAACTCTAGATTTCTAGATAAATGTCTAAAAATTAATCTGCATGTTCCACCAACTCAGCTACAAAATACTATGGAGTCCTTTTGTAATCTGGGCAAATGCATGTGTTAGTTAATCTTTTTTAATATTTACGTAGAAACAACCACAATTTATATGATTGTTTATGTTGTGATAAATGTAATTTTACTTATGACATGAATTGTAATAAGAAAAAACATGTTGTATAGAAGAATGAGACCTGCACCTGCACCATTTGTTCATGAGTCGTTTTCGATCTAAATATATTAAATGTTGAAACGTCCCGTCCTGTTTTTTCACGTTTGTTGAAGAAAATATGAAAGGAATTTGGTAGATGGAAGGAAATCATTCTTACCCATACCACGCAATTATTTTCTTCATATCTTCAAATTTGTCTCTTGTGGATGTCAGAATATTGTGGGAGATTTGAGTATAGGGTTTAGTTTCCCAAGATTTTCTAGTGTTGAACCTATGATGATCCCATAACTTTCCTTTTGGATATTGATTCTCCTAAAGAGTCTCATTTTGGGAGAACTACATACTTTTGAAGTTTGAGACACAATCACACTTCTATTACTATAAATTCGTTAAAAGTTGAATAAATACAGAACGTTGTAACACTAATATTGAATAGCAGTAGAAGTATGAGTTATTTCAAATAACACTGTTTCACATACACCCAAATTACAATCTACTTCAACAAGATAGTGTGCGGCCATTGAACCATAGGAAATGAGAAATCAGGAGTACTAGAGTTCCACGAATCTTTTGAGACGACGTGTTTTAGCAAATCTTATGATAAATATGCAGATGTGACCGCTTTGGCCCAGAAACATCAGTCGTGGTTTGGGACCATGAGAATAGTAATAAATTTCCTCCGGCCATAAGACATGGACTTTCCCTTATTTCTAGTCCTAAAGAGTACCGGTAAGTGTATGGTCTCTGTTTTTTTCTGTCAAAATATTTGGTTTCAATCAAGTCATATAAGCCACACCCACAAAAGGGTATTATCCAAAATGTTGTCAGATAGGAGCCAAAGGAAAGTGCCATTCACAAGGGCTTGTCTGTTAGTCCCAATTGGTGAAGACTATGACCTCTAAACAAGGAAAGTAACATTGGCTAACAGGATCTGCAGTGGTCACTTTCTTGCTTCTTAGAGTTGCTTAATATCAGGGCCACAACATGGATTTTGCCCCCAACCGAATCCGGGTTTCCTCCCTAACCCTTTGTTCCTCATTTTATTTTATGTATCTAAACAGTTGGGTTGCGTTATCTATAAAACTGTATAATCATGTGCAGTACAACAGAAAGAATTCACGATTCTCAAGACAATTCGATCATCATGGATGCCGTTAGCGACATACAAGAGGATAACATGGAAATAAGTTGGACTTAAACTTAAAAATGAAGCGTGTAGGAGAAAACTGACGGCAATCCAAGAAATTATCGGGGTTTAGTGAATTATGCTTTCATTTTTATCAACTGTATGGTATGATCTGCTTCCAAAAAGACACTAAGATGTTCGGAACTTTTCCTCTCCAATCATTCTCTATTTTCTTTCAACATTAGACAGACAAATAATGTCTCTCGTAACTGTAAAATGTACCGAGTTACTGACATCTTTTTCTACTTTTACCCATGCAAAGGAAACGAAAATGACAGAACTTCAGAGCTGAATAGATACATAAAATTTAACCAGCTTAAAAAATGTAAGAAGACACTTTCACTCCTCAGGTTTGACACAAAAACACTTTTCGCCCCTTTAGTTTGATAAAAGTCACTTTTACCCCCTTTTGTATGCCGAACTTCTGGAACTTATAACCTGTGATTGTTTCATTAGATACTCTAAGATGACAAATTTGTCCCGAAACTACAATCATTGGTAGACTCTCACCCCTTGGCTAACAAGGTCATAATTAGAGTGTTTAAGTGTCATGAAATTTGGCACTTCGAAGGAGTGGAAGTGTCATTTCTCAAATTAAAGGCGTAAGTGTATATTTGCATCAAACTAGAGGGGGTGACAATGTCTTTTACCAGTTTAAAAGTTGTTGAACACTTGAACTAGTGGCTCCAAGAAAAACATGCAATGTTTTGAAATAACTTTAAAATAGTGATGAAAGAGTTTAAGGTGGAAAGGAACAACCCACATGAGGCATCACACAACAGTGTTTTGAACTCCCTACCATGTGCAATGTAGGGCACCCATGACACCATTTCCACAAGGCAACTAGCATTGTTTTAAGTTACAATGTTCATCTCCCCATTAGGGTCCCCCAAGCTAAAGCTCCATGTCCCTAATGTCTTGACTACCCCTATGGAAAGGGGTCACCTTCATCAATTAATTAGATGTTGAGCTCATGTTGAAGCATAAATGGCCATTTGATGCTTTTGAACCTGCATTTTTTCCTTTAACAAGTGTTTAGGTTTACGAAGTCTTAGCATAAATGTGATAGAGCAATGGAAGAAGATGGTAATTGTTTCTTTCTTGTTCGCTTCCAGTTCTATCGTTGTCCCATTTTTAACGTTGATACGTCGACGCAACAATAAGAAAAGCATTTACGTCGGAGGAAAGAACCATATCATCAACTTATCAAGATAATAAATCACAAAATCGCTTGAAATTTTACCTTTTTGACAGGTAACATCGTCTTAATTTTATTGAAGAGGTGTCTGCATAAATAAGGATTGAAATCGACAGTGACCCAACTAGGGTCACATCGAGCAGCAACAAGAGTTTAGTAAAACATGCTTATCCATTGAGGCTCTAGAAAAGGCCAAAGGTAAGAAATCATTATACTTCTAAATATTCTTTTTTATATGTTGGGACTTGGGACCAAGGGCATGAGGCTGTTATATGTTGGTGACAAGTTATCACCAAAATGCCTAAAGATTCTACTTCGATTTATTAATTTTAATCTCTCCACGATATTGGTCTTGAATTTGAATTTGGTGTATCCTAAGAGTTGCTTATTGGTCTTCTCCAATGCGAACTGTCAAACTAGATTTTCACAGCCTGGTTTACCTCTCGGGTGTGGCTTGCAGGCTATCGCACTAGAGAGTGGGAGCGGCTGCATGTTCCCATCAAAAAAGAAAGAGTAAGGGTATAGGGTGGACAAAGGAAACGATACTGTTCATAGGTTGGCCAACATTTTTACTTCAGTTTATAACTATTCATCTCTCAACCTCCGAAATGGGTGCTCTGGGTCAGGACCACGTCATGGGGTTCTGGGGGAAGAAGTTGGAGGAAGTCTCAGCCCCATGGGGCAATCCTTGTCTGAGCATCGTTCCATCAATAGTGACAGGTGAACTAAGTAGAGAAGTTGAAAGTAGTACTCTACAACTTTCTAATAACGAACATTGTCTTGTCTCTCACCCTGCTCCAAGAGGTAAAAACAGGCAACAAAAACTAGCGAATAATATATTACTCCACAGCTCGGGTTTATTACCCTTTTGATGCTCCAAGAAAGGGGATGGATGGGATAAAGGATATGACACTGTTCTTAGGTGGGGGCTAGTTGTCACCAAACGCACAATATTTTTACATCACTGTTAATCACTCAACCTTTAGAAAGGTGCCTCCGGGCTAGGACGCGTCATGGGGCAGGAAATGGAGGAAGCCTCAACCCCATGGGGGCAACCCTAGTCCGAGAATGGTTCCATCAATTGGTACACATGAACAGTGCACATTTTAATCGAACTTGGGCTACATCTATATTGCACCCGGGCTAAACACCCCATGGCGTACATTCTCTTAGGACCGGAGTAAACAAGTACTTGAATAAACCCTTGGCCTGTCCAGACCAGGGGCGGAGGTATTCAAGGACCAGGGGTGGCACGTGCCCTAAACTCCACTAGCACCCCGAATTTTGAACAGTTTATAGTGATACCCGTTTATGAATCCCACAAATGTCTTGGCTAATTCCTAGTGCCCCTGTTATTGATTTCACACAGAATTTTGCCCCGCTGCTCCTAAAACCTGGCTCTGCGATCCCAGAAAAACCAAGAAGTTGATTGTTTTTTTCCCTCAACAATCCCAGAAAAACACAACTTCATACAATTATAGACAAGCAAGCTGGGAATGAAACAATCAAGAGTCTACAATGGATCAAGAGAAAATAAGAAAAGATGAACTACAACAAAAGTGTTGCATGAAAGATGCAACTTCCAATTAAAACCTTCAGTCACAACACACAACAAATCATAACAAATGGGTCTGTGATTTGAAATTCTGAACCAAAAAAATCATGAATACCAAAGAACCCACCAAAACTAAACCCGAAAAGAAAATAAATTAAGAAAAGTGAAGAAAAGAAAAGAATGCACCTAATGTCCCAATCCAATTAATCAATAAAAAATTGAAGAAATGATAAATTTTCCCCGGACGCCAAAGAAGTTGTCAGTCTATGAACAGAATGTAGGGAGGGAAGGAACTAAGTCATGTTTGGATCGTTACCCTTTTTTTCTGATCAAAACGTGCTGCTGCTTTCGCTTGCAGAAATAGAAGGGCCTTCAGACTTCATGAGATGAGAGCCTCTAGCATTAATATCGAGTCCTTGCAGACGACCAATGGAGTCCTGTTGCAACATATCGGAGATGGCATGCGACTGGCCGGAAGCCATGAGGAACGACTGGTGGTTGTGGTGGTGTTGGTGGTGGTTTAACATGTTAGAGTGGGCGGCGGGAGGGAACTGCGGCGGCATTTGCATGTGTGAGCGGTCGTTGGATCCTTGATTTGTCGGCGGCTGCTGTGAATAGAAGGAAGACTGGGTATATGGAAGATGTTGCATTCCTAAGTTGTATGTTTCAGACGATGATGTTATTTCTCCAGTTGCAAACTTGAGCCTTTCAACTTCTTGCTTTAGGGCTTCGTTCAATGCTGTAAATGGAAACACTTCTAGTGTCAATTTGATAGAGTTTATAAATCTATGAGATAGCCTAAAGAAATCCCAAACAAAAAATTGCAAGCATGTGGGTAATTATCTGTGGGAATATTGACAGTTAATTCTCAGCGTAAAAAAGGAAAAAACACATAACCAACTGCTTCTTAGATTACTGGTAACCGTCTCGTCACCAACTGCTTCTTAGTTTAATGGTAACTGTCTTGTCACCAACTGCTTCTTAGATTACTGGTAACTGTCTCATCAATTACACCGACATGTAAGAGATTTCGCCTATCTAAGTGGGTACTTCAGGCAAGAGCATTAGTAGTATAAGTTAGTCCAGAGGCAGGTATCGGAAATTTCTGAAATCATAGTTGTCAGAATCTTACGATTCACAGTTTGTATTCTACGATTTGATTAACACATGAAACGATGCGAATTAGATGTGAATCTTAAATGGCCCACATTATACCGATTCATGAGACCGAATCTAACGATTCAGTTGCGATTCAGACCAATTCATACGATTCATCATAGATTGATCAGCTAGAGTCTTTTTGACTTAGTAACAGTTCCAAAAACAATACTTGCCTCGCTTTTTCTGTGTTTCACTATAATGAAATTCAACACAGGAGTAATACAATACTGTTCATACATGACGTAGTTTAATGGAATATGTTATGTATGTTTAAAGGGATTGTAAGTGAATCTTTGCGATTCACGATTCAGCGAAGTTGAACTTTGATTCACACTCTGATTATCTTATGGTGTGCTTATGCAGTTTTAACACCATGATAGATACAAAATAAACGTAAAGTTGTGGATATTCAGAACGCTGAGGGCTGCTTTGGGAGTTTCCAGCGGTACAATTGCTTTTAGAGATAAAAGTGCGCAGTGACATCCAATTTCTAGAGAGAAGTTATATTTCTCTACTGAGTAGTAGCATCCTATTAAATACTGGAAGGTGAGCAACTACTACCGTTGCCAACTTTTAGGTTCTGGACAAGATTTTATCAATCTTCAATACTCATCTACTTTATGTTTGTCAGCCTGGTTAAATCCAACTACACTAAGAGCATGTTCACCCGTTGGGGGCTCTGGGCAGGAGCTATGATACCAGAAACGTTGAATCGGCCACTTATCCTGTTCCCGGGTCACACGACCTGAAACTGGTATGTTAGCGATCTGGAACACAAATAAGGCGACCCGAAATCTTTAACATAATCAGAAGTAAGATCGTTTACCTTCGATGATCGCAAGACTATTTGATAGTATACCTGTCTGCCTATTTCATGACTTTTTGTCGAGGGTTTCTTCCTTTAGGCGGCAATAATATCAAATACAATTACAATTGATTATTTTTAAGAATGTGCTAATACTTGTTGTTTGTCACTGAAGTAAATTACTAATACTTGTTGTTTGTCACTGAAGTAAATTACTAAATTATGCGTAGTTATGTAAAGGTACTGTGGGTTAAACTATCCCTCATTCCATAGACCATTCGGAAGAAGCCTACCTCGGCGAACCCCGTACCATGTCATATCACATTTTCCGTTCAAATTTTGCGTACCGCGAGGAACTGCAATTCTGGCAACTTAAGGAGCTCTGGCGCAAGAAACTGCTTATGTATGTTTTGGTGTGTTTCCATCCGCTAGGCCAGGGCAAGAGTACGATAATGTTCACAATAAGTACTTTTAGAATGTTTCCACAGGGGGACACCCGTGTGGCAGAGGGATGATGACACCGAAGGCCACTTTGAAGTGTCCTGGAGCAGTGCGGAGGGCACTAGAGTGCCCAGCTAGTGCCTCGTGCCCGGGCCCACTTTGTGCCCAGGCACCAGGGGCTCAGTGGACAGATGAATAGTGACAATTTAGAGCTGGGATGAGGTGGTTCCTAGCTATGTTAGCTGGACTCTTTAGTTAGGATGATTGACACGAAGCGACACCGATCCGGGTGAGGGTCTCGTTTGGGTCTGGGACTGATCCTTGCGGTGCATCTCCGACACGCCTCTAACAGTAAGAACTAATAACAGAAAAGACGATGGGCTATTGTAACCTGGAAAATTTGTCAGCCACCATGGATGGAAGCTCTGAAGGACTGTGAAACCATTGTTCAAGAAGAAGCTTTACCCTTTTGTTTATCTTGACCAAATGCGCCTTCTCCTTTTGTTTATAACGACCAGTTTAGGTAGTCGTACAAAGAAAGTTTAAAACTCTTCTTAGGCCTACTTGTTTATGTGCCTTTGTATTAAAAAACTCTTCCTAAGGCCTACTTGTTTATGTGCCTAGTATTAAAATACGATAAACAGTCAGAAAGCTCTCACTGAACTCAGGTACACGGGAATGGATAGCAAGGACTAGTAATTCGAAAAAGGGTATGTGTATGTGCGCGTGTGTGTGTGCAATATCTCCACACCCATGTCCATATTTTGGAAACTTTTTAGCCGAGTCAAGGCGAATCTGACCTCGGATACAATAAAGGCTAGTGAATAGACTGAGAAGAAAACAATATATCGCAGCAATGCAGAAATGTGATTAAAGGCAAGTCTACTTGGAAGGCAAAACATACCATCACGTAATTGAGCTTGTTGCTCCATAGCTTGTAACCGTAGCTTAAGTTCTGTGTTCTCGTTACTGAGACCAGTTGTATCTCTCTGCCAAAGAAAACAAGGACAAACATCCATAAGGTAATTCATACAATATAATAGCAAGACATGATGAAGAATTTGACCAACATTAAAATAAACACATAGTTTAACAGTGAAGTAGGTATTGCCGTATGTGACACATTCCTGCCGCACCATGTGACATTGAATCCACTCGTTGCACTCTGATTCCTTAACCACTTAATGTGATTAAGATAAGTTAACACTCATCTTATCTTCTAAACTCGAGTTAACCGGTGGTGACCGGTGCAACTCTTTGCAGTTTGCACTAATCTTGTCCAATCATTATACTCATTTGTCCCTCAATTATGTATCTAACTACAACAATTTATTTGTTTTTCTGTTTAATCTACTGTCCAACACATAGAAAAATAGATCTGTATGGTTTAACTGGTATATACTACGCTCCTAAACCAAACCTCCAACATATCCAACCTACATCATCCTCAATTTCTGTATCTAAATGTGTAATTAATTGGCAAATTCTCTGTCAATTTACTCCGTTTTCACCCTCATTTCTTGTCTCGCTAAAGTTTCACTTTATGTATATTATTTACGCTGGCATACCACAAACTCCCAGATCATGTACCGTATCCCTTGTAAACTTGTAGATCCAAACATAGACCGAAATTCACAGATTCGGGAGCATGAAACAACAAAATGGCTATCTTCGGCAAGAAACAGGTGCTTTTGCATCAGTGGCTTCTGAATCATTGTTGGCTACTGAGATGAGGCTAGCAATCCTTTGGGGGGTGATGTCAACGATTGTTGAAAATGGCCGTGGGTGAGCACAGTGGTATTTAACTAGGCAATGCAACAGATAAGTAAGACAGAGTGGCAAGCGAGCGGGATTATGGGTAGATTGCTAGAATGTAATGAGTTGTAAAATTTTACGATGGGATTTTTTTATCTTACTTTTCTGGTTTGGACCTTCGGTACTTTTAAGTAATTCAGATTGCTCTCCCCAAGGCTTGTTTGAGCATTCAAGAAATGATATCAAAATAATGGTAGTGAGAAATAACAAAAATGTTTCTACTGTGAGTTTTAAGAAGCTCAAATATTTAAGTCCGGGCATATTCTTGTAGAACATTAGATAATGCCATAGAGGGGTATAACTTTATACTATGAGTCAACAGCATGGTGACAATCACCTGGAATAATGTCAGTTGTGCTGAAAGAGTTGTTGCCTCTGTCTGAAGGGTCAAAACTTTTCTCTCGAGTTCTGTCATATACCGAGCTTTCCTCTCTTTTGAACGGGCAGCAGACTGCCGATTAGCCAGAATTCTGCAACAAAATTTGAGTTTTCAGGCAAAATGAATAGAAGAAACTAGAATGCCTATAGATCATCTAGAACTTGCTAATGCTTATTTTCATCACAGACAGAACTGTTAGGAGAATACGTTTATATCAGATATAGACGCGACGAGAACAAAATTTCATGCAGATGCTTCTCTTTATACATTAGGAGAGGGGACATAATCTGGAAACTGGAAAATCAAAAGTAACAAAAACATGATCCAGGATGCATTAACCATGCTGATTGGCCAAGGCTTACATGTACATAGCTAAAATGCATAATTCACTCTTTCAAAGACACATATCTTGAACAATGCTACGGATAGTATCCAGGATCTCAGTAAGGTGATAACACTAACATATGAAGAAAGTAAACACACCATAGAAATTTGTGACTGATCAATATTATAGACACATTTGTAATTACCACTCATGCTTTTTAACCTGCAAAACCAGCCCCATCTATAAAACTTACTGGATCATTCCTTGCTTCCATTCAATAAATTACAATGTCATTCCCATGCATTGGAAGTCCATTGTACATGTTGCCCACTTATACCAGGATTTTCAAAGGTTGACCTCGCCATTTCCACAAGGGTGTTAATACTTTATGCATTATGATCACATTGTCATTATTTGAAATCAATATACTACATTAATGCTTAAGCTTTTTCGGGAGTGCCATTGAGTGAATTGGAGTTTCCTCTCTTTATTTACCTCCTTTTCTTTGAAAGATCAGTGAATTGACGATTTTTTTTAGGTCACAGTGTCAATAGTTGATTGAGCTTCACATAAATTTTACACTGCTTCCACGTGATGTCAACAAGCTTTTAACCATACCTCCAATAGTATACTCAAACCCTTTGCCAGGTTTGAGCATGTCAGTATCTTATATGATCCTTGTTTGCAGTCACGCCTACAGACCTATGAGTTCCATTCGTCAAGAGTGCGGAAAGCTAGCTAAATGCATCTGACCAACCCTAAAATACAGCGGCAATTCTAATTTTGGAACTTGGGTCGGAGTTGATCCCAACGGTAGCTTACAGTTCGAAGTCTCCTTTGAGTCACTCACATGGATTTTAATATAGGCTGATACAGTTACATTACAGTATCATAGGCCTATGATGCCATTACAACTGAAGCCTATTGTGTGAATCAAATTCACAACAGCTGGCCAATTCTCTATGCTACCGCGTGTTCTTTCCACCATTAGAGTGTGTTTTCTCTACTCTTGCTGTCGATTCTCTACTGTTTCGTTTTGCAGCAATTTAAAAAGATTAAAGCCTACAGTTGACTATTCCATTGCGGTGTTTCTGATACAAGTATACAGCACAATGCATTACACTGCAACCATGGCCGTGACTGCTATATTGGCCTCTACTTAGAGCAAGACTCAATTATGGTGAAGATCCACACGCCAGTTCATTATTCAGAAAATTGTCAAACTAATCTATCAATTCAAAGCCAAATCACACAGCACGGCCACTTGAATCTCACTAAAAAGGCACTTCGTAGTTAGAAATTAAGCCCACAGTACCCACCGTAACCAAAATTAAGTTTACGTCGAACTAAAAGACATTTTCAACTATCCAAACGAATTAAGATGAATAGTTTTGACTTCAGATAACTCCAGATCCACTGAATTCTCATTTCACACTAAACCTAGCTGTTAAGTGGATGAAGTCAACTAGTATTTCCTACAATGCACCTCCAAAACACTAAATTTATCGACAATTCACATGAATCTACAGTGTATCTAAACTACAAAATTGAGAGAAATTGTGAAAAATTGAGAATTATACCTCTTGGCTCGTTTCGGATCCATCGTCCAGAGCTCGGCGAGCTTATCAGGAGCCATAGCCTTCTTCGCCTCTATCGATTCCCCAAGCAGAATCGATCCGTCAACAGAATTACTATGCCGATGCCTCGGCCTCGCGTTCTCAGCCTTCTCCGCCGCAACTCCGCCGCCTCCGCCGCCGCCGGAGCTCTCGATCCCGTCGGCGGAGCTAGATCCGAGCTTCTCGATGTCCATGTAGGTGCAGAACAAGTCGTCCTCCGATCCGATCTCGTCGAAGCTCCCCGAAGTCCCGTCGAAGTGGTCGGAGACTAGATCTAGGTCGTCCGGTAGCCGGAAGTTCATCTCCGAGTGAGCTCTCCGGTGGTGAGCGCCTCTGTAAGATCCGTTCGGCAGCGAGTTGCCGAACGGCGCCGCCGTCGGCTTGCCGGAGCTAGGGTTTGAGTTCGACGGATCCTGCATTTTCCGGCGAGTTCTCGATCTCTCTCTCTCTCTCCGGCGACTTCTCTCTCTATCTCTCGATCTCTCTCTCTCTAGAACTGGAAATGGATGCGTTTTTGCATTTTTAGTGTCTCGGTTCAGTTCACAGTCACATGGGGAACGTTGAGAGACTAGAGAGTGGAGTGTGTGTGTTGGAGGGGTGTTTTGGGTATTTTTTGTGTTTTGTTTGACTGGGAGACAAGAGAGTGTGGACTCGGGTCCGTGTTTGATGATGATGATGGATCGTGAGGTTGGACCCCACCGTACATGTTACCACCACTAGTTCTTCTTCTTCCTTGTGACACAAGGTGTTAACTTAAGGTGTTAAGGGGGCTGGCCCACGCTTAAAATCGGTCTTGCCCGGCCCGCACCAAAAGTACCCAAGTCCGGTCTGGGACTGTTGTCTGCCAACACCCGAACATGCCCAGCCCCCTCACCCCATTTTTGCCACCAGCTTGGTGTGGTTCGACTCATACACAAATTGACTCAGGCCTGCCCGGTCCCTACAGGGCCGGTTCTCCCTTGCGACAAAAAGTGTCAACGATGCGGTCGGGGCCAGGTTAAAGGGGGATGTGTCGGGCCCCAATTGAGGGGGAGAGGGTCGGGTAGGGTTGGGGGTTGGGAAACTTAAACCCCATAGGTCCGGGCCGTAAGCTCGCCGGGTTGTGGGTTGAGGGCCCGAGTTAATATATATTATTAATATGTTGAATATATATCTGTAATATTAGTATATATATATATAATATATTACTACACGATAACGTTTTGGGAGGAGCTAAATTGGGCTGAAGGAGTAGGGTTGTGCCAGGTCGGGTTAAGGGATGAGCGGGGTCGGGCCAGCGCGCGTAGGATGCAAACCGCACTTGGTTGGTGGTCAAAATAGATGCTTGGGATCTAAGACGGTTAGGGTGTTGGAGGGGGCGGTTTGAAGTCAGATTTTGTGTCAATTTGGTGCGGGTTTATGTCTGGGCCGCCCCCTTGACACACTGAATTGCGACCAAAGCAAGTCAGCTCGCTCACGATTCGTGAGCAACTAGTTTACTTTTATTCTATTATAATTTTAGTATTTTATTTTATTTTATTTTGAGCAATTTATTTCATTTTATAATTTATACATATAAATCCAAAATAGAATTATTGTCATACACTCTTAACATTAATTTGGAATATTGAAGTTGGGATAATACTTTTCGTTCATCGCTAAAAACTTGATTTGACATGTTTGAGCCAAAATTTTACATTTTTAGATTCTCTAGCTTTCCAAATTCCAAATGATCAGGTGAAACATATAATCAAAAACATGCGCTGGTTTTAATTAGAATAGTTCTAAGAAAGTTTTGCTCAACGTGATCGTAAGCTTTACTCATATCCGTCTTTAGAGCTAGGTAGCCAACACGGTCTTTCTTTCTCGTCCTCATTGTGTGGATTAATCCAAAACTTGTAAGTACATTATATGTAATGAGTCTTTCGAAAACAAATGCGATTTGGAATTCCAAGATCATATTCTATATGACTTTTAGGATGATTAGTTCAATGTTTTTATATAATATTATAAATAATGGAACATATGCTGATTGGTCTATGATCAGTAGGCTTTCGCACCTAGGCAGTTTTCAAAATTGGAGCAATAACATCGATGTTGTAGTCCTTCATTCGACCACCTTTGTTTAGCACTCTAAGTAAGCTGACGTCAAATAATCTCTAACTGTTTTCCTGAAATTATGAAAAAATTGCTTAAGGAACTCGTTCGTTCCTGGAGCTTTAAGGGAGACCGTTTCAAATAATGTTTATCGAACTTCTTCCTCTGTAAATTATGCGCATGCAAGTATGTTAGGGTCATCCTAGGGGATCATCTATGTAATGTGTTGTCTTTCTCCTCACACCCTCCTCCACCGGCCCGGAGGCGTTGATGAGTTCCCCAAAATACTACTTTATCTTCCCTTTGCCACCGTCTCTAATCGTCCTCCATTCCTTTACTAACATTCTTTGTTTTTCGATTTTTAGCTCTAGAGTGGAAGAAACCACTAATACCGTCTCCCTTTCTAAGCCACTCAGTTCGAGACCGTTGCAACCACTTTTTCTCCTCCTTAAACAAAAGTGAATTTATGTTCACTTGGAAGTGATTGGTGAACCATTGCTCCGTTGGAGTTTCTCTCTCTAGGGTTTCTTGCTCCTTCTGGAGTAATACGCTATCTCTTGCAATAATGAGCATTTGCATGTTGTTCATTCCCAAGGTTTCTCTTCCATTATCTATTGCCTGCGTATGAACCATTTAGAGTCATGTGTTAGGATTCATGTTGCTTCTTTCTTTTTAACTCTCACTGACGTTTCGTTTCATTTGGTTTCTTCTTTTTCTTCTTCTGGTTGTTGCTTTCTTATCCATTATGTCCTCTTTCTGCGCTTATCTCTTTGTTTTTTCTTTTCCTTTTCTATTGTTTCTCAATGTATGGGGGTTGGTCTTCTCATGGCTCTCTTATCGGTCCTCTTTAAGCTGATAAAAGGAGCAAAATTATCCCTACTGATCCGACCATTGTCGAGTCTTTGAGGAAGCTTTGGCCAAACACTTTAGTGGGAAAATTCTTGGAGAAAAGAGACTTCACCATCGAAGAAATTCAACATGTGGTCTCAAAGAATTAGATGAGTCGCAACATCGTTGACAGAAAACAAGGTGTCTTTTTGTTTCATTGTATCATCCCTCTTGACAAGCTCTCTTTTGATGGCTAGTCCGATCACTATCAAAGGTGACACGTTGTTAATGAGGGAAATATCTTGTAATGCTATTTTATTCAATATTTCCTTCCTAGATTTGGAAGTTTGGGTGAAAGTTCATGATGTACCCAATGGAATCCAAAGATCTTGTTGCTTTAACAAAGCACACATCTTTATCTGCTATAAGCTAAAATTATTCTTCCCATTAGATCGATCGGTCTTGATCATCGAATCTCCTGACATCGGTTCTCTCGAAACCCTAACCCGAGCTTTGATACAAGTTTGTTAGAACCTGGGTATTGAGCAAGAACTTTGTAAACGAAAGACAAGATCGGACAACGATTTAACGTGGTTCACTAGCTCAATCTCTAGCTAGCACCACGAACAAAATGTGCTTTGTTTATTGAGACGATACCAACAAATACAGACCACACAAAAATAGTCACGGCCTAGACTATTTATATAGGCCTAAGATGTTGGAATAGATACTAGATGCAATCTTATTTAGTATGAACATCGTTTTTGGCTAGAACATTCATTGTATTATTTATGGAGATATTTAATATAATGAAGTCCTTATATTAAAAATGTGTTTGTTTATCTTAAATATCCTTACTCCATTATATTAATTAACAGGACGATCAACTATATACTAGTATGGGATTTGATTGATATGGAGATATCACAATCCAACACATGGGTATGCATTAGGGGTAATGTCATACTGGATTGACCCACTTACAAGAATGCTACATACAAGTTATGTAACGTCACAAGTGCTTCTCGTAGTGACAACGTTATTTTCATCCTTAGACTTGAAGTCACTAGATCCTCTAGTTGTAGAGTATTGTGTTTTGATAGCGTCAAACGCTACACCGTGACTCGGTAGCAATAAAGGCGCGTATCGGACACAATAGGAAGCACGCTTAGAGATGGTAGTGATGTAGATAGAATTTTTCCCTCCCACATAACGGGAGAAAATATCTGTGGCCACTCAAGGATTAGTGCTCATAGAATGTATGGCCATACTCAGATAAATCAATATAGGGTATTGATGTTATCTGCCTGGAAAAGACTATTCCCATGATCGAGAAACTATGGATTGGATATACGAGTGTGACTTGTATGTCTCGTGTCCAATCCGGATATAGAGACAAAAGGACGAGACAATACTTGCACAAGGTTTGTCGGATAACTATTTCTATTAGTTGGGTAGCGTGGATGTCTTGCTAGAGGCTGCTCCATGTTAGTAATTGTTACTACCAACTAAGTAGAAACCGATAAGGTCACACTCCCTATGGATTAGACTGGACTTGGGAATTAATTAATATGATTAATTAAATAGAATGATCAATACGCAACTACTTGCAAACTTAGTAGGACTAATTTGCAAGTTGGACTAATCCGTGTATGGACAGGATTAGGAGAAGGGCTAATATGTAGTTAACAAGGAGTTATTGGACTATATAAATGACACTCCTGACTTATTTTCTCAACTAATGCTCATAATATACATTGAGTAGGAGAGAACAAATCGAGGAGAGAGAACAAGACAAGAGGGCCGAAACCCTATGTCCGTCCCCTACCCCGTCGGTCACCAAGAGAGGCACAACCTCTTCTTGGTTCTCGTTTTGCGTGATCTTCTTCTTCTTGTCACGACCCGAATTTTCTTGCTAAGTTGATTAAGAATTTAAATGATAAAACACATGACTTTAGGCCGCGACGGAAATACGAACCGTATCGCTTTTCGATAAAAATAGTGGAAGCTTAAAAATAGACAACTCTTTGTCGATTTGCTATTCATTGCACATATAAACATTTACAAATATCAAGTAAAAGAATCTTAACAAATATAAAAATTAATCAAAACGCTACAATTCTAGCCCGTTTATAGTCTTCTATCACCCCGATACGGTATCTATACATATTTTAGGATGAGCAAAAAGCCCTGTAGGTACCGCCTAACCACTGACATAGAAATATAATAATCAACTAAACTTAACATGTTATCAAACAATGGCATGGAGCACGAATCACATAATTATCATGCTTGAGATGTCATTCGAATAACATACAATAACTTGACAATTAAGCAAATAGCATATATAATCACGTATAGACCATAATCACAATTTACAAGAAAATTATATTTTCCCTACCTCAATAATAGCTTCATGGCAACAGGTTTGAAGTGATACGAGGAGCTCCCAAATCTCTTATCTCAGAATATTCCCAGTATCTCTCTATCTCACTTATCAGTAGTTGAATTGAATATGGAATGAGAATTAACTAAAGCACTAAGCTTTACTCATAGAAGTCAACGACCAATCAGATCGCGACGAGTCACATGACACGTGGCGCACATGCGGCAAAAGTTGTGCCACACGCCGACACATGTCAACTGCGTGTCACACATGCACATAGATGACCCCAGGGCATGACACACATCCCCCCTACGTGTCGCACATGCAGGGACAGTCACAGATGTTGTGACATGTGTCCCTCTGCGTGTCTTACATTTATATGGACAAATCTAAATGCTTATCCTTAACCACCACGTCAAATAAATATGTAATTTAGTCACGTCAAGCATATAAAAAGCCACATATCACAGCATTCATACATATTTACTTAATTAACACTTAAGCTACTAATTATCACTAATTATCCCTGAATATTTTTATTCTTAATTTAGCAATAAAATAAAAAATTGTGACTTTTGGTGTCTTTCTAGACGAGCTTAACTATTATAGTTTAAAAGTTATAAATTCATTTGTGAAGTGACTAAATACCTAAACAGGAAATCAACTTAAGTAATATAGGCTTAAGAAACGCGGCCATTACACTTCTTCCTTCATCCCTAGCTAGCACAAAGGCGTGAAGGATCCTGATTCAATCCTAGGAGTGGAATATCCATAGAGACGTGAATACTATTTCACGAGTGAAGTCATCACAGGAGACCAACAAGGTATTTTAATACTCAGAACTTTACTATCGTTATGATGTCTCTTCATGTGATCCTTGGAGAGTCTTGTGCGAATCTTATTATTTTTTTCCGATGCGTAATCCGTTACAAAACCCTACATAAGAATCACTATACTTGCTCCCAAAGTAATATGGAACATTCTAATCCAGACAAGGAAACAAACCAACCAACCTCCAGTGGCGTTCGTACGAACACCCATGGTGTTTGCACGAAAGCCTTTCGTAGGAACACACAGTGTGTTGCAGAAACATTTAGCAACCCGGGATCTCGGTTCATGATTAATGTGACAATCGATAACCGAAAGTAGAATATTATTTAGAGAGATCACATTTTAGTTTATGTATACAACAAGTATTCCGAAAATAATTTCAAATTGAAAAAAATATTTGTGATCTACTTAGAGGTCTAATCTTATGCTCGGCGACCTTGTCTTGATCCGCGTTCCCATCCCAGCCTGTACTAACCAGTGGTGGTTTTAAAATAACAAACGCATACACCACAGTTAAAAAATGGTCAATAAAAACTGAGCTAATGCACACTACGACATGTAAAGCATCGAGTGGCACACAATCATAAGTTGAAATAAATCAAGATATTTGAAGCATTAATAAGTAAAAGAGTTCGGAATTTCTAAGAAAAAAAAAGTAATCGCGTAACAAGAACCTTTCAGTTTTAAACATGAATAAACCACGAGTATTAAAGGAATTCTGAAATCAGTAAAATCTCCAGAATAAACAAGTTCATTTGACTGGTACCAATATTAATTCACGAGTAGCCAATGCTTTTCAACTAATTTAATTCGAATATGGCATATCCAGAGCCACAAACAACATTGATAGAGTAGTCAACTTTCTTTCAAGTTCAATTAACCATTAAGTTTAGTTGAGGCATGTCTAGACCCACCAACAAGATCGATGTAGACAGAAAGATCACGAAGTAATCATAAAGGATTCCTTATAGGGTTTATCAAACGATAATTCACCCGAGTGTTAAGGAGTCCATACATTAATCGCCGCTCACAATTCATAGCTAAAAGGCTTTAAGTGTCAACACCCCTATATAGTAGTGACCCTTACGAGTATAAGTAGCACGCTATAGCTCTACAACTCCCTTGGCCGCAATACCTTGGTACATTTTGGCTCGTCGGAGCGGATTTTTTAACATTCAAGTTCTATCCTATAATACAAAGAATTGCTCCAATTTCCGTAGCCATAATTAATTGGTGGATTGCTTGGCGCCTCCGGCCGGAGCCATAAATAAACACAACTCTGTAGATCGTCCTAAATCTATTAGAAGTGTCTTATTTATTCTCTTTATCGTATTCAATATTTCACAAGTAATTTCCAATATTTCTCAAAGGAGATCAATAAAATATTCCAAACAACTTTCGAGTAGAAAACATGAATTCGCATACTTTTCCATATCACAAAGCATTCATTTGAAACATCACACACATACGCACATTTTGATAAGCAAAATGCCGCACATATGTACTTAGCACTTAGATGAATCACAACCAAAAGGTAGAATGTAAGCCTAGCACTCCAAAGACAACCACTCTCTCCTACGAGCAGGGACGGACCTGTAGCCAAATTGGCATGGGTCGTGGCCCCCTATGAGTTTGGCTGTAGTACTATATTATGCTTGTTATCTATGGCTATACCTCTTCACCAACACTACTCTTTTAGTAGCTGCCCCCCTCCACGATTGAACATTCGTGAAATGATTATGTCACCTTGCTATTTCATATTGATAGTTTTTTTAGAAAGAAACTAATAAATTTTAATTGGTCCAAAATGTTTGTTGTTATATCTTACATCTCCAAATAAGTAATAATATCAAAACTTATAAATCTTTTATACATCTCAAAAAAATAACTGATGTGAAACATGCTTAGAAATGCTAATTTTTGACATTCTGGTCATATGAAGTTAGCAAAATACTCATTTAAATAGTGATAAACATATGCAACAGAGAAAATAATATTATAAACTTCATTTTCATGGACTTTTATCAATAACACCCGGACTTCTTCTTTTTCCCCTTGGCCCCCCTACAAAAAGTTTCTGGATCCGTCCCTGCCTACGAGGCCGATGCCTACAATTACATCTATAACGTACCCGATATAACAAATTTACACATCCATAATCCAATGCAACCCTACATGCCACATAGCCCCACATGTAACAAATGCACATATAATGATGTTCAAATGTCAAAATAAATCGAACATAACACTTAGAAATTCCAAAACTCAAGTTTTCTAAAAAATGTGAAACTATAATTCTGGACAGAAATGTAGCTCTGACTTTAGAGGCTTATTTTCCATATCACAACATCTCTTAAAATCATGAAATTAATTAATTATCAACCTACGTGTGTCTACTTTCAGAAACATCAAGAAAATCATGCATAGCTATTATAAAACTCAAGTTAAAAATTTAACAAACGCTGCTGTTCAGAGAAGATTTTCAGAAACTTTCAACTTTGCTAGGTGATTACTACCACTTTGAGAATAGCTACAATGATCAATTTCTCCATTATTAGGCTAAATTGCACCGGAAGTACCCATATTTTGTAAAAAAACAGGCAAGTTGGTGCCCAAATTTCAAAATCGAGCATCACAGGTCTCGAATTTTTGATTTTCGAGCAAGTGGGTACCCTTCGAGCATCACGGGTGATTAATATTGGACAAAAATATATATAAAAAAGACTATTGTACCCCTTATTTTCACCTCCAACTTTTTTTAAAATACAATTTTTACTAACAAATCTAAAAGAGTTGAAAATAATAAAATTTATCTTAATAATTTGATATATGTAAGATAATGATATTTCATCAAAATTACACATTTTTACATCTTTTCAAGATATGAAATATATTTTTATCAACATATATTCGTCAATCTTAAAGTCTTTAACTTTTTCTAATAGCTTTTTAAAAATATATCAAAATTTCACAATTTCACATGTATTTTTTAATAAAACAATAACATACAAGTATCATTGTGCATTTTAACAACTGGTTCAAGAGTTGACAACTGACATTCTTGAATAGCTTTTTATTGTAATCATCTGTAATTTTCATGCAAATGTAAAATAGACTATTGCATAAAATGCACAAATATACTTGTATGTTATTTTCATATTAAAAAAACACATGAGAAATTATGAAATTTGAGATTTTTTTTTTAAAAAAATATTAATAAAAAATTAAAGACTTAAAGATTGACGGATCTATGTTAATAAAAACATATTTCATTCCTTGAAAAGATGTAAAGATATGTAATTTTGGTGAAATATATTGCACTATCGTACATATATAAAATTATTAAATTAAAATTTTATTATTTTTAATTATTTTTGATTTATTAGTTAAACTTGTATTTTAAAAAAGTTGGAGGTGAAACTAAGGGGTACAATAGTCTTTTTATATTTTTTCGTCCAATATTAACGGAAAGTTAACAAAAGGGTACCCACTTGCCCGAAAATAAAAAATTTGGGACCCGTGGTGCTCGATTTTTAAATTTGGGTACCCACTTGTATATTTTTGAAAAATATGGGTACCTCCGGTGCAATTTAGCCTCATAATTAATCCTCAATGTGTCTAGTAACGACGCAAGAAAGTTGAGGTGCCAAAACTTACTGAAATGGGTTTTTAATAAAATTCCAAGACTGGTCCAGAAGTAGAGTTTCAGAAAACATGAAAGTTTAAGGACCATCTTTCCTTAAATAGGAATGCTATAAAGATGATTTTTTCTTCAAAATGATCCACTCTAAGTCTAGTTTTGTAAAATATAAGATTTGGAAATTTCACAGAGACAAAAAATGAAGATAGATCTTGTTTTCCACAGATTATGCAGATTGTATTAACATGCAATTTTTCCGAAAATAGAGAAGTTTGGTTCAAATGATACATGCAACTGATGGGGACTTGCTTTTCACCCGGAAAACTCTATTTTAAACATGAAATCCTACTTTTCAGATGATATTGGTTCAATGACCAAAATCTACTTAAAATGCACATGCAACCAACCAGATGCTCACCAAAGTGCATTTGTGTTCTAGTGTGAGTTTTATGAAAAAAATAGAACATTCAAGTGTCAATCTCATGATCCAAACATGAAACTGAAGAATCAAGTATGGAAATGCAGAAAACTAAGATAAAATATCAAAGCTAAACATGGACATGCAAGTATGAATTCAAGACTAAAAGAAACTTTACCCAATGACTCAAGAAGATGTTGAGAAAAAGAGTGAAATTGTCCTTCAATCCTTGAGAAGAATGGTGGAAGAACTCCCCTATGTAATGATACTAAGGTTGGACACAAGTTTTCACGACTTGGAGACTAGAAAAATGAGCTTTGATGAAGTTTTGTGGAGTCCAAGATCCAGAAACGGGAATGAAGTTTGGGGAGAGAGAAGAGAGCTTGCATGAGTGCTCTTGAAGAGAAAAAAATATGAACAATTGAGAGATATAGAGATAGGAAGTGATGGAGATGAATGGGATGCTTGTATGTGAAAGTTTACATATGTACAAGTGTATGAAGACTACACATATCATAATATTATTATGTGAGAAATGATGAAGAGACAATGTATTATGTTGTTGACTTTGGTGGTGGGGGAAGGGTATGGAGTGCAACTACAAATCTCCCAACTAGTTAGTCGTGGTAGAAATTAGAATATCAAGAAAATGAGGGTTGGCATGCAAATAATAAAAATTGAGGATAACCACAAAATTTCATATACAAGAAGGGTATTTTTTTAACTAAATACTAATTAACGAATTTGACACCAAATACCTTTTTTCACTCTTTAAATGAATAAATACACACTCAAAAAAATTTAAATTAAAAAATGACCCCAAAACGAGATAGTAGAAAATCATGAACGTCAAGTGACACTCTTATATTTTAAAATTAGGAACAACTCAATGATAAGTTTGAAAAAGATTATCTTAAAATTATAAAAATATTTATTTTTCCAAAATTACCAAATAACCCCCAACTAAAACACAGGGTATTAGTGAACATGCACTGACTCCCCCCTTTCTTCGTTGTCTCCTGTTTTATTGCTTCGCCATGTTTGCTAGGTTTGAATCATTCTAAAAAATTTGTACGCTAGAATGTAGTTGAATGCTATGTATAACACTAATAGTGTTAAGGCAAGAACATCCATCAATCTTGAGATAAAAACTAACTGACATATCCATTTGTCAAATTAAAAAATTTAACGATTGCTAGTAAATTTAGCCATGAATAAACATAATTTGATCCTGCTGATCAAGAACTTGTGGTACTTGGTTTCCTGATGATGAGCCGACATATTTCGTATGTCCCATAAAATGTCTATCACGTTTCAGAACCTAGACTAAACTGCAAGCTCCTCCAAACTGATGACATTAATGGAGGAGTAGTAATAGTCGTTAGATGGGTACACGAGCTTATAACCGTGACCCTCCGTTGTTTAGCTGTTGCAGTTCAAACTTCATAGTGGAACGTCTTCGTTCTACTTTAGGTGCCAACCAAGCAATTGAGTCTGCCTTTCCTAACTCCTGATTGGTTCGTAAGATTCACCGTTAGCCTATGAAGCTAGTTACTTACTTTCATTTATTACATTTTCCACTTCCTCGCTATATAAGCCGGAGTTGTAAGTGTCATTATCATGTTTTGTTGAATATTTCACTTCCCTATCTTTCTTCTGCAAATTCTCTCTTCCCCCTCTTCTATTCGATTCTCAGATATTCTTCTCACGAATTCTTAGCTTATTCTGGCCGAATTAGCTCCGGCGCAGACCCTGCCAGCTCGGAGACCTCAAAAAGTTGGTCTCACAATCTGGCTCACCAAGAGCAACATGTGGGAGAAGAAAGCACTTTGTATCTTGACACCAGGGAAAACAATCACATGAAAGGCAGCAAGGGCATGTCCATGGAGCTAGATGAGAAAGTAAGTGGACCGGTGACCTTTGGGGATGCTTCAAACATTCTGATAAAAGGCAAATATAAAACCCCATTCTTCTTAAGAATGGAAGTCATCGATTTATTTTAGATGTCTATTATGTGCCCAATTAAAAATTAATATTTTAAGCTTGGGACAATTGCTTGAGAAGAATTTTGAGATTCAATTCAAAATTTCAAATATAAGTTATGTGCCAGGAGAGATGGTGAACAAAACTTGATAGCCAAAGTGCCAATGACATGAAATATATTATTTTTGCTCAATATTCAAAATGATGTTACTATATGCCTAAAGACTTGCACTAAAGATGTTTCTTGGACTTGATATTTGAGATATGGGCACACAAATTTTGATAATTTAAAGAAGTTGTCTAAAATAGGCACGGTGATATATTTCCCTCTTATTGAACATTCAAATAAATTATGTGAAGAATGTCTTCTCGAGAAGCAATCTAGAAAAAGCTTTCCAAAGGAAGCTACTTCAAGAGGTAAAGAGCCCCCTGGTCTTGTTCATACCGGTATTTGTGGACCCATTGATCCATGTTCTTGTGGTAAAAAAATATATTTACTAATATTAATTAATTATTTTAGCAGTAAGACCTGAGTTTATTTTCTTAAAGAAAAATCGAAAGCTTTTGTGATGTTCAAGAAATATAAGGCCCTTATTGAAAAGGAAAGTGATAATGAGATAAAAGCTTTAAGATCCGATAACGGTGGTGAATTTACATCTAATGAGTTTAACAAGTTTTCCGAAGATAATGTGATTCAACAACCTTTCACTATTCCAAGATCACCTCAACGAAAAATGGGGTAGTTGAAAAAAAAATAGAACTACTCTTGACATGACCCAGAGTATGTTGAAAAGTGAAAGAATACTTAAGCAATTTTGGGAACAAGTAATTGAATGTGCGGTTTATCTCTCTAACCGTAGTGCTACTAAGAGTCTTTCTAATAAGACGCCTTTGGAAGCATGGAATGGAAGAAAACCAAGTGTCATATACTTGAGAGTATTTGGGAGTATTGCTTACGGCCATGTTCCAGATTAAGTAAGGTACAAACTTGATGATAAAAGTGAGAAGTTTATTTTTTTTCAGCTAAGACAAGTGCTCCAAAGGCTACAAGCTATATAATCTAAGCAATGAAAGTATGGTTGTTAGTAGAAATGTGGACTTTGATGAAGAAGGCATATGGAGTTGGAATTTCTAAGAAGATCAAGATTGTGATCTCTTTCCAATCTTTCAAGATAAATGGAAGAGAAAACTCAAGAGCCTCAAGTGCCCCAAGAGGTAAAAGAGTCGATCTCTCCACCGTCTCCAAGAAAAATCCTTGTGAAAGAAAGTATGGAATAAATTTATGAGGTAACACAAAATTTAAGTGATGATTTTAACTTGTTTTGCTTGTTTGTTAAATGTGAACCTACAAGTTTTGAGGATGCGGTTCAAAACAAGATGTGGAGAGATGTTATGGATGAATAGATCAAAGCCATAAAGAAGAATAACTCATGGGAGCTTGCCACACTTCCACAAGGGCACAAAGCTATTGGAGTGAAATGGATATACAAGGTGAAGAAGAACACCGTAGGAGAAGTGGAAAGATATAAAGCAAGATTGGTGGCCAAAAAATACAATCAAAGAGCCGGTATAGACTATGATGAGGTATTTGCTCCCCTTGCCTGTCTTGAAATATAAGATTTCTTGTTTCTTTTTCCGCTCAAAATAAATGAAAGATTTATCAAATGGTTGTCAAATTTACTTTTTTAAATGGGCGTCTCGAGGAAGATGTTTATATAGAACAACCATTGGGTTATGTTGTAAAGGGACATGAAAATAAAGTTTTAAAATTGAAGAAAGGTTCTCTATGACTTTAAACAATCTCCAAGAGCTTGGTATAGCCGCATTGATAAATACTTTCAAGATAAAAGTTCTAAAAAATGACCACAAGAGTATGCCCTCTACTGTAAGAAGGTGAATGGTGACATGTTAATAGTGTGCTTATATGTTGATGATTTGATATTCACAGGAAACAAATTTGAGTTTGATAGAAAATTTGAAAAGGGCCATGAAGAAGGAGTTTGAGATGATTGATGTTGGACTTATGTCCTACTATCTTGGCATTGAGGTGAAACAAATGGAAGACAACATTTTGATTTCTCAAGAGGGTTATGCTAGAGAACTTCTTAAGAAGTCCAATATGGAGAATTCTAATCCTATTCCCACCCCGGTTGAATGTGGAGTCAAGCTTTCAAAGTTTGATGAAGGAAAACATGTTGATCATAGATATTTGAAGTGCTTGGTTGGAAGCTTGAGATATTTGACTCGCACAAAACCGGATATTTTTCTTTTGGCGTTGGACTCGTAAGCCGCTTTATGGAGACTCCCACTACTACTCACTAGAAGACCGCCAAAAGAATCATTCACTACCTCAAAGGTACGCTTGATTATGATCTTATTTATTCTCATTGTGACGATTTTAGACTTGTTGGCTATAGTGATAGCGATTGGAGTGGAGATATTGTTGATCGAAAAAGCACAAGTGGCTATGTTTTCTTGGGCATGACCGCTTTCACTTGGGCGTCAAAGAAGCAACAAATTATAGCACTTTAAACATGTAAAGTCGATTATGTTGCCGCTACTTATTGTGTTTGCCATGAACTTTGGTTGAAGAGTTTGATGAAGGAGCTAAATTTGTACAAAGAAGGGCCTATTGAGATACTTGTTGACAACAAGTCCGCTCTAGCCTTGTTTAAGAACTTCGTATTTCATGAGAGGATCAAGCACATCGAAACATGAGAGGAGCAAGCACATCGAAACTGGCTTCCACTTTCATAAGGAAGTGTGTGGAGAAGAAGTACTAGGAGATGAATTATGCTACATATCAAGATCAAGTGGCGATTGTTGGAATTGTGCCCTAGAGGCTATCAATTTATTGTGACATTTATATGGACTTACTATTCATTGTGTTACCGATATGGAGATATGTTAACATGAATGAAGTCCTTAGAATATAAATGTTATATTCTTAAATATCCCTAGTCCATTATACTGATTAATATGACGATCACTATAGACTAGTACGTGGGTAGATTGATGTGGATATATCAAGTCTAACACATGGGTATGCATTAGGAGTAATCGCATACTGGATTGACCCACAACGAGAAGACTACATGAAATTATGTTAACGTCACAAGTGCTTCTCGTAGTGCTAATGGTGTTGTAATCCTTTGACTTGAAGTCACTAGATACTCTAGTTGTGAAATATCATGTTTTGATATTATCAAACGTTACACCGTAACTGGGTAACTATAAAGATAGGCATCGGGCATGATAGGAAGCAATATGACTTTTCTATTAGTTGGGTAGCATAGATCTGTTGCTAGACAGCGCTCTATATTTGTAATAGTTACTTCCAAGTAAGTAGAACCTACAGGGTAACACACCGAATGGATTAAACTGGATTGGGATATTTGTTAGTTGGACTAATTAATCAAAAGTATCATAACGCAACCACAAGCAAAGTTAGTAGGACTAATTTGCAATGTGAACTAATCCGTGTATGGACATGATTAGTATTGGGGCAAATATGTAGTTAATAAGGAGTTATTAACTATATATAGGGACCTAGCTTATTATTTCTCTAGCAAGTCATTATTGAGAGAAATAATAGAGCAGGAAAGAGAGACAAGATAGATTCGAAGCCCTAGCCATCCGTCCACCCCTTGCCATCGGCCACAAGGTGGTACACGACCCTTGTGCTTCGTTTTGCGTGATTCCTTCTTCCTTCTTCTTCCCGTTGCTAGCACTACACGTGGAGGAGGATTCCAAGTACAATCCAAAGGTGTGGATACCGTAGAGACAAAGACACAATTCTTTGAAGTGATCACTCAAACTGAGGTACAAAATTCGTTAACCCTAATCATGTTTTGAATGCTTGCCTGCGATTCGTGGAGGGTTTTGAGCAGGATTAATTTTGTTATTCTGCTGCGTTACCTGCATCAAAACCATACAGTACATATTCACAAATCCCCTTAAGTATGACATCTTCTTCAAGTTAAGAGCTTTACTCGGAGTTGCGAAACCCAGTTTAAGAGGAGGTGTTGGAGATTGAACTTAGTTTAGCCCAATAAATAAAAGGTCAAAGTGGTATGTTCTTAGAATTAGTTAGTGGTCCAAATGTTTGTATCCCAATTGTATTAGTAAGCCGAAACTCATATATTGTCTAGATTCATTGTATCTAGTGAAAATAATTCTAGATATGAACTTATCTAGAATGTTGTAGAGAAACTCCTAGATATTTTGGTGTAATAAGTTTTTGGAAGGAATGATGCTAGGAATATTTCTTCATCATTCACCTATAAATAGATTGTATCCCCACCACTTTGCATTAAGGAACAAAAAACAATTCAAGTTCCACTTTCACTTGTGTTTACATATTCTGTCTCTAACATTTCCATCACTTTCCTCTTCCACCAGATAGCCTACTAATCTCTTCCTACATCCAACAGACTCAATCCAATGTTCCATTTTGAGGATCATGAATTTGTCAAATATAAAATAAAAAATAAATCATACATACAAGACATTAAAAGGGAAAGTACTTCACAGAGATGACCGTTTCAGGCGAGGTACTGCTTTCACCATAGACTTGACACGCAGGTTCTAGGTTTTCACAAAGTGGTATGTGTTTTCGAGTTTCGTATAAAGCATCTTTCATTGAATCTTTCATACCCGTGGAGCGATAGTTGGGGGCATCGTACCTTTCCTTAAATGATGATAAAGAAGTAAGTGATTGAAAGCCGATGTTTAAGAAGCAACGGCATTCTGGGTTTTCTAAGCCACGAGGACGTCCCACCATCCTCTCTCCCTCTCAAAATACATCCAGACTGATCAATATATAAGATAACGAGCGATAGAGGAAACCCCAAACCCTAACTTATATACGATACTGGTAACTTTTCCCCGAGTTACTTAACGTCCCAATTCTTTCCTCAAACAGCGCAGGATAAGGCTTAGGTAAAAAAATATAAAGAGAACCTTTAATAGTGCTTGCTACCACCGTCTCAATTACGAGCAATTCCACAATTAATTCACCACACTTATTTTCGTATTCAAGTTATCTCTTCTCTAACCCTACTTGTTCCTTCTTCACGATCATAATCTCTCCAATCATTGCAAGATACCCTCGTTGAGTATCATTTGTGATTTCTTCCTTTCAAACACAACCTTCAACCCACATATGAAACTATTCATCAGCTCATGACGATAGCCAACCTGAAAACCTCACTCACCATGATAAACACTTAGCTTGAATCGTAGAGGCATCAGGCGGCCTCTGACAGTTCATGGAGTTAAGATACTCCCCGGTACCCACAAACTAGACATTTTGCTGCTTATGAAAAAATAAAGAGATTGGCGGATGTACACTTTTTAGGAAACAATCTAGGTTTTAATACCTTAATGGGAATGAATCCTAACGGTAGCAAGGGAAGGCTATGGGTAGCATGTCAATCTAACATGCAAGTTCTCTTTTGTACTCCTGTAACTTGTTTGTGTAATTAGAAATAGTGGATGCTAAGCAGTAGTCGTGACACTTATTTCTTTTCTACGGTCAACTAAAGCAACATCATCGGTTTTAGGTATATGAAAAACTACAATATCATATTCTTACATCATTTCAACCAACAGTGGTGATCAGGTACTTTAATCAGCTAGAAGGAAATCAAGGAAAGTTAAGCTAGTCCGAAAGCAAGATCCTGAGCGGTAAACCTTTGCCAAATGCTCGATCCAGTCATGGACTACTTCTTTTAGACTGACGCGGATTACTAATGCGTATTACGCAAGTGCACGGTCAAGTAGTAAAAGTGGAGTATTTTTAGGACTCCGGGTTGTCGAACCCTCGAGGACAATCTCGCAACAAATTTATAATTAACAAAATAGCGCAGTTCACTGAGTAACTGGAGTAAAGTGTGTGAATTGTGGTGTTGCCACCCCCAAACAAGTGACTGCGATCAATAACAAAATTAATAGTAAACTGGAATTAAGAAGAATTCTTAATCAATTAATGGAGAGGACTAGGCAATCTCGCTGATCACCTAGGGTTGTAAACGATTTCCGAACTATCTGAGCAACACGTTAACTATATTCTAAATAAGCCGGGTAACAGCGCTGACTATCTCCTATCGGTCTCAAGTCATTATACTTCACGGTAGACTACAATCTCCTATCGGTCTCTTGTGTCTACCGGTCCGTTCTAGTAGGCTAATGACATGCACGGCAACGGGTCCTGTCGGTCCACCGTTGCACGAAACAGTCGAATCTCACCTACTGAATCTACCCAAACTTAGCCAATCCTAACACGTCTCTTCTCAGTCTCAGTGATACGGGATTGATGTTCTTAGTTAGAATCACTATCGTGCATTCACTAACTAAGCAATGTTTCCGGTTAGCTACTCCATTAACACTGAGTATCAAGCACAGTACACGAACAATTGAATTAAAATAAGCTAAATTTAAGCATGAATCAACTATTTAATGAAACCCTAGTTCTTGAACCCTAGTTTATCTCCTAATCGTGTCACTCAATTAGGATTACTAACATAAACAAGAAATTAGAATTGATTCAAAAGAAGAAATCAAAAAATCATGAAGCAAAGATCAAATGCGGAAAATATTCATCGTTTACATGAACCCTAGGCTCTCAAATCGAGATGCCTAGCAAAAGTGTTTAGCTAATCATAGTTAAATATGAAATAATCATGAGTTTCTCCATTAAAATTGACTAAGAAGAGTAGAAGAAATCAAACACAAAGAAGCTCCAATGGTGAAGCTTTGATCTTCGTCGTCGTCTCCCCCGTCTCCTTCTCACGTATCTATGTCCCACTCAATTCATTATTGTTGTTTTTTTATTCCTCCATTAGGTTAAGGAAATAAACAACCCAAAACTACGTAGTTTAGAGCAAGTACAAGAAGCAAGCGTGCTTCTTTTTCTTTCTTTCGTCCGTGTAGTTTTTGCTTCAGGAGATCGTGCGATCACATATTTTGATCGTGCGATCTGGTACTCCTTGTGTGCTGATCGCGCGATCAAAGAGGAGATCCTATACTTCAGCGAGTTTTCTTTTTTTTCCTCTGTAAACTTTGCCCAACCTGATCGTGCGATCACATATTTTGATCCTACGATCTACTTCTGATCCTAGGATCAACTTTTGATCCTACAAGTCAGTGAGTTTCCCTTTTTTTTTGCTTAATTTTTTCTAATTCTTTTTCTTTTATTCTTCATTGGGGGTGTTAAGTGTCATTACCCAAACTCATGAAAATGACACTTTAACCCCCCCTTTTCCATCTTTGTCCTCTTTTCTTCCAGTTTATTTCTCTCCCAAGCTTCCGCATATGTTCTGAAGTTCGTTTTCCTCTTCCTCTTGATCCATGAGCTCTGTTTCCAGTCAAACACAACACGAAAACAACCCGTGCGATCAAAAGTGGCAAAATAAATGTAAATAATGTGAAAACGCTCGGATTAACAGTTTATCACTCAAAGCTAAACTTATCCAATTTCCTCAAGTTCATAGTGTATTTCTAATATATTCAACCCGGAAATTACACAAAACGGTACACAAACATAGAAGAAATATAACTCTAATATAGAGTTATCATAGACACTGTCGATTTTCAAACGGGACATCAAAATAGCGAAGCCTTCATATCCTCTTGGCTGCACCAAAAAAAAGGAAATCTCAACCCGGGTATGGGCTCTTTAACAATTACCTTATACCAATCTTATGTCTCGTCGCAATATCAGTGTTGGAGAATTCGGATGGGAATATGAGAGGTTGATGATTTTCAGTTTTTGTTAAAGAAATTGCCCAATCTCAGCAAATAGATAGTTTTGTATTATAAATTTCACATGCAAAGTTTTTTTTGGTTGAGGAAGGGAGTTCGAGCCAGTTTAGCTGATGAGTTATTAGTCGAGTCAGTTCTTCAATCGAGTCATCTGATGTCTGCTCGAATTCAAAATAGTATGCAAGGGATCAGTTGTTTGCTTAGGACGAACAAAGCTTAGTGTGGGGGTATTTGATAATTCCCACTACGGAGTTATAATTGTAGTTATTTTTGTACCAAATTGAGCTTAAATCGCACAAGTTATGCCAAAACTAGCCACTTTGGCCTTGTTTCGCCACGAACACGACGCTGCGAGTAAATGATGAAATATGAGTAGTTTTCACATTTTTTGTGTTAATTTGGATATGATCTCGCGTGTTGTTGTGATGCGCAAAAACAGGGTCAAGAGGCATTGGGAATAGCATCGAAAAGACTCGGAAAGGGGAAAGGGCTAGGGCTGGAGCAAAAGAGAAATGAAGAAAGTCTTATATGTCCGTTCAAAACGCACCCAGAGTGAGGAAAAATCATTAAGGTAGCAGATGTGCGTTCAAATGCAGGCAGGAGATATGCTGCTGAAATTTGACCTAGGCATGAGCATAAGGCATGGGCATTCAAATACACATGAATGTTTGAACGCACAGAGATGATGAACCATGGAGTTTTCTGGACGAGGGTTTTTCATCAATTTCTTAAGAATTCTATGGTAACTTGGCTCTATAAAAGAAGGCGTCCAAGCCACTTCTAGGGCATCACACATGTCATTAAGCATCATTGGTCACTTAACACTCCTTATTACTCATCATCTTTGGAGGAACCCGCAAGCACTGAAGGGGATAAACAACACTATTTTTATTTGATTCTTCCTCCATGTGTCTTTATGAAAAGCTATCTATTTACTATGAGTTTTTCTAGCTAAACTGACGCAGTTTAGAAGCAATCAAATATGTCAAATGAAAAAATTCGTAAAGTAAAAATAGTTTTCAAACATAATAATACCAAAATTTTATTGATAAATGTAACAAATTTGATTTTCCATAAGGCTTACATTTTTTAAATAGCCTAAAAATCTAAAATACGGAAAATTACTCGAAAAGGTAAAAATGAACTAACAAGATATTCTAGGAGATTAAAATATCCTAAGATCAACCCAATTGACGCAATGTCAATTTGACTTTTCTACTAATAGAAAATCAATTATTATCAGAAATAGCTAAAACACGGATTTCGAGCTCAAGATGGCCGAATTTGACAAAACTGGCACAGTGCATGTCACTAAAGTCACAAGAGAGCATCATTTCCACTCAAAATAATGTATGACTTGGTGATAAATCTGATGCTTACGACTCTGCCTATGATTTTTTGGACTGAACAAAATTGTCTTCCTATTTTCGACGATATTTTTCATAAATTTTGTCCTATATCAATCACCATTTTTTCAAAATAAATTGTCCTCGAGTTCAATCTAGAAAACTGAAATCATCCATACCAAACAATAAGATATTTGGATAATTATTTACATCTGATCTTCATCTTTTCCATGAGTCGAAAGTCTTCACAATTTGCCTTTTTGTTTCATACTTCATCTTTTTTACAATTCTAGCTCATAAGGGTAAATAATACCAATAAAATCAACAACTTCAATAGTGATAGTCGTGGTCAATTTCTGCATTGAAGAATCTTCCTTCGTAGGATCTTGAAAAATTTCTTTCATATCTTTAATTACCACATCCTTTTTGTCACGATCCGTTTGATCAATTTCTTCAACTATTTTGTCTCATCCGAAAAATCATATACAACCTTAGTTTCCTCATTTTTCTCAAATTTAAAACTCTCGTCATGCTTCTTCGATATTGATGAATCAATTTTAGGAGAAAAGTAATATGTGACACTAGATGTTACCTCAATCTCCTTTGCTCCTATATTGTTCTCTGGAACAATTGATCTTCTTTGAATGTGTCTCCCATAAACTGCCAAATGGTGTTCAACAGGACGTTCATGGGCAAACCCATGAGTGTTGTCCTTGCCGATGGCTCCCCTAACATGTAGGAAGTTGTGCCGCTGCATCTCCTTGCGAATAGATTCACGGGTATCTTGAACCATGCCACGCAACTCCATCAACCCAACCTCTAGGGAATCCAACTTTCGACCAATGTCAACATGGGGGTCTCACTACTAACTTTGCCACCGAACATTGAACAAGCCAAACCTTACTCTGATACCACTTGATGCAGTCTAGAAGCGATCAAATATGTCAAACGATAAAATTCGTAAAGTAAAAATATTCTCAAACATGAGAGTACATAAATTCGATCGATAAAGGTAAAAATGTTGATTTGCCATAAGACTTACATTGTTTAAATAGCCTAAAAATCTAAAATACGAAAAATTAATCAAAAAACAAAATGAACTAACAAGATATCCAGAAGAAAAAAATATTCTAAGATCAACGCAATTAACGAAATGTCAATTGGACATTCCTACCATGAGAAACAATTAAATCAATTATTATCAGAAATAGCAAAAACACTGATTTCGAGGTCAAGATCGTTTCCACTCAAAACTGTCTTTGGCACAAATATAAGCCAGATTTACCAAAAAACCAGCTCCAACAGATGGTGCAAAATCTATCTTATATTTGCACATGGCCTACTTTTGGATCAAATCTGGCCTAAATCAAAGGCAATTGAGCCCTGGTGTAAAAAATAAAAAAATCAGTTTTAATGCTCTCATCCATCTATGCTTTTCTCTTACGAATCCAACATTCAGATTTATGGGTAAAACAACGCTAATTTCAGAAAGTGTACAAAAACAATTCAAGAAATAAAAAATAACAATAATAAATTCACTAACTTTGACAAATTAATTAATTATTTATTATTTTGAAAAAAAAAATATTTAGTTATTTCGATATATATATATATATATTAAAATGATTGTTTAATAATGAAATTGAAGAAATATTAAAATAATGTTGGCGACCTATATTTAGGCTTTTTGCTGGTGGCCTATATTTAGGCATATAATAGATAAATGAGTGGCATTTTTGTATTTTAAGACTTCAAAAGGGGTAGTGTGGTATTTTCCCCTTTGTTTTTCTTTTTCGTCTTTTTATCTTCCAATTTTATTCATATTTTTATTTTTATTTTTTATTCATTTTTTTCTTATTTATATAAATGTAGTTAACGGTGTTAGTCACTTTGACCTAAGTGTCACAAATTTACAAACTGTAGAGACGATAAGTGGTAAAACCAATACAGAATGTAGCTTAGTGTCAACGTGGCGAAACTGCGAGGGGATTTTCTGTCAAAAGTTCAAGATTTTAATTTAAATAATTCCAATAATCATATCTTGATACATAGAAGGCGAAATACAAGATGAAAAATAAAAGATGAAGCATATTGGCCCTCTAGAATTATTAATTTCCCATCTCTTTGTTAATTTTTTTAAGAGTTTCATCTAATGAAGAAAAGGTTGATGAACCAATAATAGATGCATAGTTATAAACCCACACTGGCCTGGCCGATTCGACACGTGACCTGGCAAACTAGACCCTAAACCGGTCCAGTTCGCACCTGTTCACATTTGTAATTGACCCAGTCAAACTTGGCGGGTTTGTGATGGACGAGGTGACCCGATCCGGGTCCGATGGATTAAATCGGTCTGATTTTTAAATGATGTAAACAGTAAGAAAAATTGAAACTGTTGTTTTAACATTATTAAACATTTAAATTTCATTCATAGTACCATGTACTAAAATGTCAAAAAACACATATAATTATATATTTGAGTTATTAGACGTCACAAATTAATTTAACTACATTTTGTAATATAATACACAATTAATGATATTTTATTGGAACAATATTTGTAAGATACATACTACAAGTTATGCAACCAAGAGGTAGAGACGGTTGATCACCTATTTTGCGAGTGGCCTGATACGGGTACTGACTCATTGGACTCTGAGGAGGAGGTGAACACGGATCCGTCGGCTACTACGGTGGAACGAGCTAGAAGAACAGTTGGACCACCCACATACTTGAAGGATTACGTGCAACTTTAGAAGAGGAGTTAATTATTTTATTTTAATTATCTAGTAGTAATTTATTTGGACAATTGTTAATTATTGCGTTTTAATTGTTTCGGAACTTGATTCGTAGTGGGATTGCTATACATGAGATTTTCTAGCGGTTCTTTTGCTCGGGTTAGGGCTAGGTCAAAACCGTATAAAAGGGGTGATGTAAATTTTCTTGAGCTAATAAGAATTTTTTTAACCATACTCTCTCTCTTCCTTCTCTCCCTCACTTTTTTTTTTTTTTTTTGTTTTTGTTTCCTGCGTGGTTTCGAACTACCCAGTTACCCTAGCGGTAACAATTGGTGCTTCCATTGATCCGCCGGTCGGCTACGCGTCGGAGACGGACACCCCCCGCCACCAAACACCCGCCACCATGGTCGACAGCTCCCAACCCACATCCACGGCGAAACCACCGTTATCCCAAGAAGACACCATCAAGGCTTTTAACAACCTGCAGTTTGACACGCATGAACGAGATAAACGGCGTGATGCCGAGCTCGCCGAGCGAGAAGCCCGCTTTCAGGCCGACTAGGCTGACTAGGAACACAAGAGGGATTCCGAGATCGCTGAAATTCGCGATTCCCTTCGTCAATTGCTGAACCCAGGGCCTTTTCCGCCATTGACGCTGCCTCTGGCTCCGATCCCTGCACCTGCTCGGGTCGTGCCCACCGCCGACAATCAGGAGTTGTGGCAGCCACCGCCCTCGTGTACTGCTCTGGTGAATCCCACAGAGTCAGCCCCCCAACTGCGTATAGATTCTCCTCGTTTTAACGGAGAGGACCCAGTGAGTTGGATATTCAAAATCTAAAATTATTTCGATCATTACCGCACATATGACATTGATCGTTGGGAAACAACGGCTATGTTAATTGATAATCCGACATCCGAATGGTTCCGTTATTACGTTTCCAACAATCCGACATAGACTTGGATCCAACTTCTTGCCGCGTTAAACACCGTTTTGACCCCGGTCAGTACGAAGATTACGTCGGGCTACTCTCCAAACTCCAATAGAAAACCACGCTCATGGCATACCAGTCCGAGTTTGAGACATTGTTGAATAAAGTTTTCGGAGTGGATGAAACTGTTCTGATATCTTAGTTTCGCGCTGGCCTCAAACAACCCCTTAAGCGGGAGTTGAATCTCAGGAACTCGACCACGCTTGTCGAGGCTTTTGCCTTAGCACGAGAGCTTTCTGCATGACAGGAATTACTACAACATTATTTACCTAAGCGTTCGTGGTCCTCGACTTCCCAACGTAATGCTAACACAACCACCCAAACGCCGTCCGCCACGGTGACTCCAACAGCTAGTTCCACCATACCCATGCCCCCCAAGCGTTTAACGTCAGAGGAGAGGGAAGAACCCACGAAACAGGGCCTGTTTCAATTGTGACGAAAAGTACTTCAGAGGACATCGCTGTAAGTATAAATTTTATTTACTTGGCATTGACGAGGATAACGGTGTCGGGCCGCCCGAACCGGAGGACGACGATGATGCGGGTATTATCTTTGAAAATTTGTCACACTTACATTCGTTAGCAGGTAATCCTCAACCGCGTTCCCTTAAATTTTTCTGGTTCTATCGCGGATGTCACGGTGCAGTTATTGGTTGATAGTGGGAGTACCCACAACTTTATTCACCCGACAATGGCCGAGCATTTGTCACTGCTTTTACATCTGATTTCTCCTTTTCGGGTTTACGTGGACAACGGCGAGTCTCTGCGTTGTGCGTACTATTGTCCGAAGACACCGTTGCATGTTCTGGGGATTCCCTTTGAGGTAGATCTCTACGTTCTTGCCATTCATGGTTTGGATGCTGTTTTAGGGGTCCAATGGTTGCAAACACTGGGAGAGATTTCACAGGATTATAGTAAGATGACCATGAAGTTCACTTGGAAGGGTAGGCAGATTATCTTGACTGGCACGGACCATGGGCCGTGCGCTATTTCCTATAATTCCCTCACGGCTCTAGGCCTTTCACGCACGGCATGGAGTGTTTTGAATTATTTTTGGTCCAGGCTTCGCCATATTCAGTAGGCTCTACCGTGAGCTCAGAGGGGTCCTCCTTGGACTCCCCAACCGACCCGCCATTAGAGATCTTGTCAGTGCTCCATCAGCATTAGTCAGTCTTCTCTTGTCCGACTACTTTGCCACCTACTCGCTTATGGGATCATTAGATTCACTTGCCTACAGGAACTAAACAGGTAAATGTTTGTCCCTATCGCTACCCTTACTTTCAGAAGACTGAAATTGAGCGACAGGTTCATGGGATGCTTGATCAGGGACTTATTCAGCCGAGCTCCCGTGCTTTTTCATCCCCGGTGCTTCTGGTTTGCAAAAAGGATGTTACATATCCCTTTTGCGTAGATTATCGTGCGCTTAACTCGGCTACTGTTCCCGACCACTTTTCCATCCCTACGACGGATGAATTGTTTGATGAGCTTGGAGCAGCCCACTATTTCACAAAATTGGATTTACGTTCCGGGTATCATCAGATTCGGATGCACGCTCCGGATATCCACAAGACGACTTTTCGAACTCATGATGGCCATTTTGAGTTCCTTGTGATGCCGGTTGGTCTCACTAATGCTCCATCGACCTTTTAGGCCGCTATGAACTGGGTTTTTCGACCTCTGCTTCGTTCATGTGTTATCGTCTTCTTCGACGATATTTTGATTTACAGCAATACGTTGGAGCTACACGCACAACATTTACGTCAGGTACTTTCCTTATTATTCGATCATCATTTTTTGTAAAGTTGTCCAAGTGTACTTTTAGCAAAACAAAGGTCGAGTATCTGGGCCATATTATCACAGAAGGACAAGTTTGTGCGGATTCGCAAAAGATTCAGGCCATGGTCGATTGGACGACTCCTACATCCGTGAAACAACTTCGGGGTTTTTTGGGGTTAACAGGTTATTATCGTCGTTTTATCCGCGATTATGTTAGTATTGCCTCCCCACTAACCGATATTCTCAAGAAAGATGCTTTTGTATGGTCCTCGGATCCTGACGAGAGTTTCACGGCCTTGAAGACTGCCATGTCTTCTGCACCTATGTTGCAGCTGCCTGATTTTGGGGATACGTTTATTCTTGAGACTGATGCCTCGGCTTCAGGTGTCAGTGCGGTTCTCCTCCACAAAAGTCGTCCTGTTGCTTTCTTTAGTAAGAAGTTGGGCCCTCGTTTATGTGCAGCTTCCACTTATCATAAAGAACTCTACGCCGTCGTTGAGTCCGTTCAGAAATGGCGCCAGTATTTGTTGGGACGTGAGTTTGTTATTCGCAGTGATCAGCACAGCCTGAAGGAATTGTTATCCCAGGTGATTTAGACACCGGATCAACAGTTCTATGTTCACTAACTAATGGGGTTTCAGTTCCGTATCGAGTACAAGCCGGGCGCAGCGAATCGGATGGCCGATGCACTGTCTCGCAGGGATAGGACTGAAACTGAGGACGAGGATTCTGCTATCCTTTTAGTCTCGGACATCTAACCCTTACTCGCGTAATTGGAGGTGATTCGGCGCGAAACTACTGTTTTGTCCGATCGACAAGCGTTGGTGCAGGCTGTCCAGTCGGATGCACAACCTCCTCACTTCACCTTCGTGGATGGTATACTTTACTACAAGATGCGTACTTGCATTGGCCGTGAGTCTTCGGTTAAGGAGATGTTGCTTCAGGAGTTTCATAGTTCCCCTACAGCGGGTCATCCGGGCATTGATTGTATTTCGTCGGTTGGCATCTGTCTTTTATTGGCCTGATATACGTGTAGATGTACGGAGATTTGTACAGGCTTGTGTGGTTTGTCGGACCATGAAGTATTCTACCCAGAAGCCTGGGGGGTTATTGCAATCGCTCCCGATTCCAGATAAAGTATGGGCTGCTGCTTCTCTGCATTTTATCACAGGGCTCCCAACGTCTCAGTGCGCCACGGCGGTGATGGCGGTTGTGGACCGGTTGTCCAAGTACGTTCACTTTGGGGCTTTACCCATTGACTTTGATGCTCCTCAGGTAGCACAGCTGTTTGTGGATATTGTGGTCAAACATCATGGGTTTCCGGAATCATTAGTCTCTTATCGCGATTCCGTCTTTATGAGTACTTTTTGGCAGGAATTGTTGAAGCTCAGTGGCACGTCCCTTAAATTCAGCACGACTTATCATCCACGGACAGATGGGCAAACTGATGTTATGAACCGCAGTATGGAGCAGTATTTGCGTGCTTTTACCTCGGAACGGCCTAATCGTTGGGTTTCGTTTTTGCCTTGGGCCGAGTTGTCCATGAATTACCGCCATCATGAGGGAATTAACATGTCGCCCTTTCGTGTGCTTTATGGCAGGAATCCGCCTTCTTTGTTCCCTTCGGTACCGGTTGCGGGTAAGTCTCCTTCTGTTGATGCATTAGTGTCGGAATGTATTGAGCGCTTGCAGGATTTGAGGGCGCATCTCACTAAGATGCAGCATCGGATGCGTAGCCAAGCTAATAAACATCGCCGAGAGGTGGTTTTTCAGGTGGGGGATCTCGTGTTGCTCCGGCTACAGCCTTATCGACAGCGTTCCTTAGCTAAACCATTATCGGCAAAACTCGCCCCGCCGGTTCTATAGCCCTTACACCGTTATCGAGCGGATTGGCGAGGTTTCTTATAGGCTCCAAGTGCCTGACGGGTGCCGTTTACATGATGTGTTTCATGTTTCTTAGTTGCGTCCTTTCGTTGAGTATGGTGTGGGCATCACGGTCTCTACGTTACCTGCGTAGTTCTTCAAAGGCCGGCCACTGTCCGTTCCTACCGTGGTGACTCGTGAGCGTACTGTTTTAGTTGCAGGCACGGCCCAACGTCAGTGGTTGGTTTCTTAGTCTGACGGGGCGTCACCTCCATGGGAACGTGCTGGCGAGATTCAGTCCGCATTTCCAGACTTACAGCTTGAGGACAAGCTGGTTTCCGAGAATGGAGAGTTGATACGGATACTGACTCATTGGACACTGAGGAGGAGGTGAACACGGATCTGTCGGCTACTACGGTGGAACGAGCTAGAAGAACAGTTGGACTACCCACATATTTGAAGGATTACGTGCGATCTAAGAAGAGGAGTTAATTATTTTATTTTAATTATCTAGTAGTAATTTATTTGGACAACTGTTAAATTATTGCGTTTTAATTGTTTCGGAACTTGAGTCGTAGTGGGATAGCTATACCCGGGATTTTCTAGCGGTTCTTTTGCTCGGGTTAGAACTAGGTCAGAACCGTATAAAAGGGGTGATGTAAATTTTCTTGAGCTAATAAGAATTTTTTTAGCCCTACTATCTCTCTTCCTTCTCTCCCTCACTCTTTTTTTTTGTTTCCTGCGTGGTTTCGAACTCCCCAGTTACCCTAGCGGTAATATGGCGCCACTCGCAAAAGATTTGGCTGCTAATAATGGGTGAGGATTTCATGAAAGAGCATAGGTTTGGTATTCAAGAGTGGATTGTTGACGTCCTTACGAAAGAAAAGAGATCGATTTGTGAACTCTCTGTCATGACAATTTGGGCTATTTGGAGAAATCGTAATGAAGAAACTTTCAAACACTCGTGTAAAAACTCTGAAGGAGGTAGCAAGAAGTAGCAAGGAGTACTTGCCATGGTACAAGGAAGCAAAGACGTCGGGGCATCTAGAGGAGCAGCCGGTCCATAGCGGAATTAGCAACAGTACGTTAATTGGAATTTATTGCAGCAAGACAAAGGAGGCTCCCAAGACAACGATCTCCACTTATCAGGCAGAATTAATGGCAATCAGCGAAGGAATTACACTCGCAGCCGAGTTGGGATTCGGCCAGGTCCAGTTTGAATCCGACTGTCTCAGAGTCGTGCTACTGCTTCTGGATGGCATGGCTGGAAGACTAAAGGAGCTCGAAGCAAAGGGGGGCCTCACCGAGTACAATAAGTCTTCACCTATGTGCCCAGTTAACAAGATAGATTTCGAGAAAAAGAAGTGGGTGCATATGAGCACGTTGGGTGATCAGGTGCTCTTTGTAACGGTCTATGTCTCTTTTGTCTCACGAGTTTCCACAGTATCAGACAGACTATGTATACTTCCTGTTGGGTTTTTTGGTTGATTCAAAATCCTAGCATGGAATGGTCAAAGGGTAGTTTTGGAAGTAATTACATTACTTTGGCAGCAAGGAATCTCTTTGATTCCTTGTAGGGGTCTACTTTGACTAATATATTTGGTAGTGTCCTTATTGGGTAAGGAAACAATTTAGGATGAATTATTTCCTAGTTTGTCTCGGATTAGTTTTGGACATTACTTGGGCTCCAAGTCTTTTACTAGTATATAAGTAGATGCTAGGGTCAAGACTTTGGGTTGTGCTTGTAATTGGTTTGGGTTCTCATCAATAAATTGGGTTGGTTCGACCGTGGATGTAGCTAGTCTCAAAACTAGTGAACCACGTAAATTCTTGTGTTCTTGATCCTACTCTTGTTATTGTTTTTTGCTTTCTCTTGTCTCTCACGTATTGGAATCCTAACAAGTGGTATCAGAGCCTGGTTGCGTTGAGTTTCAAGAGAAGCTATGGCGAGTTCGTGATCAAGATCTGTCGGGTTTGATGGGAAGATTGGGATTCCGCTGGTTGGCCTTTGAAAGAGGGGATGCAAGCACACCAAGCCTTTGTTGGGAGGCTATCGGGTTCCTTGTTGGGGGAGCTATCCGGATCTTGTTGTGGAGCATCGGAATTGTGGATCTAGTTTTAGTACATCCGACACGCTTTCGGTTCCGGCACACGTCAATCGATATGGCGTGCTCAACCCGACGAGTGATCTGGATCTATATATGGATTTGGCAACTAGGAGGATTCAAGTCTAGGTGGAGGCGACTCGAATCAACTAGCAAATTGAGGGAGAAACGTCATTGGAAGAGGGAGTGTCCCAAGAATCGTGCACCTGTAGATCTCGCTTCAGGTGGAGGAGGACGCTCAAGGAGGATGGAGCTCTCTAGGCCCCTCGGGGGCGGATTGGGCTCCAGGCATGGAGCATGGGAGCGTGTTATTAGGCACGAGGGGTTGGCGGCGTGTTATCGTGCATGCATTGGTTGGTGGCGCGTTTGGATCTTGGATTGGCGCGCTTCGGTTATTGGTTTTGCGCATTGGTGCGGGTGGCGGCGCAAATTGGCATGACATCGTTTGATAGACACTTTGTTGCGAAGTGTCATTGGTGCAACGTTGGGGTATGCATTGTGTCATGGTGCATTAGGGGAGCGTTTATTGGGACGCATAGTCTTTGTGTTTGTTGAAGACACATAGACGCACTTGTTGGGGCGTATTGGGAGTGTGTTCAAAATTACGCAAACTGGAAATACACTCGGATTGGAGTTCATTGGATTGATGAGAAGAATTGGTTCAGTAGCTATGGAGTTTGAATCAAGGTGGAGGTTTGTTGGGTTTTTTGGTTGATTCAAAATCCTAGCATGGAATGGTCAAAGGGTAGTTTTGGAAGTAATTACATTACTTTGGCAGCAAGGAATCTCTTTGATTCCTTGTAGGGGTCTACTTGGACTAATATATTTGGTAGTGTCCTTATTGGGTAAGGAAACAATTTAGGATGAATTATTTCCTAGTTTGTCTCGGATTAGTTTTGGACATTACTTGGGTTCCAAGTCTTTTACTAGTATATAAGTAGATGCTAGGGTCAAGACTTTGGGTTGTGCTTGTAATTGGTTTGGGTTCTCATCAATAAATTGGGTTGGTTCGGCCGTGGATGTAGCTAGTCTCAAAACTAGTGAACCACGTAAATTCTTGTGTTCTTGATCCTACTCTTGTTATTGTTTTTTGCTTTCTCTTGTCTCTCACGTATTGGAATCCTAACACTTCCGGCATTACGACTTGAGTCGTGATTATCGGCCTTGCATCGGAATTTTCAACATGGAAGATGGTCCAATCAAGCTGATAGACCGTCAAACACTGTTTGTAAGTCAACGACGATCTTATTGAAGAACGTGCTGCCCTACTTTAAGTTTAGGCCATCCCACTTCTTCATGAAAATGAGATTCGGACATTTTGTAAGATTGCACTACACTTTTTTTCCGCTATTTTGGAGTAAGCTATATAAAACACTGTTTTTTCAGTTCACAATACTCAGCATTGGCACTTTTAACACAAATCTTTCCTTGCATCGGTTCTACGCCTAAACTACTAGTAGGACTTGTATGCATATTTTGTAAGTTAGGCTACTGTGTTTGTTTCTCAGCTTCAAATATTTCTTCTTCAACAATAGTATTTCCTCCCCCTGGATAAGTTTGAGTGACTGTACTATGAGTCTTGCTATGTATAAATTAATTTCATACAACTCGGAACCAATTTTCATATTAAGAGTTTCATTACGTATGAAACCAGTTCATACAATTTAATCTATATGATAGAATCTAATTCCATCTTTGCCATATGATACTTGAACACCCTATGGTGGGACGCCTTTCTTAAGGGGTCGACAACAATCAATTCAATGCTTAACAGCCACTTATGCATAACACGTTCAACAAGACTAAGTCTCCACGTTTGGTATGATGGAGGTGGGTGCAAAGACTTCCTTTGCTTCTTCATTCCTATGTCCGAGAACTCCACTCCGTGAAGACGCTTTGAGGATAGGGGTAGTCATCAGGGATTTATCCAAATGTGGTTTTAACATGGCACACTTCCATACACAGCTTGATCTTGCTCAACAGGACAAAGTCATTGACTTGATCTCTATATATATGCATAATGAATAGAGATACAAAAGCAAGACAGAACTCTCATAAATTAGTTCATTCAAAATCAAAACTTTTTTGGCGACGAATTCTTGCTGAATTTCTCCAACCATATCATATCCTTCTGAAATCAAATATGTATAGTAATCTGATCTTTTGTTGAGAGCATGATAAAGCTACACCACATCACATGAATTTGCTGGCCAGGGTGTAATGAAAGTATGAAACCACAAAATTACTTCAGTACAAGAATTACATAAACATTGAGAAAACAACGAAGCTCGACTTACTTCTCACAAACACCTCTTTGGTGAGGTAGCGCAAGATTACTACCACCAGATGAAACCAATGGAGTAAAAACTGGTCCATGTTAAGATTTCACCTTTTGTACCTATTGTCAAAGAGAGTTACCATAAACGTGGGAAAACAAACCTCACCATCAGCTTTGAGATAAATGACGGAGGTGACATCAGCAAGAAGGACCGAGTCAGATGATGGGAGCAGCCAACAAAGAGTGTTTTGTGCCACTATTATGGTGAACTCCCTCTAATGAATGTTTCTGATTTATCTTCATTCATAGCCCTCTTGCGATCTCCCACATATAGAACACATTACACCGGAACCAGAAATAAAGACATCAGATTACGGATCAAAGAGTAACATTTTTTTTTCCAACATGTGTTACGGATCAAAGAGTAACATGTGTTAGCCTTCCATATATATGTGGTGAATATATTTGGTGAATATATTTTTAACTTCATTTCTGCTACAAGATACTTAGCCTTCCATGTAGCATTGACTTCTAAAAGTCTTGGGGACTTTAGACTTCGAATTTGATCACCCTCTTCAAGTTTCTCTCCATGCCTAGGAGATACAAAAATAAAAGTAAATAACCAACTGAACAATACAATAGGCATAATGTAATCAATTCAACAATTTCTTTCCTCACATTTGAGCCGTAGTGTTCCCTCTAAACATGTTTCTGGTATCAAGTTAAAGTCAATTGGTTAGGACTATAGATGATCCACTCTAAATAGCATACTGAGGGACTCTGTATTGACTCGCCTTAGGCCTCATAATATGTAAATATATGTACTAGCATCATAACAGAATCTATATATATAGATTACTTAACGGAATTACCATATATTTTTGATCAGCCTGGTAACTGGTCTCTGAGTCGATGTTCTCTCGGATACCCCCTCTGTTGGAACTAAGAGATAAAAGGTTTAAATAGAGTTATTATATGGAATCAAAGCAGCACCATAACAGGAGATCTTGAAGCAATACCATTTTGTGCACATAATGTCCTTTCATATACATCAGCGAGTTCTTAAGATGGGCCGGAAAAAAACTATGATTCCACAATCTCTTAAAAAAGGCCCAGCATGCAGGATTTCCATCAGCAATCAAGGATTTCTAAAATCTGGAGCCTACATAGGACCATGGCACGTCCTGCAGGATCGGAATCGTATAGTTGTATCGTGAGATTCTGCACTTCGCTCTAAGAGTTGGTAAATGTTAACTACATAACCACCCTAACATTGTTCCTTAACAATTTTCTAACTAAAATGAATTCATTTACTTGGAACCTCCCATTTCATTTGAACAGAGATTTTAAGAGGCTAAAAGTGTAAATCACAGATTAGAGAAAAGTGTTTGATTAAAGATGAGTTTACCACAATCGTAAGATCCAGATTGGGGGTTTGATAATGATGCTCAAGACAGGACAACCTCCCCTTCGCTTTTCACACCAGAACCAGGCTCTCGCACCAATAGCCAATGTTTCCATACACACACGAACAGCTGAGAAAATCACCATCACCAAGAACAAAATCAAACCAGAGAGCCTCCCATACTACTGCAAATAATATAATTATCCATCAAAATATTCAGAATTGAGTCTTGCTACAGAGGAATTTGATGGATGGTTAAATGTTCTAGTTGCCACAGGGATCTTTTTTCTCTTCCATTATGTGTGTAGTTGAGCTATCTCTGTTTTTCATCACAACTTAATCCTTCAAGTTATGTTCAAGGTTGATGTTTAAAATATCATACTGTACTCCTATTTTGACAGAAAACCCCCACACAATATCGTCTTGCTGACACTTAGCTACCAACAATATTGAATTTGTCAGAAAACCCCACTGCAGTTTCACTTTTACTGACATTCCGCACTATTTTTCAAACAAAAACCCCATGTAGTTTCACTTTTACAGACACTTAGCTACCAGCAGTTTTAGTAAAAATGATGTACGATGTCGATAAAAATGAAACTGCATGGGAATTTTCTGACAAGCCTTGGGGGGAGCAATCTGAATTACTTAAGATTTACTTTAAAGTACCAGAAGTCCAAACCAGACAAGTGAGATACATTTTCCCTATATGTAAAATTCTACGACCCATTACATTCTCGCTATCTATCCATAATGCAGGTAGCTAAGCGAGACAACAAGTCATTGCACACTTCCTTTACAAAATGAAGACCTGAAAACATCAGATCATGAGCTTAATATGAAAAGAGGATTCCTTCTCCTGAATCATAATAACAGCAAAATGATACACCCTTCTGTGATATATATGTATATCACCAAATTAAGACGCGTAAGAATTCACACTGCTCTAGTCGATCACGAGGATTGTAAAGTGCCAAGGCAAAGGGAAATGTTACAGCCAATAAACAGGAGTAAAATTTGTGTTAGAATTAGAAGCGGAAGCGAAAGATTGTATATTGAAACATAAAATTGAACAATCTACAAAGGGTCCTATATATATAAACTATACAATGGGTAACCTATATGCTAAAGCGATGTGGGACATATATCATAACAGCCCCCCTCAAACTGAAGCTGTCGTGATAAGCGGAAGTTTGGAGATCAAGTTATGAAAACGTCCAGGCGGATGAGACTTCGTATGAATATCGGCAGTTTGCTCTAACGAAGACACAGACTTAAGATGAACCGTTCCAGCACGAAGATGATGACGGGTAAAATGACAATCTATCTCAATGTGTTTCGTCCGCTCATGAAAAACATCGTTGTGGGCAATCTGGATGGCACTACGATTGTCACAACATATAGTAGTAGCAGAGGACTGAGGCATCCCCATATCAGCCAATAACCAGCGAAGCCAGATGAGCTCCTGTGTGGCGTCACCTAGAGCACGGTATTCCGCCTCAGTGCTGGATCGCGAAACTACAGTTTGCTTCTTGCTGCACCAGGATATAAGAGAGTCACCCAAGAAGAAACAGTACCCCGTGGTGGAGCGCCTATCAGTAGGATCACCAGCCCAATCAGCATCTGAAAAACCATGTAGGACCGGTGTAGATCGAGCAGAGAAATGAAGACCGCGAAATAAAGTACCTTTGACGTAGCGAAGAATCCGAAGAACAGCAGCATAGTGCGTGGATCGTGGGGCAGTGAGAAACTGACTGACCTGATGAACAGCGTACTGTAAATCAGGACGAGTGACCGTGAGATAAACCAGACTACCAACAATCTGTCGGTATCGAGTAGGATCAGAGAGAGGTTCACCCTCTAAGGGAGTGAGCTTTAGGTTGGGCTCCAGTGGCGTGGAGGCAACCTTTGGATCAGTCAGTCCTGCACGAGCAAGAATATCAGAAGCATACTTTGTCTGAGACAAAGAGTAACCGTCAGCATCAGAAGTAACCTCGAGACCCAAGAAATAGCTGAGAGGCCCCAAGTCTTTCATCTCAAAGTGGCGGTTCAAGGACTTCTTTAGCTCACGAATACCGACGAGATCATCCCCGGTAATGATCATATCATCAACATATATTAACAAGAGAATAATTCCACGATTCGTATGACGAATGAAAAGAGCTGAGTCATATGAACTAGAGGAGAACCCAAGCTGGAGCATAGTAGAACTGAACTTATCAAACCAAGCCCGAGGGGCTTGCTTCAGACCATATAATGCACGTCGTAGGAGACATACCTGTGAAGGGTGAACATCAAGACCAGGCGGAGGTTTCATGTATACCTCCTCAGTAAGATCACCATTAAGAAAAGCATTCTTAACATCCATCTGGAACAAGGGCCAACGACGGATTGCAGCTACAGCAATCAAAGTACGAACCGAGGTAAGTCGAGCAACTGGAGCAAATGTCTCCTCATAGTCAATGCCATACTCCTGTGTGAAACCTCTAGCCACCAGACGTGCCTTATATCTCTCAACAGAACCATCAGACCTAGTCTTGATCTTATACACCCATCTGCACCCTACTGCTGTCTTACCGGGAGGCAATGAGACTAAGTCCCAAGTATGAGTGCGTGCGAGAGCATCCAACTCATCTTGCATTGCTTTTCGCCACATTGGATCAGAACTAGCTTCCCGATAAGACTGTGGTTCATGATGCTGAACAATAGCAGAAGTGACATAATCTCGAAGTCGAACAGATTGCCTGCGTTCTCTGGTAGATCGACGAGCTGCAGTAGAAGTGGACTCTTCCACGTCACTCTCAGGACCTGAGGAGGAATCATCTGCAGAATTAGAAACTGAAACTGGAACTTCTGGAGCTGAAGCTGGAGCAGGAGAGGTAACAGGAGCAGGCGAAATAGAAACCGGACCATGAGTAACTGGAGCAGGGGCATGGGAGATAACCTGTGGAACCGGAGCAGGAACACTAACAGGGTCAGGCGGAACAGGAACCGAACCATGTGTAACTGGAGCAGGAGTAGGGAAAATAACATCATCAACCAACAAATCAGAAGGAGTCTGCAGCGGAACTGAAGTGTCAACTAAAGAATCATCGAAGAATGGATCTGAAAGACCGGGATGGTCAACAGTGGTCGAAGCATCGAAAGACGAAATTGTAGAGAACATCTTGTGTTCCATAAAGACCACGTGGCGAGAGAGTCGAAGTCGCTTCGAAACTGGATCCCAACATCGATATCCCTTATGTTCAGTACCATATCCAAGAAAACAACACATCCGTGATCGGGGTTCCAACTTATTATGCTCATGAGGCTGAAGAAGAACAAAACATACACTTCCAAAGACTCGAAGAGAAGAATAATCAGGGGGCGTACCATATAGCTTCTCATACGGAGTCATGTTCTTAAGAACTGGTGTAGGAACCCGATTAATAGTGTACACAGCAGTTAGAGCAGCTTCCCCCCAAAAGCGTTCTGGACATGAAGAAGAAAATAGGAGAGCACGTGTCGTATCAAGAATATGGCGATGCTTGCATTCTGCACGGCCATTCTGCTGAGATGTGCCGGGACAAGATCTCTGGAGAAGAGTCCCATGGTTGCGAATAGTAGCCAAGAACTCAGAAGACTTATACTCCATCGCATTATCAGTCCGGAAAACTTTGATCGGGCATGAGAACTGTGTCTTGACCATAGCCGCAAAGTCAAAATAGATTTGAGCCAACTCTGAACGATTCTTCATCAGAAATATCCAAGTATATCGAGTAAAATCATCCACAAATATAACAAAATATCTTGATCCACCCATTGTGGCATGAGGGGAAGGCCCCCAAACATCCGAGTGAACCAGGTCAAAAGGCGCTGAGGAAGACGTCTCACTGTGAGAAAAAGGCAAAGCAGGCTGCTTGGCTAACTGACAAGGCACACAGTCAAGATGCTCATCCTCGACAGTGCCTAATTTACCAGTGGAGACAAGGAAACGAACACGACCAATAGAAGCATGACCCAGCCGTGAATGCCACAAGTGAAGAGAAGATGATATCGGAGATGTGGCTGCAGCAACAGAAGAGGTCGGTGGGAGACTGAGGCTTGTGAGTTGGAATAGTCGCCCAACTTTACGACCAAAGCCAAGTGTCTTTCCGCTTTCAGGATCCTGCACACGACACCCACTGGAGGAAAATATAACATCCAAGCCAAGTTCACATATTTGTCCAACAGATACAAGATTGAGAGCAAGATCTGGAACTAAAAAAGTATCAGGAAGTGATAGATTATCTTGTGAGATATCTCCAGTATGAGTGACGCGCATACGAGAACCATCAGCAGTATGAATAGTCGGAGTAATACAACTATTATGTTGAGAACAAAATATCTCAGGATTAGATGTCATATGATTGCAGCATCTTGAGTCAAAATACCAAGCGTCATTACCTGAGGTGGCAGACAGAGAAGTAGGCTGAGTCTTCTCACGAGCAGTACCAAGGATGCCCTTGACCAAAATGGTCAATCTGGAGAGTGATGAAGCATCAAGGGACGATGAAGGAGGATCCAACTTCAGTGGTGAACCTGGTTTGGACCGAAATCTAGGATTCTCAGGGCATTGAGACAAGTAGTGCTCAGGCTGTTTCTGTCCACAAAACCGACAATGACGAATCGGGCAATATAGGAGTCTATGCCCATTCTCATGACAATATGAGCAATATTCCTCCAAGACATTCAATACAGGCTGAGAAGCATCCGATCTATCCATTTTGATAAATCAACAACCCAATAACGTGAAAGAGGATCAATAACACGAGTAAAATACCCCTAAAATGGTGAGAAACGGCAACTAGCGGTCCGAATCTCGCAAAACAGAGCCCGTAAATAGCACCAGAATGTCGAGAAACCTTGGGAACCGGTATAATCCGGTCCAAAATCTGAAGCGAAGTGAGTCGAAACGATCAAATAGAGGCTGGAACGGCTCGGAACACAAGCAGAGGCTGGAACGGCTCTGAAACAGCGGCTGGAACGAGCTGGTGGCTCGTGCGGAAGCCGCGGCTCACGCGGAAGCCGACGGCGCAGAAGCGAGCCGACGGCGCACACGGAAGCCGACGGCGCACACGGAAGCTGACGGCGCCGAAACGAGCCGAACGCGCGCTGGGGCGGCTCAGGACGTTAGGCGCGTGGATTAAGGCGGGCGGCGCAGCGGTGGACTTCGGCGGCGCGTGAGGGCGCGTCTGAGGTCCGTTTGCTGCAAAATTTTCGCGACCGTACTCGGAATTGGATTCCGAGTCGATTGGTGTTGTCCAATTTCGGATCGACGATCGGATGACGGTCGAACGAAGGAAACAGTCCGTGAGTTGTTACTCGTGGACGAAAAGAGAACGAAACCCACGATGAGCAAAAAACTTTCGAAAAAAGATCGAACCCTAGAACCGTATCGGCTCTGATACCATGTTAGAATTAGAAGCGGAAGCGAAAGATTGTATATTGAAACATAAAATTGAACAATCTACAAAGGGTCCTATATATATAAACTATACAATGAGTAACCTATATGCTAAAGCGATGTGGGACATATATCATAACAATTTGTAAGAATCATAGAGGTGTACCAACATGAAAACATTATTGTCAAATACACACATATGCATAAGTATCACAAAGTATGAGAACACCACACTAGTTCAAACTTACAAAAAAGATTCAAAAGCCACTTGAATGATTCTTATGTTGCTTTTGCTCCACAACACATTACAAAGTTTCGAAAACAAACAGTAGTTAAAACCCTTTAAAATATTCAAAAGCCACTTGCATCGGAGATGTATCAGCATACTTTCTTCTTCTTCCTCTTGTCTTGTGTTCTGGCATGTATCACTTTGATTGACGAATCTTCCATGTTGAAAATGCAAAGCGTAGGCTCCCTCTCATCGATTAGGACACGATGCCAGCAGTATACGGAGTTCCTCTGATACTGCGGGAACTCGGTAGAGGATAGAGACATCGAGTGGTGTTCCATAACAAACAGCACGCGATCACCCAACGAGTTGATTTGCACCCATTCCTCCCTGTCGAAATCCATCTTGTAAACTTCGCATATGGGGAAACGCTTATTGTACCTAGTGATGTTGCCCCCGTGATTTTTGAGTCGTCTTTTGTCAGGCATGTCTATCGCGACAAGCAAGATGTCACCTTGCGACTCCACCAAACGTAATAGCTGATCGCCTGCCGGTGGCAGTTTGAATTTAGGCTCGAATTCCAAAATCAACTTGGGGACGACGCCGTCAGGGTTGGTGCTGTTACCGATGCAGTTGGTGCAATCCCAGACGTTGAGATAGTGACTGCGATGTTCGGTTATCCCATATATCCGATTCTTCACACACATGATGTCTACGAATACAATGTGGCGCTTGTTGTCAGGATCTCGGCATTCAAGCTTGGTGAATCTGGTGGCTCCACATTTAGCAAAAAGGGGCGGCTTTCTAATGACGGGATGGCGAACAACGAGACCGTAGGAGGTGCTATCTGAGATTGGGTCACCCCAGAGAAGAGCTTGTGTGCAGACGCAATAGTCATCGACATCATAATTTGGGAATGGGGAAGGAGGGACGCGAATGCGAGGGAATCGAATAGCGGTGCCGGAAAACAAGGTGGGATGAAACAAACACAAGGTCTTATCGTCTTTTCTATCAAGATGCAAGAAATAACTCCCATCTCCGCCAACGCAAGGGCCTAACACTCGTTGTAACAGTTGTTTTGAAGAATTTGTGTTGGGTAAATAAAGATTTCTATTTCTTTCTCCTCCTTCATCAGTTCTCGAGACATCAAAGAACCAACAATGTTTGTTATCGGTGTACATCTTCTCCCAAATAATTAGTGGTGGTGGTGGTGATGGTTTAGTAGTAGTAGGAAGAGAGTTAAGCAGGTGAATTTTGGTAATAATACGCCAGGTATGGCAAACGGAACGGCAGTGGAGGATATCAGGCAGAGGCAACTTACTTTGGATGTATTCCAGCAAATCAGCACCGATATGTGCCCAATCACCATGACTCTTCTTCCTTTTCCCGTCACCGGATGAGTAGGAACTCATTGTAAATACAGAACGAAATAAAGAAGACACGATGGTTTGGTTTTATACGACTGCTATATGTCCAAACAAAGAAAACACGAATTGAATCTGCTTGCCACCACATGCCTCCCTTAAATTTCTATTTACTACTAGTATACCCCAAGAATCTATAATGTTTTCAGTGATGCCCTTACATAATTTGCAGTTGCTCCCCCTAAGAGTCTAATTTTTTTCCTGTTTTCTCACTCTTCCCTGTCTCTCTCGAGACAGAGAAGACGATGCTCTCTGTGACAACAGAGAATGGTGTTCGACATTCATAGCCGCCGCTAAGCTGAAGCGAATCTTCCAAATTTTCAACGTAGCAGCTTTTATCCTCGCTGGATAACATCAGAACACTTCTAGGTATGGTTCAAACCCTCGTCTGAAAACTGAATCGATCTTCTGCGAAAATTGTTGGTTTTTTGGTTGAATTCAAGTTTTATGTTTTTCCTAGTAATTTGCATCTCAAAATTGGTATATACATGTTCATTGCATATCAAAATCTGTTATTCATAGACTTGTTAGATTTTTATTTTGAGACAATGTTTTTGTCGTCAACCAAGTTTGAACCCGGGACCTCATGCAGAGGCTTCCAACGCTCTATCACTTGAGCTACCACTCAGCTACTAGACTTTGCTAGATTTTTAAGGTCTTCGGAATGGTAAAGTTGGGGCTTTAGATGATTGAATACTAATTTGCATGATAAATAGATGTTTCTTTGTTTTTGATTTGATTTCACAAGTTTTGTTCTTAAATTTGCATAAATCGAAAGCGGACCGGACCATATGATTAATCATATTATTCTATATATTAATAGTCTTAGGACGGTTTTGTATGTACCGTACTTAGTAGAGGACTACGATCGTAATTAGTAAAATTAGTGTATGTAATTTCTATATAGGCTTTGTGAATACTCAATGAAAATGACGGAAGATTTCTCCCACTTTCATGGTATCAGAGCGTACCTAGCCACCGTTGCCGCCGCACTGCCCCTTCCTTTGCACTGCCGCCGCCACTGCCTAGGGCTCCGATCTCTCTCCCTCTCACTTCCGCTGCCCCCGTCGCACTCACAGTCGGCGTTCTCTGCTCTCTGTTTTTTTTGTCGAAGTAAACCTGTTCGTCGTCGACCACGTCTCCCGCTTGCTAATTTCCGATCGTTCGCTTTGCAGAACGATTGCCTCGATCGTCGACCTCATCGCCGCCAGAACCTCCGATTTCCTTCCCAGTTCTGGTCGCCGGTACTCTGTCGTCGAGATCGCACCGTTCTTCGCCCGTTTCGCCACCAGGCTGCCTACTTGCGCCGCCGCCAGCGTCTAGGGTACTCTGCGACCCTCTGCGCAGTGCGTCATCAACCAAATCGTGACCCATCTGGTCCGATTTTCTCCACCCCAATTATCTGCTCTCTGTAGAAGAATTTGTGGTTCTGGTTGTACTAGTACTTTGAGGAAATTGGGGGTCCACTCCCACTGATGTGTAATAAAGTGGCTTTTTGATGAATTGATAAAGTGTCTTATTGATTGTGAATTGGTGTAGCTGCTGAGGTCAATTGCAGTGACAATTTGTTGGTTAACACTGGGAGTCAATTCTTGAGTTGTGGATCCAACTCAATCAATCAGTTTGCTACCAAATTCAAGGTTACAATTTCTTTGTGACTATAGTTTAGCCATTTGTCATGACAAATCAAACTGTTAATTTCTCTGCCGCTTATCCTCATTCGGCACCGCCTCAAACGCGACATTCACAGGGTCGTCAGGGCAATGGTGGTCGTCGTCAGTCTAGTCGGAAAGGACGCAGTTGCACTCAACTGCACCATCAGCAGCACCAACCATTGCCTGCCTATCCTCAGGGCAGGTGGGTGTGGTGTCCCGCCTCTTCATCCCCAACTGTTCAGTCGGGCCCCCATTCCCCGACACCGGGTTGGAGTACTCCTCGGCCCAGCCTTGCTGGCCTTCTCGGCCCACCACCGGCTGCGCGACAGCAGGGCCTCACAGCTGCTTCTGCCTATCCGACTGCTACTGATTTGGGATCTCAGTTCTATGGCATGACACTCAACGTTCCGGATCAGATTTGGTATCTTGATTCCGGCGCATCTGCTCATCTCACTCCGCAGTCAGGTATACTCTCCTCTCTCTCGTCATCTTGTCATTTTCCTAACATACTGGTAGGAAACGGCTCTAGCATTCCAGTGAAAGGATCCGGCAATCACACCCTTACCACCAACTCCCGTTCCCTTCACCTTAGAAATGTCTTACTCACCCCAAACGTTATCAAAAACCTAGTTTCTGTTTGTCAATTCACTACTGACAACAATGTTTCCGTTGAGTTTGACCCTTTTGGTTTTTCTGTAAAGGACCTACAATCGGGAGCTCTTTTACAGAAGAGCAACAGTTCGGGTGATCTCTATCCATTCCAGTCTGTCCCACCACCGTCGTCTGCTGTCTCTTTTACTGCCTTTCCTGCTTCCGTTTGGCACAATCGCCTTGGTCATCCCGGGCGTCTAGTTTTAGATTCGCTTCGTAGTAGTCATTTCATTTCTTGTAGTAGGCATAATTCAGAAGCTCTTTGTCATGCTTGTCAAATTAGTAAACACGTGCGTTTGCCTTTTTCACCATCTACTTCTTCTACTTCTAGTCCATTTGACATTGTTCACAGTGATCTATGGACATCTCCGGTCTTAAGCAAATCGCACTACAAATACTACCTACTATTATTAGATGACTATACCCATTTTCTCTGGGTTTTCCCACTTAAACAGAAAAGCGAATCGATATCAAAATTTAAACAATTCACTGCCTTCGTACAAACTCAATTTGAGCGACCCATCAAAACTTTTCAATGTGACCTTGGTGGAGAATTCGATAATGGCTCTTTTCACTCTCACGCCATTAATCATGGACTTGTCTTCCGGTTTGCGTGTCCTCAGACGTCATCTCAAAATGGCAAAGCTGAACGCATGATTCGTCGAATCAATGACATCAGTCGTGCCCTCCTAGCTCAGGCCTCCCTTCCAGCCTCTTTCTGGGTTGAGTCTCTTCTGACTGCTGTCTACCTTCATAACATTCTTCCCACCAAATTCCTTGGCAACAATATTCCTACTGTTGCGCTCTACCATCGCTCACCATCCTATGAGCATCTCCGCACGTTCGGATGCTTGTGTTACCCGAACCTCTCTGCCACCTCACCTCACAAGCTTGCACCACGCTCTGTTCGATGTGTCTTTCTGGGGTACCCTCTTCATCATCGTGGGTAAAGGTGTCTAGACTTGAGTACTGGTCGGGTTCACACTTCCCGTCATGTCACATTTGATGAGACGGTGTTTCCTTTCTCCACTCCTGGGTCTGTGTCTCCCTCTGTTCACAGGACGTCTGATCCCGATGACAGTCTTCCGTCTCCCCTTTTCACTCATCGTGCTCATAACCCTGTGGCACACACACCCTCACCCACCCCTCCTAGGGCATCCACAATACCACCCGCACCTCCTAGGGCACCCACACAGCTTTCCCCGTCCAGGACCCTTGTGGAACCTTTTCCTCAGCACTACGTCCGTCGATCTGTGTCCACTCGCCCTCCTCCTGTACCCTCTGTGCCTGTGTTACCTGACCCCCCTGAGTCACCCACACCGAGCCCAGTGGCCACTTCTCCTCCCCATCTGTCTCCTCAGATGACTACCAGATCCATGCATGGCATAGTCAAACCAGTCACCCGTCTCACGTTAGCGTCCCAGCTACCCGACCCCATCTCGCCCCTTCCCAAATCCCCCATCCTAGCCTTGTCGGATCCTCACTGGAAAGAGGCCATGGATGATGAGTTTGGAGCGATGGTTACGAACCACACTTGGGATCTGGTTCCTCGCCCGGCAGGGGCTAATGTTCTGCGATCTATGTGGCTCTTTCGCCACAAGTTTCGCGCTGATGGTAGTCTGCAGCGCTATAAGGCGCGATTGGTAGCTAACGGGAAGTCCCAGATGGTTGGGATTGATTGTGAGGAGACTTTCAGCTCGGTTGTCAAACCGACCACCATCCGTACAGTTCTTAGCATTGCCGTCACGCGCTCTTGGCCTATCCGTCAGCTGGATGTCAAGAACGCTTTTCTTCATGGTGATCTCTCTGAGACGGTATACATGCATCAGCCTCCTGGCTACCGCGACACACGCCATCCTGACTTTGTTTGCCGGTTACGCAAATCCTTATATGGTCTGAAGCAGGCTCCCCGTGCTTGGTTTCAGCGATTTGCCACCGTCCTCACACAGACTATCGGTTTCTCTGGTTGCTCGTGCGATGAGTCTCTCTTCGTCTACAGTCGTGGCTCGGACATCGTCTACCTCTTGCTCTATGTGGATGATATAGTGATCACTGGGTCGTCTCCTGTTGTCTTGGATCAGATTGTCTCCCAGCTCTCTCGAGAGTTTGCTATGACTGATCTGGGCCATCTGCATCACTTTCTGGGCATTGCTGTCACCCGTGATTCGTTCGGCTTGTTCCTGTCTCAGCACCAGTATGCGACCGACATCCTTCGTCGTGCTTCTATGTCGACTTGTAAGTCTACTGCCACCCCTGTTGAGGTAGGTAGTAAACTCACAACTACATCTGGCCCACCGGTTGCTGATCCTACGCTATATCGCAGCCTTGCTGGGGCCTTGTAGTACCTCACGTTCACTCGACCAGACATCCAGTATGCAGTTCAGCAGGTCTGTCTCTTCATGCATGACCCCCGTGACCCGCACTTTCATGCCCTGAAGCGTATCTTACGCTACATCAGTGGGACTCTTGAGCATGGTCTTCGGCTATCTGCCTCAGCTGCCGATTCTCTCACCGCCTACACTGATGCTGATTGGGCTGGTTGCCCGGACACGCGCCGCTCCACTTCTGGTTACTGTGTCTTCTATGGAGACAATCTTCTCAGTTGTTCGTCCAAGCGTCAGGCTACGGTCTCTCGCTCTAGTGCCGAAGCTGAGTATCGTGGTGTAGCTAACGCCGTCTCTGAACTCTGCTGGGTCCGGAATTTACTACTTCAGCTTCGCATCACTCCGCCTCGGTCCACTGTGGTCTACTGTGACAATGTGAGTGCGGTCTATCTTTCTGGTAATCCTGTTCAGCATCAGCGCACTAAACACGTTGAAATTGATCTACACTTCGTTCGTGAGAAGGTTCGTTTGGGTCAGCTTCCCGTGTTACACATCCCTGCGGATTATCAGTACGCCGACATTTTCACCAAGGGTCTTCCTCAGCCCTTGTTCCAGCGTTTTCGTTCCAGTCTCAGTGTTGGCGAGCCTACAGTTTCGACTGCGGGGGAGTAATAGTCTCAGGACGGTTTTGTACGTACTTAGTAGAGGACTACGATCGTAATTAGCAAAATTAGTGTATGTAATTTCTATATAGGCTTTGTGAATACTCAATGAAAATGACGGAAGATTTCTCCCACTTTCATATATGAGTAATTATTTATGACATTACATTATATAATTCAGTAATTGAGAAATTATTTTTTATCATTAATCGGGTTTGAACCCTGAACCTCATGCAAGGGCTTCCGACGTTCCACCACTTGAGGTAGCACCTTAGTTGTGCAATAATTCAGTACTTAATACATATCAGTATATTTTTTATTCACTAATACTCTATATGAAAACAAATTGTTTGATTTGATTGGTGGTGATTATTATAAAATCAAATTTACAAACTTACTTGACAATCTGTAATTACAGATACCTTTATAGTACTTTCATATATGTGTAAATATGCCGTTACATCCAACTATTTCATTGATTGAAGTGCTAACGATTATTTAAACATCATGCTCACTTTGGAATTAAAAGTTTACTTTGCTATTTACTTGTGAGTACCCTGTACTCGTTGATTTTTAAAATAAGATTTTAAAAATCGTAGACATTAACCGGACCGAACCAGGCATTGTCTGCGGCTTTATTATTTAGGTTTTAAAACTGTAAGTAATTCGGTTATAAAATCTAAAACCGGTTATAACTGTTTAGGTGCCCTCCTTAATTAACTTAAAATCGACCAAACCGGACCGTGAACGCCCCTAATTAACTACTCTTAAGTTACATTACCTCAGAAGTTTATCTCAAGCACTACACGACTCTATAGGTCGCTGCACTACAAAGATATGGCCATCCTTACCAAACATTAATCATTAGTAATAGTTGAACAATTCTCTTTTTAAGTATACTTATGGCAAACATTGTACTTATATATGTGGTTTATACACGGTAAATTTTGGATTTAGTATTTGGATTCATTTGAGTTACAGTTAAACACGATAAACGAATACTCTTGTGACCGGACAAAATTATTCCTTTTTGGAATGGTTATACGTTTATCGAGCATTCATTTAGCCCCCTTTGTCCAAGTCGGGACAGGAAAAAATTGTTCATTTGGCGAGGGAATTCGTTTATCTAAAAAAATTTGCTTGTTTGTACATACTAGTGTTAAAGGCCGGTTACATATTCAGGAATAAAATGATGGATGCAACATGTTGCAACGCCTAAGATAATAGGTTAGGAATCACTCAATCATCTAACCAGGAAGAGAACACTACAACATGGATTTGATAAACAAATTTTTGCACACATACAATTTCGTCCAGCATACAAATTTAGATGAAGTAGTATTGTTGAAGCAGAAATATTAGAAGCTGAGAAACAAACACAGTAGCATGTACTTACAAAATATGCATAAAAGTCCGTCGTTTGCGCGTAGAACCAGTGGCAGAAGTAGGATTTAGGTTGACTAGGGCCGACCTATAATATAACAATTATATACTGATGCTTTTTTGCATTTTTTACGTAATTCACTTTCTTTTAGGATAATAATTTTACGGAACCTTATGTATCAAAAGAAGGCATGGAAAGAGATTTTGGAGAGAGAGATATTTTATCTTCTTATAATAAGAGTCAAGTTGGATAGGATATAATTCGATTGGTGTAGTTGAGATTTCTAATTTTGAGGGTGCCATTTCTTAGTATTTGGATACGAAATATGTGAAATAATGGGATAATTATGAAATTTTCCAGCCCCGCCCGCCTCGCCCAAGTCCGCTGATGTGTATAACCAATGCAAGGAAAGCAAGGAAGAAATTGTGTTGGGTGCCGACTTGAGTATAGCGAACTGATAAAAACATAATGTTATAGCTTTCTCCAAAATAACGGAAATAAAGGGTAGTTAAACATACATAAAATATCCAAATCTCACTTGCATGAAAGTAGCAGACCAAAACTTAAGTACGGCCGCCCTTTCGTCAACCAGATCATCGGTAAATTACAAAGTTGTCTTTGACGTCTATCAACTTGATTGAACCATCGTTCATGTTGAAAATACCGATGCAAGGCTTAAAACCATGAATTAATTCTTAATGCAGGAAGTATACAAAATTTGTCTGATACTGTGGAAACTCATGAGATGAAAGGGACATAGACTGGGATTTCATCATAAGCAGCACCCGGTCACCCAACAAGTTCATATGCACCCATTTCTTTTCATCGAAATCCATCTTGTAAACTTGGCACATGGGTGAAAACTTATTGTACTCGGTGATCCCCCCTTTGGCTTTGACGCACCCGAAGCCAGGCCTGTCTATGGCGACAAGCAGGATCTCACCTTGCGACTTGGCTAAATGTAAACTCCTCCAAAGTGAGGGGGAATCATAACTTGGGCAGAATTCTGGTCTAAAATCCAATATCTTTCTAGGGAGGACATCTTCCTCTAGGCCGGAAACACCAACACAATCCCACGCTTTGAAGTAATGACGATTGGATGGTTCAAGTTTTGTTATTCCATAAATACAATTCTTCACACATATAATGTCCACAAATGAGGCCTTCTCTCGCCCCTCCTCATCATCATCATCATCATCATCATCAAGTTCATTGAACCGGGTTGCTCCACATTTAGCCATATCATCATCATCATCATCATCATCATCATCATTGTCATCAAGTTTAGTGAATCGGGTAGCTCCAGATTTAGCAAAGAGGAGCCCCCTATAGTCCCAATGTATAGCCACAAGGCCAAAGCTTCTGCTGAAATCGCTAGGGTCAGCCCATAGTAAAGCTTTTTGAATGCCATAATCACCATCCATCCTCGAAGATGGAACCCTAATAAGAGGGAGTCGAATAGCACAGCCGGAGAACATCAGTGGATGAAACAGATACAATGTCTTCTCCTGTTCCCTATCTAAGAACAAATAGTAGCCATAGGAGGACCCAACAAAATCCCCCATCTCTTCAAGTAATGGTTCAGAAGATTCCGGGTTGGTTATGAATAAATTACCTCCGTTCAATACATCGACGAAACACCAATGCACACCGGGGTATAATACTCCGTTCCACATAATTAGCGTTTAGGAAGAGAGCTCAGGGAAGATGAGAGGTGGGTTTTGGTAACGGAACGCCACCAACTGCAAACGGATCGGAACCGGAGGATGTCAGACATGTGTCTGTCTCTCGGTTGAGATCTCGAATTCACTGGTGATGCTGGTGGCTCCGTCGTGGATCCTTCTTTGAGAGAAGAGGAAAGACTGAATTTGTATAGTGGTGGTGGTGGTATTTTGTTTCCGAATCGGTTTGTGTTTCTTCTTTCTTTTTTTTCTTTGAATACTAGTTAGTTCATAGGTTTTATATATGGGGCTCTACTTAATTAAGAAGTGTTAGGACTTAGGAGAGTACGTAACATAAAATGTCAGAGGGTTTTGTGGGAAACCCTAAGAGTAGCTAGCAGTCGTATAAAACCAAATCAGTCAGTAATCCACAAATTCAATTCGTGCTTTCTTTCTTTCGACAGATAGCATTCGTATAAAACCAACCAGCAGTAATTGACAGATATAATTCGTGTTTTCTTTCTTTCGTTATTTCGTTCTGTATTTACAATGAGTTCCTACTCATCGGGTGACCGGAAAAGGAAGCAGAGTCATCGTGATTGGGCTCATATCGGTGCTGATTTGCTGGAATACATCCAAAGTAAGTTACCTTTGCCTGATATCCTCCACTGCCGTTCCGTTTGCCATACCTGGCGTATTATTACCAAAACTCACCTGCTTAACTCTCTTCCTACTACTACTAAACCATCACTACCACCACCACTAATTATTTGGCAGAAGATGTACACCGATAACAAACATTGTTGGTTCTTTGATGTCTCGAGACCTGGAGGGGAAAGAAATCTTTATTTCCCCAACACAAATTCTTCAAACCAACATGTGTTGGGCCGTTGCGTTGGCGGAGATGGGCGTTACTTCCTGCATCGCGATCGACAAGACCAAAAGACCCTATTCTTGTTTCATCCCACCTTGTTTTCCGGCACTGCTATTCGTTTCCCCCGCATTATTGTCCCTCCCTCGCCCAACCCAAAGTATGATGCTGACGACTATTACATCGCCGCACAAGCTGTCCTCTGGGGTGACCCAATCTCAGATAGCACCTCCTACGGTCTCGTCCTTCGCCACCCCCTCCATGTAATGCCGCCCCTCTTTGCTAAATGTGGGGCCACCACATTCACCAAGCTTGAATGCCGAGATCACGACAACAAGCCGGGTCACATCAAATTCGTAAACATCATCTGTGTCAAGAATCGTATATATGGGATAACCGAACATCGCAGTCACTATCTCAACGTCTGGGATTGCACCAACTGCATCGGTACCAGCCCTCCTGACGGCCTCGCCCCCAAATTGGTCTTGGAATTCGAGCCTAAATTCAAACTCCGCCCGGCGCCCGATCAGGTGTTACGTCTGGTGGAGTCGCAAGGCGACATCTTGCTTGTCGCCATCGACATGCCCGGCAGAAGACGACTCCAGAATCACGGCGGCAACCTCACTAGGTACAGTAACCGTTTCCCCATATGCAAAGTCTACAAGATGGATTTCGACGGGGAGGAATGGGTGCAAATCAACTCGTTGGGTGACCGCGTGCTGTTTGTCATGCAGCAACACTCCATGTCCCTATCCTCTAACGAGTTCCCACAGTATCAGAGGAACTCCATATACTGCTGGCATCATGTCCCTATCGCTGAAAGGGAGCCTACGCTTTGCATTTTCAACATGGATGATTCTTCAATCAAAGTGATACATGCCAGAACACAAGACAAGAGGAAGAAGAAGAAAGTAATGTGACATGCTGATCCATCTTCGATGCAAGAGGCTTTGGAATATCTTTTAAGTCTTAACTAGTTGTGTGTTTTCAAAACTTTGTAATGTGGTGTGGAGCAAGAGCAACATAAGAATCATTCAAGTGGCTTTTGAATCTTTTGTAAGTTTGAACTAGTGTGGTATTCCCATACTTTGTGATACTATGAATGTGTGTGTATTTGACAAAAAACGTTTTCATGTTCGTACACCTCTATGATTCTTACACATGTTACTCCTGTTTATTGGCTGTAAAATTTCCCTTTGCCTGTTTACACACACATATACACTTTATGTGTGAGTGTGAATATGTGTATGTAGCAGCAAATTAAGAAGTGTGTGTGTATATATGTGTGTATACAAGAACACTAGCTGCTCAAAATCTGTCTCATCAACTGTCGGATTGGAACTGCCTATTTTTCCTTGATACATCAGAATTAGCTGGAACTGTCTATATGCTCAGCTTGAGAGCACATAATTTGGTTAACACCATGCTTAAATATAAAACATCAGTTATTCTTAAGCATAAATACCCACTTTCTTTTAACATGCTTGATAAGCTTGAGATGAAACTGAAGCAATATGTCATTTTTGTTACTACTAGAAAGAAAGATCAAATTACATACACTGCATCTTTAGACTATCTTTTGTAGTTTTTGCTCGACGAAGTTAATGAAAGACTATATAATTATCCGTACATTTAAAGTGATCAGTGATAAAATCACTATTCGTTTCATGCTGCCTCCGAGTTAAAAATAATTGGATATTCTGACCAACTAAAACTTACTATTCCGTCCCAGCCAATTCTTGAAAACTGTAATTGGGTATTATACGGGCCTAGCGATTTGATTATCAAAATAAGATAAGAATTTGATAATTTTTGCATGGTCTTGTAGTGTAAAGTTTACTCTACAAGACCATGAAAAAATTATCAGATTCTTACTTTCTTTTGCTAATCAAATCGCTAGGCCCGTATAATATCCAATTACTGTTTTCAAGAATTGGCTGGGACGGAGGGAGTATGTCATTCTTTAGTTTTTATCCAGAGCAGAGGAATCTTGACCCATAATTCATTGTAAAAATTTATCCTACATATATGTTACAACCCTGCTGCATCCTCTTGTCATTGCTCACTATGGCCGTAAAGACTATTATGAGATTTTTACTAATAGAAGAAAATTATGATACCTGGAAAACCGGGTGTTTCCCAATGTGATTGTAGAAGGTTCTAACTAAGGGTGAGTTTGAGAATACTTCTGCTGCAGCACAGCTGCTTTCCGACAGCATAAGCAGTTTTAGTATGTTTGGTAAAAAATATAATTTCTGCTTTTTCGGACAGTTTCTGCTGTCCCACAGCAGTTTTCAGGAAGCAAGGGGGGAGATGCTTTTCCAGAAAGTGATTTTGATTAATTTATCTACAACTGATTTTGACCTTACAATTTTTTAAAATATCAATATTTATCTTCCCGAAAATGACACGTGTCATATATTTTTGTCATTTTACCCTCTCACAGCAACTTCACTGCTGATTTTACCAAACACAAAATTACTATAGCAATATTTCATAGCAGCTTCTACGTAATATTTACCAAACAACATTTTATCAAGAATTCACAACAGCTTTCTACAGTGTTTTCACACAGCAACTTTCTACCACCGCCACAGCATTCCCAAACTAGGCCTAATGGAATCTGATAAACTAAGGCTTGTTCTTTGGTGCACTCGTTAGGAGCATTATTTACTTCCAAGATCTTTTTTTAGGAGAAAAAGAATTTCATTCAAGGGTGTGTCTCAACCATAATATCATCATGAATTACATCAATAGCCCAAATTAGCGTTTCCGAATAAAAACTAGTATCGCCTACATCTAAACCGTACTAGCAAAACGATGAGCTGCCTTGTTTCAGTCACGGTTTACATGTAACACTTCCACCGCTTCAAAAGAGGATATTAACCCCTTTCCTTTCACGATTAGCTCCCTTAGCTCTGATAATGCTTTGATTCCTCTCATTTTGCCACACTGGCCTTGTTTGAGCAGCTCTACGCCGATGAGCGATTCGGATTCCAGATGTAGTTTTTGCACCTTCATCTCAATTGCATACTCCAAAGCCGCAACCAAAGCCTTCACCTCTGCCAACAGTGGCGTTCTAGCCAGAGGAATTTTGCGGATTCTACCTCCAACAAAGTTACTTGCGCTGTTTCAGAGAACGACTCCAAGACCAGTTGCCACTCCATTTGTCCTCCATGCCGCGTCCGAATTGACCTTCATAAAACCTTGTGGGGGAGGTTGCCAATGACTAGAGCTTTGTGGACTAGGCTGGAAACCGTCTTCAAAAACCCCTCGCAGTTGGCACTCTTTGTACCAGAGCACCGTCTTGCGTGCAATGTTCGCTATATCCTCCGCAGAGCTTTAATACCTTGGGATCTGAGTTTGTTTCGGCCATACCATATGACCCAGATCCCTGCTACCAAATTCTCGCACTGAATTGTTGAGGAATTCTCCAGTTCTAGAGTCATCCACTGCCTGAAGTCCGTTGCTTTCTTCGACAAGAAATTGAGACCCATCAGATTATCCCAAACCAGTTTCGATAAAGGACACTCCGTAAACAAGTGATTTTCATCCTCTTGTTCTTCATTGCAGAACTTGCAGAGTGTATTAGCCTGAGCACCCCTCTGAACCAACCTTGTCATAACAAGAAGGGAGTTATGGAAGAGTCTCCCTATCGGAAAAATTAACTTCTTCGGAATGCGCAACGACCAGAGCTTATTCAGACACTTGCCGTAGTTATTTCCCGACGAGGAAGAATCTAAAGCAACAGTTATTCGCCTCTGAGCTTCATATCCACTGGCCACGGAATATACACCGTCTTTACTATGCTTCCAGTAGAAAGAATCAAAGGTTTCCAAATACCGAATGGGGATGGAGCAGATCACTTCTACGTCAATTGGCCATAACACTTGACTTGTACGTTCCACATTCCAGCCCCAGTTTCTTAACTACTAAGCCAGCTAACTCTGAGATTGCCTTATCCTAAAGGGCACGGCGTGATGACCTTGTTGGTGGATTGTCGAGGGATCCAACAATCCCCAAACACCTTGACGTTGTTTCCATTTGCTATATTCCACATAAGTCCTGTTTTCACCAAGTCTCCACCTGCTAGCATACTTCTGAAAGCAAAAGAGACCGGCGCATTTTCTGGTAATTTATAATCAAGAATATTTAAGGACTTGAAGTACTTAGCTTGGTAAACTCTGCTCACAAGGCTGTGTGGGAAGCGCAACATCCTCCAATTTTGTTTTTCCAACAAAGCCACCTTAAAGTCATGAAACCCAATTCCCCCTTCCGGCTTGTTTAGTTTCATCTTGTCCCAAGACACCCAATGCATATTCTATTTTTCATATGTTCCTCCCCACCAGAAACGGCGAACAATCTTCTCCATATCTTGGCAAACTTGCATGGGTAGCAAAAAACATCCCATAGTGTAGTTTGGGATCGCCTGAGCCACCGCTTTAATCAATACTTCATTGCCTGCAACGGATAATAGTTTCCCCTTCCAGCCTTTAACTTTCTTCCATATGCATTCCGTGAGATGGCCAAAATTGATCTTCAATTTCCTAGTAGGCAGCCCGAGATAACTGTCGTGCTGATCCACCAACTGTACTCCAAAAAGATGGCTCATAGTGACCATGTCAATAATATTAACATTCTCTTAGAAAACCACTAAATATTTCTCCAGATTCAACTTTTGTCTTGAAGCAGCCTCATATTCCTGTAAGATAGAGCGCAAAACTGTTATCTCATTCAAGATAGCTTTTGTAAAGAGTAAGCTATCGTCAGCAAAAAATATATGAGAAATAACTGGACCCCCTCTTGAAGCCGAGGTCCCAGAAAGAGTACCCTCTTCCACCGCTTGTGAAATTCTACGCGATAGTGTCTCACAGACAAGCAGGAAGATAGGGGGATAACGGGCATCCCTGTCGAAGACCTCATTCAGGAATAATATTGCCATGTACCACTCCATTTACTATCAAACTATAAGCCGCGGTAGAGATGTAGTTCATAACAACATTAACTCATCTCTCACCAAAGCCCATACACTCCAGAACTGCCCTTAGGAAACCCCACTCTACCCGATCATAAGTCTTGCTCATGTCAGCTTTAAGGGAAAAATAGCCAACATTCCCCTTCTTCCTGTTTTTCATAGAATGGAGGACCTCAAAGGACGTCAAGATGTTATCAGTAATAAGGCGGCCCGGCACAAAAGCACTCTGATTTTCGAAAATCAAAGAATCAAGAATGTTTTTGGAGCCGGTTAGCCGGAGCCTTTGTTACTATTTTGTAAATAGTAGAACATAGATTAATAGGGCGCAAATCACTCGCTCTACATACCTGCTTGATTTTCGGGATCAAAGTAATAAGAGTGTGATTGAACTAACTAAAATCCCCCACACCATTTAGGATCCTGATACACATATCTTCTACATCATTCCCCACAATGGACCACTACCGCTGATAGAACAGAGTTGGAAATCCGTCTGAACCCGGATCCTTTGAAGGAGCCATATTTTTCATAGACACCTGAAACTCTTCATAAAAACAACTCTTTCCTATTCTTTTTTCAACTCAAAATTCTTAATATTTCTTTTCTTGCTTGAATTGCATACACCCTCCATCCCACCAGATTGGTGAATAAGTTAATCGGGTATGATTTGGGTCTTACGATTTGGTTAGTCAAACAAGGAAAGAATTTGATAATTTTTGCTTGGTATTGTAGAGTAAACTAGCCTCTACAGGACCATGCAAAAATTATCAAATTCTTGCTTTGTTTGGTTAACCAAATCGCTTGGCCCAAATTACACCCGATTAACTTATTCACCAATCTGGTGGGACGAGGGGAGTACCTCGCATCCGCTAAGATTTCCTTCTTCTGTGCTTCCACATATGCTGGCCGAATCTCTAATTCTCTTCTTTATTTCTTGGACGCTGGAGAATCATCATCAATGCCACTCCGATCTCTCTTTAGGTTAACGAAACGCTTAAACACCTATGCCAGAGAAAGGGTTTGCAGGTGTCTCTTCGTGAACTTCTGTTATTACACCGTCGTATCAGAATTTCTCTTTGGGCTTAAGTGTGGCTCATCACTTTGTCTATATTGGCTTTTACTGGTTGGGTCATCCATGGCCAAAACCATTTCCTTTGTTGGGCTGTCTAGCTCCTCTACAAAGTAGGATTGGGCTTTTTCGTTGTTTTGAACACCTTTCACAAATCGGCCCAAACTTAAATGCAAATCGATTTTGTAGGGTTTGAAGATCCCTGACCTTCCTCATGTTTGTTTTTCCTTTCTCTCTCTTTTGAGGAATCCAAATTCGCCTCTTCTGTATCTTCCTGTCCTTCCGACACCATGCTTACCGTTGGAGGCAGCTTTACTCGTACCAGCTCCACCTCATCGTACTTTACGCCATCACCATCATTTTGCGGTACAATTTCCTTGTCATTTCCCACTACCTCCTCAGCGTGCACATTTGGATTATTTCGAGTTTGACTCGGTCGAGTCATTGAGTTACCCCAATCATTCACCGATTCATCCCTGAGTTGCTCTGTCAAACTCCTCGCCGCTGCTTCCACCGTCGGTTTCCATCTCCGGTTAAGTTCGTCTTTTCTTTGCTTTTCCTTATTATGTAACTTTCCGGTGACCCACCCTCATCTCTGGTTCATAAAGGGACTGTTCATATTTTTCTTTTCCCATAAATCCACACTGTATATTGATGTGTCCGATTCTGCCACATCTATAGCAGAAATCCCCAATTCTTTCAAATCTGAACTTATCCTCTGGGTAACGGTTTTTGGATTGGGATTTCAACATTTAATCGAAAATAGGGTCTTATGCCAAATAACTCTCGTTCGACCCCTTTGTGTTCTATGAAATCTCCTATCACCCCAGCAATCTTTTCAGCGTTGCCGTTTGAACTCTTCTCCGCCGAAACATCTCTTACTTGTACCCATATCGTACATGTTGAGAAATCGATCGCCTTTAAGCTCTTCCCCAATCTCCATTGTTTTACATGAAGCACTTGATTGGCAACTAACCAAGGAGTTTTTGCCAAGATTCTGCTGTAGTCTTCATCCTCCGTGAACCAGAAGGTAAATAAGTTTACCGCTAGTGAATCGACCGTTACTCGTCCCTTCAGATCCCACGCCCCTTCAACGATTTATTTCATTTTTGATTTCCCGATTTTTCTCTCGTAGAACAATTTACTGACTAAGGTTGTTTTGTAAGTTTTCTGGAGATTTCTGGGTCTGTATCTGGCTCAAGAACTAAATCAGTTGCCATATTAAAAATGATTAAATCGCAGAATCAGAGGATCATCACTGAAAAGGAATACCAGAGCAAGCTCTATTTTTGACGAAGCTTAGACGACAGCAAATTTGAGAGGAAATCTATCTAACTTTCTCTCACTAGAAACAACTTACATTGAACATTAGTTACTTGCAATCTAACGCTTAAAGATGTAATTTGCAATTATATATATATATATGACCTACCTGTAAGACCGGTGACCCACCCATTGACCTGACGTTTTTTTGGTCCGTTACCGGTTCGAGTTTAATAGCTATATGAGTAAATGAAGGGTAAAATACAATTTCACCCCTTTAGTTTCACTAAAAACACTTTCGCCCCTTTAGTTTGGAGAGGGACACTCTCACCCCTTCAACGAGCCAAATTTCTAAAATTTTACACCACGTATTTTGAAATTGTTTGTCTCAAGCTGTGATATGTAACTGAATTAGTTTTTTGAGACAGTCTTACCCATACTTGAGGAATATGATATTAGCTATTACTCACAAAACAGTGATATTTTGGGAGTGACTACCCACTATTATATTTATTTTAATATATATATATATATATACACTTTAATATATGTATATATATATATATGTGTGTGTGTGTGTTAACCCACCTGTACGACCGGTTGACGCACCCGGTGACCCGACATTTTCCGCGGGTCAATCACCGATCAGAGTTTAATAACTACTACCTCTGTTTCTTCTCTTTCAGCTTACTTCACTTTTTGACACTATCCACTGTGTCACTTTGACCCGGTGATTTGGTTAGCAAAACGATACACGAATTTGGTAATGTTTGCATGATCTTGTAGAGTAAACTTTACTCTATAATACTATGAAAAAATTACTAAAAAATTACATTGTTTTCCTATCCAAATCACCGAGTCAAAGTGACAAAGTTACGGATAAAAAAGTCAACCGCCATTGAAAGAGAAGAAACATAGGTAGTATATGAGTAGATGAAGGGTAAAAGACACTAAAGGACACTTTCACCCCCTCTAGTTTGGAAAAGGACCCTTTCACCCCTTTAATGGGCCGGATTTCTGAAAACTTACACCACATATTGTGAAACGTTAGTCAGATACGTCACTGAATTAGTTTTTGGGACAGTCTTATCCATATCTTATGCAAAATAGAGGGGTTAGTCAAGGGTATGCTAGACTTTTTGCATGGTAGCGAGGGGGTGGAAGAGATTTGTCTCGAAAACTATTTCTGGTGCACATGCCGCTCCGAGACTATGATAACGCATAATTTATTAAAAATACCTATCTTGTTTTAAGATCGGTGCATGCAGGGGATTTGAAGGCCGCCGGAACTGATAGATAGGAATGTCCACCGACGGGACAACTTAAAATGAACGTTGATGCGGCAATATCAATCAAGGATCACTGATCTAGAGGAGGAGTTGTGATTCGCGATTCTGATGGGAATTTAGTCCTTGCAATGGCATTTCTGTTCCGATTTACTACTGACTCTCTAATGGCGGAAGCTTATGCCAACATCTCTGCCATTGATGGTGTTGTGAGTAGAGGTTTTTACTCCCTCATGATCGAATCTGATAATCAAGCTCTCGTTCAGCGTTGGGATAAGGAGGCGCCGCTTGGAGCTTCTGAACGAGAGAGAGTTCAGGAATGTCCCCAACAATAGCTTGATAATCTATATAGTGGCACCCTTGTTCATACCTAGCTAGAATGAGTCTGGGTTGTAATGTGTTTAACTTTTGGGCTATATGTTGCCCTTCTAGCCTGTACAACTCTTGGGATGCTGACAAAGCCCCTGTCTCAAAACTAAAAATGTTGATTTAATTAGTAACCTCCTTATCTTCTTGAATAAATTATAAATGATAAACTAATATTTTATTAATAAATAATTTAATTCGCTATTAAATTAAATGCATATGTCTTCTTAAAATTATTTCATTGGGGATCTTAAGGGTTGGATTTGGCCGTTCATTCTAACCGAGCAATCTTAGGGTTAGTGCATTTGTTTAGAGGTACTACCCCTGTGACCAAATAATTGATAAATTGTAGGCGACAGTTCGTAGACGTGGTCTACGTCGACTACCCGTAGGAACTACTTTCACATAACTGTTGTTTCAACTCTCACATTGAGTTTTACATGCTTAGTCTTGCGTGCCTAGCTCTCTTCGTGTTAAAATATGATTTTATATTCTCTCTCAAAATATACATGTGAGTTTGACATGCTTACCCTTGTGTGCCAGCTTATTTCGTGTCCACTACTTGTTCAATTGAAACTAGTTGTCGCATTTCATCCCCTACTTAATAAATGCTTTTTCCTTGTTTCAAATCTTCGAATGCTACTCGAACTTGAAAAACTCGTTGCACTTGTTCAGAAATCATTAATAACGTAAAGTAAAAATAATTGCATGTACCGGAAGCAATGGATTTACTTTGATATGCTCCGGCGGAACATTGGCATTAGCGAATTCCCCTTGCTACTTGATGTAGGCTGGGATCTTGATTTATTACAGTTGGCTCCGGAAGGGAACACCGACACCAGTGAATTCCCCTTGACTTCTACACCTTGGAAGGGCTCCGGCCGGGAACACCGACACCAGCGAGTTCCCCTTGGCTTCTATGCCTTGGACTAGCTCCGGCCGGGACACCGACATCTACGAGTTCCCCTTGGCTTATACGCCTTGGACTTATGATTGGCTCCGACCACGATCACCGATACCAGTTAGTTCCCTTGATTAATTAGATCTTTTACTGCCAAAGGTTGGCTTAGGGACTCTGTGTGCCCTGACTCTTTGCCTTGTTGGCTAGGGCCCGACATATAGATACCAATCATTTGATACGCTCTTAGGAGGGTGTTGCATCACTTCAGGTTTACAATGTTTGATGTGGTCATTACCCTGGTATATCCTGATTAATGTTAATAAATGATAATTCAACTGCTGTATTTGGAAACTTTTGACATATTGGAATTTTAGTAGAAGATCTTGGTAAACGGACTTGTTACATGGGAGACTATCATTACCGGATAACACTGTTGATTATGACGTTGTAACTCTGATATGCTTTTACTCATGCTCTGTTCTTTCTTTAAGTTCTATTAAACATGTAACCATGTAGCCTTTCTCAACTTCATGCTTTACATGCTATGGTGTACTCACTCAGTATTTACTTTGAAAAAATTGCAGTCTTTGTTTCATTCTCCCGCAGGTCAAGGAGTAGGGATTATGGAGTAGCGGGATTCGAGACTCACCTAAATTATCAGGCATCGTCACTCTATGTTGAGAACACTAGTTTAACAATATGATCGTAAATTTGTAGCCCGTGTTTGTGGCCTAAAGACAATCGTGTAATAACTTGTTGGTTTTAAGTTGGTATGTGGAATGTTTTGTTCTCCATGTCCGCTATTCGAGTAGCACTCTCCCTGTCTTTCCTGAACCCGATTAGGGGAGTGATGCATTAGTGTACTATTTTCTTACAATGAGTCTATTTTTTAAGGTACAAAGATGTTCCAATGAGGGGGAGATCCAATGAAATGCTAGTAGCATGACACTTTTTCATTCGCTATGACTTTTGTCCCACATGATTTTTCCTAGAAAGGTTTTAACGAGGTTGCGCAGATTATTTAGATGCGTTCTAGCACTCTCCGATGAGCAACTAGAGTTCACCATTGTACTCATTTTCCTTATTTATTTATTTTTTCCACTCGGTATTTCATGACGAGGTTTTACGAGGAATCCAGGTGGTGATTATTCAAGGGGGGGGGTTATAAAATATATAGTTGGGCTTATGGAAATATATCCACCGCGCTATTGGGTTGACATTGTATGTTTATATTCTGTCCTAGAAGGCTCATCTGATGCCTATATAAAGTTTAGGGTTGTGTTTATTATAGACATCAATGAGAACCACTCATACTGCTCTTCTTACATCTTGTCTCCCATATATTCTCTAGTTCTTGCCTCTCTCTGTAATCTCGTATCTCAACAACATTATATTTATGCTGGACATTAGTAAGATTATTTATTCTATCATGTCTAATATATCATTTCGACAGTTGCAGCAAATCTAAAACAATAATAACTAAATTTAAAATGCCAAAAATGCTTTTAGACAGCAGATTATACATGATGTTTTCTAAACATTTTTTATGCATATTTCCACATCAGGTTATTTCACACTTCCTACTCATCAGCTTTCTAAAACGCCACAATAATTTCAGAACTAGCCTTGTAATCCTGAGACTATCAAGTGATACCAATATGTGGGGATAACAATCGGGCGGGTTCATGGTCAATCTTCAATAGCGCCACCTAAACCCAATAATACTTGAAAATTTCTAACCCTAACTAGGGCTACAACTCAGGCGGGCTGGTCGGGTTGACACCCCTGACCGAGCCCGAGCCCGAGTTTTGTCGAGGCTTGCCAAGCCCAGCCCAGCCAATTTAAGAGCATCGCTAGCCCGCCCAAGCCCAAATTCGTACAAATCAATTCGGGTTCGGGCTAGTACATTAAACTTAATACATTTATTAATACACAAGAGAATGATAAATTGTTAGTGAAAAAAAGTAAATTAACTTGTTCAAAAACTAAAAATATGATTAAAAGCACTAATAATAAAAACAAAACAAAAATATTCATATTAGATATGCTACATAATTATACCAAAATGTAATATTTATAGGTAGTTGTCACGCAAATCGGGCAATTCGGGTTAGCCCATCGTTTAATATATGTGCCAATCCGACCCTAATTGAAATTCCGGCGGAAAATTATGTCCAAGTCCGTCCAAATTACTAAAACTATGTATTCGGACTCTATTTTAATTTGGACTGGGCTCGGGTTGGTCGGGTTCAACCCGCCCAAGTTGCATTATCAGAAAACTAGCCTTGTAATCCTGAGACCATGGCATCAAGTGATACCACATGGGGGTAACAATCGGACGGGTTTATGGCCAATCTTCAGAGTAAAAAACCCTGAAACCCTAAACCCAATAATACTCGAAAATTTCTAACCCTAACCCCGCCCCACCCTGCTCGGATTACTTTAGAAAATCACAACTTTGCAGATGACCCGGTTGACCAAAGAAAAACCTGCATTCTATTGACAACAACCTCGAGAATGCAATCACCAAATTTCATTCATAGACAATCAATCTCCTTATTGTCCTAGATATGCTTTACGTTAGGTTTTGAGAATCAGAAACGGCGGTTCTTCTAGTCGTAAACAAAATTGAAGAGGAAAATTCTCTTTTCTCCGCAGAGGTACAAATACAATGGCCACTTTTTCTGAAAGGCAACCACGCCGCCACGGCCGTCGGCGGCGAAAAGAGTATGGTGATTGGTCAAATATTGCTTCCGATCTATTGGAAAACATCCAGAAGATGCTACCTTTGCCTGACGTCCTCCTGTGCAGATCCGTTTGCCGTTCTTGGCGGTCTGTTACCAAAACCCACCTCTCATCTTTACTAAAACCTCCTCCTCCTCCAACCTCACCACCATTACTTCTCTGCAAAAAAGATGACTCCGATGACTCTGAAGAGCCATCGTGGGATGATGATGGCTCGTTTGATGACTCCGATGATGATGATGGTGGTGGTGGTGGTGGTGGTGGTGGTGGTGGTGGTGGTGATGATGAATTGAATGATGCCAAGGTGGGAAAGTGGTTTTTCGTCGATGTACTGAAGACTAATGGGGCAAATTTATACAAGAAACTCGAACAATTACTTGCAGGAGTGGATGCTTGTGTTGGATACTCACATGGGTATTTCTTGTTTTCCGACAGGAAACGTTACGTGGAAGAGAATTTATATTTTTTTCATCCCACATTGTTTTCCGGCGGAACCTTGGTCCGTTTACCTCTCATTAGGTTTCCCAAAGGTTTCAAAGGTTACATGGTTGATAAAGCCATCTTCTGGGCTGATCCAATTTTAGGTCATAGTAACAATGGTAGATATGGAATTGTTGTTATACAAGGGGCCTCTAGAGACCTTTTCTTTGCTAAGTGTGGTGCAACCAAGTTCAGTCGACTCAAATGGCAGAATGAGGTAGGCGGAAGGTTCGCAGACGTCGTATGCATTATGAATCGTATATATGGAATTACTGGCGGATTATACGGCTCCAAACATTATCTCAAAGCTTGGGATAGCAGTAATACTCATACTATTGAAAATCGCAGTGTCCCTTTAATGGTATTGAATTTCAAACCTAGATTCAGCTCAGCATGTGACCGTACACGTGTTCAAGGGAGCAATTTACGTTTAGTTGAGTTGCAAGGTGAACTCTTGCTTGTTGCGATAAGAGATGAATCGAATCGCAGAGGATACAATAAGAATACTGAACCTATGTTTAAAGTTTACAAGATGGATTTTAAGAAGAAGAAATGGGTGCGTATGATCTCGTTAGGTGATTATGTCTTGTTTATAACGGAATTTCAGTCCATGTTCCTTTCATCTTGCGAGTTTCCGCAGTACGAGAGGAACTCGATATACTTCTCGGATTACTTCTTAGTTCGGAAGGAGCAACGTCGTCTTGGTGTTTTCCGTATGGAAGATGGTTCAATCAAGTTGATGAAGCCCAAAAAGAAGTGTTAGATAATTTATTGCAACCGTAGATGAACTTTACTCCTCCTATCTACTTTTGTTTTTATGCAAGTGACTATATTTTTTTTGCAATTTTTACAATTGTGGTTTTTGTAGGCTTTATAAGTAAGATTAGTGTTTTGTTTTTCAGAGTAGAACATGGTTTACATGCTTTGGCAAAAAATCCATGCCATGGTTTTCCGTTTGAGCTACCACTGTTTTCTTGCATAGTTTGCTAGTAATAATGTTCCTAGGTTAAAAAAAAGTTTCTTGCTTTCACAATTCTTTCATTGGTACAGAACAATCTGCTAATTTTTTACTGACTTGCGCTTGGATATCGCTTTAATAGCTACTTGCAGGGTTAGAAAAGATTTGAAAAGCATGACAGAACATGCAAGAACTAATCAGTTCATAGTAAATCTGTTGAGTAGTCCCATGAAGTAAAAGAATTGATAAGTTTTATGTGCTATTCACCTCATTGCTAATTAGTATCGATGTGGAACTACACTGATTCTTACAAAATTCAAATATTGTCAAATCTTGTTTCGTCAATGTATTAGATGGTAAAGATACCACATAAAATTTAAACAATGAGAGGAAAATCTTATTCCGCTCGTCCTTGACGAGACAATTGTCCTAAGTACCAAGGTTGAACAGATGTCACTTCATGCATATCGTGTGCACACACTAGCTCCGCATGAACTATCAATTAGATATGGTGTTTTCTGTTATAGGTTTGTAGCACTTTAGAAGCCTTCATTGAAACATATGCCACTTCTCTTTTCACCATCCTTGTTAGAAAACGATGTGAAAGCAAGAGGAGCGAAGAGACGATGAACAAAATGAAGAAACAACATAACGAATTAACGTGATTCACTAATTTTTAGGCTAGCTACTTCCACGACCAAAACGAATCAATTTTATTGATGAAAACCCAATACAATTCACAACACTCAACCACACAATGTTAGTCTCGACCCTATGTCTTTATATAGGCCTAGGATACTGACGTGTGCCCAAAGAAACGAATAGACATACCAAAATGGAACAAGGAAATAACGTAACCGCCCCAGCCTCGATGTCTTCGCACGAAGACAAATAGTCTTCTTTTTTTTGGTTCCATCGGAAAATAAACATACACAAAACACAAAACAACTAGTGGAACATTCCTACTCCAAGCATATCACAAGTGATAAGATTCTTCACGGCGTTAGGTGCCTCATCAAGGATGACCAGATCCTCATTCTGTTCAACCCCCATATTTGCCAGTGTGTCCGCCACCTCGTTAGCGCTTCGGTTGATGTGTTTGATACAACCCTCGCTTCTATGGAGGAGGAACTTGCCATCATTAATCTGTGTTGCCATTGAGCTAGGTCCTTGTCTTGCACCTTGGAAGGTAAGTACCACATCTCCATTGTCGCATTCCAGCTCGTATTTTTTCCAATTTTTTTGAAATGCAATCGTGATAGCTCGGTACACACTCCATATCTCGGCCTCCGTGCTTTTACAAAAAGGAAGTTTTCCATAGAAACCAGTTTGCCATCTTCCTCTTTCATCCCTAACAACCCCTCCAATGCCCGCCACTTTGGAGAAAGTTCTAACACATCCGTCCACATTGATTTTGAGTTTACCTGCCACGGGGAAACACCAATCTTCGCACGAAGACACTAACAGTAATCAATTTTCGCGTCTTCGTTCTTCTACCTTGCTTTGCCGTTTCGTTCAACATTTAGCTAGGATCTTAAATCACCAAAAACATAATAGTCCTTACTGATCAGACACATAGGTCAAAAACAGAAGTCTACAATTATTAGGACGAACCTCCCATTCTACACATTTAGGTTAGACCGAGGTCTCGCGTGCTTGCTCCAAGAAAAAGTTTGACATGGTGCTCTAATACATACAAGACAGGACATGTCAGGACATGTAAGAAATTCACTTTCTTATGTATGTCATTCATTGTTTTTCTTCAATATGTGTTCTGTGTTGTATGGTTAGAGCAAGACCACGTCATTTCCTCTAGAGCAAACAAAAATTTCTCCAAACCAGAACCAGAGCTTGGAGATGTCGAATTTCGGAGCTCAACTCCATTTACTAAATAAGAAGTTATTTGTTACAAAGTCGTAAAATTATGTAGGATGTGAGAATAGGGGAGAGGAACACATAAATGCTACATGCATGTCTAGTCAACAAAAAATTTAAGTAAGACCCATTAACACAACAATACGAACTGTTGTACCACTCTGTTTCATCACCTTCTCTCCTTTTTTATTTTGGTATGTTTCTTATCTTTATTTTCTTTTTATACTTTGGCAAATTTAAGATTGTGAAATGCTCGATTTATCCTCGAATAAAACACTCTACAAGTATATTTTACAATATAATGAATCAGATTGGGCCACCACTAAAACTTGATTAGTGGCCCAATCAAATTAAAAAAACCCAAAACCTATGAAACTAACTCAAATACAACCTATACTAACGCGAACCCAAAAAAACAACAACCCACCGCAAATTAAACCATAAGTCGATTAAAACCCCCCCAACTGCCCTATTTTTCATCATCTCATTCTCTCACTACCCCTATGTACCTTCCCTCATTTTCTTCTCCATCTCATCTTATCTTCTTCTTCTTCTTCTTCTTATTATTATTATTATTATTATTATTATTATTATTATTATTATTATTATTATTATTATCCTTCGCAAAACACTAACAACACCATAACCCCCATCACCTACTCCATCTTCATCACCAACTACTCCACCAACATCTATATTTCTCCTCTCTTTTCAACTGAAAAAACCACCCAACAGACCGCCAACTCCATCAGAGCATATAGAGAGAGAGACGCCGACATACAGAGATGCCGAGAGAAGGAGATGATGGACGTGAATATAGCAGTGCGAGAAAGCGTGGCAAGGCGGGGACGGTGGCGACCATATCTGTGCTTTCCGACGATTCCACAACCGGATATGTGCCCTTCTTCTTTTCCTCGTTTCATCTTATTCTTCCTCTTTCAATTTTTTTCTTGAATTTGTAATTTTTCCTGGATCTGCAATGTTTTTGTTTGGATTTGTACGTTGATGTGTTTTTGGTATGGTGGTTGAGTGGTGGAGGACTGGTGGTTGTGGTGGTGGAGGACAAGTGATCGTGGTGCAGCGGTTTTTGTTGCTCTAAATAAGGTAGAGAGAGAGAAAGAGGACATGAGAGGGATATTAGAAGAAGGGGGGCAAAACAGTTAAAAATCGGTTTTCGGCCCTTTAATTTACAGCGGTTTCAAACCGCTATATTAGCCACATTTTCTAGTAGTGAAAGTTGAAAGTGACTATGAAGTAGAAGAAGAAGAGCAAAAAGAGAAGAAAATAATTGGACGTCGTTATGACAGTTTCATCCTTAAATAAAAATGATTAACTAAGTGCTTGTTTGGTTCGCGATTTTAATCTCATTTGAGATTAAAATCTGCCAAAAAAAATTAATCTCGTTTGTTTCGTAGATTATTTGAGTCAGATTTTAATTTAAGTTGGCTAATAATTTGCAGATTATATAATCTCCAATTTTGGAGATTTTTTAGGTATAGTGTCTGCAATACCATACTCTACCATCTCTTTAATGCATGAATAGTTAATTTGTGAAAACGCATAACATCTTAGACGTATCATAAGTTCAAATAATGACATTTTTTGTAAATTTGATAGTAAAAGCTGCAAATGTTGCCAAACGCAATTAAATTTTAATTCAAGATTTTCACTGCATCCCAAACAATTTTCAGATTATAATTTCAGTCAGCTTATTCACCTCAGATTATTTTCATCAGATTATTGAGATTTTAAGCTGGAACCAAACATGCTCTAAATATATAATCTTTAGGTGGGAGACGCAATTATTTTTGAACTTTTGACATATAACCCATTTAAGCATCCACAATAGTGTAATCTAGAACTTAACTATATATTTTACGAATTCGATTTTAGCTAGTGAAAATATTATGTTTTGCTCCAGTAATGTTAGCCAATTTTCATCCACATCTTTTTTTAAATTTTAGAGTCCTACACAAACTATACATGTGAGGTGTGAGAAATTCTAGGAAGTGGCAACGTGGGGAAACAATTCGGAAAATTAATTTGGATGAGAATAATATGCTTGCTAGATGTGGCGAGCAAAAAAATAGGAGGCTAAAGTAGCAAGTGAATTAGCGAGTCTACTGGAGTCCTAATTCCACAAAACATGCTCTCTATTTTAGTAATAACTTCCCTTTAATTGGTCTACTGTGGATGCTCTTACAGTATTGGTTTGCTGATAGTTTGATACATGTAGTTTATGTTTTGTCACATGACCATTCTGCACATTGTAAAAAAATAAAATTCACGTTCAATTGACTAACACTACCGCTAGTTCAATTAGGCTTTGGTGTTAGTCATGTCAACATAAATGAGGGTAGAGTTGTCATTTCAGTACCACTCACCAATAGCAGCCACAACCACCACCCTCCACCACTCAGGGCCGGCTTTACCCCTAAGCCGTTAAAGCGGCTGCTTGGGGCACCATAGTATTGGGGGCACCAGTTTTTCAAAAAACCAGGGGTACTTTCGTCATTTCATTAAAATAAATATTATATAATAATATTCTCTATCCTTATCTAAGTAGTAGTACTTCCTTATCTAGTGGTAGTACTTGAGTAATCATTTTCTAGTTAAAGACGTATCCCTTATCACATATCCGTTCTTATCTCTAATTTTCTCTCCAAAAATAAAACTGAAAAAAAATCAGTCTCCTCAAATCTCTCTGGTCCGTCTTCCTCCAACACAGATGACAAATTCAATCCCCATTATTACGCTATGCCATTGCTATTCTACGTTTTCCATGATTTGGATTAAATACATCATCTCAGATCGTCCAAATTCACACAATCACATATTAACGGTCGACGGTTCTGTGTGTTCTTCGTACAAGATTACCACGTAGCTCTCTCTATATCTACTCAATAATTTGCACGACTATGTATTGTATGCAACCCACTCAGAAACCAGTACTCGTGGCAATTGGCAAATCACTAATTGACGTGCAGGTATATAGATGTAAAAATTTAGGGTTCGGATTTTTTTTATAGGTTTAGGGACTCATTTTTTTTAGAATGTTCTTCTTTTAGTTTTGATAACTTACGAATTGTTAAATTCGCCTATGTTAGGGTTAGTGGGTTATATATAGTTCTGAAAATTGGAAGCTCATTACTAGATGGCTGGACCAATCTGTGCTTTTTGTATGTACGTTAAGTGTTAACAATTGGAGTTTTGTGTTTTTTTTTCTTCAGAGAAATGGGATTTTAATTATTGTGAGCTTTGACATATAATTAACTATTTTTTTTTTTACTTTTCCAATTTTGGGAAAACTCGATTGTTTGAGATCTTTTGATTGTGCTATTTAAAATATATTGGCTTTTTATAAACTATAGTGGCTTCGAAATTAATGCAGCTGAAACCGCAAGGAACAGAGTTGAAATTTTGAGCAGTTTCTTGTCAATCTGTGTGAGATTTTAAGGCCTAGAAGAGCTGATTATTCAAAGGATTGATGTAGCTTAAGTCGCAAGGATTAATGTAGCTAAATGCTCAAAAGAATGGCTTCGGAGCTAGATAAGTTTTGCAGTTGTTCCTTATGCTTTCTATTCACTGGTGTTGGAATTAAGTATTATCAACTATGATATGAAGTGATAATAGTATCAAAATGTCTTTCCCAGTTGTAAGTTTTTACTTGATCAACTATAGTATCTTCTTTAAATTCATGTCAAGCACTACAACTCTTAATAAAAATTACATGTTATTTAAATTATTGATATGATTTCGCAGTTGCAAGTTTTTATTTTTGAATGTAAAGGGCCTTAAATTTGTTGTCCGCTTAGGGCAACCAAAAAGCTAGAGCCGGCCCTGCCACCACTTTTATATAATATATAAAAGCAGAAAAGTGCTCAGTTTGAATCTGGAATCGACATTTGGCAATTTATGGCTATTGTTGTTTTGACATTTGTCACGCCATGTCACAATGTATCATGAAGAAGCCAATTAGAATGCTACACGTCAAGCATGACTCAAAATGTAACTTAATTTTTGCATTGTCATTGTTTTGGAGTTACAGAATTTTCATTTGAGGTTCTTTAATGTATATACATAATAAAGTCATATAAATGTGCACTTATGTCGCCATTATGTGTTACCACACATATGGAACGTTTTCTTTTAGGTTTGCAGAAATATGTGGCCTTGCAAAATACACCCACAGTAATCTCATTGAGAGAATGCAAACATCTAAACTGCTTTTGTAATCATTTTTCAGAAAGTTCAAGACACATTATCTTTCAGCCTAGATTTTATGCCTCCCTTAGAAATTCGATGGACCATGTCAATTAGATACGATATATTATATGCAGACAGACTCTGAATCACGTATATCGATATATAGAGCAAGTTGTTAGTGATGGATACTATATGCAGACAGACTCTGAATCACGTATATGGAGCAAGGTGTTAGTGATGCCTGGATGTCAACAAGGTTATTGACTTTAGTTACATTCTACATTTCTATTTAAGCTATTCCATAGATTTAGCAATTAGTTATGTCAATTTCTATGCATCTGACCAAATAGATATCCATTGGTGATACTTGATAATCAATCACACTACTTAGTTTGTCATATTTTAGATTCAAGACACACTGTTCTTTATTCGGAACAGAAACTTTATCTCACTTTCTCATAACACAATTTCACCTTCATCAATCGACTTCTCGAGAACACATGTTCGTATTTTCTTTTCTTTTGACCTATATTTTTCTGATAATCAGATATTTCATTTTCTGGGTATTCATATAACAATTTCAGTGTAAATCTTATATAATACATAAAAGGAGGAAAGTCCTCAGGTAAAACCACAAGGTGTCAAATATCTTTAAATAATTAATATAAATATGACATTTGTAATCCTACAAATCTATTTTTCCAAAATTTACCAATAGAAGATTAACACGTTTTAAGTGTTGATTTTTGATTTTATCATGTAGTTTTACTGTGAAAATTATATTATTGGATGCCAAAAGGTTGTGGACAAATATATTTAATTCATTATGTTTATTTAAATGGTAGTTTAAATTATATATATATATATATATATATATGTTACCATAACCATCTCAATAAATAATATTATACATGAGTTTCAGACGTATTTAGCTTATTCATAAAAAAAAAATTATTTTAATGAATTCTTAGTAAATAAATATTATAAGATATAATTTCATTTCACCCTTCCGAAACATGAGTCGTGATCTCCTATTCAAGATAAATAGTAAACAAATTTGTATAAAACTCTATTCTTACAGAAATAAAGCATAGCGGAGTGTGTTCCTCAAGGAAAATTAGTTACTCCAGCATGCGCACGTTGTCATAATGGGTATATGAGAGTCAGAAGTAAGTCCCCAAAATAAAAATAAAAATGAATCAAATAAACTTTTAGTTGATGAAGTTAAACGAAATTAAAAAATTACCCTCTACACGTGTAAACTTATGTAAAAGGTGAATTTGAGTATATACTATACGGCACACGTGTTGTTTAACAAATATAAACTAAACATATAGACTCATCTAACAAACTTTTCATATTGCAAAATTGCATACAGAGAATATTCCACTTATATCTATTTTTAAAATTTTATCCTATATAGATTTATTTAGATTAACCTCCACATCCTTACATTATAACATCGATAATTGAATTCTTTTCAGGTAGATATTCTTTAATTTGTAATTTACAATATATTTTATAAATGCGGTCAAATTAATCCCCACTTAAATTACATTTTAGTCCCCTTGAAATTTTATTTCACTTATTTTAAAAATTATTTGTGGCCTAAATATTTTAATGGGCAAAAATATTCGTTTAAATTTGTTAGAACGTTTTCTCTGTTGTGGTAAATTTCAGGATTCGCCGCTGAACATGAACATACACATTATAATATGCATTCTGTGAGGTAAAATAAATAGTTTTCTATGAATTTCGAAAAAACGCAATAAATGCCATTGTATCCCAATACAATTTTTTTCTATGCGAACCCGCGCGTTAGCGCGGGGTATCGCCTAGTTATTTTCAAATGTCAGAACAACGGCCTCCTCCACCCTCCACAGCCACCAGCCCGCACCGCCGCAAACACCACGCCACCACTTCCATAAACACCACACCATCACTACCAGTTTTGTCACTATATTTTTGAACCGGTGTCAATTAGTTAGATATAGATGTCATTATATTACAAGGTGCATAGAGGTTATGTGAAAAAACTGATGCTTCATGTATTAAACTGTCAACGACAAAGGAATTATGTCAAAAGTTCTTCTATTTATCTATACCGTTGATTAGTATTGTACAAACGGTGAATGCCTAAACTTTTGATATCAAAATATCACTTCGGCCAAAAAAGAGATACCAATCTCACAATTTAGCCAAGACTAGAATTCTAGAAACCAAGTAACACTATGAAATGAAGGGAGTTCGTGTGCTACCATGTTTCTTCTTCTTCTTCTTCTTCTTCTTCTCTCACTGTTTCATTACCTCTGTGGTACAATGGTCTCTTCCTGCGACAGGCAGTTGCGCTGCGGCCGGCAAGAGCAAGATGATTGGTCAAATATTGCCGCAGATCTATTGGAATACATCCAAACGATGCTGCCTTTACCCGATACCCTCCGGTGCCGTTTCGTTTGCCGTTGGTGGCGCTCTGTTACCAAAGCCCACCTCTCATCTTCACTAAACCCTCCGCCGCCACCCTCACCGCCACTCATTCTTTTCAGAGAAGAATCCAAGGATGATGACTCGCGACATTGTCGTTTCATCAATCCCAGAAGGACCGACAGAGGAGACTTATTGGGTCAATGTGTTGGATACTCACATGGTTATTTCTTGTTTTCGGGTCAATGTGACGAGGTATTATATTTGTTTCATCCCACGTTGTTCTCCGGCGGCGGCACGATTCGTTTCCCTCTTGTCAGGTGTTCGGAAAGAGTCAAAAGTAAAGGTGGGATTCTTAAAGCTGTTATGTGGGCTGATCCGATGCAAGGTAATAGTTATGGGATTGTTCTCATACATAAGGGCTCTCGGCAGCTTCTTTTCGCCAAATGTGGTGCTACCCGGTTCACTCAACTCGAACACCAGCTAGAATTGTATAAATGGAATAACTCGTTCGTTGACATCATATGCGTGAAGAATCGTATATATGGAATAACTCGCAAGTTACATCATATCCAAAGCTTGGGATTGCAGTACTAGTACTATTCAAGATTACGGTGTCCCTAAAGAGGTTTTGAAATTCAACCCTAGATTTGACTCTGGATCTGACCCCACACATACGGGCATGAACGATTTACGTTTAGTGGAGTCAGAAGGTGAGATCTTGCTTGTCGCGATAGGAAAAGTGGATCATATCTGTAAGGTTTACAAGATAGATTTCGAAGAAAAGGAATGGGTGCGATTGAGCTCGTTAGGGGACCGCGTGTTGTGCGTAACGCAATGCCAGTCGATGTCCCTTTTTCTGACGAGTATCCACAGTACGAGAGAAACTCCATATACTTTTGGCATTATCCTCATTATGGTTATGAGTACTTTTGGCATTATCCTCATTATGGTTATGAGCGACACGGTGTTTTTAATATGGGAGATGGTTTGTTCAAATTGACAACAAAGAAATGTTAGGTATTTTTATTTAGTATATTTTTTTTGTTTTACAAAGATTTTTATTTAGTACATGAATGCGCTAAACTTTACGCGTTGAGGCCCGGTACCTTATTGGTACAAGTGATCAAGAATTATTTTTTGAGCTTTTGAACTGCCAAGATTTTTGCAGATTCTTTAATATATGACATTTTGTTTTTCAGTCGTAATAATTGTTTTTTTATCCGAGAAATCGGTTCGTAATGATTGCATGTGCGCTTTAAAGGGCTATACTTTTTTAGGAAAAGATATATGTATATATATATATATATATATATATATATATATATATATATATATATATATATATATATATATATATGTGTGTGTGTGTATATTAGGGTTGTTCAGCCATCAACATCACATGCTAGTACAAGTTCAGCCCGGTGGGGAGCTTCACCTAACCACACTCCGTTTCACATCAGGTCAAGACCCGTTTTGGATAATAAGTATGTTGTCTCGTTGCCTATTCAAGGCTTGTAATCAACACGAAAGAGTTCTCGAGAAAGTGTGCACACTCTTCATTGGTTCTTGACTCTTCTGATACATTCACTTCGTCCGTTGCTTTTTCTCTTCTCCCCTACAATTTTCTCACTAGAGAGAGAGAGCATCTGATTCTACTATGAATCTGGGTAGATCTATCTCAACGGCAAGTTTAATTACCTTTTTTTATGGCTTCTACTTGTTGTATCGATATAGAGAATAAATACGCAACAGAAAACCTCACTAGTAGAGAGGAGTAGCGGATAGGAGATATGAAGGCTCTTCAAACTATATCTCACTCAATCAACACTATTTATAAACTCACTCAAAGACTCTCTACACAATATCTTGTTTTTCTTTTCACGTGATTACAATGACCAGCTACATAGACTACTTATAGAGACATTCACTTCCTCAGTTGCTTTTTCTCTTCTCTCTTGTTAGTTCCTTTTATTTAGTAGATGAATGTGCACGTTTAGGGCCGGTGTTTTATTGATGCAAGTGTTAAGAACAATTTTTGTGACCTTTCGAACTGCCAAGATTTTTACAGATTGTTTAAGGTATGGCATTTTCCCGTTTAGAATAATTGGGTATGCACCTTAAAGGACTAGTTTTTCTTTGAGAAATTGGTAATGTATTAAAACTCAAAAGAACAACTTCATCAAGTCTATTAAGAGTACCATGTTCCACACTATTGATCTCTCTTCTGATTTATTCCATGTAGCTTGTCTGATCTTCGCCAACATCCCCATTTCTGATTTCATCCACAAGAATCTAGGCATCCGACTCTACTATCAATCTTCGAACTCTAATCTCTAGAGCAAGTTTGATCCCAATTTCGATGGCTTGAATCCCGATCTCTTTGGCTCTATTCCCCAGGTCAGGGGTTTAGCTATTGTGTCTACTACTTCCCCGTGATAATTTCGAAGAATCGCTCTGGCACCGGCAATTCTCTTTCCATAAGACAAAGCTCCGTCGACATTTAGTCTGGTGTATGCTTGTGGTGATGGACAGACTTTGCTTCATGGCTGTGCTGAAAATCAAAGCTCTTGCTGTTTTGATGTTGTGATTAGGTGGTTCGGGCTCTTTCAATCATATCTATTACCGTGTCTTCACTGAAAACCCCGTTATCTTCATAAAACCATTACCACTAGTCAGGTCCATTAATATTTGGTATTGGAACACGCATAATATCTGCAACATCTTCTACCAAGAAATTTTGTCTAAGTAGCTCTTCATTCCAGTTGTGCTCCTCTCTGTTTATGTATTTACTAACAAGATTCGGGGCTCGTGCCCTTTGTGGCATTAGTGGCTTGAATTGGTTGGTCTAGGATCCAAGGATCTGTGAAAATGTTGATTCTCTCTCCATTGTCTAAGTTCTTTATGATTCTCCTTGTTAAAACTGATCTTCCTTCAAGTAAGCTCCTCCAAGCAATAAGAGGGCTGGTTGTCCAATTCAGCTGATAAAAAGTCTCCAACCTCCTGGTTTTGTAGATACTGAACATCCTTCATTTGTGTGCAAACTTCACAAATCTCTCTATGGTCTCAAGCAAGCTCCTAGAGCTTGGTATGATAAATTTTCATCTTTGCTTTTAGCTCAAGGTTTTAAATGCAGCAGAGCAGATACTTCTCTTTTTGTGCCTCACACACCCACCTCTATGGTTGTGCTTCTCATCTATGTGGATGACATAATTCTTACTGGAAATCCAGTCATTTCTTCTTTGCTAGCTGCTATGAAGTAACATTTTTCTGTCAAGGATCTTGGTAAACTGAGTTACTTTTCGAGCATTGGGCTGACATATACTCCCTTACGCATTATTTTACATCAATCTAAGTATGCTACTGATCGTCTAGCTAAAGCTAATTTGCTTGAATATAAGCTTTGTGCTACACCTTGTGCTTCCAGAACTGGTAATATCTCTGTTGTTCTGACACCATATGCTCATTCTACTTCCTTCAGAAGCATTGTGGGAGATTTGCAGTACCTGACTATTACTAGGCAAGACATTCAATTTGATGTGAATGCTTTGTGTCAACATATGCATGAGCCTACACAGACTGATTACATAGCCATGAAGAGGGTCCTTAGATATGTCAAATGAACTCTCCATAAAGGCATTACTATTTCTCCTAGTAGATTTCTTCTCATTGCCTACTCTGATGCTGATTGGGCTGGGGACAGTATAGATAAAAGATCACCACGGGCTTTTGTATTTTTCTTGGAGGTAACTTGATTTCTTGGAGTTCAAAGAAACAACACATTGTTGCTAGGTCCTCTACTGAGGCAGAGTATAAAGTTATGGCTATCACTGCCTTTGAGCTCAAATGGATGCAGTATCTTCTTTCTGATTTGTCTATTCTACCTTCCAACCCTCATCTTCTCTGGGGTGACAACACTTCTGCTTTGGCATTGGCTAGCAACTCTGTTTTCCATGCCAAGACAAAGCTTATAGAGATAGATTTTTACTTTGTACAAAGAGATGGTTGTGGCTAAACAACTTCACCTTGGCCACATTGTTCAGCTGATCAGACTGCAGATATGTTTACTAAGCCTTTGGGGGAGGCTCAGTTCCTTCAATTGTGTTACAAGCTTCACTTAGCTTCAGCTGAGTTCAGCTTGAGGGAGGCTGTTAAGACTAATGCTGTATAGTTAGACTTGTTGGGTGCTAAGTGTCGTTTATAGAACTCAGTTCGGATCACTTCTTTTGTCTGTTAGCTATACATATAGCAGAGGTGTATTTTATTGATTAGTTAATGAAATATCTTTCTATCTCTAACTGTTCGTTCATCTTCATCTTCTTCCTCTTCTTCTTTCTTTTATTCTTCTTCACCATTTTTGTGTTATACTTGTAGTTCATCACGATTTCTGGGTTTTGAACAGTCGCCAGCATAGTTTTGCTAGTATTGCTTTGATGAAAACCCTTATGTCTCTAAAGTCGACTCCTCCTCCTAGATTTGTTCTCTTCATGATGTCCCAACTTACCCATCTTATGCTTTTATTTTCATTATGGCTCCGCCAGAATTGACGCATGTGTTGCTCAATCTTATTAGATGTTGCAATTGGCAAAAGGAAGCATGACAATTGCAAAATTGGGGAGCGCTTGCGCAACTCTCTTCAACAATATTTTCTTCCATGTTGCAGATAAGTACTTTTCTTCCAACCATTTTCTTTTCTTTTTTTTTTTTTTTTTTTTGAACTCTATCAAGTATATGATTCAAAGTAACCTTCTATTTCTTCCAATTATCGTAGGTAAACTAAAAAAATTCTCATGCTTTTCAACATCTTCCACTCCACAAGATTGTCTAAGGGCAATCCGTTTTTTTTTCTGGCTTGATGTTGCTTGAGAAAGTTGCGGCAGGTTTATCTTGATTTATTCTTTGACATGTATCTGCCTCATGAGTAAGTATTACATTTAATAAAGCTGTAATATATCCGCTAGGTTAGCTCTAGTAAAAAAAAAAGATAGATCATAGGCAAAGAAAAGATGGTTTATCCTAGGAACACTTCTCGAAGCTTTTACTCCTTGAAGTTGGCGGACATCAACTGCTGCATTCATTGATTTGATGAGCCCTTCACTGTATAGCAAAAATAAGGAGGGGGACAGAGGATAATCATGCCTCAGCCCGCTCTCATGTACAACTTCTCCCCCTATTTCTCCGTTAAAAATAAATTAGTAACGTACCGTGTTAATACATTTCAGCACAACCGAAGTGAATTGTGGACCAAACCCCATATGTAACATCACTAACTTGAGAAAACCCCACCCAACTCTTTATCATTTGTCCTTATCCTGTCCACCTTCAATGCAACATGGAATTTTTTTCGTCTTAGTTCTCGTTCTCATTGTATGTATAAGCTCAAAAGCTACTATAATATATAGTATGCAATTTGCCTTTCAGGAGAAGAAAAGCCGACTAGGATTCGCCTATAAGGTCAGGTAAAAATGTCTTAAGCCTATTTACAATTTTCTTTAAAATTACCTTATAGATTGTTGCACGTAAGGTAATTGGGCAAAAATCCGCGGGTGATTCCGGATGTTCAACCTTCGAGATCAAAGCAATAATTGTGCGGTTTAGTTCATCGAGCGTACCTTCCCAATTGAAAAATTGTAAAGCCACATCCAAGACGTCCTTTCCCACAACATGCCCTTTTTTTGGTAAAATAGTGCTGGATACCCGTCCACCCATGGACTTTTTAACGGGTGCATCATTTTGAGAGCAGCAAACAGCTCCCCTTCAGTAAAAGTCATATTCAAAATGACTTGACCCCATTCAGAGTTAGAATAACTCTTGCTACACTAGCAAAAACAGTACCTTTTTAGGTTTACAGGGGATAGACTCCGATACAAATGTATCATCTATGTAGCAAAGGTACTACCAGTTCATCCTCACAGCTTGTATTACCACATTGAATACACTTTTGAGAGATCTCCTCTCATGTGTATTGGGTTCCCACTGTTGATGAACTACGATGGGTTGTCAGTCCCATCCCCAACCTTGACTTAAGGACCACTGCACGGTTCCAGTCCTTTAGTCAAAGGACCAGCTGTATTATTCCGAGTTCCTATGAACTCTACAGCTATAATCTTATCAGACACCAAACCCCTTATAGACTTTAGTCTAACTTGGATGTGTCTCCTTGTTTTAACATCATACTTTTTACTGCTAATCTTGTCGATAGTCGTCCGACTATCACAATGAATAGCAATAGCAGGAAGCAGTTTGCTTACTACAGGTATAGCGGACATAAGTCTGTGTAACCATTCAGCCTCCGCCTCCGTGGCATCAAGCGCACACAACTCAGCCTCAAAAGTAGACCGAGTTACCATCGTCTGTTTGGTCGACTTCCAGGATATTGCTCCACCAGCCAAGGTGAACACATATCCAGTCACTCCATTGGAACCTGACTTCTAAGCTATCCAACTTGCATCACTGTACCCCTCAAGTACACCAGGAAACCTCCTATAGTGTAAACTTAGGTACATTGTGCCTTTCAGATATCTAAGCACTCTATCAAGAGCATCCCAATGAGTTCTGTTTGGACAGCTCGTATATCTAGCCAACTTAGACACAGAATATGAAATATCTGGTCTAGTACAGTTAGCAAGATATTGCAAAATCCCAATAATCTGAGAATACCTTAATTGAGACACAGGTACACCTGAAGAATTCTTGACTAAGGCAACTTTAGAATCATATGGTGTACTAGCGATTCTACACAGCGAACAACCATATTTCTCAAGTATAGATTTCTCTATGTAATGAGACTGAGATATGGTTATTCCCTCAGCTGACTGAGTCAACTTCAGTCCAAGAATCACACTAGCCTCACCCATATCCTTCATCTCAAAATGCCTCTTCAAGAAAGCTTTCGTCTCATTAATAATCTCAATATTGGTTCCAAACAACAAAATATCATCCACATATAGGCATAAGATCACACATTCACTACCTTTAACTTTGGAGTAGACGCACTTGTCACTATCATTTATTATAAAACCGAATGGCAATACAGTTTCATCAAACTTTTTATGCCAATCCCTGGGAGCTTGTTTCAAGCCATAAAGGGACTTGATTAACTTACATACTTTCCTTTCATTGCCTGATGCAACAAATCCCTCAGGCTGATCCATATAAATCTCTTCTTCAAGATCACCATGAAGAAAAGTTGTCTTAACATCCATCTGATGGATGGTAAGACCATGGACAGAATCCAATGCTATAAGCATTCGGATTGTTGTCATCCTTGCAACTGGAGAGTATGTATCAAAGTAATCAATGCCTTCCCTTTGCCTAAAACCCTTAGCAACCAGTCTAGCCTCGTACTTATCTATTGAACCGTCAGGGTTCAACTTCCTTTTAAAGATCCATCTGCACCCGATAGTAGAACACCCAGGAGGGAGATCAACTAACTCCCATGTTCCATTAGAAACAATAAAGTCAATTTCACTCTTTATAGCGCCCTTCCAATGCCTAGATTCCGAAGAATCCATAGCCTGCCGGAAAGTTAAAGGTTCGTCCTCGACATTGTAAGTGACAAAGTCACTTCCAAAATCCTTGACAACCTTAGCACGCTTACTCCTTCTAGGTTCCTCTACCTCCTCAGGTACATACCTACTACTTGATTCCGCCCCCACATTTGTCATCTTTTCCACATGATCAGGAATAGAACTAGATGTGTGAGGTGGATTATCATTAGTAGTATCTTGAGGTATACCAGTCTTCATGGGGTATACATCCTCAAAGAATGTAGCATCACGAAATTCAACTATCGTGTTAGCCACTATACCGTCTATGTCAGATTTTACTACTAAAAATCTCATAGCCGTAGTGGTTTCTCGATATCCCAGAAAGATACAATCAACAGTCTTAGGACCTAGCTTCTTTCTCTTGTGTACAGGTACAAGTACCTTAGCAAGGCCCTCCCACACACGAAGATAATTAAGACTAGTCTTCCTGCCTTTCCATAACTCATAGCGTGTTTTCTCTTTGTGTTTCAGAGGGACTCTATTCAGAATATGGCAAGCCGTATTCAAAGCCTCTCCCCACATGTATTTAGGCAATCCAGAGTTTAAAAGCATACTATCATATCATAAAAGGTTCTGTTCTTTCGTTCAGCAATCCCATTGGACTCAGGTGTGTATGGAGGAGTAACTTCATGAACTATTCCATTGTTTGCACAAAATTCATCGAAAGCGTTACTCGTATACTCACCACCTCTATCGGATCTTAAACGCTTAAGTACCTTACCAGCTTGTGTTTCAACTTCATTTTTATAAACAATAAACTTACTAAGCGCTTCATCTTTATGTTTAAGCAAATAAACATAACAGTATCTACTACAATCATCTATAAAAGTAATGAAAAATCTACATTGGTCCTTTGTCAACACACCACCAAACTCACAAATGTCCGTGTGCACTAAATCTAACAAGTCTGAATCCCTTACAACACTATGAAAGGGTTTCCTTGTTTGTTTAGCAGACACACATACTTGACATTTATAATTCTTTTCTATGGTGTGCTTTGGTATCAACTCTAAATTCATCATACTCTTTAGAGCACCAAAATTTAAATGACCAAGTCTAGCATGCCACAAATTAGATGATTCAACACTATTAATAGAAGGAACAATAACATTAGCTAAATTTCCCAAAACGGGTTCAGCATTTATGAAAAATAAACCATTGGACAAATAGCCCTTACCAAAGAAAGTACCAGTATGAATAAGGACTATTTTATTACATTTAAAAGAAATCTCAAAACCGCTAGCTACTAAACGGCTTCCACTTATTATATTTCTACGAACAGAAGGAACATGATGCACTCTTGTCAGGGACAGGATACGACCTGAAGGAAACTTTAGGTCCACGTTTCCTATTCCAAGCACTTGTGCAGCACTCGTGTTCCCCATCGTCACTGTCATGCTACTACTCTGTTGATAAGATACAAATAAACTAATGTCAGCACAAACATGCACATTAGCTCCAGTATCAATCAACCATTCGTTAGACAGATATGTGGAAAATAGCTCAGGGTTGTAGGTAACATACCGGCCAATGTCGGTTTCAGAAGCAGAAGCTTCACCAACAACCATGTTCACCACAGCCCCACTCGTGGTTCCAGGCACCGTATTTGCTTGTGCTACCACATCGGTTATCTATGATTTCTTATTTGGGCAGCCCTTACTGAAGTGTCCAACCTGTCCACAAACCCAACAAGATTTGCTTCCTTTTGGTTTCTTGGCCTTGACTGTGTCATCTTTTGGTTTATCATTTTCATCATTCTTAACAGTGTTTTTCCTTTTCTTTCCAGCAGTAACAACATTCACCTTCGCACTACCCGGTTCAGTCGGCATCACATGTCCTTGCTTGGACTTGTGTTGCTCTTGCACCGAGATGTCCAGCATGAGGTTAGTCCAGGTGATTTATCCTTTCTGTCTTTTCAGGGAGAGGCAAAAATCTTCCCAAGACTTTGGGAGCTTCTCAATCACACACATAACCAGAAACTTTTCAGGAAGATCCATACCGGACTCCTTCAAAGCATGCACAATCATCTCAAACTCGTGCACCTGCTCAGTCATGGACTTATTGTCCACCAGTTTAAAATCAAGAAATTTAGACACATAATATTTTTCCAGACCTTGTGAGTCAGTATTATGTGTCTCATTCAGCTTTTCCCATAAAAGATTTGCAGTGAATGAATCTGATGAATAAACATCAAACAGAGCATTCGACAGAGCAGCAAGAATTGCCGCTCTAGCCACTCCGTCTTTTTCAGACCACTTCGCAAAGGCCTTAATGGAATCAGGATTTTCTTGATCCACCACTGGTTTCTCATACTCCACAACCGGCCATAAAACCTTTATAGTTAACCACAATCTCAGCTTTTTCTGCCAACGAGAAAAGCCAACACCACCATTGAATTTTTCTGGTAAACCAGTCAATTCAACAGCTTGTGGAAACGTATAAGTGGCCCAATCAATAGCCACGGCAGGAGCAGATGAACCGGAAACAGTTTTCTCAGTTTCAGTAGTCATTTTGTTAAACAAATTACGAATAATTTCTTCAAGAATCTTGGTGAAACACACTAAAAATAACGATTTTAGAAGGGCAAATTTTATTAACAGAACATGACCAAGAACATAGAGAAATCAAATCATGAAGGCAAATAATAATGAAATTAGATACTGTACGAAAGAAAAGAAGGAACAGTTCATACCTCTTTTCACAATGGAACAGGTAATACACGAACGCAGCTGAGTCGCCAGGTCTTGCGAAGAAGGCCTGACTGCTCTTGAAGAAATTATCGCCCCCACTTACGCTGTGTTGGGATCCGGCAATGATCCTTCCAGGATAAAACAGCTCTGATCTTCTTCGTTACAGCAGCGATGAAGATCACTTCGACTTGCACCTCAGTTCGCCAGAGAAAGCAGAGAATTTTGTGATGAGAATGAACCAGAGAGAAAAACGTACAGGCAATCTCAAAACGATCTGACTATATCAATCAGATTAATCCATCAATTTGGTAAAACTGATCAATCCAATTGATTGACAATCAATCCATTTAATGATCATTAATCCCACAATAAAACGGTTAAAACAGTTAATTTGAATTAATGACCCATTAAAAAAACTGGTGAGTAATAAAAATTAGATGTAGCATAACCTCTCGCCGGGTCGCCTCGCGTAAATCGCCCTTCGACCCGACCCGGTCCAAGGCGAGGCGAGGCGTGGCGAGGCGGCGGCGGCGCGCGCGTGTGTGTGCGAGGCACACAATAACACCCATGGCTCTCCACACACCTTAGTAGTGGTACACTACCCTTGTGTGTGAAACCAAATATACCCTCCTACCACCGCTTTGAGCAACAATGTGGGACAAATGACCCTCTTGGTTTCAAGCTTCTTCAAGCTACCAAGAACACCACCATTTCTCTATGGATTTAACATCCAATTTCCAACACAAATATAACTTCATGCTTGAGTAGAGAAATTCAGCACCTCAATCGTAACACTTATTGATAATTAAATATTAGATTCACGGTGTTATTGATAACGCCCAATTAGGGGTTATCTTTTAGCCTGATTTGATGTGCCATTGTGCTGGAAAGCCGTGTTTTAGCCAGAATTCACCCTCGGAAAGCCACGAAATTTAGAACCAGACGCTTATTTGCTCTTTGTGAATTTCTGCATGTTTTGTACTTTTATTGGATATGATCGCGGGTTTTTTCATGTTTTTAAGGAACAGGTTCGGAAAGTGCATTGGGATGCGTGCCGAGACAGACTGGGATCGCCTCGGGAAACGTGCAGAAAATGCTCGGGACAGGATTTGACCGAGACTGGTACAAGGGAGAGCGGAATGGAAAACGGAAAGACTGGAGAAAAAACGAGCAGTGAAAACCGACCGAGGAAGCTGAAAACGCCAAAACCAAGAATCACCGGGATGCGCTCGGTTGACAATATCTGGAGCTTGACTCTGAATTTTGAAGTGAAACCAGGGGCAAAAGAACGGAAACGTCAAGGGCTTTCCGAAAACAGGTTATAATGCGGAAACGGAGTCCGGCCGAAAAACCGACTCCCGTCAAGTGTGGGTCCCAGACAGGCCACGCCCGAGTAAGGAGTCTCGATTCCCGATGCCCGGAGTCATGAGCAACTAATTCAGGGTCGTGACAATTTTCGGGACAGTTTTGGCATAGGGGTATTTTGGTCATTTTGGCACCGGGCCCGGGTTTCCGGAGTCAAGTTCAGATTTTGTCTCCCAAATTCAGTCAGCAGTTTTCCTATGGCCAGAGCCAAGATTGGACAGAATTCGGAGCGGTTTTGACCCAGGGGTATTTTGGTAATTTTGATAAGTTTCGGGTCAAAACGCAAGACGGGAACACGGGAAAGCAGGAAGACACCGAGGAAGGAAAACCGGAGATTTCAGGCAGAAGTGTGGGACCCAGAAGACCCAACCGGGCCCACCAGAGGACCAAGCCGGGCCAGGACACAGCCCTATCTGCGTATATACGCAAGGTTGCGTATATACGCAGACAGGGAGGTGGTGGTGGGTGGATTATTGGCCCCTGGTTGCGTATATACGCAGCCTTGCGTATATACGCAGCCAGTTTGACTTTTTTCCAAAGTCGGTGGACCGATGGCAGTTTCCGTAATTTCTGGCGCACGCGTTTCGGGAAAAACAGCACTATTTAAAGACTCGTCCAGACTCGTTTCGAGAAACAATAGACAAATCAACACAAGACAGCACAACCGAAGGAGAAGTCGGAGCACCCCCGGAGAGCACAGAAACGCGAATCCAGATTCAAGACCCCCGTTTGCTCTTCTTCTCTCTCATTCAAAAACTGTGTTATTTACGTTATGAATTTCAGTAGCTAAACTTTTACCTAGGTTCTCGGTGAACCTAGGGTTTCGTTTTCAGAGATTAGTTCTACGTTTTGACTATGAATTCATGATCGTACTATCTTAATTCAGCAGCTTTATCAGTTATTCTGTCTTTGAATTTTACTGTTTATGCATGATCGGAGTCGCGAACCAGAATTGCTACACACCCGAGCCGGTAGGTGAAAACGTCCGGTTAGGGTTAGGAAGAGAAGACAGAATTTAGCACCTTACCCCGATGGGCCGACTAGCGAAGGGGAGTTAGGACTAGCCTAAAATCGTTGAGACCAACTGTTAGAGAATCTGACCCGGGCCATCAAGACAGGTTAGAAACCCCAGCAGCCTTAGAACGAGACTGCAGATTTAGGCAGCTTAACAGGAATCCGACAGTCTGCAGGATTGTGATAACGTGTAGGAAAAGAAAAGATACTACACAATTGGTACGTGGCACGGATAAAGAGACTGCTGTGTGTTTTCATGTCAAACAAAGAACGAAAAACTGAAGAACCCTAGGGTATCCCAGGACCTAGTATCTCAAACCCTAGTTTTACAACCTTAAGATTATTCAGAAAACTTTCACAAAAATATTTACGTTTCAGTTATTTACGTTCAAACTCTCAAAATATTCCTCCTTTTTACACTCTGTTCGTTAAAACTGATTACTAGAAAAACCTGCAAAGTCCCTGTGGGATCGATAATTCGAGTTGAAAATACTCTCTATATTACTTGATTTGTATACTTGCGAATAGCACGCTAGAAAGCGCATCAAGTTTTTGGCGCCGTTGATCCATTAACCCTTTTCTTGGTAACCGTTTGACCTAGGAAGCCGTTTTTTGATACTCGCATCATTGTTAGTATTTTTACCTTTCCTACGCGTCATGGCACGAGGGAGTTGAGTTGAGGGGGATTTTATGGGGTAGAGCAGCATTGTCATATTTGATAGTGGATGAGCTTCATTGGTATATTTGAGGGTGTGTAAGGGTGAGATAGTGACGGCAGCACACTTCGGTGTGGCGGTGACTCACGACATTACACCGTGAGCACAGGAGGAGTGTCGTAGTGCGTAAATTTTCCGCACGACATGGGGGACTTGGGGTTGACCGTGTTATTTGGAGGACGCGCTGTGCGGTTTAGACATCCTTGGAGTGAGGAGGATCGGTTGGAAAAGAGCGATTATTTTACAGATTGACTGCATGGTTCGAAATTAGTGTGGGGGTGGTCGTTTCAGATTTTATTTCAGTATTTTTCTGCCACCCCACGTTTTTGGTTAATCATAGAGTTGGCCTGGTTTATATTATTGTTTTTATTGTGTTGCCCCGCAAAAAAAAAAAAGATGATGAAAAAAAAGGGAAAAAAGTAGTATCAAAGGCAGAAAAATTCAGGGTGCTTGCTTGATTTTATTTCAAAACGCCAGGACGGCAATTTTTATCACAGTTTCACATTTGTTCACAGTTGTGGCCGCGAGAACGGCAGTTACACCGGGACTGGGGAAATTGAGTGTCTAGAATCTTAGGTGATTTGGGTCAGTTTCTATCATCTTGGTGAGGGAGTGTGAGATTGGGGTATTTGTGAGTGTGCTGTGACGTTTAGGACATCGCTTCTAAATGACTTATCCTACCGTCCCAAAGCCGGCAGATTTACATTACACCCGGAGTAAAAGAACGGAAGGTGTGCGTTAGGGATACGTTCGGTTTGCGTGCAAAAGCGGAAGTAAGTGGTGTTCGTGCTTGTTGCTAACCTAGGCTGGCCGCGAGTTCTTCCGATCACCGCAGTTTCTGAAATTTAGGGAAATACGAGAACTTGATGATGTTCAGTTTGAGTTGAAGAGATTGCCCAGTCTCACCAAAAAATATATATATATAAACTGTTTTTATAAATACTGTTTTTAAATAAGTGCAGTTACACCGCTCTGGATTGATTCGGGATAGTATGCATTGGTAGTATATTGCTGGAGTTTACTCGGGACGAGCAAAGTTTAGTGTGGGGGTATTCAAAAACTTGATGCGCAAACTAACGTGCTGTCGCAAGTGTACGAATCTTGTAATACCGGGTGCAATTAGACTCGGGTGATCGTTCCCACGAGGACTATTTCGGGTTTACTCACGTTGTCAGTTTCGGTTAACCGAGTGTAGTAACAAGGAGGAGTAGGTTGTGATTGCAGTTTACTATACTAAAACAGAAATTAAAAACGTAAACGTAAATATTTTTTTGTGACGTTTTTTGAAATAAGTTGAATTGGTTGTAACGATAATAGATGATAACTAGGCTCCAGGATCCCCTAGGGTTTCTATAGATTTCAGTTTTACGTTCGATTATGAAAACACTCAGCAGTTTCGATATCTGTGCAACGTACCAGTTGTGCAGTGACTTTTCAGATTCCACACGTAATCCCGATCCTGCAGACTTTCGGATTCTTGTTAAGCTGCCTAAATCTGCAGTCTCGGTCTAAGCATGTGAGGGTTTCTAACCTGTCCGAATGGCCCGGGTCAAATTCTCTAACAGTTGGTCTCACGTTTTTCAATGCTAGCCCTATCTCCCTTTCTCTGGTCGGTCTATCAGGGTAAGGTACTAAATCCTGGTTTTTCTTCCTAACCCTAACTTGACGTTTTCACCTACAAGCTCGGGTCTATAGCAATCATGGGTGATCAATCCTATCATGCATATACGATAATAATCAAAACCAGAATAACATATATAACTTGCTGAATTAAGATAATCATCATGAATCCATAAACGAAGTAGTCATAAAATCTGGATACGAAACCCTAGGTTCACCGAGAACCTAGGTAAGAAGTTTAGCTACGACTAGACATAATACAAAACGCAGTTTCTGAATATAAAGAGAGAGAACGAAATCAAACTAAGTCTTCGAATCTCAAATCGCGCTTTCGTGCTCTCCGTGAATGCTCTGACTTGCCCTTCGGTTGTGCTGAGAATTGTGTTGTGTCCTCAAAACGTGTCTGGACGAGTCTTTAAATAGTGTTGTTTTCTCCGAAACGTGTGCGCCCGAAATTACGGAATCTGCCATCGGTCCACCGTCTTTGACCAAAAAGTCAAACTGGCTGCGTATATATGCAGGGTTGCGTATATACGCAACCAGGGCATGTATCCACCTCCCCATCTCCCCCTCCTGCCTGCGTATATACGCAAGGCTGCGTATATACGCAGGCCTGCGTATATACGCAGGCAGGGGGGTGGAGATGGGGCCCTGCTTGGTCCTTTGGTGGGCGTGGTTGGGTCTCCTGGGTCCCACTCTTCTGCCTGACGCTCCCGGTTTGCCTCCCTTGGTGTCTCCTGCTTTTCCGTGTTCCCGTCTTGACCCGGCCTTGTGCACGTTTCCCGAGACGGTCCCGGCTTGGTCCCGACACGCTTCCCGATGCACCTCCCGAACCTGTTCCTGAAAAGGCAACACGAACGAAAACCTGCGATCATATCCAAATATAGAAATAAATAAGCAGAAATCCAGGAAGTACAAATAAACGTCTCGTTCTAGATTCCCGAGGCATTCTAAGGCATTTTCCGGCAAAAACCGCTATTTCCGACACAAATACTCGTGAAATCAGGCTAAAAGATAACCCCTAATTGGGCGTTATCAAATACCCCCGCACTAAACATTGATCGTCCCGAGCAATCCTGCCAACTCTAGCCTGCATTTCTGTCCTCGTTAGACTGACTATGTACATACCCTACCGTTGCATACTCTTTCGACCCGAACCTTTCAACCGGACGACTCGATAGAAAAACTGACTCAGATAGAATACACACAGACTCAAACGACTCAAAACAGACTGTTGACAAAAATATTTTTTGTGAGATCGGGCAACCTCAAAAACATAAACAGTGTGTCCTCGTGATCTCATCCTTTTCAGAATGTACTTCCCTGCAAGCGATCGGTAAGTCTGAACAGATTTATATGGTGGAATTAAGCACTGGACCAAAGTACTATTACTTTAGTTATCAAACTGAGCAAATCCCTAGCTAACTTACCATCCGAGCTGTTTCCGAAAGGATCTATGTCTAATCAGGTAGGATAATATATGTATCAAGGTACGGCATAATCCTACTTGTTATGACATTCTCACAATTTACCAAACTCACACCCCTCACCGAGATCCCAAAAAACTGCCCGAAACACCTAAGTTCCTGCTTTCCCAATTCTCCTGTCCCCCGGTGTGTCTTCGTCGTGCTCGCGGCCACAAATGTGAAGCGGTGTAAACGTCTCGAAAATTGTGCCACTCACTCAGCTTCTTTATTTAAATAACAAAAGCGAAAAACAAACTACAAACTAGATCATGATTTTTCTGCTTTTTCTTTTTCTTTTCTTCTCTTTTTTTTTTTTTCTTTTTTTTATTATATATATATTTTTTTATAACACAACTATATATACAAACGTACACGAATACTGACAATACTAAAATGACTAAAGCTGAGTGAGTAAAAATAAATCTCTGTCGTGGGGTACGTAAAATATCCTCATGTGAAGTACCCCCACACTAATCCTGAAGTGCTGATCGATCCTGTAGTCGAGATAATATCGTGCATTCCCACCGAACCTCCTCATCACCAAAGATGTAGAAAAACGGCACAACCACCAATTAACCCCACAACCCCCCGGAACCCCGTTTTGTGCGAAAAGATGCTCGCACGCGACTAACTCCTCCTGTGGTCACTATGTAGTGAAGTGATCCACCTCCGCAAATTAATGCACTGTCGCCACTAACTCACCCTGTCCTTCCCTCGAAAAACGTGTCGATATCAAAACTGTCCAAAACTGATAACTCATGAAGATCTCCCATCTAAAAATCACCCTACTCACTCCCTCCGTCATAACACGTAGAATAGCCAACTATCGACTGATGAGGTCTCAAAGAAGGCTGCCCAGGCTAAAGTGGCTACGAAGAAAAGGGGGAAACTGCTTCAAACGGGTTGACTAATTGGACCTAGGGGTAAGAAACTGGACGTGAGGTCCCTTGATAGCCAGTCACTCCACCGAAAAATGCGATGACCGTGACGGCGCCCGTGGGCGGGTTGTCGACTACCTATGTGACGGTGGTGTAGCAACTAGTCGGATTTTTAGCTCAGGTGATAATTACTTGCGGATTCCAAAGGTCGCTAGCTCTCACCTATCTACTATACCTCGGTGCAAGTTTTCTTCTCTTTCAAAGGACTCAAACTCAATTTCTTCACTATTTTCGTTATCTCGATTGCCCTTTCTCAAAATTTTCTAATTTTAAATTTTTTTTTTTGAAAAATAATTTATACTTGCTGTTTGCGTATATACGCAGGTCTCCGTATATACCCAACCAGCAGCATAAAAAAAATTCATTTTTCATTTTTTTTTTTATTTTTTTTTAATATATACAATGCAAGGCCAGAACGTTTGTGGTGGGTTGACTCAAATAAAGAAAATATGCTGACTCAAAAATAAAAATAAAAATAAAAACTGCAAATAAATACGAAAAAACGTGCAGATCGGGTTAATGCTGACACAACTACCACCCCCACACTAAGAGGTGGCATGCCCTCATGGCACTCACTCGTCCGGAAAAAATGTCGGGTCTGACCCGGTCTCGGACGTACCGGATATGCTACCCGGTGAGCTGCTACCTGAATCAGACCTAAAGACGACCGGCTGACGCGCACGTGTACGGGGCCGTTAATCAGAGGACTGTGACTCGGACCCAGTCCAACTGCTAGGTGGCTGGGATCGCAATGTCGTCCTGCCACTCGAAGGCTGTTGGGTACGGGACCCAGTCTGACGGCCCGTAGGCTGCCGGGATCGCGTCCCCGGCTGCCGTCTCTCCTGTCGGGCAGGTGGCGGTGATGGCTGAGTCGGGGGAGGTGGCTGGGTCGGAGGTGGTGGAGCGGATGTACACTCGCTAGAGTCCCCGTCATCCGACCAACCCTCGGTAAAGCTGCTGGAGTAGGTGGGGGGAAGATACAGCGGAAGTGGCGGGTCTCGGCCTGCGTGCCGAGCCGCATCCCGCTGCTCCTCTCGAATACTAGCTAGGGCAGCCTGGGTGTCCTTCGTGACCTTCCGCTGACTCCGGCGGTTATGTGTCAAAGCTCTCCATAGCTTGCCCACGCTCTCGAGCACCTTCTCTCCTACGGACTTGCGTCCGCCCTGACACCCCTCAAATCTCTCGTCCACTCGTGGCAATCTACGTGGCGGGGCTGGTCTAGCTCGTGGGTTCGGGTCGGCCCGTGGGGCCGGCTCACCTCGCTGTCGGGCTGGCTGGGTCGGGGCATTCCTCTCAGTCCCCTGGCGACTCGACTCTGGACGCTCACTCTCGCGACTGGTACGGTGTTGATGAATTAAAATTGCATATTTTAGTATGTTAACGAACTCTTCTTAACTTGCTAATATGTGTAATTTATCTATTTTATCTCTCTTTCTAGTCTTATGCTTGTTTTCGTAGTTTTGGTTGTTTTCTCTCATTTTGTAGGCAAAGAAGTGAGTTAAAACGCAAGGGGCTAGTTGTGAAAGCTTGAATGAAGAATTTGAAGGCTTAATTTGAAGAAGTCAAGTGATAACGAGGCTAAAGTTGAAGACAAAGCAAGAATTAGCAAGTTAAAGAGAGGTTTCAAGGGTTTAAATGAAGAGAACAAGGGAAGATAGAGGCCAAAAATGAAGATTTAGAAGCCAAGAGGCCACATTACAAGGCCAAAGTTGCATCTATGGGGTTGTTTGAGAAGAAACTAACGGAAGTGGGGCTTAAGTGCAAGTTTTGAAACGTTTTAATGGCTTATGTGAAGAATACTTAACGGATTGGGGGTCAAATTGCTATTTTCAGAAGTTTTTAAGTAAGGAACGGGCCTTTTAAAGCATTCCAGCAAGCTAGGGGGGAGCCGGGTGCAATTTCCCGAAACCAGCTCACCCCCCAGCCCTCTCTCTCACGCGTCTTTCTCTCTCCCCGACAGTAAGCACGCAGCAACCCACGAAAGAAGCCATTGTCAAGCGTCGAAGCTTCTTCCAAGACCCACCCCGACCTCGTCTCTTCACCAAATCAGCCCCAACCGGTCTCAAAACGCTCCTTGTCCAACCCTCTTCCAAACCCACTGCTCAATTTGGCCCAAACCGAAGTGAAGAGAAAAGCCCCAAATTGACCTAGGGTTCGTGAAGCTTCTTCAAATCAACGAAGGGGGAGCTCTGAGATGAATTGAAGGGTGAGGATTGAAGACTTGGAGGCTACGAAACCCCCTCTCACTGCCTATATAAGGTAAAGAGATAGAAGGAAGAGGGGGGTGACGAACACGCTTCATGCTAGGCCGAATTTCTGTCTCTCTCTCTTCTCTCTCGGTTCTAAACCGTTTCTGGGTTTGTGTTGGTGATTCCGAGCTCGTCCCGAGCTAACACGGAGCCAACAACATCCATAGAAGGAAGAGTTAGGGCTGGGTTCGATTTGGGGCTGTTTTGGAGCACCGTTTTGGTCACTATTTTGAGTTTAGTTGCTAATTAGTTGATAAATCCTGTTAGATTAGTTGTTAACAGTTGGTTTTGTGGAGTTTGGAATCAAGTTGTAGTAGTTTGAATCAAGTATTGGTAACTTTGTTCTTCATTTTGGGCATTTGAAGCAAGTTCTTGAGTTGAAACTTGAATTTGATGAAAATGTTCATGAATATGCTTGATATCTCTTGTGTTGCTTGGTTCTTGGATATGAGTAGCTAGATTTATTGTTGGTTGAAGTTGATGAATCTAGGTGTGTTGGGTATGGATTCAATTGTTAAATCAATGAGTTGAGAAGTTCCTCTTGTGATTCATGACTCAACAAGTGTTGGAATACAAATCCGATTTGTAGCTTCATCTTGTATGTGGATTCATGCTTGAATACACATACTTGATAGTTGATACAACTTAGTTTTGGATTCTACTAGTGTTCCTCATGAATCATACTTGAATTTGACATTAGAATCCATACATATCCTTGTAATATCATTTGGGTGTTGGATTCATGCACAACACTCCTAGATGATTCAACTAAGACCAACTCTTCTCTCAAATTCTACAAACTCTTCTCAAATTTTGGATTCCCTTTAAAGTAGTTGCTTAGTTTCTTGGAATTGTTCAACAAATACCCTTGCTCCATCAAGTTTGCTTGGTGGATTTTGAAGCTTGGCTAGCTATAAAGCCTTTGGGAAACTTGGTTTTGTTAGTTTAGTTAGTCACTTAGTAAGTTCACTAGTTAGCTTAGAGTGTTTAAATCTCCTACCCAATCCTTGTGGAAATCGACCCCGTTCTTACTCGGGTACTACTTAGAACGATATTCCTATACTTGGGAATTATCGATTCAACAAGTTTTTGGCGCCGTTGCCGGGGATTGGTGCTAAGAGACTCACTCTTTAGCTACTTTCTTGTTTTGCTCGTTTTTATCTTTAGATACGCTTGAAGAAAAATTTCGGGTTCATTTTTGAACTTTGGAACCAAAAAAAGCGAAAAGTAAAAAAAATCACAAAAACATACTCCTAGCTTGTGTTAGGCAACCCTCTTGAACTTAATTTGAGCTTGGGTTGCATGAGTGTGTGGCAACGTGATAGTACTCATAGATTGCATCGCACTTTATTTGAAGAAGAGGGTAGAAATCCCTTTAGTGAAAATACTTCTACTAGTGATAGTAGTAGTTTAGCCCAATCCAACGATTCTAGCTCTCTTAATAGCTTTGAAATCATGGATGGAGAGGATGGGCATAGTAGCAACAATGAGATGATGCCATTTCGCTCACTAAGAGATTTGATGCATCCATCTCGACAAAGCTCACCATCTTGCTTTGTGTTTCCATTAAATGAAAGAAACTTTGATGTCAAACCGGGCACAATTCAACTTCTTCCCAAGTTTCATGGCCTAGAGTCCGAGAGTGCTTACTCTCATCTTAAGGATTTCAACGATATTGCCTCAACGGTTAATTGCAATGGTGTCTCTAGTAACACCATAAGGCTTAGATTGTTTCCTTTCTCTTTAAAGGACAAAGCCAAGGCATGGCTTCATTCCTTGAGACCTAGGACCATAGGCACATGGGAAGAGTTAGAAAAAGAGTTTCTTAAGAAATTTTTCCCTACTTACAAAACAAATGCCATAAAAAGGCAAATTGTTACTTTTTGTGCTAAGGAGGGAGAGCCACTTCCCCAAGCTTGGGAACGCTTCAAGGATCTCCTCATTGCTTGCCCTCACCATGGATTTGAGACATGGAGGTTAATTAGCTCCTTTTATGATGGTTTGCCATGCGACCATAAGCACACAATTGAATCCATGAGTGGGGGAGATTTTTTCACAAAAGGTGAAGATGAGGGTTGGGATTGTATAGATGAAATTTGTGAGAAAGTCCAATCTTGGGACATTAGTGAGCCTTCTAAGGATGCTAACTCTAAGCCTAAAGGTACTATGTATCAACTTAAGGCTAAGAGTGAGGCATTGTGCTCATTTTGTAGTGATAACTCTCATGAGTTGAACAAATGTCCCGATTTTCTAAGAGCCCAAGAGCTCATGGGTGAGCAAGTGAATATGTTAAATTCTAACAATTATAGGAAGCCCTATAATAACTCACCCTACTCGGAGACATACAACTCCAATTGGAGGAATCACCCAAACTTTTCATGGAGACAAGGGCAAGACACTCAAGTAAACCCTTCTAACTCCACTTATGTTCCTCCTAACAAAAGGAGTTTGGAAGAGAACTTTGAGCAATTTATGGCTTCTCAAAACCAAACCAACCATGATTTGAGGAAGTCCAACCAAGAGTTGCAAAACTCTAACCAAGAGTTGAAAAATGCTTTAGCTAGGTTGGAGTCTACCATAAATGCTCAAGAGAAGGGAAAATTCCCATCTCAACCTCAACAAAATCCTAGGGGCCAAAGCTTTAACCATATGGAACATGCTAAGGCCATCACCGTTTTGAGAAGTGGGAAGGTTGTTGACAATGGACTTTCAAGTGAGGAGTCCAATGAAAATGAGGGAGAAGAGGAGTGTGAGAAGAGTGATGACCAAGAGAGAGTTGTCGACTCACAAGAGTCACAAAGTAGTCTTGACAAGGGGAAACAAGTAGTGGAAGAAAGTGAGGAAATTAAGGTTCTTCCACCATTTCCCCAAAGACTTTTAGCCTCTACTAAGAAAGCTAGCAACCAAGATATCCTTGAGACATTCCAAAATGTCAAGATTAACATCCCTCTCTTGGATGCTATCAAGCAAATTCCGGCTTATGCCAAGTTTCTCAAGGATCTTTGCACTTTCAAGAGAACTCTTCAAGTGAGAAAGAAGGCTTTTCTCACCGAGCAAGTGAGCTCAATTCTCCAAAATAATCTCCCTCCCAAGTATAAAGATCCGGGTTCACCTACTATCACTTGCACCATTGGAGATCATAAAATTCACAATTCTTTATTAGATTTGGGTGCAAGTGTAAACCTCCTTCCATACTCGGTGTATGAGAAGTTGGGGTTGGGTGAGTTGAAACCCACAAGAGTGACTCTACAATTGGCGGATAGGTCCACTAGAGTCCCTAGGGGTATCATTGAGGATGTCTTGGTTCAAGTGAACCAATGTTATTATCCGGTGGATTTTATAGTTTTAGACACCTCCCCTTTGGCTAGTGGCACTTCATCCATTCCTATTATTTTAGGAAGACCATTTCTTGCTACTTCTAATGCAATAATAAATTGTAGAAGTGGTATGATGAATATTACATTTGGGAACATGACGTTAGAGCTTAATATTTTTAATGCATGTATTCACCCAAGCTCACAAGATGATGATGATGTTTGTGAAGTGAGTTGGGTAGAATCATGTGTTGAAGATATTTATACTCTAGCTACATGTTCCAATGATTCAAGTGAGCTCACTTTAGAAGAATTTGAATTTTTGTATGATGATAACACTCCTCTTTCATCTCTTCTTATGGAAGAAGAATTTGATTTTGATGAAGGGGAGAGACTCTTTGGCCAACTTGACCAAATCATTGAGTCGACTCATGAGCATTCTAGTGTTGATAGTGAGTTGCATGGAAGTGAGATGATACCTCCCATTGAGAGGGTTCCACCAATTTGTGAGTTGAAACCCCTTCCTTTAGATTTGAAATATGCATTTCTTGGGGTTAATGATACTTATCCTATTATCATCTCATCTTCCCTTGATGTTGAGCAAGAAAAGAGGTTGCTTGAAGTTTTGAAGGATTACAAGGGTGCCATAGGATGGTCCATTGAGGATATTAGAGGCATTAGTCCTTCCATTTGCACCCATAGAATTCATTTAGAGGAAAATGCCAAAACTTCAAGGGAGCCTCAAAGGAGGTTAAACCCTCACATGCAAGAAGTTGTGAGAGCCGAGGTGCTCAAGTTGTTGGATGCGGGTATGATTTACCCCATCTCGGATAGTAAATGGGTAAGTCCTACCCAAGTGGTCCCTAAAAAATCGGGGGTCACCGTTGTGGAAAATGAGAAGGGTGAACTTGTGACCACTAGAGTTCCTACTAAGTGGTGGATGTGCATTGATTATAGAAAATTAAATGCCGTCACTAGGAAGGATCACTTTCCCCTTCCATTCATAGATGAAATGTTGGAAAGGTTAGCGGGGCATGATTTTTATTGCTTTTTAGATGGCTACTCGGGTTATAATCAAATTGCCATAGATCCAATGGACCAAGAGAAAACCACTTTCACTTGTCCATTTGGAACATTTGCTTATAGGAGGATGCCTTTTGGTTTGTGTAATGCCCCGGCTACTTTCCAACGTTGCATGCTAAGCATATTTTCGGACATGGTAGAAAAATGCATGGAAGTTTTTATGGATGATTTTTCGGTGCATGGAAACTCATTTGATACTTGTCTTGGAAATCTTGAGATGGTTTTGAGAAGATGTGAAGAAAAGAATTTAGTTTTAAATTGGGAAAAATGTCACTTTATGGTTAGGCAAGGAATTGTTTTGGGTCATGTTATTTCCTCTCATGGTATTGGTGTAGACAAGGCTAAAGTAGATGTGATTTCTAATCTTCCACCTCCTAAATGTGTTAAGGATGTTAGATCTTTCCTAGGTCATGCGGGATTTTATAGGAGATTTATCAAGGACTTTAGCTCACTTGCTAAGCCCTTGAGCAATCTCCTTCAAAAGGAAAATTCATTTGAGTGGTCTAGTGCATGCCAAGAGGCCTTTGAAAAGTTGAAGAATTTATTGGTAACGACCCCTATCATGCAACCACCCAAATGGACTCTTCCTTTTGAAATCATGTGTGATGCTAGTGACCATGCGGTTGGTGCCGTTTTGGGTCAAAGAGGTGAAGATAAGAAACCACATGTTATCTATTATGCAAGTAGAACTTTGAATGATGCTCAATTAAATTATTCCACTACGGAAAAAGAGCTTTTGGCCATGGTGTTTGCCATTAAAAAATTTAGGCCATACTTGCTTGGTTCAAAAGTGCTTGTCTACACCGACCATGCCGCCTTGAAATACCTTTTCACAAAGAAAGATTCCAAACCTCGTTTAATCCGTTGGGTACTTTTGCTTCAAGAGTTTGATATTGAAATCAAGGATAAACGAGGTGTGGAAAATGTTGTGGCGGATCACTTGTCTAGGATTGACATTCCCAAGACAAAAATCTCCTTGCCTATTCTTGAAACTTTTCCGGATGAACATCTCTTTGCCCTTTTAAATGTTCCTTGGTTTGCCGATATTGCTAATTATCTTGCTTGTGGAATTTTTCCGGAAAATTTAAAAGGGCAAGAGAAGTTGAGATTTGTGAGAGAATGCCGGAATTTCTTTTGGGATGACCCTTACTTGTTTAAATATTGCCCGGATCAAATAATTAGAAGGTGCATCCCAAATGAAGAGTTTCATAGTGTTATTTCATTTTGCCATGAGTATGCATGTGGAGGCCATTTTTCGGCTAGAAAAACCGCCGCCAAGATTTTGCAAAGTGGTTTATATTGGCCTACTCTTTTTAGTGATGCATTTCATTTTTGCAAAGCATGTGATAGGTGCCAAAGGATGGGAGGGAATATTGGAAAAAGAAATATGATGCCCTTGAACCCCATTTTAATTATTGAAATATTTGATTGTTTGGGTATTGACTTCATGGGTCCATTTCCATCATCCTTTGGCAACCTATATATACTCTTGGCGGTGGATTATGTGTCAAAGTGGGTTGAAGCCATCCCTTAAAAAACCAATGATCATAGAGTTGTGATTAAGTTTCTTCAACACCACATTTTATCTCGTTTTGGCATGCCCCGAGCTATCATTAGCGATGAAGGGAAACATTTTTGCAATAGGCCTTTTGAGAGCCTCATGAAAAAGTATGGGATTGTGCATAAAGTTGGCACACCATACCACCCACAAACTAGTGGGCAAGTGGAAGTTTCTAATAGGGAAATTAAAAGAATTTTGGAGAAAACGGTAAACCCAAATCGCAAAGATTGGTCTTTGAGGTTGGTTGATGCTCTTTGGGCTTACCGTACCGCTTACAAAACTCCCATTGGTGTGTCTCCATATAGACAAGTGTATGGTAAGGCATGCCATCTCCCGGTGGAGTTAGAGCACAAGGCCTATTGGGCTATCAAATTCTTGAATTTTGATCTTGCAAAAGCGGGGGAAGAAAGGAAGTTAAACTTGAATGAGTTAGAAGAGCTTACAAATGAGGCTTATGAGAACACTAGGATCTCTACGGCAAGGACAAAGGCTTATCATGACAAACATATTGTTCCTAAGTCTTTTGAGCCTAATCAAAAAGTTCTTCTCTTTAACTCAAGGATGAAACTCTTTGGAGGAAAGTTGAAATCAAAATGGAATGGTCCATATATTGTGAAGCATGTATATCCTTATGGGGCCATTGAAATTTTGAACCCCAAAAGTGGGGAAAGTTTTAAGGTGAATGGCCAAAGATTGAAACCATATGTTGAAAATTTTGAGGCTAAGGTTGAGTCCATTTCTCTTATGGACCCAACCTACACTAACTAGTGTTCAACAAAAGTATCACCTTTGTAAATATTAGTTGTAGTTCTTTTGCTCTTGATTATTTTGTAGGTTGCTCTTGGAGGAGGACTTATGCTTGGTGGCCAAGAAAGCGAAAAATGAGGTCCATCTATCCCTTGTCTCTTTATATGAATTGGTATGCTCTTCCATTGATCTCACACATTGAGGACAATGTGATATTTTAGTTGGGGGGTGGAGTAGATTTTATTTCTTGCTTAAATGGTTACTAGCATGCTTTTTCTTCATTAGTGATTTACATGAAAAATACAAAAAAAAAATGAAAAAATGAAAATCCAAAAAATTAGAAAAAGTGAAAAAAAAAAAAATATATGTGAATCTTTCATGAGAAGCATCACTCTTTCCCCGTGTCAAACCATAGATATTTTTATTCTTCTTTCTTTGGTAGTTTTATTAATTTTCACCTTTCATCTTGAGTCTATATTTTATAGCTTTATTGAGTCTTAGGAAGTTATAGTTGAGTCACTTATTTTGAAAAAAAAAAAAGAAAAAAAAGTGAAAATAAAAAAAATAAAAAAATGAGAAAAGTGAAAAGGGGGAATTTTAGGAAGCTAGATGTTTTCAAAAAAATGAAATTTCTTAGTCCATGTTCTTTTTATTTTTATTTTAGAAAGGAATTCTTTGCTTATACTCAATACATCTACACCAATATCCCACATTCCGCGACATCATGCGTTCTCACAAAGCGACACACTAAATTTACGTTTCATGTTTAAGTCCTTCAAGCTAAGTTGATCACATAAACTTTGACGTCTTTTACTTTTGATAAAGGGTGCATTTTCTAAAGCTATTTGAACTTCACAAAAAGATTTTTCTCTATTCGTTTTTGCGGTGGAAACTTGTAGCCCATTGGAGTGGTGGTTACCAATGACACCCCATGCGATGTCTAAGAAATAGAGGGGTGTCCGGGGATAATGTTACGTCACCACCTAGATAGCTCCCTTGGTTTAGCTTAAAAAGCCCACTCGCGTGTATATTCCTCTATTTTGTTGTGGGTCTTGGAGATCCTTGGATTTGAGGTTAAAAATAAAATGTTAATGCTATAAATCTAAAAAAAAAAAATGATAAATCGCACCATCTACCAAAAATCCACAAAAGGATCATACAAGCCCACAACCACATCTCCCCTTCTAAAAAATTTTTGTTCAAAGCTTTGGAAGTCCATCCTACATGGGTGCTTTTGAATAAGTATGAGAATGTCTAGTTTCTTGTGATCCTTATTTTTGAAGGCATACTTTCTCGCAAATTGGACTTAATTTAACAAGTTTTGTAGTTCGCATGAGTCACCTTCTACCAAACACCGCCCACATTTGTATGAAGTATATGCTTAGACGTCCTTAGGCTTCTTTCTCAATCTTCTTGGACTTTGAGAATTTATTTGAGGAGACATTTATGCATTCTTCTTTTTCCCCCACCAAAGAAAAATTAAAATTTGCTAGTAACTCTTAGTATTTTGTTTCTTTGAGTTCTCACTTAGGATAGATAATGTGTGTGTGCGTTTTTGTAAACATTTGAGTCTAGTTTAGAATCGAGTCAAGCCTTGTCTAGTTGAGTGTGTGTCTCTCATGATTGATTCTTCACTAATACTACTTATATCGCTCTCTTTGCTCGAGGACGAGCAAAAGGCTAGTTGGGGGTGTGTTGATGAATTAAAATTGCATATTTTAGTATGTTAACGAACTCTTCTTAACTTGCTAATATGTGTAATTTATCTATTTTATCTCTCTTTCTAGTCTTATGCTTGTTTTCGTAGTTTTGGTTGTTTTCTCTCATTTTGTAGGCAAGGAAGTGAGTTAAAACGCAAGGGGCTAGTTGTGAAAGCTTGAATGAAGAATTTGAAGGCTTAATTTGAAGAAGTCAAGTGATAACGAGGCTAAAGTTGAAGACAAAGCAAGAATTAGCAAGTTAAAGAGAGGTTTCAAGGGTTTAAATGAAGAGAACAAGGGAAGATAGAGGCCAAAAATGAAGATTTAGAAGCCAAGAGGCCACATTACAAGGCCAAAGTTGCATCTATGGGGTTGTTTGAGAAGAAACTAACGGAAGTGGGGCTTAAGTGCAAGTTTTGAAACGTTTTAATGGCTTATGTGAAGAATACTTAACGGATTGGGGGTCAAATTGCTATTTTCAGAAGTTTTTAAGTAAGGAACGGGCCTTTTAAAGCATTCCAGCAAGCTAGGGGGGAGCCGGGTGCAATTTCCCGAAACCAGCTCACCCCCCAGCCCTCTCTCTCACGCGTCTTTCTCTCTCCCCGACAGTAAGCACGCAGCAACCCACGAAAGAAGCCATTGTCAAGCGTCGAAGCTTCTTCCAAGACCCACCCCGACCTCGTCTCTTCACCAAATCAGCCCCAACCGGTCTCAAAACGCTCCTTGTCCAACCCTCTTCCAAACCCACTGCTCAATTTGGCCCAAACCGAAGTGAAGAGAAAAGCCCCAAATTGACCTAGGGTTCGTGAAGCTTCTTCAAATCAACGAAGGGGGAGCTCTGAGATGAATTGAAGGGTGAGGATTGAAGACTTGGAGGCTACGAAACCCCCTCTCACTGCCTATATAAGGTAAAGAGATAGAAGGAAGAGGGGGGTGACGAACACGCTTCATGCTAGGCCGAATTTCTGTCTCTCTCTCTTCTCTCTCGGTTCTAAACCGTTTCTGGGTTTGTGTTGGTGATTCCGAGCTCGTCCCGAGCTAACACGGAGCCAACAACATCCATAGAAGGAAGAGTTAGGGCTGGGTTCGATTTGGGGCTGTTTTGGAGCACCGTTTTGGTCACTATTTTGAGTTTAGTTGCTAATTAGTTGATAAATCCTGTTAGATTAGTTGTTAACAGTTGGTTTTGTGGAGTTTGGAATCAAGTTGTAGTAGTTTGAATCAAGTATTGGTAACTTTGTTCTTCATTTTGGGCATTTGAAGCAAGTTCTTGAGTTGAAACTTGAATTTGATGAAAATGTTCATGAATATGCTTGATATCTCTTGTGTTGCTTGGTTCTTGGATATGAGTAGCTAGATTTATTGTTGGTTGAAGTTGATGAATCTAGGTGTGTTGGGTATGGATTCAATTGTTAAATCAATGAGTTGAGAAGTTCCTCTTGTGATTCATGACTCAAAAAGTGTTGGAATACAAATCCGATTTGTAGCTTCATCTTGTATGTGGATTCATGCTTGAATACACATACTTGATAGTTGATACAACTTAGTTTTGGATTCTACTAGTGTTCCTCATGAATCATACTTGAATTTGACATTAGAATCCATACATATCCTTGTAATATCATTTGGGTGTTGGATTCATGCACAACACTCCTAGATGATTCAACTAAGACCAACTCTTCTCTCAAATTCTACAAACTCTTCTCAAATTTTGGATTCCCTTTAAAGTAGTTGCTTAGTTTCTTGGAATTGTTCAACAAATACCCTTGCTCCATCAAGTTTGCTTGGTGGATTTTGAAGCTTGGCTAGCTATAAAGCCTTTGGGAAACTTGGTTTTGTTAGTTTAGTTAGTCACTTAGTAAGTTCACTAGTTAGCTTAGAGTGTTTAAATCTCCTACCCAATCCTTGTGGAAATCGACCCCGTTCTTACTCGGGTACTACTTAGAACGATATTCCTATACTTGGGAATTATCGATTCAACATACGGCACCGCCGAAGTCCGGCCGATGCCTGGCGACTGGCTGGTCGCTCCTGAGTCGAACGCCTCCTAGGGGCAGGGGCAGGGGCAGGTGCCGGAGCCGGGTCCTCCTCCATAATATCGTCATCCTCATCGAGGTCAACGACCGGCTCTGGTGGGCCCGGGTTACGGGCTATGATCTCCCTATAAGGTCGTGGCCTAGGAGGAAGTAAATCACCCTCGACATCGTGCATCGGAACCTCGAACTCCCGCGCCAGTTTGGCGATGAGGTTGGCGTACCCCAACCCCTTGTGGCTAGCTGTGTTGTTCCGCTCCTGCATGTATACCCAAATGCGACGAGGAATGTCGACCTCTCGTCGGAGAACAAGGCAATAGACTAAGAGTACGTACTCATAGTCAAGGTAGGTAAAATGCTTGATACCCACTACCCTGTTCACTACCCACTCGGCCCACCAACGTGGCAGCCCGGTAATAAAACGAGAATGCAATTTCTTGCCTATCTCACCAGTCCCCTCTCTCTCTAAATGGGCACCCGGGTACCCACTAGTCACAACCCGCAGAAGCTCAGAATCGCTAGGCGGGTAATCAGCACACTCAGCATATGCGCACGAGAAATGGCGCAACGGGATCCCATACGCTTGGCGGATGGTATCCGCCGTGATCAACAAAAACTGACGCCGACAATACACCCATCGGGCATCCCCGTTGGCCTCACCCGCCCCCTTATGCATGAGGTTAGCGTAAAACTCACGCACCAAGGAGGAACTAGAAACATCCGAAAACCCCGCTAAGGATTGTCCGAAAATTTCCGGACGACTCGCAAAATCTGCCATCTCTGGCGGCATGTTCATGTGGTCGACCTGAAAATGATAGTCTAGGGGAAGTCTATGACCCATTTTGGTTTCGGTCAAAAAGTAGAAATGAGCGTAATGGTTCACGAACCGAAAACTCTCAAACCTCCTAGAGGTGATATGATCCGCGTCATAGTCAGTAGGGAACTCGTCCCGCTCTTGGTCTAGGACCGGTACATTAAACTCCATAACAGTCACAACCTCGTAAAACGTGCCGACTCGGGAAAATTAAGCAAACACGTGAAACGTGCACGAAACTAGTGTGTCTCAATAGATAGTCCACCTAAGAGCTACCAGAGGTCCACACGGCAAGTGCCGCTCAAAAATCAAAAATAGCGAAAATAACGGGCCCGGCTACGGGCCGTGCCAAAACGGGAAATAAAGCGAGGGATGAGATTTTCGACCTTCCCTAAACAGGGGTGAAGACCGGAGATTCTGCCCGGAAAGTCGCCGGAAAAGTCGCCGGCGGTCGCCGGAAAAATCGCCGGAAAACGAAACTGCCCGGAATTGAAATCCGAACCCACCAAATCGAAGCCCTCGATCTCCATGTTCACGTTCCCTTGTACGGTGTTTGCTAGTTCTTGCTTTAACACCTTCGAATCTGCACTTTTCCTCAAGAACACCTCACTTTTTTATGAGAATTGCCCGCTCGATTTTTGCTTGTTTCTGGATTTTGATGGATGAAACTTGCTCCTTGCGACGAGGGGATTCCAGAAATGTGCCCGGATTTTGATTCGGAGGTCCGATGCAAAATCCTTGTTCTTCAAGTGGGAGAAAATGGAGGAAGAGAGAGAGAGGAAGGTGCCAACAATGGAGGTGGCCGGCCCCCTTCCCCTTATAAACCCTAAAAGTGTCAAAATGACCAAAATGCCCTTGGGTTTTTGAAAAAATTACAATTTTTTTTTTCTTTCTGGCTACGTATATACGCAATACTGCGTATATACTCAATCAAAAATCACAAAGAAAACACAAAAGAATAAAAGAAAATTGCCCCTGGTTGCGTATATACGCAGGGCTGCGTATATACGCAACCAGCAGCTATTTTTTTTTTCAAATGGTCTCTCGTCCTCTGTTTTCCCGGTTCTGGCTGTTTTGGATGTTTTTGTATCTGCACATTCTCAAATTCAAAGTCAAAAACCCGCTCATCTCGCCTCTCTCGGAAGTTCAGAACTGGACGTAATAACGTAATACAGTAATAAAAATAAATAAATTAACGAATAATTCTGGGTTGCCTCCCAAACAGCGCCTTGTGATTTACGGTCGACGGCTCGACCTTGTTACCTCTTACGGGTCATCAAAATAGACCGGGTCTATTTTGACGACTTCGGCGGTCTCGAGATACGGCTTGATCCGGTTCCTGTTCACCCTGAAACTGGACTTGTCTTTTGGATTTTCCAGCTCGAATGCCCCCAAGCAAAAATCTGCTTGATGATGAACGGTCCCGACCAACGGGACCTCAGCTTTCCCGGAAAGAACCGCATCCGGGTATTGTAGAGAAGCACTTTGTCGCCTTCGTTAAACTGCTTTGGCGTGATACGGTGATCATGCCACTTCTTTGTCTTCTCTTTGTAAATTTTGGCGCTCTCGAAAGCCGTTCTGCGGAATTCCTCTAATTCCAGCAGTGCCATCTTCCTCTTATCTCCTGCAAGATTCTGGTCCAAGTTGAGCAGTTTTATTGCCCAATACGCCTTGTGCTCCAACTCCACCGGTAAGTGGCACGCTTTCCCAAACACGAGCTGGTATGGTGACAATCCCAGCGGTGTTTTGAAAGCAGTCCTGTAGGCCCAAAGCGCATCGTCCAGTCTAACGGACCAATCCTTTCGGCCGAGATTCACTGTTTTCTCGAGTATGCTCTTGATCTCTCGATTCGAAACCTCGGCTTGCCTGTTTGTCTGCGGATGGTAGGGTAACGAGACTTTATGAACTGACACGCCGTACTGTTTCAGAACTTTCGCAAAAACTCGATTGATGAAGTGAGAGCCCTCGTCACTAATCATTGCCCTGGGAGTCCCGAAACGAGTGAAAACGTTACGTTTCAGAAAACGCTCAACGGTAGCTGCATCGTTTTTCTGACACGCGATCGCTTCAATCCACTTTGTCACATAATCTACTGCTAGCAGAATGTAAAGATTTCCCATCGAAGACGGGAACGGACCCATGAAGTCAATCCCCCATACATCAAATGGCTCTACCTCCTGCCACACGGTCATCGGCATCTCGTCCCGGTGTGACGTGTTTCCTGTCCTCTGGCACCTATCAAATCCCTGTACATAGTCGTGACAGTCTTTGAAGATTGTCGGCCAGAAAAAACCGGACTGCAGTATTTTATGTGCTGTTCGCGTTCCCCCAAAATGACCCCCACCCTGTGATGAGTGGCAGTGTCGGATCACGTTCCAGGCTTCGTGGGTCGGGATACACCTTCTCAGGATGTTGTCGGGCCCCTGTTTGAATAAGTACGGGTCGTCCCAGAAATACTGTCGACTTTCGGCAATGAACTTTTTCCGCTGCGACGGGGTGAGATCCTCGGGAAGCGTGCCAGTTACCAAGTAATTGGCTATGGCATAGTACCACGGTCTCCCGATTTTTACTGCCATGATGTGTTCGTCCGGGAAGTTTTCCTTGATCGGCACCGGGTCCACCTTTACGTTCTCAAGTCTGGATAGGTGATCCGCTACCACGTTCTCGACTCCCTTCTTGTCCCGGATTTCCACGTCGAATTCCTGCATCAGTAGTACCCACCTCAACAGTCTCGGTTTCGCGTCCTTCTTGTCCAGCAGGTATTTCAGGGCACTATGGTCGGTAAAAACGATAACTTTCGATCCGACCAAATAGGGCCTGAATTTATCCAGGGCATACACCACGGCCAGCAGTTCCTTTTCTGTCGTGCCATAGTTGAGCTGGGCATCGTTGAGTACCCGGCTCGCATAATAAATGACGTGGCAGACCTTATCCTTTCGCTGTCCCAAAACTGCCCCGACTGCGTAGTCGCTGGCGTCACACATCAGCTCAAACGGGAGTGACCAATCTGGCGTGGTTATAACCGGGGCTGTGGTCAGCTTCTCTTTCAAATGGTCAAAAGCCTGCCGACATGCTGCATCGAAATCAAAGGGTACGTCTTTTCCGAGTAAAGCGCAGAGTGGCTTAGTGATCTTGGAAAAGTCTTTGATGAACCTTCGGTAAAATCCTGCATGTCCCAGAAAACTCTTGATCGCCCTTACGTTCGTCGGGTATGGAAGCTGCTTTATCACCTCGATCTTAGCCCTGTCCACCTCGAGTCCTTTGCTGGAAATTCTGTGACCCAGCACGATCCCCTCGGTGACCATAAAGTGACACTTTTCCCAATTGAGCACCAAATTCGCCTTTTTGCATCGGATCAGAACCTGGCCCAAATGGAACAGGCAGTCATCGAAACTGTCCCCGAATAGTGAAAAGTCGTCCATGAAGACCTCCAGATTTTTCTCGATCATGTCGGAAAAAATCGCCATCATACATCTCTGGAACGTGGCAGGAGCATTGCACAACCCGAACGGCATGCGCCGAAACGGGAACGTACCGTATGGGCAGGTAAACGTCGTCTTTTCCTGATCCTCCGGGGCTATGCAAATCTGGTTGTACCCGGAATACCCGTCCAGAAAACAGTAATAGGCGTGGTGGGCGAGCCGGTCCAGAATCTGGTCCATGAATGGTAGCGGGAAGTGGTCTTTCAGTGTTGCATCGTTTAGCCTCCGATAGTCCATGCAGATTCGCCAGCCTGTAACGGTGCGCTGCGCAATCTGCTCCTGGTCTTTATTCTGCACCACCGTAATACCCCCCTTTTTGGGCACGCACTGGACCGGGCTGATCCACGTGCTGTCCGATATGGGGTATATGATTCCTGCTTCCAGCCACTTCATAACCTCTTTTCGCACAACGTCCTTCATATTCGGATTCAGTCTCCGCTGGGGCTGAATCACCGGTTTCTTGCCTTCTTCAATTCGGATCTTGTGCATGCAGTAGGAGGGGCTGATCCCCTTGATATCTGCAATCGTCCAGGCGATTGCTTCCTTATGCTCTCGCAATACTTCCAGCAGTTTCTGCTCCTGTTCTTGAGATAAACGAGATGAAACAATTACGGGCAGAGTACTATTTTCACCAATATATGCATACCTGAGATGGCTCGGGAGCGGTTTCAGCTCCAGTGCGGGTGGCTCCTTGAGTGATGGGACCAGAATCATCTTTTGCCCGCCGTCTTCGTCCCAGTGCAAAGTGGTCCAGTCCTCGGCTCTCATGGCGTGCTCGCACCGAGTCTTCTCCTTTTCTTCCCCGTACATGCTGTCGATCTCTTCCCACAATTGGTCCATCTCCTTGTTTTCCCAACCTTCGTCAACCACATCGATGGCAAAGATATCCTCGTGGTCGTAGTAATTTGGCAGTTGCAGATTTTTGAAGACGTTGAATTTCACCTTTTCCTCGTTAATCTGCATGGTCAGCTCCCCGCTCTTGCAGTTTATCATTGCTTCGCCCGTGGCCAAAAACGGCCTGCCAAGTATGAGCGGTACCTCCCCTGCCTCCATGTCCAGGATGACAAAATCTGCCGGAAAAATCAGCTCGGCGACCTTGACCAGAATATCCTCGATAACCCCATAGGCCTGTTTTGCGGACCTGTCTGCCATCTGCAGCATGATTCTGGTGGGTCGGGGTTCACCGACTTTCAAACTCTTGAAAATCGTTAACGGCATCAGGTTGATGTTGGCCCCTAGGTCACACAGAGCCTTTCCTGTGTAAGCGTTACCTAGGGTGACCGGTATGACGAAACTACCAGGATCCTTTTTCTTCCTCGGTAGCCCATTCTTCACACAATTGCTCACTTCTGCCGTCAGGTTTATGGTCTCGAAATCGCTCATCCGCCTCCTCCCATACAAGATGTCCTTGAGGAATTTGGCGTAAGTGGGCATCTTAGCCAAAGCCTCAGCAAAAGGTATGTTAATCTGCAGCTGCTTGAACATCTCGAGAAACCTGGCGTAGTCCTTGCTGTCATCCCTCTTTCGTGTTCGCAAGGGGTACGGGACCTCCTTGGAGACTGGTACAGTTTCTGCACCTGTCTCGTTCTGCACTGCATCCTGCTCAACCGAGCCCTTCGGCTGGGGGCGTTCGACTGTGCTGTTATCCTGGCCCGACAAGTTGCGTTCTACTTCTTTCGAATTTTCTGCACGTGCGTGGCTGGGATACGGTGGATCCTACAGTGCCAATCCACTCCGAGTGGAGATAGCATTGATCTGAGCCCGTGGATTATTTACTGTATTCGAGGGTAGGTTTCCTGGCTGTCTCTCTGTTAGCTGCTGTGCTAACTGCCCCACATGTACTTCCAAAGCGCGCAGTGGCGTTTTGGTTGTCTGCATATCTGCCGTCAGGGTGTCCATGTGCTTGAACCGGGACTCCATGTTCTGGAACATAGACTTGATCTCTTTCATCTGGGCGTCGTACTGCTGCGCAGATGGGACTGACTGAGCCTGCTGGGCCGGGGCAGCCTGCTGAGCTGGTGGCCTGTGCTGGAATCCCGGTGCATAAACTGCTGCGTTCGGGTTTCCGTACCGAAACCCGTGATGGTCTCTCGTACCCGGTCGGTACCGGCTCGGGTCCCACTGCTGCTGTACGTAATTGGTGTCTTCGGTCCTTAGCTCCTCAATGGCTGCGTCCAGATCAGGTTCTTCGACTGCTGCAACAGTCTTCTTATCCGAGTAGACTTTCGTGACCAAGTCATGAACGATCTTGGCCAGATTGTCTATCCGGTCATCCTCTGCGGGTTCGGCTCTCGCTGCCATCCTGCGATCGTCAAACAGTCGGGTGTCCTGCTTGGCCAACTTCTTCATCAGGTCATACGCACCTTCTTTGTCCACGTGATACAGGAAGTTTCCCCCGGCCTCTCTGTCAATCCTGTCGGCGTTCTCCCTGTCTAGGGCATGGTAGAAAACCTGCAGGATTTTCGCGTCTCCAAAACCGTGGTTCGGGAACCGTTTAACCAATCTCATGAGCCTGTCCCATGCGTCCACCACCGTCTCCCCCATCTTCTGCCTGAATGACAGGATCTCGCTCTGTAACTGTATGACTCGGGAGGCGGGATAGAACTTTGCCAGAAAATCTTCACGGTGTTAAATAGAACTTTTCCGACTTCTCCTTCGGTTTCACTTATTGATAATTAAATATTAGATTCACGGTTTTATATGTACAAGAATCTTTATATCGATTTTTATTTAGATATTCCGTCACTGAGTCTATTATACCGCTGGAATGATACAAAATAAAAATCAAAGCTCCAAGAGTCTGACGACGAGATTGCAAATTTTTTATAAGAAGTTTGGAAAAAGGTGTATTAAACTCACTCGGATTTCTCTCTATGAAGGCAAATACTTAAGTCTGTTCGTTAAATTTCTGCTCTTAATTTCAGGTTATAAAGTTTCATGGGGACGTTCCTCTGGTGCTTTAGATGCGTCGTATGTTTCCATGTTCCCATTTGTTCGAACTAGAATGCTTTTCTACTCGTGCTACATGGAAGGAATGATGGATGGTTTACAACGTGAAGATTTCCATCTCATTTAAGGCACATGCTAATTTGTTAAGTGTGAAGACTGTTCTGTAACCTAGTCTAAATTAGAGGGGCTTACAAGCAATTCATGTATTACTTGTTGGAATAGATGCCCTAGAGGCAATCGTAGATTTAGTATGAACAATGTTTTGGCTAGAATATTCATTTATTATTTATGGCGATATTTAATATAATGAAGTCCTTAGATAAATTTTGTTATTTATCTTAAATGTCCCTAGTCCATTATATTGATTAATAGGGCAATCAAATATAGACTAGTATATGGGTAGATTGATATGGAGATATCAAGTCTAACATATGGGTATGCATTAGGTGTAATGGCATACTGGACTGACCCACGACGAAAAGGATACATTAGATTATGTGAAGTCACAATCGCTTTTCGTAGTGCTAATATTATTGCAATCCTTAGACTTGAAGTCACTAGATACTCTAGTTGTGAAATATTGCGCTTTGATGTTATCAAACGTTACACCGTAACTGGGTAATCATAAAGGTGGCTATCGGGCGTAATAGGAAGCAAGCTTAGAGATCGTAGTGATGTAGATAGGATTTGTCCCTCCCACATAATGGGGGCAAATATCAAAGGCCACTCGAGGGATGAGGCTTATTGAATGTCTGGCCAGACTCAGATAAATTAATATGGAGATATTAATGTTATCTGCAAGCATAAGCATATTCCCAGGATCGAGGAACTATGGATTGGATATACGAGTGTGACTATTTATGTCTCGTGTCCAATCCGGATATGGAGACAAAGGGATAATGCAATGTGACATATTGGGCACAAAGGTTTGTCGGGATCACTGACTATTTCAATTGGTTGTGATGCATGGATGTGTTGCTAGACACCGCTCCATGTTAGTAATAGTTACTACCAACTATATAGAAACCTATGGGGTCACACGTCAAATAGAGTAGAGCTAGATTTGGGATTAATTAATATGGATTAATTAATAGAAGGATCATTGTGCAATACCTTGCAAACTTAGTAGGACTAATTTGCAAGGAAGGGAATAGTTCTAGTCCTACTAGAACAAGAAAACTCTTTTATGGAAACAACAAGGAGTTGTTGGAGTATATAAAGGAGGCTCTAGCTTCCTTCCCACAACATGAGTTATTAGTCATAACACATAGAGAGTGGGAGAGAGCAAAAAGAGAGCAAGACAAGGTGCTAGGGCCGAAACCCTAGCCACCCGTCCGCCCCCCCTACCCGACGGCAAAGAGAGGCCGCCCCTCTCTTGTGCTTTTGGTGATTTGTTGCTGGGTCTTCATCCCTCTTCCTCCAAGATTCAAGCTAGCACTTGTTGTGAAGGAAGAATCTAGATCTCACCTCTAGACGTGGATCAACCGTAGAGACGAGGACATCATTCTTCGTGTGATCTCACAAATCAAAAGGTACACATCTTCTATGTCCTTAATCATGTTATGATGTCTCTTCCTGTGATCCTTGGTGGGCTTTGAGTAGGATTAATTTTGTTATTCCGCTGCGTTACCTACGTCAAAACCCAACATTACTATCTCTATATAAATTAACCTAGCTTTAGGGTTAGGGCAACACATCACAGAGAGAGGCTGAGAGATCTTTTGTACTTTTCATTCCTTCATCATAGTGAAGTGGGTGTGGACCGTGGATGTAGCCAATTTGGGGAACCACATAAATCGTCGTGTTCTTGTTCGTTTATTTTTGCTTTGCTTTTCGTTGCGTTGTTGAATCGCTCCAGAGATCGATCCTAACAACTGGTATCAGAGCCACGTCAAAACGGTGCAGAGAATCGAAGATTTATTTTTGCAATTGGAGCAAAGAAACGGCTGCGACAGAGTGTTTGGTTCGGCGACAAAGCAATCTGCTTCGTTACCAAGAATCATCAATCGAGGTAAATCCTTGATGCCAATATAATAATTGTGGTAGTCAATTATTTTAATCAACTAGTTGGGTTCTTTGTTTGGCCGCCTCAAATCCGTCGGTGCTTTGTTTGATTTGCCGAAAACCGACAAAGAAAAAAAACGAGGTCTGCTTGTGCTTGTTGTGCACGTGGGTGTGCTTGCTGGTGAAAAGAAAGATGTCACAAGCACTGCTGCACAGGAGAAGCAATCAAGCGCTTCTCGCCCGCGCTGCCTCTGTTTCAAATTGCACGTATTTGGTCCAATAATTGTTTTGGATGTTTCTCAGCGTTCAGGAATCCGATTGATCTGAAACAGGAGTCAAACTTAGGGTTTTTGGACGTTTCGGATCTGTTGGTCAGGTCTGTTTGTTGAGATTCTGCACGGTTTGAGTGGGAGTAATGGCGGACGACGGAAGATTCAAGATTGAGAAATTCGACGGGATGAATTTCAGCCTATGGAAGATGCAGATAGAAGACTATTTGTATCAGAAGGACTTGTACTTTCCGTTGGACGGAGTTCAGAAGAAACCAAGCGAAATTAAAGACGAACAGTGGAAGATTTTGGACAGAAAAGCCCTAGGACTAGTGAGATTGAGTCTAGCATTGTCAGTTCTGTTCAATGTGTCGAAAGAAACGACGACGAAGGGTTTGATGGATGCTCTCTCACAGATGTATGAGAAACCTTCAGCAGCGAACAAGGTGTTTCTCATGCAGAAGCTCTTTGACATGAGGATGGTCGAGAGTGGTAATGTTTCCAAGTACCTGAACGAGTTGAATATCGTCATAAGCCAGTTGGAATCCGTTGGGATTACATGCTTTGATGACGAGATAAAGGCACTGTTGGTTCTGTCCGGGTTACCCAAGAGTTGGGGTGGCGTAGTGACTGCTGTGAGCAATTCTGCTGGAAAAGACAAGCTAGGGTACAACAACGTGGTGAGCACAGTACTCGGTGAAGAGATGCGCAGGAAGAACAGTGGATCTAGCAAATCCTCTGATGGTGCGTTGTATGTCGAGTAGAGAGGGAGATCAGCAGACAGGAAGAACGGAAACAAGGGTCGAGGTCGATCTAAGTCAAAGTCAAAGTGGAAGAAAAAGGACATTAAGGACATCGAGTGCTACAACTGCGGTGAAAGCGGACATTTTGCAAGGGAGTGCAAGAATCCGAGCAAGAAGAAGTCAGACAACCACAAAGGTAATGATTCTATTAATATTTCTGAAAGTGATCCTGAAACATTAATATTATCTGTATCCTCAGAGGAGGATGTGTGGGTGGTCGATTCTGGTGCTTCGTTCCATGCGACAGGTGTGCACAAGAGATTCCGGCGGGGAGACCTCCATGTACACCGTATGTAGAGGATCAGAGATCGCACAGGAAGAGTGGGGTTGTGTGTAGGGAGAGAGTAAGGCAGTAGTAATGTCCGAGAGAGAGACAGAGGTTTGGCAGAGCTTCCGCGTATGGCAAGTGTGTCCTCCTTTGTATGGAAAGGTTAACGTCCTATATATAGCAGAGAACATGACCGTTGTAGTGTGGTTAATGCGCCCATTGATGGCGGCTTAATTAGCTTAACCATAACGGCACGTTCGTCCGAGTATATAGGGACCGTTATAGCACGTGGTGCGCGAATACCGGAACCGTTACGAGGTTGACCGGGTTTGACCGGATTGACCGGGTTTATGGAGCTCGTGCCATAAATCTCTCAAAACAGTTACTAAAGGTCGCGTGCGGGCTTGGCTCGCACGCGACAGGGCTTACTCTAGCCTCCAAACCACTAAGTCCCTACAAGTCCCGTGCAGTGGTATGCGAGGGCTCTGTCTCGCAGCCCCCACATGGATCAGCGCGGCTGGTGATCCAGTGTGTGTGGAGCACAATATGGTGTGCTGGATGGTTGCCACGTGGCCAAGATCTGTCAGCTCAGAAAGCACTATCTACATTAGCCCCCTTTCTGCGCGTGAAGACTCATAGCTGTATAGACTTCCATGCGCGGAAACCAACATACGCGTTGCCGCCACGCACCAATTCAAAAACGGGTAAGTTCAGCCCCCATGCGTGCCATTATGACCTAAAACCCCTAGAGTCGTGCCGTCTGGCCTTTAGGGTTTTAGGCGTGACGTCAGCTTGTCCTGTGATTGCGCGATTCGACGGTGACGGTTGCGATTCGACTACTAAAAGGACGCAACCCTTCATTGTTTTTGGATAAATACTTTGTATCCTTCATTGTTGCAAAGCATCACTTCTTTCTATTTAAAGTGAATGGTACCCGGAGACCTTCGAGAGCAGATTCAGATAATCAATCATCAGTTCAGAACTGCAAATCGTCTTCTTCAATTGTGCATATCCAAGCAGGCTTCAAGAAAACAAGGTTGGCCTTGTTCAATTTTGATTTAAGATACCAGTGTTTGCCTTGAACTGCGTTGAATCTGTAAGCCCAGAACATATAATCTGTTGAAACTTGCGAAGAAGCTTTGATCTTTGAACCCACTTTTGTTTTAATCCTTCAATAATAAGGGCTTCGGATGTGAGATCTTGAAATCACCGCTAATGCAGCCCCCTAATTTCTGAAATTGATACCAGAAACTGTTCATCTTTCTTTCTGTAGATCTTGAATCTCGAAATTCAAACTGAAGTGTGGTATTTCTCCCCCCTTTTTCTTGCTCTTCCGCAGGAATGGCCAAGACAAAAGGAAACAAACCCGTCAAGGAAGATGAAGAGATACCCGACCTTCCGCAGACCTTGTGGCGAAAAGCCCCCTATCTAGGTGGCAAAGATTTCTACAATGCGAGGGTTAAGGCGAAGAGGATGCCTGCTCCTGTCCCGGTCGAGGGATTGCTAACACTGACTCGCCCAGTTAACTCAGCCTTGCTCGAGTTGATTGGTTCCGAGGATGTGGTTCGATTGGGAATCGAGAACGGGTACTTCCCCTACACTGCGATTTCTACCTAGGCGTTCGTCCAGAAATTGGACTATATGGATGAGTGGATTGACCACGTGTTGACCAATCATGCCGCGACTCTTGATGAAGCCGGCGTATACTTCGCTGTCCGTGCTATGAAGGGTGCTGCCGTGAAGCTGGATCAGTCTATGCTTCTAGACCTTCTTTCCCACTACTCGCCTGCGACTCACACATTCCACTTTGCTGAGTTCGAGGCTGCCCCTACACTCGAGGACGTGCAGATGCTGTACGATCTTTCTCCCATGGGTGAGGTGGACCCTTTGAGTCCTTTGAGGACGGCTGCGGAGATCGCCTTGTACACGCAGATGGAGGAATGCTTGGCATAGGTAAAGAAAATCTCCACCCGGTGGACCACTACCAAGGCCCTTCCAAATTGGCAGTTGGTTGATACGTCTGCGAAGAACACTTGGAACAAATGGTTGCAGTACTTCTTCCGAGACTATGCGAACAGCAGCATCACTAAGAAGCTTCTGAGTGAGAACCCAGAGGCCGAGAATTATGTAGAGGGTAAAGGCTATCACTTGACCCTTTGTGCTTTTCTCTGTGCTTGGTTGTCGAGGTACTTGATTGACGGTCACCCACATGATGGGGTCTTTTACCATGTTTTGCCACTTGCTGCGAGGCTCGCCCTTGGCCAGAGAGTCGCACTTGGACCCTTGGTCCTGGGTACGCTGTACTACAGGCTTGATCAGCTGGTTCTAGCCATGAAAGAGTCGCGTGGCCGCCTCGATGTACTGACTTTTGTCAATATTTCCTTTTTGACAATGTGGGTTTTCGAGCGATGGCCATCCTATGCTCCAACTGCTCTCAAACTCGACAAGTGGTGTCCCCCAGGCGAGACGGAGGAGCGTAACAGCGGCAGGGCTGCGAGGTGGTTTGGAGCAAGCAACACCAAGTGCGTTTGGAGTTTGATATGCGACAAACGGAAAGAGTTTACTGCCAGGCCCTATGCCACACGCATTGAGAACGTGCGATGGTTTCCAAAGTTGTACCCCTCTAAGGGTGTCGTCTTCTCAGAAGAGCTCCTCTTCGAAGAGGGATCGCATTTCCATGAGCGCTATCGCGAGTTCTTTTGCTGGTGTCTACGAGGTTCCCTACCTGCCCTCGCAGAGCATATTCGTGAGCTTGCGCCAAGATACGAGAGGATTACCGTGGATGTTGACCCCACTCGAGTTTCTCCCCAGTTTGGCTTCGATGCAGTGGAACCATCAATCTGGCCCCAGTCCATTATCAGAGGTTGCTATAAGCGCTTGCTAACAAAGGAGTGCAAGACAGTATTCATGAACAACCTTCCCTTTGAGCAGCCTGCAGGGATCCGCGAGGGTGGCTGTTCCCAGAACTGGCTCGCATACTGGATTGCCCAGCAAACGAGGATTGAGACGCAGTCGGCCGTGCAGCCAAGTAGAGCTCCCTTGATCAAGAGAAATTCTTTTCCGTTTCGCCCCAATTGCAGCCTGAGCGAGTCTGAATATGGTTGCTACTCACTGTTGGATCGTGAGAACCATTTGTGTCCTGACATCATTCTGAAGGAGAAGGTCGCCGCAGTTAAAATGGGCGACACGCATGTCGTCAGATACAGCAAGGCATTTGCTGAGGTAAGCAATTTTTTTTCGCGTGCGTTAAGCTTCTTGATTTCCTTAGGCTGACGCCTTTATTCTGTACTGTTTGCTGTAGTGTCATGTGCGGAGATTCGCATCTGGTGATCGTTCCAAGTCATTGGTTGACACCATTGTTGCCACCAGAAGACAAAAGCAGTCGTTTCGGCTAGCATGGAGGATGGACCCTGAGGTCGAAACCAAGATTCGCGCAGTCATGAATGCTTTTGCTGACTCGCTGATTGACAACGCTCCGGCCTCGTCTCCTCCCGGAGATGATCCGTCCCCTCCAGCGAATGCGGCGCCGAGAGTGAAAAGACCCAGGCAAAAGGGAATTACGATTTCTTCCCCCAGAAGTGCTCCCACTTCTCCTCCGGCGAGGTCCCTTTCTGTCAAGGACAAAGGCAAAGGTCGCATGCCCAGCAAAGTGCGGAAAGAGCTCGCAGTTGAGACTTTCGTTCCATTCAACCAAGAGGAAGAAGGAGAGAGGCAGGAGCCCAGAGAGAGTGATGAATAAGAAGAAGAGAGAACAGTTGTGATGCAAGAGAAAGAATCAGGAGGTACTTCCGTCGCATTTCTCTTCCCATCATCGTAATTCTTTTGTAATTCTTTCTTAAACCAATCATATCTTCGCAGATGATGATGATGATGATGAGATCATCGCTGGCCTTTTGGCCAAGAGACAAAAGAGAGATACCCATTCTGGCATTCCAGACGATCCCATAAGAGAGGACGTTCTTGCTGAGTCCAGAAAGACAGCCGCGGAGGCTGCTGAAAGAAGAAGACAGCGGGAAGAGGAGGAGCTCGAGCGTGTGAGACAGCGGAGCCTCGAAGAGCAACATGTTGACGACTTAGTGCGTCCAGCTAGCGAGGAAGATGAGCTTCCCGAAGAAGTGGCTCCCCAGGCGGAGGAGGAGGATGCGGTTCTAGAAGAGGATGCAGCAGCCCTGAAGCAAGTCCAAGCGGACTTTGAAGAAATCGCAGGCGGCGATAAAGGTGAGATCTTCAATCTCGAAGTAACTTATAGAGATGTTATTGTGGGTGCGTTAAAGCATGGTGTGTCAAAGACTGACATTCGCCGTTGGCTAGTAGACAAGTGTGGAGAACCTTCAGGTAATCATTTGAGCGATATGCATGTGCTAGACCTGAGCAACTTGAAACAGGATTATGACTGGTTTCTTCGCATCCCAGTTCACGCTCCTTTTAAAGACTTGCTTGAGGAGACACTAATAGGACATGGTTCCACGTCTTTAGTATACGATGAAGATACATCAATCCCACCTTCGCGTGGAGGTGCTTGCTCTTAGCTTTAGTAAAGATAGCAAAATAACTTATAACATGAGTTACCTCATACTATCGCATTTAAAATCGCAGGCTATGCTGAGGAACCTGTGCTGGAGCAAAGAAGTCAGCCTTCTGCGTCCTATGTCCCGATTCCGAGCTCCCATACCGAGAAGCCCATCGCAGCTGCTGAACATGCAGGTGAGCCTCTGACATCATCGAACTTTCCGATGATGCTGAAGCTGATGCTGTGCTAATGGATGAAGATACCCATACTGGCGCTGAGGAAGTAAGGACAAGTGCTGCTGATGCTTCCGCATCTGAGAACGTCCCTCGCCAAGCGGCTTCGGCTGTCACTTCGCCTCCGGCGATGACTGAGCCAGTAGCACCTATTCCTGTGTGGAGCTTTTGGGGCTCGCAGGTTGGGAATGCAGTCGCAGCTGGTGCGGCCTACACTCTTCCTCCTGACTACGAGAGGTCAGAGCTCGCAGCCGACAGGAGAGCTATGGAGCGAGGACAGTCTTCGACCACCCCGGCAGCGCGCATTCCTTCTCTTCATGAGATTCTGGAAGGAACTGGTAAGTAGAGATTTACTGTTCGCATCTCGCATTATTCCCTTGCGAGTTTGACATCATAACTTAGTTTTGACATCGCTTTAGGTTTGAAGCAAACTGATGTGGACTGGGTAGTTCGGATGCGCCTCACCTACCCCCAATCATTTGTGAGATCTCTGGAGATAGGGCCCTTCGACAGGAGGCTGTTTCTTACTGAAGCCATTTGGATTTTGGAGCAACTGTCTGCGGCTACGCCTGCGACTATTTCTGTCCAGAGTGCCGAATTGCTTTGTGGCATGTGCCAGAATCTCCTGACCAAAGTTCAAGGCAGGCTGGGTTTCAGATTTCTTATGAAGAGAGTTACTCTGATCCGTGCAGCCGTAACTTTGAAGATCGGCCACCAGAACCTCGCAGCCGAGAAGCAGAAGGTGGAGCAGCAAAAGCAAAAGGTTGACGAAGCTCTGAAGCTCTATCACGAGATGAATTCCAGGTGCGAGCAACTGAAACAAGAAGTGGAGCAGGTAGAGAAACTGAGCCATCAGTTCGCGCCTCATGACTCCTTGATCAAGAATTTGCTTTGACTTTTCGAATTTTGAAAAATAGCAAGGAAATAGCTGAAACATTAATGTAATGTTTGAAACATTAATGTAATGATGCTAGGGTTTCTCCCCCCTTTTTTTAACAACAAGAATCAATTTGCCCGTTTTGCCCTTTCCGGGATTTGATAGGATATCTCTGTGCATATCCGATTATGACATCAGCAAATGATACTCTGCTTGATTTTCGCGCTAATTTCTCAGAAGATAAGCACGCTTTCGTTGGGAAGTCCATCCGAATCATGACCATCCGTCATTTATTAGGATACGCAACTGAATCGTCGTAGCCTTTAGTAGGGTAATTGATTGTTACCGCTTTTCAAGGCGTAAGTGATTGAACTTACCCTCTTTTCGAATTCTGCTGACTCATCTTTTGGCAATTGAAGAGTCTCCACGGGGTCTATATAAACCCTTCCTTTGCCATTTGGGTTCTTCATCCCAAAAATGTGCTTTGCCGTGAGTCCTTACGACTGCTGGCTTCAACGCTTGTTTTTCGTTGATTCATGGCAACTTCAAGTTGTGAATCCTGAGTTTGCGCTTTGTGCTATAGAAATAGTTTCCAAGATCCACTTTATGAGGAATATGGCTCTTTATAACCATCATAAAGAAGATGGAGATGATATCTCATGCGTGTTCGAAGAATTTTCTTCGTGTATTATGTTTGCAGGTCATGTTTCCGGCCGCCTCCCGGTGAGGTGCAGCGCCGAAGTGACCGTGCTACCGTCTCGTAATGAACGGCGGAATTCTCCTCCAGCATCCCTGGAGGAGGATCTCTTGCCTCTTCGTTCTTGAACTCAGGAGGCTCGTCAATGCCCTTGTCAATCATGACAAGGAACCCATCACCAGAGGAATGACTGCTTCGCCTGTTGTGCACGGCGGCATATGCCGGAACAGGAGGTTCCTCCGGTGCCTATCTTGATCAGACAGAGGCCTTTGTCACCTCTTGGGGTCTTGGACGTACCGTTACCCAGATCTTGCCGCTAGGGACTTAGCAAATGACGAGTTGATCTCTTTGCAGCAGCATCCCTTTTGCTATAGATCTTTGACCGCAGATCTGTGTATTGCATAGCCGGTGTTAGAACCGGTGGGTTCATCCGTTCTTAATCAGGATTCCCTCGATGTGTTACTTCTCGCTTGTAAGCTACTTTTCGAATGTATTGTAAGCCATGTTGGCTGTGTAGTTAGATTTGAGCTTTTCGCTTGTAAGCTGTTATCTAGACAGATAAATTGCAAGTCTTTTCGACTCATAATGATGAATGGCCTTTTGTATTATCTGCTGTTTTGTTACAACAAAGTACAACATCGCATGCGTTTCGGCATATTTCGCTTGGCATAATGCTACATACATATTTCGCATTCGCTATCTGCCATATGAATTCGCAGATGATTCACTAGATCATTCGAGATCGTATTTTCACACCTGTGCCATCTTTGCAGATGGGCTTGTGATTAGCTTTCGGATTCTCGTGCTATCATATCAGATAGACCTTTGTAGATCACTTAGGATTGTTTTGCACAATATTGCTATCGTAGCAGATAGGCCTTAGTAGATCAATTAAGATCGTTTTCCGCATGAGTTTCTATCGTAACAGATAGGCTTTTAGAAGATCAATTAAGACCGTTTTTCGCATAGGCTGCTATCGTAACAGATAGGCTTAGATGATCAATTAAGATCGCATTTGCACAGGCTGCTATCGTAACAGATAGGCTTAGATGATCCATTAAGATCGCATTTGCATAGGCTGCTATCGTAACAGATAGGCTTAGATGATCAATTAAGATCGCATTTGCATAGGCTGCTATCGTAACAGATAGGCTTAGATGATCAATTAAGATCGCATTTGCATAGGCTGCTATCGTAACAGATAGGCTTAGATGATCAATTAAGATCGCATTTGCATAGGCTGCTATCGTAACAGATAGGCTTAGATGATCAATTAAGATCGCATTTGCATAGGCTGCTATCGTAACAGATAGGCTTAGATGATCAATTAAGATCGCATTTTGCATATTGCTATTGTAGCGGATAACTCGTTGTTAACAGTTATAATAAACTGAAATAAAGTAAAATGGACATCCAGAAATATGAAGTTTCTCATTTGGGAGAATTTTCTTATTATAACGCTCTCATATGGGAGAGATGGGATTACAATCCTCTCATATGGGAGAGGAGATTGTGTAAATCGTAGCCATACAAGACATTAAGCGACGTTATAATAAAACGCATGAAATGAGAGAGGTCAGGGATAGTACTTCTTAATCCAGCGCATGTTGACCGAACTCGGGGTTGAGGTTGTGCCGTGCAACCTTCGTATGCTGCAGTAGCCACTGTCAAAGACTTCTGTGACTTCGAAGGGTCCTTCCCAATTGGCTGCGAACTTCGGGTGAGTCGCTTCTCGCATACAGTGGTCGGATGCGCGCAAGACCAAGTCTCCAACTGCGAAATCTCTTCGCTGGACCGTCTTATTGTAAGCGCGAGCGATTCTTTCTTGATACCGCTTGTTGGTCCTCTTGGCTTGTTCTCGCTTTTCCTCCAGCAAGACTAAGTCATGATCACGTTGATTTTCGCAGAGTGCGTGGAAGGCCAGTCTTGCCGAATTGACTTTCACCTCCGCAGGTACCACGGCCTCGGCCCCATAGCATAGTAGGAACGGTGAGGCCCCCGTGGGTGTCCTTGGAGAAGTTCGGTAGGCCCACAGAGCTATGCTTAGAGAGTCAGCCCACTTCTTGTGATTATCTGCGACTGTCTTGCTTAAAATTCTTAACAGCGTTTTGTTGGTCGCTTCGGCTTGCCCGTTCCCCTTCGGGTAATAGGGAGTAGAACAGATTTGCCTGATATTGTACTCTGCTAACTTCGCAGCTACCTGGCGATTAACAAAGGGAGTACCGTTATCTGAAAGAATGGTGTTTGGAATTCCGAACCTGCATATGATGTTTTCTTGAATGAAGGTGACCACAGCTAGCGCATTTGCCGTCTTGAGTGGTACTGCCTCCACCCATTTGGTGAATAGCTCAGTTGCAGTGAGAATAAAATGATTCCCGTGTGACGTTGGTCGGATGGGACCGATGAAGTCTAGAGCCCATGTGTGAAATGGCCATGGCGTCCCCAATGCATGTAGATCCACGGCGGGAGCGTGCACTAGGTTTCCTTTGAATTGGCACTCTTGGCAGCGTCGTACTTTAGTGCGGCAATCGACCTCCATCGTGGGCCAGAAATATCCAGTTGAGAGGAGCTGCCTGCATAATTTCGCACCTCCTTGGTGCTCCACCTGATGAGAAAGGTCCATGACTTCTTGTGCCTCTCTGCCGTCGAGACATCGCAGCAAGTTGCCCTCGTGACCTCTTCGCCAAAGCAGGTTTTCCTGTACCACGTATCGAGATGCCTTCCTTTTCAATTTCTCGGCTTCTTTTCTCGATTCGGGCATGGTGCCCTGGGTGAGAAAATCAAAGAGTGGCTTCCTCCAATTCGTGTCATCATCAGTCAGAGCGATGATTAGTGAGTCTTTGATTAGTGCGCAGCTCTCGCACCTCCCTTGTATCAGGGCCGCGGCTGTTGACATGTCTGGCCAATGAATGCCGTATCTCTGAGCCTTGCGGTAGATTGACACCTCGCTTTCTCCGCAAGCATGTTGGTGAATCTTTTCTAACAACAGTTGTCCCTCTCGCTCGGAAACGCATCGCATGAGTATTCCGGCAGGACCCTTGTAGTAAAGGGTGTTGTCATGCATGCAGTATCCTTTTGTGAGTGCCCAGCTTTCACTGCTTGTGCCTTCCGCAATAGCTTGTAGGATTGCTTTTCTCCAATCCGTGTCATCCATGTGTTCGTCGTCGCACGCATCCTCTGTCAATGCCGACGATGTTCGCACTTCAATGGAGATCCTTGCAGGACATTTGTCTGTACTGACCTTGGATCCCAAGGTAGCCAAAGCGTCTGCATGCCTGTTGTCTGCTCGGGTTTTGTGCTCGTACTTCACGTCACAGAATTGCTGTACCAGCTTTTGTACTAGGGTGCGGTAAGACAAAAGGTTGATCTCCTTCAAACCGTACTCGCCCGAGGCTTGCTTAACGATCAACTTGGAGTCTCCCATGACCGTTAGATTGCTTACTTCCAAAGCCTTCGCTGCACGGAGTCCCGCGATGAGAGCCTCGTATTCCGCTTCGTTGTTTGTGACTGCGAAGTTGAGCTTTGCGGACATCTGTATGACCTCCCCATCTGGTTTGGTCAAGACTATCCCGATGCCCCCGCCTTTCCTTGTTGACGAGTCGTCGAAGTGGAGCGTCCAATAGGGCACGTCGATTGCATAGATTCAGGGCCTTCGAGCTCCTCCTCGATCACGGGCTCGTGGCTGTTATCGGGGAACTGTGCCAACAGATCCGCTACCGCCTGCGACTTGATCGCTCGCGGTCTCACGCATGTGATATCATATTGAGAGATGGTCATGTACCATTTCGCCAATCTCCCGCCGGGAGTAGTGTGAGTTAGCAGATATCGTATGGGATCGCTCTTGGTGACCACTACTACTTTTTGTGATGCAAAATAGTGTTTCAACTTCTCTATCACAAAGAACAAGGCAAGACAATGACGTTCGATGTCTGTGTACCTTGATTCAGCAGGCTGCACAATGCGAGATATGTAGTAGATAGGCCTCTCTTGGCTTTCGTATTCCTGAGCCAAGAGTGCTCCTATGGATCTCCTTGTGGACGTCAGATATAACAGAAGGGGTGATCCCAGTTGAGGCGCGATCATTATTTTTGAAGACGTCAGCAGGTCCTTCAGCTTTTTGAATGCAGTTTCGTGCTCTGGAGTCCAGCTGTATACGGCGTCTTTCTTGAGAAGAGCACTAAAGCAGCAGGTGATTTCTGCAATCGCTGGGATGAATCTTCGCAGATATGATAGCTTTCCCAAGAATGTTTTCAAGGCACTCTGGTTATGAGGCAGCGTCATGCCATTGATAGCTGACACTTTCGCAGGGTCAGGCTCGATCCCTTGGCGATGAACCACGCATCCCAAGAATTTCCCAGATGTTACCCCGAATGCGCACTTCATGGGATTCATTTTCAGCTGAAAGCGTCTGCATCTATTGAACACCTTTCGTAGATCCGCGAGGTGATCCGCTTCGTGCTTGGATTTAACGACCAGGTCATCCACATAGAATTCCACTTCTTTATGCATCATGTCGTGGAACAGAGCCATCATGGCCCGCTGATAGGTTGCACCCGCGTTTTTGAGACCGAACGGCATCACTGTATAGTTGAACACCCCCACCGGAGTGATGAATGCAGTTTTCCGCGCGTCTTCGGGGTCCATCTTGATCTGGTTGTACCCGCTAAAACCATCCATGAAACTGAACATGCGGTGGCCCGCTGTTGAATCGATAAGCAAATCGATGTTAGGCAGTGGAAAATCGTCCTTTGGGCAGAAACGATTGAGATCCCGGAAGTCCACATAGATGTGAAGCTGTCCGTTTTTCTTCACTACTGGCACGATGTTGGCTAGCCATGTGGGATGGTGATTCGGCTCTATGAATTTGGCATCCAGGAGTTTGACAATCTCCTGCTTGATTTTCATGTTAAGCTCCGGCCTGAAGCTCCTTGTGCTCTGTTTTACCGGCTTAGACCCTGGGATGATGTCTAAGCGGTGCATAGTGATGCTTGTATCCAGACCCGGCATCTCATCATACTCCCATGCGAACACATCCTTGTATTCAGTTAGGAGTTGCAGCAGCCCTTGCTCCTCTTTGCTGGTGAGGTCCGCACTTAGAAAGACTGGCCTTTTCTTTTCCTCGTTCGGGCTGAGGAACACTTCCTTTAGCTCTTGCTTTTGCGGTCTGGGCCTGTCTTCCATGCATTCAGGTGCTTCTTTGAGTTTCTCGTCTGGAGCGCCCTGTGTTGGCTTCTCCATCAGCGCAATTTGCTCGATTTGATTGATTTGCCCAAGGATATCCCCATGCCCGTGTGAGGACATCCCCGCGCACCTTCATATGCGATAGCATTTCTTCCCATTGGCGTAGAAGCTCTCTATCTCCTTGCCTTCAGGGTCATGCTTTGCAATTCGCTTTAGTGTATACACATTCTTTCGATGGTATGCGATACGCGGCGCCTCTTCGCGTGTAGGTGGCTTTTCCTTGGCATCCTCCCTTGTCACCATTACTCCCGCAGGTGACTGGTCCTTGATGTCCTCCCAGAGAGGCAAAGGAGTAGGGTTGAATGGTCCCGGTGTTTGCTCGTCCGCCATTTCGGTGAACCACACTGCCTCGCTAAGATGTGCTTCATCCAAGTTGAATGGATTCGTCGAAGCCGGTATCTCGACTATTCTGTCGTTCCAGATAGCTTTCATAACCTGGTGAGCCGTAGAAGGAACTGCGTCGAAGCGATGAATCCAGGCTCGACCTATGATCATGTGATATGTGGTGTTCGCGTCTATGACATAGAACTTTGCTGAGCACTTTATTCTGCCAATCTGAACGCCCAGGCGGATCCATCCGATCGTCATTCTAGAGTCGCTTCCGAATCCCATCAGCGGAGATGGACGTCTGACGATCTTGTGCTCGGGGATCCCTAATAGCTTCAGTGTGTGGAGCGAAACGACGTTGACCGCTGCCCCTCCATCGACGAATGCTCGTTTGAACTCGACGCCGTTGATGATGGCTGTCACGTACAGAGGCCTCTGGTGGCTCGCATCTGTCTTCTTGTCGCTGGCAGAAAAGGTCATAATCTTTTCTGTAGAGCGAGACGCCCTGATGACTTTCTCGTTGGATACTACAAGATCCTCCTCGTAGTCCTCCGCTATTCTCAAGATCGCTTTCGTCATTTCTGTCCGGCATTTCTCGGAGAAGTTCATCTCGTCGAATAATCTGCTAAAGTCGTGCGACCCCTTCATCCGGTCGGCACGTTCATCCTCCGTGTCCATGCTGTAGTCTTCATCTTCATGGACCTCGGCAACGATGGGTAGACCATCCTCTGCGACTTCTTCCAAGTCGACGATCGAAATCATGGCGACCTCTTTGCCTTTCGAGCCCTGCTCCGCATGAGCAGGAAGTGGGTTGTTGCGCACATCCTTCCTGTGATCGCTGACGATCAGCTCGCCGTTCTTCATCTTCTGGTCGAACGCGAACCTGAGCTTTTTACATTCAGCCGTGGGGTGCATGACCTTGCCGTGGTACTCGCACCACTTAGGGTCCCTTACCATCTCCTTGGAGGGTATCTTCTCGAGCGGCGGTAGGACACCGTCCTTGCGCCACTGCCTGCAGAGGTCACTTGCCTCCTCTACCGAGCATGGTAGAGGTGGTACGTCGAAGTTCACAACCTTCGCTTGCTTCTGGGGTGAAACTGTATTGACCTCAGCTTCGCGTCCCCTCTTGTAGCTGAATCTCCCGATCTTGTAGGTGGCGCCGCTCGAAGATCGCTCCGGAGCGTTCTTCTTTTTCTGCCTCTCGACTATAGGCTCGATGTTCTTCGTGCATTCAATTAACTTTGAAAGCGTAGGTGTTTGCAAATTGATGAGCATACCTTTGTATTCATCTCGCATGCACTGCAGGCATATCTCTACGAGCCGGCTTTCGAGCATTGGATCTTGCATTCCAAGGACTTCGCCCTGAATTTCTTGATGAAAGTGATCCCATCCTCCTCGCGCTTCTGATACATCCGCGAGAGATGGATCATCGTCACCTTTTCTTCCATCTGGAAGAACTTGGTGTAGAACTTCTGGACCATGTCGTCCCAAGTCTTCACGGATCCGGCTTCCAGTGTTCGGTACCATTTGTACGCTACGTTCCCTAGAGATTTCGGGAACTCTCGCATCAATAATTTGGGATCAGCTCCGTAAGGCCCCATGACATTAATGAAACGCATGATATGCTCATGAGCGTTTCCGTTGACATCCTCGAACTTGTCCCATTTAGGAGCCTTGTACCCTGCCGGGTTAGGCATGAGATAGATCTCTCGTGGAATAGGTGGATCGTTGTCTAACTTCGGGATAATGGTATCCGCGAATGACTGGTGAGCCAGAATAGTGTCCATGCGCTTCTGCAGAGACGTCATGCACTCTGGAATGCTTCCTTCGGTAGCTGAAGGAGGGGTTGCCGCAGGCGGAGGCGACACATATGCCGTCGAAGGACTGGGAACATACTGACTACTCGCATTGCCCCAGATCGCCGTTGGAGGAGGCAACGGATACTGCAGAGTTGGGTTAGGCGCCAAAGCCGAGGGCTGAGGAGTGTGAGCAGCGAGAGGCAACATCTGAGCTGTTGACCCCTGAATCGAAGGCAGCTGCGTAGTCGCCGGTGGAGTCTGCAGATTAGGGTTGGGAGGTGTGGTTGACACTCCCAATCCCGGAGCAGTAGGGGCTCCTCCTCCTTGAGGGACGGCGGTAGATGATGAAGGATTTGGCGCGAGGGTGCCCAGAACGGCCAAGATCCGTTCCAATTGCGCAGACTGAGCTTTGAGAGCTTTCGCCTGACTTTGGACGGTGGCGTCCAAAGATTCTAGCGTCGGTGTCTCGCCGGGAGTGGTAGGAGTACGGCGGGTTTCCTCTCCCGAGGCGGTTTCGGTGGAAGGCGATCTGTTGCTGATATCATCCTCCTGAGACATGGTTGCTTTTGCCGGTAAGTTCACGTCGGGTTCACCAAAATGTGCACAAGAGATTCCGGCGGGGAGACCTTCGTGTACACCGTATGTAGAGGATCAGAGATCGCACAGGAAGAGTGGGGTTGTGTGTAGGGAGAGAGTAAGGCAGTAGTAATGTCCGAGAGAGAGACAGAGGTTTGGCAGAGCTTCCGCGTATGGCAAGTGTGTCCTCCTTTGTATGGAAAGGTTAACGTCCTATATATAGCAGAGAACATGACCGTTGTAGTGTGGTTAATGCGCCCATTGATGGCGGCTTAATTAGCTTAACCATAACGGCACGTTCGTCCGAGTATATAGGGACCGTTACAGCACGTGGTGCGCGAATACCGGAACCGTTACGAGGTTGACCGGGTTTGACCGGATTGACCGGGTTTATGGAGCTCGTGCCATAAATCTCTCAAAACAGTTACTAAAGGTCGCGTGCGGGCTTGGCTCGCACGCGACAGGGCTTACTCTAGCCTCCAAACCACTAAGTCCCTACAAGTCCCGTGCAGTGGTATGCGAGGGCTCTGTCTCGCAGCCCCCACATGGATCAGCGCGGCTGGTGATCCAGTGTGTGTGGAGCACAATATGGTGTGCTGGATGGTTGCCACGTGGCCAAGATCTGTCAGCTCAGAAAGCACTATCTACAACAGGTAAAAAGGATATTCTTCATAATTACGTGCAGGGTGATTTCGGGAAGGTGTATCTCGGAGACGATGAGGCATGTAAAATTGTTGGGAAGGGAGAAATCCAATTGAACTTGGATAGTGGAACAGCTTTGCAGTTGACTGATGTCAGACATGTTCCGATGTTGAAGAGGAATCTTATCTCGGTAGGCCAGCTTGCAGCATCAGGTTGCAAAACTACTTTTGGAGTTGATTCCTGGAAAGTAACAAGAGGATCTATGGTGATCGCTCACGGTAAGAAGGAGGGTACTTTGTATGTGACTTCAGGAACGGACAGTACCATAGCTGTCGCGTCTTCTGATATTGGCGCAAGTACCTGGCACCACAGGCTAGGACACATGAGTGAGAAGGGCATGCAGATAATGCTCAAAACAGGCAAGCTCAAATGTTTGAAGGAACTTGATTTGGAGTTTTGCGAGGATTGTGTCTACGGGAAGCAGAAGAGAGTCAGCTTCACCAAAGTTAGCCGCGGTAGAAAGCTCAACAGGTTGGAGTTAGTGCATACAGATGTATGGGGTCCAGCGAATGTAGCTTCTAATGGAGGTGCGTCTTACTTTGTTACTTTTATTGATGATGCCACTAGAAAACTATGGGTTTACTTCTTGAAGCACAAATCAGATGTGTTTGATGTGTTTAAGAAGTGGAAGGCTACTATTGAGAATGAGACAGGTCGGAAACTTAAGTGTTTGAGATCTGACAATGGTGGCGAGTATTGCAGCAATGAGTTTGAGGAGTTCTGCGCAGAGAACGGCATCAAGAGACAGAAGACAATTCCAAACAAGCCTAGACAGAATGGAGTTGCAGAGCGCATGAATAGAACACTCACAGAGCGTGCAAGGTGCATGAGGATACACGCTGGATTGCCTAAGTCATTTTGGGCTGAGGCAGTGAACACAGCTGCATACTTAATCAACAGAGGTCCATCGACAGCACTAGATTTTGGATTGCCTGAGGAAGCTTGGACAGGAAAACAGGTATGTTTGTCGCATTTGAGAACATTTGGATGTACCGCTTATGTTCATGTTGATGCAGAACAGAGGTCCAAGTTAGATCCTAAGTCGAAGAAGTGCGCGTTTATCGGATATGGCATTAACAGTTTTGGCTATCGATTTTGGGATTTCGATAAGCACAAGGCTGTTAGAAGCATGGATGTGGTATTTAACGAGTCAGTTATGTACAAGGATTGGAAACAGGGACAGGTTTCAGATGAGAAGGAAACAGTTGAGCTTGAGATTGGAGACGTCCAACCACAAGTTGAAGCCCCTGCTCCAGTACAAAGTTCAGAAGTTGAAGCAGTCGCTCCAGCACGAAGAGTTTCAGGAAGGTCGACTAAACGTAAGACTCCAGCTCGTTATTTATCATCACTGTCATATCTTTTGCTCACAGATAGTGGTGAACCCGAGAGCTTCGAGGAAGCAGTTCAGAGTGAAGCCAGAGTCAAGTGGGAGCATGCAATGAATGATGAGATGCTGTCTCTCTACTCCAATAAGACATGGGATCTTGTGGAGTTGCCCCGAGGGAAGAAGGCTTTGCACAACAAGTGGGTTTACAGACTTAAGGAGGAGCATGATGGATCAAAGAGGTACAAGGCTAGACTGGTGGTGAAAGGATTTCAGCAGAAAGCAGGCGTAGACTTCACTAAAATCTTCTCTCCAGTTGTGAAGATTTCCACCATCCGCACGGTACTTAGCATTGTGGCAGTTGAAGATTTGCACCTTGAGCAGTTAGATGTCAAGACAGCCTTTCTACACGGGGATTTAGAAGAAGACATCTATATGGTACAGCCACAAGGGTACAAAGAAGCAGGTAAAGAGAATATGGTGTGCAAACTAAGGAAGAGTTTGTATGGCTTGAAGCAGGCACCGAGGCAGTGGTACAAGAAGTTTGATAACTTCATGTCTAGGCAAGGATACGAGAAGTGTCACGGAGATCACTGTTGCTACTTCAAGAGGTTCAAGAATTCTTACATTATTCTCTTGTTATATGTGGATGATATGCTTGTTGCAGGATCAAGCATGGGGGAAATTCAGAAGCTGAAAGAGAGCTTATCTAAGGAGTTCTCAATGAAGGATTTGGGACCTGCAAAGCAAATCCTTGGCATGAGAATCAACAGGGATAGAATTGGCAAGAAGCTAGTTTTGTCACAAGCTGATTATGTTCAGAAAGTCTTGAAGAGGTTTAACATGCATGATGCTAAACCAGTGAGTACTCCGTTGGCGAGTCACTTCAAACTTTCGAAAGACCAGAGGCCAGCTACAGATGAGGAGAAGAACTACATGGCTAAAGTTCCTTATGCATCTGCTGTGGGAAGCTTGATGTATGCTATGGTGTGCACACGTCCAGATATTGCCCAAGCAGTGGGAGTGGTTAGCAGATTCATGAGAAATCCCGGTAAGGAGCATTGGAGAGCTGTGAAGTGGATTTTCAGGTATCTGAGAGGTACACAGGATGTAGCTTTGTGCTATGGAGGGTCGGAGATCAGTTTGAAAGGGTATGTTGATTCAGACATGGCTGGTGATGTGGACAGAAGAAAGAGCACTACAGGCTTTGTGTTTACACTTGGCAGTGGAGCAGTCAGTTGGGTTTCGAGGTTGCAGAAAATTGTTGCCCTATTGTAGATACTGCTTTCTGAGCTGACAGATCTTGGCCACGTGGCAGCCATCCAGCACACCATATTGTGCTCCACACACACTGGATCACCAGCCGAGCTGATCCATGTGGGGGCTGCGAGACAGAGCCCTCGCATACCACTGCACGGGACTTGTAGGGACTTAGTGGTTTGGAGGCTAGAGTAAGCCCTGTCACGTGCGAGCCGAACCCGCACGCGACCTTTAGTAACTGTTTTGAGAGATTTATGGCACGAGCTCCATAAACCCGGTCCATCCGGTCAAACCCGGTCAACCTCGTAACGGTTCCGGTATTCGCGCACCACGTGCTCTAACGGTTCCTATATACTCGGACGAACGTGCCGTTATGGTTAAGCTAATTAAGCCGCCATTAATGGGCGCATTAACCACACTACAACGGTCATGTTCTCCAGTATATATAGATCGTCAACATTTCCATACAAAGGGGAACACACTGCCATACGCGGAAGCTCTGCCAAACCTCTGTCTCTCTCTCAGACATTGCTACTGCCTTACTCTCTCCCTACACACAACCCCACTCTTCCTGTGCGATCCTTGATCCACTACATACGGTGTACACGGAGGTCTCCCCGCCGGAATCTCTTGTGCACATTTTGGTGAACCCGACGTGAACTTACCAACAAAAGCAACCATGTCTCAGGAGGATGATGTCAGCAACCGATCGCCCTCCACCGAAACTCCCTCGGGAGACGAGACCCGCCGTACTCCAACAACTCCCGGCGAGACACCGACGTTAGAGTCTTTGGACGCCACTGTCCAAAGTCAGGCGAAAGCTCTCAAGGCTCAATCTGCGCAATTAGAACAAATCTTGGCCGTTCTGAGTACCCTTGCGCCAAACCCTTCATCAGCCGCCGCTATCTCTCAGGGAGGAGGAACCCCTACCGCTCCAGGACTGGGAGTGTCAACCGCACCTCCCAACCCTCATCTGCAGACTCCACCGTCGGCTACGCAGCTGCCTTCGGTTCAGGGATCAACGGCACAGATGCTGCCTCCTGCCGCTCACGCTCCTCAGCCCTCGGCTTTGGCGTCCAACCCAACTCTGCAGTACCCTTTGCCTCCCCCAACGATGATCTGGGGAAATACGGGTAGTCAGTATGCTCCCAACCCTCCGGCGGCGTATGTGTCGCCACCGCCTACGGCAACCCCTCCGTCAGCTACCGAAGGGAGCATTCCAGAATGCATGACGTCTTTGCAGAAGCGCGTGGACACTATTCTGGCTCATCAGTCATTCGCGGATACCATTATCCCAAAGTTAGACAACGACCCACCCATTCCACGGGAGATCTATCTCATGCCTAACCCGGCGGGGTACAAGGCTCCTAAGTGGGATAAGTTCGAGGATGTCAACGGAAACGCTCATGAGCATGTCATGCGTTTCATTGATGTCATGGGTCCGTACGGAGCTGATCCCAAGCTGCTGATGCGAGAGTTCCCAAAATCTCTTGGGAACGTAGCATACAAATGGTACCGAACATTGGAGGCCGGATCAGTGAAGACCTGGGACGACATAGTCCAGAAGTTCTATACCAAGTTCTTCCAGATGGAAGAAAAGGTGACGATGATCCATCTCTCGCGGATGTACCAGAAGCGCGAAGAGGACGGAATCACTTTCATCAAGAAATTCAGGGCGTAATCCTTGGAGTGCAAAGATCCAATGCCCAAAAGCCGGCTCGTAGAGATATGCCTGCAGTGCATGCGAGATGAATACAAAGGTATGCTAATCAATTTGCAAACCCCTACGTTTTCAAAGCTAATCGAATGCACGAAGAATATCGAGCCTATAGTCGAGAGACAGAAAAAGAAGAGCGCTCCAGAGCGACCTGCGAGCGGCACTACTTACAAGATCGGGAGGTTTAGCTACAAGAGGGGACGCGAAGCTGAAGTCAATACAGTTTCGCCCCAGAAACAAGCGAAGGTTGTGAACTTCGATGTACCGCCTCTACCGTGCTCGGTAGAGGAAGCAAGTGACCTCTGCAGGCAATGGCGCAAGGATGGCGTCCTGCCACCGCTCGAGAAAACACCCTCCAAGGAGATGGTGAGGGACCCTAAGTGGTGCGAGTACCACGGCAAGGTCATGCATCCCACGGCCGAGTGCAAGAAGCTCAGGTTCGCGTTCGATCAGAAGATGAAGAACGGCGAGCTCATCGTCAGCGATCACCGAAAGGATGTGCGCAACAACCCGCTCCCCGCGCATGTGGAGCAGGGCTCGAAGGGCAAAGAGGTCGCCATGATCTCGATCGTCGACTTGGAAGAAGTCGCAGAAGATGGTCTGCCCATCGTCGCCGAAGTCCATGAAGACGAGGACTACAGCATGGACACAGAGGATGAACGTGCCAACCGTATGAAAGGGTCACACGGCTTCAACAAATTCTTCGACGAGATGAATTTCTCCGAGAAGTGCCGGACTGATATGACGAAAGCGATTTTGAGAATAGCAGAGGACTACGAGGAGGACCTTGTAGTCTCCAACGGGAAAGTCATCAGGGCATCCCGCTCTACAGAAAAGATTATGACCTTTTCTGCCAGCGACAAGAAGACGGATGCGAGTCACCAGAGACCTCTGTACGTGACTGCCATCATCAATGGCGTCGAGTTCAAACGAGCGTTCGTCGATGGAGGAGCAGCGGTCAACGTCGTTTCACTCCACACACTGAAGCTAGCAGGGATTCCCGAGCACAAGATCGTCAGACGTCCATCTCCGCTCATGGGATTCGGAAGCGACTCTAGAATGACGATCGGGTGGATCCGCCTGGGCGTTCAGATTGGCAAAATCAAGTGCTCAGCAAAGTTCTATGTCATAGACGCGAACACCACGTACCACATGATTATAGGTCGAGCCTGGATTCATCGCTTCGACGCAGTCCCTTCGACGGCTCACCAGGTTATGAAAGCTATCTGGAACGACAGAATAGTCGAGATACCGGCTTCGACAAACCCGTTCAACTTGGACGAAGCACATCTCAGCGAGGCGGTGTGGTTCACTGAGATGGCAGATGAGCAAACACCCGGACCATTCAACCCTACTCCTTTGCCTCTCTGGGAGGACATCAAGGACCAGTCGCCTGCAGGAGTAATGGTGACAAGGGAAGATGCCAAGGAAATGCCGCCTACGCGCGAAGAGGTGTCGCGTATCGCATATCATCGAAAGAACGTATATACTTTGAAGAGGATCGCAAAGCATGACCCTGAGGGCAAGGAGATAGAGAGCTTCTACGCCAATGGGAAGAAATGCTATCGCATATGAAGGTGCGCGGGGATGTCCTCACGCGGGCATGGGGATATCCATGAGCAAATCAATCAAATCGAGCAAATTGCGCTGACGGAAGAGCCAACACAGGGCACTCCAGACGAGAAACTCAAAGAAGCGCCTGAATGCATGGAAGACAGGCCAAGACCGCAAAAGCAAGAGCTAAAGGAAGTGTTCCTCAGCCCGAACGAGGAAAAGAAAAGGCCAGTCTTCCTGAGCGCGGACCTCACAAGCGAAGAAGAACAAGGGCTGCTACAGCTCCTAACTGAATACAAGGATGTGTTCGCATGGGAGTATGATGAGATGCCAGGTCTGGATACAAGCATCACCATGCACCGTTTAGACATCGTCCCAGGGTCTAAACCGGTCAAGCAGAGCACAAGAAGCTTCAGGCCAGAGCTTAACGTGAAGATTAAGCAGGAGATCGTCAAACTCCTAGATGCCAAGTTCATACAGCCGAATCATCATCCCACATGGCTGGCCAACATCGTGCCAGTGGTGAAGAAGAACGGACAGCTCCGCATCTGCGTGGACTTCCGAGATCTCAATCGCTTCTGCCCTAAGGACGTTTTCCCACTGCCCAACATCGATTTGCTTATCGATTCAACAGCGGGTCATCGCATGTTCAGTTTCATGTACGGCTTCAGCGGATACAACCAAATCAAGACGGATCCCGAAGATGCGCGGAAAACAGCATTCATCACTCCTGTAGGGGTATTCAACTACACGGTGATGCCGTTCGGACTTAAGAACGCGGGCGCGACCTATCAGCGGGCCATGATGGCTCTATTCCACGACATGATGCGCAAAGAGGTGGAATTATATGTGGATGACCTGGTGGTTAAATCCAAGCACGAAGCAGACCACCTCGCAGATCTGCGAAAGGTGTTCAATAGATGCAGACGCTTTCAACTGAAGATGAATCCCATGAAATGCGCGTTCGGGGTAACATCAGGGAAATTCTTGGGATGCGTGGTTCATCGCCAAGGGATCGAGCCCGACCCCGCAAAAGTATCAGCTATCACTGGCATGACGCCACCCCATAATCAGAGTGCATTAAAGACATTTTTAGGAAAGCTATCCTATCTGCGGAGATTCATCCCAGCAATTGCCGAAATCACATGCTGTTTTAGCACTCTTCTCAAGAAGGACGCTGCGTACAACTGGGCTCCGGAGCACGAAGCCGCGTTCGGAAAGCTGAAGGATTTACTCACGTCCTCAAAGATAATGATCGCGCCTCAACTGGGATCACCGCTTCTGCTATATCTGACATCAACAAGGAGATCTATAGGAGCGCTCTTGGCTCAGGAGTATGAAGGCCAAGAGAGGCCTATCTACTACATCTCTCGCATCGTGCAGCCTGCTGAATCGAGGTACACATACATCGAACGTCATTGCCTTGCCTTATTCTTTGTGATAGAGAAGTTGAAACACTATTTTGCATCACACAAAGTAGTAGTGGTCACCAAGAGCGACCCCATAAGATACTTGCTAACTCACACTACTCCGGGAGGAAGACTGGCGAAATTGTACATGACCATTTCCCAATACGATATCACATGCGTACGACCGCGAGCGATCAAGTCGCAGGCGGTAGCAGATCTGTTGGCACAGTTCCCCGACAACAGCCACGAACCCGTGATCGAAGAAGAGCTCGAAGGCCCTGAAATCTACGCAATCGACGTGCCCTATTGGACTCTCCACTTCGACGGTTCGTCAACCCGGAAAGGCGGAGGCATTGGGATAGTCTTGACAAAGCCAGATGGGGAAGTCATACAGATGTCCGCAAAGCTCAACTTCGCAGTCACAAACAACGAAGCGGAATACGAGGCTCTCATTCCGGGGCTCCGTGCGGCGAAAGCTTTGGAAGTGAGCAACTTAACAGTCACGGGAGATTCCAAGCTGATTGTTAAGCAAGCCTCGGGCGAATATGGTTTGAAGGAGATCAACCTCCTGTCTTACCGCACCTTAGTATAGAAGCTGATGCAGCAATTCTGCGATGTGAAGTACGAGCACAAGCCCCGAGCAGACAACAGGCACGCAGATGCCTTAGCAACCTTGGGGTCTAAGGTCAGCATAGACAAATGCCCCGCAAGAATTTCCATTGAAGTGCGAACATCGTCGGCATTGACAGAAGATGAGTGCGACGACGAACACATGGATGACGCAGACTGGCGGAAACCAATCCTGCAAGCTATTGCGAAGGGCACCAGCAGCGAAAGCTGGGCACTCACAAAAGGATACTGCATCCACGACAACACCCTTTACTACAAGGGTCCTGGGGGAATACTCATGCGATGCGTCTCCGAGCAAGAGGGACAGCAGCTGTTAGAAAAGATTCACCAACACGCCTGCGGGGAAAGCGAGGTGTCAATCTACAGAAAGGCTCATAGATATGGTATTCATTGTCCAGACATGTCAACAGCCGCAGCCCTGATACAAGGGAAGTGCGAAAGTTGCGCACTAATCAAAGATTCTCTACTCATCGCCCTAACCGATGACGACACGGACTGGAGGAAGCCACTATTTGATTTCCTCACCCAGGGCACCGTACCCGAGTCAAGAAAAGAAGCCGAAAGATTGAAAAGGAAAGCGTCTCGATACGTGGTACAGGAAAACCTGCTTTGGCGAAGAGGTCACGAGGGCAACTTGCTGCGATGTCTAGACGGCAGAGAAGCACAAGAAGTCATGGACCTTTCTCATCAGGTGGAACACCAAGGAGGTGCGAAATTATGCAGGCAGCTCCTCTCAATCGGGTATTTCTGGACCACGATGGAGGTCGATTGCCGCACCAAAGTACGACGCTGCCAGGAATGCCAATTCAAAGGGAACCTAGTGCACGCTCCCGCCGTGGATCTACATGCACTAGGGACGCCATGGCCGTTTCACACATGGGCTATGGACTTCATCGGTCCCATCCGACCGACGTCGCACGGGAATCATTTCATTCTCACCGCAACTGAGCTGTTCACCAAGTGGGTGGAAGCAATACCACTAAAGACGGCAAATGCGCTGGCTGTGGTCAATTTCATCCAGGAAAGCATCATATGCAGGTTCGGAATCCCAAACACCATTCTTTCAGATAACGGTACTCCTTTTGTTAATCGCCAGGTAGCTGCGAAATTAGCGGAGTACAATATCGGGCAGATATGTTCTACCCCTTATTACCCAAAGGGAAACGGACAAGCCGAAGCGACTAACAAAACGCTGTTGAGAATTTTGAGCAAGATGGTCGCAGATGACCACAAGAAGTGGGCCGACTCTCTAAGCATAGCTCTGTGGGCTTACCGAACTTCTCCAAGGACACCCACAGGGGCCTCGCCATTTCTACTATGTTATGGAGCCGAAGCTGTAGTACCTGCGGAGGTTAGAGTCAATTCGGCAAGGCTGGCCTTCCATGCACTCTATGAAAATCAACGCGATCACGACTTAGTCTTGCTGGAGGAAAAGCGAGAACAAGCCAAGAGAACCAACAAGCGGTACCAGGAAAGAGTCGCTCGCGCCTACAATAAGACGGTCCAGCGAAGAGATTTCGCAGTCGGAGACTTGGTCTTGCGCGCATCCGATCACTGTATGCGAGAAGCGACTCACCCGAAGTTCGCAGCCAATTGGGAAGGACCCTTCGAAGTCACAGAAGTCTTTGACAGTGGCTACTGCAGCATACGGAGGTTGCACGGCACAACCTCTACTCCGAGTTCAGTCAACATGCGCTAGATTAAGAAGTACTACCCCTGACTTCTCTCATTTCATACGTTTTATTATAACGTTGCTTAATGTCTCATGTGGCTACGATTTACGCAATCTCCTCTCCCATATGAGAGGATTGTAATCCCATCTCTCCCATATGAGAGCATTATATAAAGAAAATTCTCCCAAATGAGAAACCTCATATTTCTGTGTGTCGATTTTACTTTATTTCAGTTTGTTATTATTGTTAACAATGGTTTATTCGCCGCAATAGCAATCTGTACAGCTGCGGTCTTTATCGAGCGTCATCTAAGCCTATCTCTCATGATAGCAGCAAATGCGAAACGCGGTCTTTATCGAGCGTCATCTAAGCCTATCTCTCATGATAGCAGCAAATGCGAAACACGGTCTTTATCGATCGTCATCTAAGCCTATCTCTCACGATAGCAGCAAATGCGAAATACGGTCTTGATCGATCGTCACCTAAGCCTATCTCTTACGATAGCAGCCTATGCGATCTTAACTGATCATCCAGAGCCTATCTCCTACGATAGCAGCCTATGCGATCTTAACTGATCATCTAAGCCTATCTCTTACGATAGCAGCCAATGCGATCTTAACTGATCATCTAAGCCTATCTCTTACGATAGCAGCCTATGCGATCTTAATTGATCATTTTAAGCCTATCTCTTACGATAGCAATCTATGCAAATGCGATCTTAATTGATCATTTAAAGCCTATCTCTTACGGTAGCAATCTATGCAAATGCGATCTTAATTGATCATTTAAAGCCTATCTCTTACGGTAGCAATCTATGCAAATGCGATCTTAATTGATCATTTAAAGCCTATCTCTTACGATAGCAGCCTGTGCAAATGCGATCTTAATTGATCACTTAAAGCCTATCTCTTACGATCGCAGCCTGTGCAAATGCGATCTTAATTGATCATATAAGACTATCTCTTACGATAGCAGCCTGTTTAAAGACGATCCCGATCGATCTTCTAATAAAGCCTATCTGCAACGATAGCAACTCGCACAATTTAACGATCTCAATTGATCTACTAAAGACTATCTGCCACGATAGCAACTTGCAACATTGTGAAGATGATCTCAAATGATCCACAACGGCCAACCACAAGCCCATCTGCCAGGATGGCACAGCTGCGAAAATATGATCTCGAACGATCTAGCGAAGCATCAGCGAATTAATATATCGCAAATGCGAAACCATTACATAGCATTATGCAAGGCGAATTATGCCGAAACGCATGCGAAATTGTATTTTGTTGTAAAGAGACAGCAGATAATACAAAAGGCTATTTATCATTACGAGTCAAATGACTTACAATTTATCTGTCTAGATAGCAGCTTACAAGCGAAAAGCTCGAATCTAACTACGCAGCCAACATGGCTTACAATACATTCGAAAAGTGGCTGACAAGCCAGAAACACACTACGGGAATTCCGACTAGAAAAGGATGAACCCACCGGTTTCGACACCTGCTACGCAACACGCAGATCTGCGGGTGAACATCTGTAGCAGGGGGGATCTTGCTCTAAAAGAGCCACATGAAGCCATACGCTCAAGATCCCAGTATTCGACAAGACCGTTGTCAGATCTGCACTCCATAACATTTTCCCAAGGAACCACCGGTTCCGGCGATCCACGGACAAGCAGAAGCTCCAAAGGGCAAGGGCTCCTTGTAGACGGGGATGAACGCGACAGTTCGCCACCCCGAGCTCACAAACGTGAAGGCGATGGATTCTTCTCCAGGGATGCTGAAGAAGAATTCCGCCGTTCATTACGAGACGGTAGCACGGTCACTTCGGCGCTGCACCTCACCACGAGGCGGCCGGAAACATGACCTGCACACATAATACACAAAGAAATTTCTTCGAACACACATGAGATATTATCTGCATCTTCTTTATGATGGTTATAAAGAGCAATAAGCCTCATAAAGTGGATCTTGGAAACTATTTCTACAGCACAAAGCGCAAACTCAGGATTCACAACTTGAAGTTGCCATGAATCAACGAAAAATAAGCGTTGAAGCCAGCAGTCGTAAGGACTCACGACAAAGCACATTTTTGGGATGAAGAACCCAAATAGCAAGGGCAGGGTTTATATAGACCCTGTACAGACTCTTCGGTTGCCAAAGATGAGTCAGCAGAATTCAAAAAGAGGGTAAGTTCAATCACTTACGCCTTGAAAAGCGGTAACAATCAATTACTCTACTAAAGGCTACGACGATTCAGTTGCGTATCCTAATAAATGATGGATAGTCATGATTCGGATGGACTTCCCAACGAAAGCGTGCTTATCTGCCGAGAAATTAGCGCGAAAATCAAGCAGAGTATCAATTGCTGATGTCATAATTGGATATGCACAGAAATATCCAATCAAATCCCGGAAAAGGGCAAAACGGGAAAATTCATTGTTGTTGTTGAAAAAAAAGGGGGGAGAAACCCTAGCAACATTACATTAATGTTTCAAACATTACATTAATGTTCCAGCTATTTTCTTGCTATTTTTTTCAAAATTCGAAAATCAAAGCAAATTCTTGATCAAGGAGTCTTGGGGCTCGAACTGCTCGCTCAGCTTCTCCACTTGTTCCACTTCTTGCTTCAATAGCTCGCACCTGGCATTCATCTCATGATAGAGCTTCAGAGCTTCATCGACTTTTAGCTTTTGCTGCTCCACTTTCTGCTTCTCAGCTGCGAGATTCTGGTGGCCGAGCTTCAAAGTTACGGCTGCGCGAATCAGCGTGACTCTGTTCAAAAGAAACTTGAAGCCCATTCTGCCTTGGACTTTGGTCACGAGATTTTGGCACATGCCGCATAGCAATTCAGCACTCTGGACCGAAATGGTCGCAGGCGTAGCCGCAGATAGCTGCTCCAAAATCCAGATGGCTTCAGTAAGAAACAGCCTCCTGTCGAAAGGCCCTATCTCCAGAGATCTCACAAACGACTGCGGGTAGGTCAGACGCATTCGAACCACCCAGTCTACATCGGTTTGCTTCAAACCTGAGGAGACGTCAAAAATAAGTTATGATGTCAAAACTCGCAAGCGAATAATGCGACGTGCAAACAGTAAAGCTCTACTTACCAGTTCCTTCCAGAATCTCATGAAGAGAAGGAATGCGGGCTGCCGGGTTGTTCGAAGATTGCCCTCGCTCCATAGCTCTCCTATCAGCTGCGAGCTCCAATCTCTCGTAGTCAGGAGGAAGAGTGTAGGCCGCACCAGCTGCGACTGCATTCCCAACCTGCGAGCCCCAAATGCTCCACGCAGGAATAGGTGCCTCTGGCTCAGTCATCGCCGGAGGCGAAGGGACAGCCGAAGTCGCTTGGCGAAGGACGCTCTCAGATGTGAGAACATTAGCAGCACTTGTCCTTACTTCCTCAGCACTAGCATGGACATCTTCATCCATCAGCACAGTATCAGCTCCCGCATCGTCGGAAAGTTCGATGATGTCCTCGAGAGGCTCACCCGCGTGGTCAGCAGCTGCGACGGGCTTCTCGGTATGGGAGCTCGGAATTGGAATATAGGACGCAGAAGGCTGACTTCTCTACTCCAGCTCAGGTTCCTCAGCATGACCTGCGACATTAAATGCGATGATATGAGGTAACTTGCGCTATAAGTTATTTTGCTATCTTTACTAAAGCTAAGAGTAAGCACCTCCACGCGAAGGTGGGACTGAGGTATCCTCATCATACACTAAGGACGTGGAACCATGCCCTATCAGTGTGTCCTCACTAAGCAAGTCTTTAAGAGAAGCGTGACCTGGGATGCGAATAAACCAGTCATGATTCTGACTCAAGTTGCTAAAGCCTAGTACGTGCGTATCACTCAAATAATTACCTGAGGGTTCTCCGCATTTGCCTACTAACCAACGGCGAATGTCAGCCTTTGACACACCATGCTTTAACGCACCCACAATAACATCTCTATAAGTTACTGCGAGATTGAAGATCTCACCTTTATTGCCACTTGCGATCTCTTCGAAGTCTGCTTGGACTTGCTCCAAGGCCGCTACATCCTCTCCGGGAACCTCATCTTCCTCCTCCGCATGAGGAGCCACTTCTTCGGGAAGCTCGTCTTCCTCGCCAACTGGACGCACTAAGTCGTCAACATGCTGCTCTTCGAGGCTCCGCTGTTTCACACGCTCGAGCTCCTCTTCCTCTCGCCGCCTTCTTCTTTCAGCAGCCTCCGCGGCTGTCTTTCGGGACTCAGCAAGAACGTCCTCGCTTATGGGATCATCTGGAATGCCAGAATGGGCATCTCTCTTTTGTTTCTTGGCCACAAGGCCACCAATGGTTTCATCATCATCATCTGCGAATACACCATTGGTTTAAAGAAAAGAAGTGCAACGAAGTTACGATAATGGGAAAGGAAATGTGACGGAGGTACCTCCTGATTCTTCCTCATGCATCACAACTGTTACTTCTTCTTCATCACTTGCTTGGGGCTCCTGCCTCTCTTCCTCTTCCTCTTGATTGAATGGAACGAAAGTCTCAACTGCGAGATCTTTCCGCACTTTGCTGGGCATGCGACCTTTGCCTTTGTCCTTGATAGAAAGGGACCTCACTGGAGGAGAGGCTGGGGCATTCCTAGGGGAAGAAATCGTAATTCCCTTTTGCCTAGGTCTCTTCACTCTTGGCGCCGCAGCCGCTGGAGGAGACGGGTCATCTCCAGAAGGAGACGGAGCCGGAGGATTGTCTATCAGCGAGTCAGCAAAAGCATTCATGACTGCGCGAATCTTTGTTTCGAGCTCAGGTTCCATCCTCCACGCTAGCCGGAACGACTGCCTTTGTCTTCTGGTGGCAACAATGGCGTTAACCAATGACTTGGAGCGATCACCAGATGCGAATCGCCGCACATGACACTGCAACCGTACAGAATAAAGATGTCAGCATAAGGAAATCAAGAAGCTTAATGCACGCGGAGAAATCGCTTACCTCAGCAAATGCCTTGCTATATCTGACGGCATGCGTATCGCCCTTCTTAATTGCGGCGACTTGCTCCTTCAGAATGACAACAGGGCACAAATGGTTCTCACGATCCCACAGTGAGTAGTAACCATACTCAGATTCGCTCAGACTACAAGTGGGGCGAAACGGAAAAGAGTTTCTTTTGATCAAGGGAGATCTACCTGGCTGCGCGGCCGACTCTGTCTCAATCCTCGTTTGCTGGGCAACCCAGTATGCGAGCCAGTTCTGGGAACAACCACCCTCGCGTGTTCCCGCAGGCTGCTCAAAAGGAAGATTGTTCATGAAAACTGTCTTGCACTCCTTTGTTAGCAAGCGCTTGTAGCATCCTCTGACAATGGACTGGGGCCAGATTGATGGGGCCACCGCATCAAAACCAAACTGAGGAGAAACTCGAGTGGGGTCAACGTCCACGGTAAGCTTTTCATACCTCGGCGCGAGCTCACGAATATGCTCTGCAAGGGCAGGAAGGGAACCTCGCAGACACCAGCAAAAGAACTCGCGGTAGCGCTCATGGAAATGAGGTCCCCCTTCAAAGAGAAGCCCTTCTGAAAAGACCATGCCTTTAGAGGGGTACAGCTTTGGAAACCACCGCACATTCTCAATGCGCGTGGCATAGGGCATGGCAGTAAACTCCTTCCGTTTGTCGCATATCAAACTCCAAACGCACTTGGTGTTGCCTGTTCCGAACCATCTCGCAGCTCTTCCGCTGTTGCGCGCTTCTGTCTCGCCTGGGGGACACCACTTGTCAAGTTGGAGAGCAGTTGGAGCATAAGACGGCCAGCGCTCGAAAACACATTGTCAAAAAGGAAATATTGACAAAAGTCAGTACATCGAGGCGGCCACGCGACTCCCTCATAGCCAGAACCAGCTGATCAAGCCTATAGTACAGCGTGCCCAAGACCAAGGGTCCGAGTGCGACTCTCTGGCCAAGAGCGAGCCTCACAGCAAGTGGCAACACATGGTAGAAGACTCCGTCGTGGGGGTGACCATCAATCAAGTACCTCGACAGCCAGGGACAGAGAAAAGCACAAAGGGTCAAGTGATAACCCTTGCCCTCTACGTAATTCTCGGCCTCCGGATTTTCACTTAGAAGTTTCTTAGTAATGCTGCTGTTCGCATAGTCTCGAAAGAAGTACTGCAACCATTTGTTCCAGGTATTCTTCGCGGATGTATCAACCAGCTGCCAGTTCGGAAGAGGCTTTGTAGTGGTCCACCGAGTGGAGATTTTCTTCACCTCTGCTAGGCATTCCTCCATCTGCGTGTACAAGGCAATCTCCGCAGATGTCCTCAAGGGACTCAGTGGGTCCACCTCGCCCATGGGGGAAAGCTCGTACAGCATTTGAACGTCCTTGAGTGTGGGGGCAGCCTCGAATTCAGCAAAATGGAACGTGTGAGTCGCAGGCGAGTAACGGGACAGAAGGTCTAGAAGCATGGATTGATCCAGCTTCACGGCAGCACCCTTCATAGCACGGATAGCAAAGTATACGCCGGCTTCATCAAGAGTCGCGGCGTGATGATCCAACACGTGATCGATCCACTCATCCATATAGTCCAATTTCTGGACGAACGCCTGGGTAGAAATCGCAGTATATGGGAAGTGCCCGTTTTCGATTCCCAATCGAACCACATCCTCGGAACCAACCAACTCGAGCAAGGCTGAGTTAACTGGGCGAGTCAGCGTCAGCAATCGCTCAACTGGGACAGGATCAGGCATCCTCTTCGCCTTTACCCTCGCATGGTAGAAATCTTTGCCGCCCAAAAAGGGGGCTTTTCGCCACAAGGCCTGTGGAAGGTCGGGCATCTCTTCATCTTCCTTGACGGGTCTGGTTACTCTTGTCTTGGCCATTCCTGCGGAAAAGCAAGAAAAGGGGGGAGAAATACCACACTTCAGTTTGAATTTTGAAATTCAAGATCTATGCAAAGGAAGACGAACAGTTCTGGTATCGATTTCAGAAATTGGGGAGTTGCAAGATCTCGTATCGTTGAAGGATTAAGACAAAGCGGGTTCAAAGATCAAAGCCTCTTCACAAATTTCATGGGTTTACAGATTCAACGCAGTTCAAGGCAAACACTGGTATCTTAAATCAAAAGTAAACGAGGCCAACCTTGTTTTCTTGAAGCCTGCTTGGATATGCACAATTGAAGAATACGATTTGCAGTTTTGAACTGGTGATTGATTATCTGGATCTGCTCTCGAAGATCTCCGGGTACCATTCACTTTAAGAGAAAGAAGTGATGCTTTGCAATAATGGGGGATACAAGGTATTTATCCAAAACAATGAAGGGTTGCGTCCTTTCGGTAGTCGAATCGCAACCGTCACCGTCGAATCGCGCAATCACAGGACAAGCTGACGTCACGCCTAAAACCCTAAAGGTCAGACGGCACGACTCTAGGGGTTTTAGGTCATAATGACACGCACGGGGGCTGAACTTACCCGTATTTGAATTGGTGCGTGGCGGCGACGCGTATGTTGATTTCCGCGCATGGAAGTCTATACAGCTATGAGTCTTCACGCGCAGAAAGGGGGCTAATGTAGATACTGCTTTCTGAGCTGACAGATCTTGGCCACGTGGCAGCCATCCAGCACACCATATTGTGCTCCACACACACTGGATCACCAGCCGAGCTGATCCATGTGGGGGCTGCGAGACAGAGCCCTCGCATACCACTGCACAGGACTTGTAGGGACTTAGTGGTTTGGAGGCTAGAGTAAGCCCTGTCGCGTGCGAGCCGAACCCGCACGCGACCTTTAGTAACTGTTTTGAGAGATTTATGGCACGAGCTCCATAAACCCGGTCAATCCGGTCAAACCCGGTCAACCTCGTAACGGTTCCGGTATTCGCGCACCACGTGCTCTAACGGTTCCTATATACTCGGACGAACGTGCCGTTATGGTTAAGCTAATTAAGCCGCCATTAATGGGCGCATTAACCACACTACAACGGTCATGTTCTCCAGTATATATAGATCGTCAACCTTTCCATACAAAGGGGAACACACTGCCATACGCGGAAGCTCTGCCAAACCTCTGTCTCTCTCTCAGACATTGCTACTGCCTTACTCTCTCCCTACACACAACCCCACTCTTCCTGTGCGATCCTTGATCCACTACATACGGTGTACACGGAGGTCTCCCCGCCGGAATCTCTTGTGCACACCTATCTACTACTGAAGCCGAATATGTAGCAGCTACGGAAGCGTGCAAAGAGATGGTTTGGCTACAGAGTTTCTTGAGGGAACTTGGGAAGAAGCAGAGGAGTTGTAAGCTGTATAGTGACAGTCAGAGTGCAATTCATCTGGCGAAGAATTCCACTTTTCATTCAAGGACGAAACACATCGACATCAGGTATCACTTCATTCGTTCATTGTTGGAGAAAGACGTGATCAAATTGGAGAAGATTCACACGAGCCTGAATCCTGCGGATATGTTTACCAAGGTTGTGACCTTGGAGAAGCTGAGAACCTGCTCGGCTTCAGTTGGCCTAGTTGCATGATGAGAGGCCAAGTCCACACTCATGGAGGATGTTGAATTGAAGCTGGGAGAAGTGGGAGATTGTTAAGTGTGAAGATTGTTCTGTAACCTAGTCTAAATTAGAGGGGCTTACAAGCAATTCATGTATTACTATCTCTATATAAATTAACCTAGCTTTAGGGTTAGGGCAACACATCACAGAGAGAGGCTGAGAGATCTTTTGTACTTTTCATTCGTTCATCATAGTGAAGTGGGTGTGGACCGTGGATGTAGCTAATTTGGTGAACCACGTAAATCGTCGTGTTCTTGGTCGTTTATTTTTGCTTTGCTTTTCGTTCCGTTGTTGAATCGCTCCAGAGATCGATCCTAACATAATTGAACTTCACATGTTCATAACTTCACTTCCAGCCTTCCAGATAACTTCTCGCAACAACTGTTTCTGATAATAAAAAAGTTACACAAGCTGAAGGTCTCATAATTTACAATAATCTTTATTTTGTAATAATTGTTTGCGTCGTATAGGTAGTTGGTTGAGAAGGATTTCTACTTACAAAAAACTTAAATTCTGATAAAACAACACATCTTTGCCATGTGTAAAGAAGTCATGTTAAGTTTCATCAAGCTTTTATCGTGTATAAGTTTCATCCATTTTTACATTGCATTAGCCTCTATGTTATTTTAAACTCTGATGAAGGTAAAGAGAGTTTTTTGGGAATGTTTTGCTCTTTCTAGCTCACAAATTCTACTCAAGCAAATTAATGTGTTCATATTTATAGATATTATGCAGAAGCATGATAAATTGAATCGTGTAGTTGTTGACTGACTACTTTCGTGTCTGCATCTCTTGAATTAGATATAACTAGCTAGACCAGTATTCAACACAAATGACACAAAACAAATAATGGTCACAAGGTGTTATATAAACACAACCGTATTTATGGATCAAAATGTACAAGCTTATGAAGTGTTAGAGACTACTTGAAAGTTTGTTAGGTACATGGTAACAAGGTCTTGTCCATTTTACTCAGTGGAGGTGGTCCATGATTTTCTAAGCTCGCTTGAGATCTGGCTCTCTCTGACGACAAAATGTAATGCTGGTGTACCGTGATCTAGGTGGTTGGCCTGTTTTGGCTTACGTGATACATGGCTGCTTCCATCTAATACTTATAATGTATTTACATTTAACAGGATATATCAAGGAGAAACAAAGAGAAACGTTGCAACGTTGTGGGTGTTGGGGGCCGTGCGAGGACTGGTTCGCCGCTGTGGGTGGGTGTTGGGGGCCGAATATCATCGGGAAGAGGTCGCCGGAGGGAGTCGGAGGGGCGGCATGTGTCTGGATCGACAGATTGAGCGGCGGCAAAGTGAAGGAAGCAGTGGTGGTCTGGCCGCTTGCTGAATCAGGCTGGGGGGTTCGTCGTCGGTTAGTTGTGGTCGTCAGGGGTGTTCTGTGGATTCGGCCATCGTCTGGAACGAAAGGAGGGGCTCCGATTAGGGAGCTTGTGGTGATTGCCCGATCGAGCTTAGGAGCAGCGGTGGTGGTTCACTATTGGCCGCCGTTTGGGATTGTTGGAGGCTGGGAGCAGGCGATTGGAGTAGTGGGAGGCCGGCAGTGACCGTGAGAGGTGTGGGAGGTTATGGGGGCAGCGGCGGCGGCGATTGTGAGGTCTGATGCTCCTTTGGTGGCTGTGTCTTTGTCGGGTGATGCTGCTTGTGCAGATCTGGCGATGGGGGCTGGGTTTGTACCGACGGCTGTTGTGGTTGTTCCTCCAACGAGAGTGGCGGCGTGGATGGGTTCTCCTGCAACGCAAACGTCTGTGATGGCGGTTGTGGTTGTTGATTTCCTGCAGTGGTGGCTGCGAGTCCTTGCTCGTATGCCCTATATCCCCGGAGTTTCTCTGTACCCAATCTGGGAATTCTTCCCAGTCTTCATTGATGGGATTGGTAAGACAGTACAAGAATCCCTCTATGGTGAAGGGTTCAGAGGTACGGTCCATGGTGATGAAGCTTGAGAAACGAACGACGCAGAGAAGATCTGACCGCCGTTAACAATGAAAGAACCAATTGACATTATAAACGTATCGATAATGAAGAAGTTGACAGATTTAGAGGAGAATTTAGAGAAAACAAGAGTAAGAGATTGATATGAGAGAGTAGGAGAGATTAGGGTTGAGAGAAATACTTATTTATTGACTGAATAATAAACGAGTACCCTGCTTAAATAGATAAACTCCTAACCCTAATGTAGCCATACGGGCCTATTCTACGGGTCAAGCCGTATTAATAATTAAATGAATAAATAAACAGATAATATGATATGTGACCTGTATCAACTATCCCCGCCCCGCCCGGATTACATAGAAAAATCACATCCTTGCAGATGACCCGGTTGACCAAAGAAAAAACAACAATCTATTTGACAACAAAATCGAGAATGCAATCTCAAAATTCCATTCATAGATTTCGGACCTAAATGAGTTAACTTCTTGATTGTATTTTTACTACTTCGTTTTCCTTTTCTTTTAAGGGACAAGTAGTCGGTTACATTATACCCAAGCGTGGGCTTCGTCAGGGTTATCCCATCTCTCCGTATTTATTTTTATTTTGCGGTGAGATTCTCTCTCGCGCTCTCATGTCTTCGCTTGTTAGTGGCAATATTACAGGGGTGATGCGTCTAGAGGTGGCCCTCGCGTCTCCCACCTCTTCTTTGCGGACCACAGCATGTTATTTACAAAAGCAAATACAAGCGAGGTTACAACTCTAGCTACAAATCTAGAAAGCTACGAGAGAGCTACTGGCCAACAGATCAATTTCAACAAGTTTCCAGTTGTCTTCTCAAGCAATGTCTCATCTGGTACAGCTTCCCAACTATGTGGTCTTCTGGGGGTGAAAAAAGACAGTTGCACGACAAATACCTGGGGTTACCTACAGAACTGGGAAGGAGAAAAATGTTCAGTTTTCATAGTATTCCATACCGTGTCCAAGTCAAAAAGTGAACTGGAAGGAATTTTTTTAGCCCCGTGTAGATACTGCTTTATGACATGGCAGATCTAGGCCACGTGGCAACCATCCAGCACACCATATTGTGCTCCACACACACAGGATCACCAGCCGAGCTGATCCATGTGGGGGCTGCGAGACAGAGCCCTCGCATACCACTGCACGGGACTTGTAGGGATTTGTGGTTTGGAGGCTAGAGTAAGCCCTGTCGCGTGCGAGCCAAGCCCGCGCGCGACCTTTAGTAACTGTTTTGAGAGATTTATGGCACGAGCTCCCTAGACCCGGTCAATCCGGTCAAACCCGGTCAACCTCGTAACGGTTCCGGTACTTGCGCACCACGTGCTCTAACGGTTCCTATATACTCGGACGAACGTGCCGTTATGGTTAAGCTAATTAAGCCGCCATTAATGGGCGCATTAACCACACTACAACGGTCACGTTCTCCAGTATATATACATCGTTAACCTTTCCATAAGGAGAACAACACTGCCATACGCGGAAGCTCTGCCAAACCTCTGTCTCTCTCTCAGACATTGCTACTGACTTACTCTCTCCCTACACACACCCCTATTCTTCCTGTGCGATCCCTGATCCACTACGTACGGTGTACACGGAGGTCTCCCTGCCGGAATCTCTTGTGCACATTTTGGTGAACCCGACGTGAAACTTACCAGCAAAAGCAACCATGTCTCAGGAGGATGATGTCAGCAACCGGTCGCCTTCCACCGAAACTCCCTCGGGAGACGAAGTCCGCCGTACTCCGACGACTCCCGGCGAGGCACCAACTTTGGAGTCTTTGGACGCCACTGTCCAAAGTCAGGCAAAAGCTCTCAAGTCTCAATATGCGCAGTTGGAGCGGATCTTGGCCGTTCTGGGCACCCTTGCGCCAAATCCTCCACCAGGTACCGCCACCCCTCAGGGAGGAGGAACCCCTACTGCTCCAGGATTGGGAGTATCGGCCACGCCTCCCAACCCTCATCTGCAAACTCCACTGTCAGCCGCGCAGCTGCCTTCGATCCAAGGATCAACAGCGCAAATGCTACCCCCTGCCGCTCACGCCTCTCAGCCCACGGCTTTGGCGTCTAACCCAACTTTGCAGTACACTCTGCCTCCACCGGCGACCATATGGGGAAACGCGGGTAGCCAATACACTCTCAATCCTCCGGCGACATATGTGTCGCCACCGCCTACGGCAGCCCCTCCGGCAGCTACCGAGGGAAGCCTCCCAGAATGCATGACATCCTTGCAGAAGCGCGTGGACTCCATCCTAGCTCATCAATCGCTCGCGGATACCATCATCCCGAAGCTAGACAACGATCCACCCATCCCACGAGAAATTTATCTCATGCCTAACCCGGCAGGGTACAAGGCTCCCAAATGGGACAAGTTCGAAGACGTCAATGGAAACGCTCATGAGCATGTCATGCGTTTCATCGATGTCATGGGTCCATACGGAGCTGATCCCAAACTGCTGATGCGAGAGTTCCCAAAGACTCTTGGGAATGTAGCATACAAATGGTACCGGACGTTGGAGCCCGGATCTGTGAAGACTTGGGACGACATGGTCCAGAAGTTCTACACCAAGTTCTTCCAGATGGAAGAGAAGGTGACGATGATCCACCTCTCGCGGATGTATCAGAAACGCGAGGAAGATGGAATCACTTTCATCAAGAAATTCAGAGCGAAATCCTTAGAATGCAAGGACCCAATGCTCGAAAGTCGGCTCGTAGAGATATGCCTGCAGTGCATGCGAGATGAGTACAAGAGCATGTTAATCAATTTGCAAACACCCACATTTTCAAAGCTCATCGAGTGCACGATGAACATCGAGCCCATCGTCGAGAGACAGAGAAAGAAGAGCGCTCCAGAACGACCTGCGAGCGGCACCACCTACAAGATCGGCAGATTCGGCTACAAGCGAGGACGCGAAGCTGAGGTCAATGCAGTTTCGCCCCAGAAGCAAGCAAAAGTTACAAACTTCGACGCACCGCCCCTGCCCTGCTCGGTGGAGGAGGCAAGCGATCTCTGCAGACAGTGGCGTAAGGACGGCGTCCTCCCACCGCTCGAGAAAGCACCCTCCAAGGAGATGACGAGGGACCCTAAGTGGTGCGAATACCACGGCAAGGTCATGCACCCCACGGCCGAGTGCAAGAAGCTCAGATTCGCGCTCGATCAGAAGATGAAGAGCGGCGAACTCATCGTCAGCGACCATCGGAAGGATGTGCGCAACAACCCGCTGCCTGCCCATACAGATTCGGGCTCAAAAGGCAAAGAGGTCGCCATGATCTCGATAGTCGACTTGGAAGAAGTCGCAGAGGATGGTCTGCCCATCGTTGCTGAAGTCCATGAAGATGAAGACTACAGCATGGACACGGAAGATGAGCGCGCCGACCGCATGAAAGGGTCTCACGGCTTCGACAGATTCTTCAACGAGATGAACTTCTCCGAAAAATGTCGAGCGGACATGACAAAAGCAATCTTAAGGGTAGCAGAAGACTACGAGGAGGACCTCGTGGTCTCCAACGGGAAAGTCGTCAGGGCGTCCCGTTCCACAGAAAAGATTATGACCTTTTCTGCCAGCGACAAAAAGACAGATGCGAGCCACCAGAGGCCCCTGTACGTGACCGCCATCATCAACGGCGTCGAATTCAAGCGAGCATTCGTCGATGGAGGAGCAGCGGTCAATGTTGTTCCACTCCACACACTGAAGCTAGCAGGGATCCCCGAGCACAAGGTAGTCAAGCGTCCATCCCCGCTGGTGGGATTCGGAAGCGATTCCAGAATGACGATCGGGTGGATCCGCCTGGGCGTTCAGATCGGCAAAATCAAGTGCTCGGCGAAGTTCTATGTCATAGACGCGAACACCACATACCACATGATCATAGGTCGGGCCTGGATTCATCGCTTTGACGCAATCCCTTCAACGGCTCACCAAGTGATGAAAGCTATCTGGAACGACAGGATTGTCGAGATACCGGCCTCAACTAACCCGTTTAACTTGGACGAAGCGCATCTCAGCGAGGCGGTGTGGTTCACCGAGATGGCGGACGAGCAAACACCCGGACCATTCAACCCTACTCCTTTACCTCTCTGGGAGGACATCAAGGACCAGTCACCTGCAGGCGTGATGGTGACAAGGGGAGACACCGAAGAAAAGCCGCCTACCCACGAAGAGGCGCCGCGCATCGCATATCATCGCAAGAGTGTCTACACTCTGAAGAGGATCGCAAAGCACGACCCCGAGGGCAAGGAGATAGAGAGCTTCTACGCCAACGGGAAGAAATGCTATCGCATATGAAGATGCGCGGGGACGTCCTCACACGGGCATGGGGATGTCCCTGGGCAAATCAATCAAATCGAGCAAGTTGCGCTCACAGAAGAGCCAACACAGGGCACTCCAGAGGAGAAGCTTAAAGAAGCCCCCGAATGCATGGAAGACAGGCCAAGACCACAAAAGCAAGAGCTTAAGGAAGTGTTCCTCAGCCCGAACGAGGAAAAGAAAAGACCAGTCTTCCTGAGTGCGGACCTCACAAGCGAAGAGGAACAAGGACTGCTGCAGCTCCTAACTGAATACAAGGACGTGTTCGCATGGGAATACGACGAGATGCCGGGTCTGGACACGAGCATCACCATGCACCGTTTAGACATCATCCCAGGGTCTAAACCGGTCAAGCAAAGCACCAGAAGCTTTAGGCCAGAGCTCAACGTGAAGATCAAACAGGAGATTGTCAAACTCCTAGATGCCAAGTTCATAGAGCCCAATCACCATCCCACATGGTTGGCCAACATCGTGCCAGTGGTGAAGAAGAACGGACAGCTCCGCATCTGCGTGGACTTCCGAGATCTTAATCGCTTCTGTCCTAAGGACGATTTCCCGCTGCCTAACATCGATTTACTCATTGATTCAACAGCAGGCCATCGCATGTTCAGTTTCATGGACGGCTTCAGCGGGTACAATCAAATCAAGATGGATCCCGAAGATGCAAGGAAAACTGCATTCATCACTCCCGTGGGGGTATTCAACTATACGGTAATGCCATTCGGTCTTAAGAATGCAGGCGCAACCTATCAGCGGGCCATAATGGCCCTATTCCACGACATGATGCACAAAGAAGTGGAATTCTATGTGGATGACCTGGTAGTCAAATCCAGGCATGAAGCAGATCACCTTGCAGACCTGCGAAAGGTATTCAACAGATGCAGGAGCTTTCAACTGAAAATGAACCCCATGAAATGCGCGTTCGGCGTGACTTCGGGGAAGTTTCTGGGATGCGTAGTCCATCGCCAAGGAATTGAGCCTGACCCTGCGAAAGTGTCAGCCATCACCAGCATGACACCACCTCAAGACCAAAGTACCTTGAAAACATTCTTGGGAAAATTGTCATATCTGCGGAGATTCATCCCGGCAATCGCCGAAATCACATGCTGTTTCAGCACTCTTCTCAGGAAGGACGCCGCGTACAACTGGGCTCCTGACCATGAAGCGGCATTCGAAAAGCTAAAGGAGATACTTACATCCCCGAAGATTATGATCGCGCCTCAACTGGGATCGCCGCTGCTGCTATATCTTACATCAACAAGGAGATCTATAGGAGCACTCTTGGCCCAGGTATATGAGGGACAAGAGAGGCCTATCTATTACATCTCTCGCATTGTGCAGCCTGCTGAATCAAGGTACACGGACATCGAACGTCATTGCCTTGCCTTATTCTTCGTAATAGAGAAGTTGAGACACTATTTTGCATCGCACAAAGTAGTGGTGGTCACCAAAAGCGACCCCATAAGATACCTGCTAACTCACACTACTCCGGGCGGGAGATTGGCGAAATGGTACATGACCATCTCTCAATACGATATCACATGCGTAAAACCAAGAGCGATCAAGTCGCAGGCGGTAGCAGATATGCTGGCACAGTTTCCTGACAACAGTCACGAACCTGTGATCGAGGAAGAACTCGAAGGCCCTGAAATCTACGCGATCGACGTGCCCTATTGGACCCTCCACTTCGATGGTTCGTCAACCAGAAAAGGCGGAGGCATTGGGATAGTCTTGACAAAGCCGGACGGGGAAGTCATACAGATGTCCGCGAAACTCAACTTCGCAGTCACGAACAACGAGGCGGAATACGAGGCTCTGATCGCGGGACTCCGTGCGGCGAAAGCTTTGGAAGTGAGTAACTTAACAGTCATGGGAGATTCCAAACTGATTGTTAAACAGGCCTCGGGCGAATATGGTTTAAAGGAGATCAACCTCCTACCATACCGCACCCTAGTGCAAAAGCTGATGCAGCAATTCTGCGACGTGAAATACGAGCACAAACCCCGAGCGGACAACAGGCATGCAGACGCCTTAGCAACTCTGGGATCTAAGGTCAGCATAGACAAATGCCCCGCAAGGATTTCCATCGAAGTGCGAACATCGTCGGCATTAACAGAAGATGCGTGCGACGACGAACACATGGATGACGCAGACTGGCGAAAAGCAATCCTGCAAGCTATTGCGAAAGGCACCAGCAGCGAGGGCTGGGCACTCACGAAAGGATACTGTATCCACGACAACACCCTTTACTACAAAGGTCCCGGAGGAATACTCATGCGATGTGTCTCCGAACAAGAGGGACAACAGTTGTTAGAAAAGATTCACCAGCACGCTTGCGGAGAAAGCGAGGTGTCAATCTACAGGAAAGCTCAGAGATACGGCATCCATTGGCCAAGCATGTCTACAGCCGCAGCCCTGATACAAGGGAAGTGCGAAAGTTGCGCACTAATCAAAGATTCTCTTCTTGTCGCTCTAATCGACGACGACACAGACTGGAGAAAGCCATTGTTTGAATTCCTCACCAAAGGCACTATACCCGAATCGAGAAAAGAGGCAGACAAATTGAAGAGGAAAGCTTCTCGATATGTGGTTCAGGAAAATCTGCTTTGGCGAAAAGGTCATGAAGGCAACTTGCTGCGATGCCTAGACGATAGGGAAGCACAAGAAGTCATGGACCTCTCCCACCAGGCGGAACACCAGGGAGGTGCGAAATTATGCAGACAGCTTCTCTCAATTGGATACTTCTGGCCCACGATGGAAGCCGATTGCCGCACCAAGGTGCGACGCTGCCAAGAATGTCAATTCAAAGGGAACCTAGTGCACGCTCCCGCCGTGGACCTACATGCACTAGGAACGCCATGGCCATTTCACACATGGGCTTTGGACTTCATTGGCCCCATCCGACCAACGTCACATGGGAACCATTTCATTCTCACCGCAACTGAGCTGTTCACCAAATGGGTGGAAGCAATACCACTGAAGACGGCAAACGCGCTGGCTGTGGTCAACTTCATCCAGGAAAACATCGTATGCAGGTTCGGAATCCCGAATACTATTCTTTCAGATAACGGTACTCCTTTTGTTAATCGTCAGGTAGCTACAAAACTTGCGGAGTACAATATCAGGCAGATATGCTCTACCCCCTATTATCCAAAGGGAAACGGGCAAGCCGAGGCGACTAACAAAACGCTGCTGAGAATTCTGAGCAAGATGGTCGCAGATGACCACAAGAAGTGGGCCGACTCTCTTAACATAGCTCTGTGGGCCTACAGAACTTCTCCAAGGACACCCACAGGGGCCTCGCCATTTCTACTATGTTATGGGGCTGAAGCTGTGGTACCTGCGGAGGTCAGAGTCAATTCGGCAAGGCTGGCCTTCCACGCGCTCTACGAAAACCAACGCGATCATGATTTAGTCTTGCTGGAAGAAAAGCGAGAACAAGCCAAAAGGACTAACAAGCGGTACCAAGAAAGAATCGCTCGCGCCTACAACAAGACAGTCCAGCGACGGGATTTCGCAGTTGGCGACCTGGTCTTGCGCGCATCTGATCACTGCATGCGAGAGGCAACCCACCCAAAGTTCGCAGCTAATTGGGAGGGACCCTTCGAAGTCACAGAAGTCTTCGATAGCGGCTACTGCAGCATACGAAGGTTGCACGGCACAACCTCAACTCCAAGCTCAGTCAACATGCGCTGGATCAAGAAGTACTATCCCTGACTTCTCTTGTTTCATACGTTTTATGATAACGTTGCTTAATGTCTCATGTGGCTACGATATTCGCAATCTCCTCTCCCATATGAGAGGATTGTAATCCTATCTCTCCCATATGAGAATGTCATAATAAAAGAATTCTCCCAAATGAGAAGTTCACATTTATCAGCTGTTTATATTGATTATCTAATTTGTTACAACTGTTAACAATGATTTATGCGCTTCAATAGTAACAAATGTAAACACGATCTTAAATGATCATCAAAGCCTATCTTTTGCGATAGCGAACGCGATCTTAACTGATCATCAAAGCCTATCTTTTACGATAGCGAACGCGATCTTAAATGATCATCAAAGCCTATCTCTTACGATAGCGAACGCGATCTTAATTGATCATCAAAGCCTATCTCATATGATAGCGAACGCGATCTTAAATGATCATCAAAGCCTATCTCTTACGATAGCGAACGCGATCTTAATTGATCATCAAAGCCTATCTCATATGATAGCAAACGCGATCTCAATCGATCATCTAAAGCCCATCTCCTGCGATGGCAGCCACTACAAATGCGATCTTAATCGATCATTTAAAGCCTATCTCTTACGATAGCAATTAAATACAAATGCGATCTTAAGTGATCATCTAAAGCCCATCTCCTACGATGGCAGCCACTACAAATGTGATCTTAATCGATCATTAAAGCCTATCTCTTACGATAGCAGTTACCCGCGAGCGCGATCTTAAGTGATCATCTAAAGCCCATCTCCTACGATGGCAGCCACTACAAATGTGATCTTAATCGATCATTAAAGCCTATCTCTTACGATAGCAGTTACCCGCGAGCGCGATCTTAAGTGATCATCTAAAGCCCATCTCCTACGATGGCAGCCACTACAAATGTGATCTTAAGTGATCATTAAAGCCTATCTCTTACGGTAGCAATCAAATGCAAATGCGATCTTAAGTGATCATCTAAAGCCTATCTCCCATGGTAGCAATCAAATGCAAATGCGATCTTAAGTGATCATTAAAGCCTATCTCTTGCGATAGCAGCCAAATGCAAATGCGATCTTAAGCGATCATTAAAGCCTATCTCTTACGATAGCAGCCAAACGCAAATGCGATCTTAAGTGATCATCTAAAGCCTATCTCTCACGGTAGCAATCAAATACAAATACGATCTTAAGTGATCATTAAAGCCTATCTCTTGCGATAGCACCCAAACGAAAACACGATCTTACATGATCATCCAAAGTCTATCTTTTGCGATAGCAGCGAAATACAAAAACGATCTCAATCGATCATCTAACGCCTATCTCTTGAGATAGCGGGCCATACAGATGCGATCTTATAATGATCTCCTCAAGCTTATCTGTTACGATAGCAATTTTGGTTAATTATCCAAACCCGTCTGATATGATGGCAACACGAGTGCAGAGTTATCTTATTAGATCTTCTAAAGATCTGTCTGCTATGATAGCAGTTTATGCGAGAAACGATCTCAGACAAAGCCTATCTTCTATGATAGCAATTTGCACAACGATCTTGATTGATCTCTGGAAAATTATCTGGAACGATAACAACGTTGTGAACGTGATCTCATACGATTTACAACGACCAACTACAAGCCCATCCGTCAAGATGGCACAACTGCGAAATAACGATCTCGAATGATCTAGCGAAATATCTGTAAATTGACATCGCATATGTGAAATCATTACATGTCATTATGCAAGGCAAAACAAGCCGAAACGCATGCGAAATTGTATTTTGTTGCAAAGAACAGATGATACAAATACTACTTATCATTATGAGTCAAATGACTTACAATTTATCTATCTAGATAGCAGCTTACAAGCGAAAAGCTCGCATCTAACTACACAGCCAACATGGCTTACAATACATTCGAAAAATGGCTGATAAGCCAGAAATGCGCCAAGGGAACTCTCGACTAAGAAAAGAGAGAATCCACCGGTCCTGACACCGGCAGCACAGTACGCAGATCCGCGGTCGAAGATCCGTAGCAAGTAGGATGCATCTGCGAAGAGATTAACTCACCATTCGCTACATCCTTAGCGGCAAGAGCCGGGCAAATCCACGTCCAAAGATCTTGGGGTCTGACGAAACCCCTGTCTGATCAAGATATGTACCAGAGGAACCACCTGTTCTGGCATATGCCGTTGTGCACAACAGGGGAAGCCGTCATTCCTCTGGTACTGGATTCCTTGTCATGTTGGACAAGGGCATTGACGAGCACCCCGACCTCACAAATGTGAGGACAACGGATTCTTCTTCGGAGATGCTGAAGAAGAATCACGCCGTTCATTACGAGACGGTAGCACGGTCACTACGGCGCTGCACCTCGCCACGAGGCGGCCGGAAACATGACCTGCACACATAATACACGAAGAAATTTCTTCGAACACACATGAGGTATTATCTGCATCCTCTTTATGATGGTTATAAACGGCAATGAGCCTCATAAAGTGGATCTTGGAAACTATTTCTATGGCACAAAGCGCAAACTCAGGATTCAAAGCCTGAAGTTGCCATGAATCAACGAAAAACAAGCGTTGAAGCCAGCAGTCGTAAGGACTCACGGCAAAGCACATGTTTGGGATGAAGAACCCAAATGGCAAAGACAGGGTTTATATAGGCCCTGTAGAGACTCTTCGGTTGCTTAAGATGAGTCAGCAAATTCAAAAAGAGGGTAAGTTCAATCACTTACGCCTTGAAAAGCAGTAACAATCAATTACCCTACTAAAGGCTACGACGATTCAGTTGCGTATCCTAATAAATGACGGATAGTCATGATTCGGATGGACTTCCCAACGGAAGCGTGCTTATCTGCCGAGAAATTAGCACGAAAATCAAGCAAAGAATCAATTGCTGATGTCATAATTGGATATGCACAGAAATGTCCAATCAAATCCCGAAAGGGGCAAAACGGGCAAACTCATTGTTTGTTGTTAAAAAAAGAAGGGGGAGAAACCCTAGCAATATCACATTAATGTTCAAAACATTACATTAATGTCTCAGCCATTTTCCTGCTTTCTTTTCAAAAATTCGAAAAGTCAAAACAAATTTTTGACTAAGGAGTCCTGGGGTGCGAACTGCTCGCTCAGCTTCTCCACTTGTTTCACTTCTTGCTTCAGTTGCTCGCACTTGGCATTCATTTCCTGATACAGCTTTACAGCTTCATCAGCCTTTTGCTTTTGCTGCTCCACCTTCTGCATCTCAGCTGCGAGATTCTGGTGACCGAGATTCAAAGTTACAGCTGCGCGAATCAGTGTAACTCTGTCCTTGAGGAATTTAAAGCCAAGTCTACCTTGGACTTTGAGCACGAGATTTTGGCACATGCCACACAGCAATTCAGCACTCTGGGCCGAGATGGTCGCAGGTGTAGCCGCACACAGCTGCTCTAGTATCCAGATGGCTTCAGTAAGGAATAGCCTCCTGTCAAAAGGACTGATCTCCAGACACCTCACAAACGATCGGGGGTATCTGAGGCGCATTCGAACCACCCAGTCTACATCGGTTTGCTTCAAACCTGAGACGTCAAAAACAAGTCATGATGTCAAAACTAGCAAGCAAATAATGCGACGTACGAATGGTAAAATCTCTGCTTACCGGTCCCTTCCAGAATTTCATGAATAGAAGGAATGCGAGCCACCGGGTTGTTCGAAGACTGCCCTCGCTCCATGGCTCTCCTATCAGCTGCGAGCTCCAAACTCTCATAGTTAGGAGGAAGAGTGTAAGCTGCACCAGCTGCGATTACATTCCCAACCTGCGAGCCCCAAATGCTCCACGCAGGAATGGGTGCTCCTGGCTCAGTCATCGCCGGAGGCACAACCGAGGTCGCTGGACGGACATTCCCGGATGCGGAAATGGCAGCATCGCTTGTCCTTTCCTCCTCACCACCAGTACGGACACTTTCGTCCATCCGCACAGCATCAGCTTCGACATCATCGGAGAGCTCGATGACATCCTCGAGACGCTCATGTCCAGCGTCCGCGACGGGCTTCTCAGTATGAGAGCTCGAGATTGGAACATGGGATGCAGAAGGCTGACTTCTCTGCTCCAGCTCAGGTTCCTCAGCATGACCTGCGATACCAAATGCGACAATATGAGGTAACTTGTGTTATAAGTTATTTCACTATCTTTGCTAAAGCTAAGAATAAGCACCTCCACGCGAAGGTGGGATTAAGGTATCCTCATCGTACACTAGGGACGTGGAACCGTGCCCTATCAGTGTATCTTCACTAAGCAAATCTTTAAGAGAAGCGTGACCTGGGACGCGAGTAAACCAGTCGTGATTTTGCTTCAAGTGACTAAAGCCTAGTATGCGCATATCACTCAAAATAATTACCTGAGGGTTCTCCGCATTTGCTTACCAACCAACGGCGAATGTCAGGCTTTGACACACCGTGCTTTAACGCACCCACAATTACATCTCTATAAGTAACTGCGAGATTGAAGATCTCACCTTTATCGCCACCTGCGATCTCTGCGAAGTCCGCTTGGACTTGCTCTAGCTCTGCTGTGTCCTCTCCAGGAACCTCATCTTCCTCCTCCACATGAGGAGCCACTTCTTCGGGAAGCTCGTCTTCCTCGCCAGTTGGACGCGCTAAGTCGTCAACATGCCGCTCCTCGAGGCTCCGCTGTTTCACAAGCTCGAGTTCCTCTTCCTCTCGCTGCCTTCTTCTCGCAGCAGCCTCCGCGGCTGTCTTCCGGGATTCAGCAAGAACATCCTCGCTTATGGGATCATCTGAAACGCCAGCATGGGCATTTCTCTTTTGCCTCTTGGCCACGAGGCCACCAACGGCTTCATCATCATCACCTGCGAATATACAATTGGTTCAAAGAAAAGAACTGCATAGAAGTTATGATAAAGGACAAGAAAATGCGGCGGAAGTACCTCCTGACTCTTCCTCGCGCATCACAACTGTTCCTTCTTCTTCTTCTTCATTACTTGCTTGGGGCTCCTGTCTCTCTTCCTCTTCCTCTTGATTGAATGGAACGAAGGTTTCAACTGCGAGATCTTTTCGCACCTTGCCGGGCATACGACCCTTACCTTTGTCCTTGACAGAAAGGGACCTCGCTGGGGGCGAAGCTGGAGCGCTCCTAGGGGAAGAAATCGTAATCCCCTTTTGCCTAGGCCTCTTCGCTCTCGGCGCCGCAGTCGCTGGAGGGGACGGGTCATCTCTAGGAGGAGACGGAGCCGGAGGGTTGTCTATCAGCGAGTCAGCTAAAGTATTCATGACCCCGCGAACTTTTGTTTCGACCTCGGCATCCATCCTCCATGCTAGCCGATACGACTCCCCCCTTCTTCTGGTCGCAACAATGGTATCCACCAGCGATTTGGAACGGTCACCAGCTGCGAACCTCCGCACATGACACTAGACAATACAGAACAAAAAGCATCAGTGCAAGCAAATCAAAGAGTTCAAAGCACACAAGGAAACTGCTTACCTCAGCAAACGCCTTGCTATATTTGATGACCTGCGTGTCACCCTTCTTGATTGCATCGACCTGCTCCTTCAGAATGAAATCGGGGCACAAATGATTCTCGCGGTCCAACAACGAGTAGCAACCGTACTCAGACTCGCTCAAACTGCAATTGGGGCGAAACGGAAAAGAGTTTCTCTTGATCAAGGGGGCCCTTCCTGGCTGCGCCGCCGCCTCCGTCTCCATCCTCGTATGCTGGGCAATCCAGTATGCGATCCAATTCTGGGAACAACCACCCCTGCGAGTTCCCGCAGGCTGCTCAAAGGGAAGATTGCTCATAAGGACCGTCTTGCATTCCTTTGTCAGCAAGCGCTTGTAGCACCCTCTAACGATAGACTGGGGCCAGATTGATGGGGCCACCGCATCGAAACCAAACTGAGGAGAGACCCGAGTGGGGTCAACATCCACTGTAAGCCTTTCATATCGTGGCGCGAGCTCACGAATATGCTCTGCAAGTGCAGGAAGAGAACCCCGCAGACACCAGCAAAAGAACTCACGATAGCGCTCGTGGAAATGCGGTCCCTTTTCAAAAAGAAGGTCTTCTGACAAGACCATACCTTCGGAGGGGTATAGCTTCGGAAACCACCGCACATTCTCAACACGTGTGGCGTAAGGCCTGGCAGTGAACTCCCTTCGCTTGTCGCATATCAAGCTCCAAGTACACTTGGTGTTGCTTGCCCCGAACCATCTCGCAGCCCTTCCGCTGTTGAGCGCTTTCGTCTCGCCTGGGGGACACCACTTCTCAAGTGGGAGGGGAGTTGGAGCATAAGACGGCCAACGCTCGAAAACCCACATTGTCAAAAAGCTGATATTGACAAAGGTCAGAACATCGAGGCGGCCACGCGATTCCCTCATCGCCAGAACCAGCTGATCCAGCCTGTAATATAGCGTGCCCAAGACCAAGGGTCCAAGTGCGACTCTCTGGCCAAGAGCGAGCCTCACGGCAAGTGGCAGCACATGGTAGAAGACCCCATCATGGGGGTGACCATCAATCAGATACCTCGACAGCCAAGCGCAGAGAAAGGCACAAAGGGTCAAATGATAACCCTTGCCCTCTACGTAATTCTCGGCCTCCGGGTCCTCGCTCAAAAGCTTCTTAGTAATGCTGCTGCTCGCATAGTCTCGGAAGAAGTACTGCAACCACTTGTTCCAGGTATTCTTCGCGGACGTATCAACCAGCTGCCAGTTCGGAAGAGGTTTTGTACTGGTCCACCGAGTGGAGATTTTCTTCACCTCTGCTAGGCACTCCTCCATCTGCGCGTACAAGGCTAATTCCGCAGATGTCCTTAAGTGACTCAAGGGGTCCACCTCGCCCATGGGGGAAAGCTCATACAGCATTTGAACGTCCTCGAGCGTGGGGGCAGCCTCGAACTCAGCAAAGTGAAACGTGTGAGTCGCAGGCGAATAGCGGGACAGAAGGTCTAGAAGCATGGACTGATCCAACTTCACGGCAGCACCCTTCATAGCACGAACAGCAAAGAAAATGCCGGCTTCATCAAGAGTTTCGGCGTAATTACCCAACACGTGGTCAGTCCACTCATCCATATAGTCCAACTTCTGGACAAACGCCTGAGTAGAAATCGCAGTGTATGGGAAGTGCCCGTTCTCGATTCCCAATCGAACCACATCCTCGGAGCCAACTAACTCGAGCAAGGCTGAGTTAACTGGGCGAGTCAGTGTCAACAACCGCTCAACGGGAACAGGATCAGGCATCCTCTTCGCCTTCACCCTCGCGTGGTAAAAATCTTTCCCACCCAGAAAGGGGGCTTTTCGCCACAGAGACTGTGGAAGCTCCGGCATCTCTTCATCTTCCTTGACGGGTCTGGTTACCCTTGTTTTGGCCATTCCTGCGAAAGGGCAAAAAAAAAGGGGGGGAGAAATACCACACCAGTCAGTTTGAATTTTGAATTCGAGACTTATGCAAAGGAATGCAAACAGTTCCGGTGCCGATTTCAGAAATTGGGTAATTGCAAGATCCAATATCGTCGAAAGAGTAAGGCGAAGCGGGTTTAAAGATCAAAGCCTCTTCGCAGATTTCATGAGTTTACAGATTCAACGCAGTTCAAGACAAACGCCGGAATTTTAAAATCGAAAAGTGAACGAGGCCAACCTTGTTTCCTTGAAGCCTGCTTGGAGATGCACAATTGAAGAATACGATTTGCAGTCTTGAACTGATGATTGATTATTTGGATCTGCTCTCGAAGATCTCCGGGTACCATTCACTTTAAGAGAAAGAAGCAATGCCTTGCAATGATGGGATACAAGGTATTTATCCAGAAGAATGAAGGGTTGCGTCCCTTCAGTAGTCGAATCGCAACCGTCACCGTCGTGTCGCGCAATCACAGGACGGGCTGACGTCACGCCTAAAACCCTAAAGGTCAGATGGCACGACTCTAGGGGTTTTAGGTCATAATTACACGCACGGGGGCTGAATCTACCCGTATTTGAATTGGTACGTGACGACGACGCGCATGTTGGTTTCCGCGCATGGAAGCCTATACAGCTACAAGCCTTCACGCGCAGAAAGGGGGCTAATGTAGATACTGCTTTATGACATGGCAGATCTAGGCCACGTGGCAACCATCCAGCACACCATATTGTGCTCCACACACACAGGATCACCAGCCGAGCTGATCCATGTGGGGGCTGCGAGACAGAGCCCTCGCATACCACTGCACGGGACTTGTAGGGATTTGTGGTTTGGAGGCTAGAGTAAGCCCTGTCGCGTGCGAGCCAAGCCCGCGCGCGACCTTTAGTAACTGTTTTGAGAGATTTATGGCACGAGCTCCCTAGACCCGGTCAATCCGGTCAAACCCGGTCAACCTCGTAACGGTTCCGGTACTTGCGCACCACGTGCTCTAACGGTTCCTATATACTCGGACGAACGTGCCGTTATGGTTAAGCTAATTAAGCCGCCATTAATGGGCGCATTAACCACACTACAACGGTCACGTTCTCCAGTATATATACATCGTTAACCTTTCCATAAGGAGAACAACACTGCCATACGCGGAAGCTCTGCCAAACCTCTGTCTCTCTCTCAGACATTGCTACTGACTTACTCTCTCCCTACACACACCCCTATTCTTCCTGTGCGATCCCTGATCCACTACGTACGGTGTACACGGAGGTCTCCCTGCCGGAATCTCTTGTGCACACCCCGGTACAGAAAGAAACTTTATTGAAGTCGGTTATTGAGTTTATTCCAACCTATGATATGAGTGTTTTCAAATTACCTGTTAATTTTTGTGAGAAGATCGAAACAGAAATGTCCCGCTTCTAGTGGGGTTCTGATGATAGCAAATGCAAAGTCAGCTATATCTCATGGGATAGGATGAAACTGAGCAAAACAGAAGGTGGGTTAGGGTTCCATCACCTGCAGAAATTCAACACTACGTTTTTAGGAAAACAGATCTGGCAAATTTTAACTAAACCAAACACTCTTCATGCTCGAATCCTTTATCGCAAGTACTACAGAGATACAGGATTAAAAAATGCGGTAGTAAAGGATGATTGTTCTTATCTATGGACAGGGGCGGAGCCATATAGGGGCACGGGGGGCACGTGCCCCCCTAACTTCCCCGGAAAGACTAGGATATCCCTATATTTTTTATTTTTTTAGTTGGGACAGTATAAAATATATAATTGTGCCCCCTGTTAAGACACAATCGGTACCTTGGTCCAGTGGCAAGAAGTTTTGTTTGCAAAACATAGGTCCTGAGTTCGATTCCTGGCACAAGCATGTTATTTTTGGACAAAAAAAATCACAGCGTTTGTAATATATAGATTTACGCCCATGTAGAACACATGTCATACTTTGGTCAAGTGGTTAGTAGTGTGGTTTGTAGAACACTTGATCTCAAGTTTGATTCTTGGCACAAGCATTCTTTTTTGGAGAAAAATAGCGCCACCTATTTTATATACACAATTAATCCCTTAATTTTTTATAAATACACAAAAGACCATGGTATTTATTACACTAGCATAATTTTTTATTAATTAAAAATATATACCCTCTACTTTCAAATTTTTTTTTTGTGCCCCCCCTTAACCAAAATCCTGGCTCCGCCACTGTCTATGGAGAAGTCTCTTGTCCAGTAAAGATTTAGTCTTCGGTGGATGCAGATGGAGACTTGGGAATGGTGAACAATTAGATGCTCATAAAGATCCGTGGCTCTTCCATCCTCACCTCTTCAGACCATTCACTCCAAACAGATCAAATTAACAAATCATGGTGGCGGACCTCATCAACGAAGATAGGAAATGGAACAAAGTCAAGCTTAAAGATCTATTTTGGGAGGACGATATTGAAGAAATTAAAAGAGTCTCCATACCTTCTATCGATCTGCTAGATAGGCTTATCTAGCATTACTCTGAACACGACAATTACCCAGTGAAGTCTGGGTACCGTCTTCTGCTGCCACAGGAGGAGAATCGATAAAAGATACAACAAGGCAGTGGTTCCTCTTCAACAGCAAACTAGTGGAATTTTTCCTGGAACCAGAAAATACCTAAAAGGATCTTATTCCCGACATGGAGAGCTATAAATTGTGGTCTACATGTCAGATCAAATCTGATCAAAAGGGGTATTTCAGTTGAAAACATTTGTGTTGTATGTAACAAATCGAGAGAAACAGAAACCCACCTGTTTCTCGAGTTCCCCTTTGTAAAAGATTGTTGGGATCTCCTTCTTGGAGTCGATTATTCCATAAACATGAAGGGTGCCTTCTCCGTTTGGTTTCCTCAAGCATTCATTGATTCAAACACCAAAGAAAGGAAATTGATGAGTTTTAATCGATTGTCTATGGATGAACATAAATGAGTTGATGTTTCAAAATAAGAAGAAAAGTCATACCCATGTGGTGGACAGAGCTCGATCGACACTTGAAAATCTAAATCCCCTCTCGCACGTGGACTTTTCTCATGATCCGGCTCAGATCAATCAACTCACGACGGAGGAAACCAAAAAATCCCCTTCGGAGAACTGGTTTCGCATCAACACAGGCACCGCCTGGAACTCGAAAGAGAGAACGGCAGCGACTGGTGTGGTTATCGGAGATGCTAATGGTTTCTTCATCGCCGGTCGTTCAAAGCCTGTGCCGTTTGCTATCTCGACGAACGCTATGGAAGCAGAGGCGGTGTTAGATGGAGTGAAATGGGCCTCAGAACTCAATCTGACCAAAGTGTGGATAGAAACAGACAATCTCTCTTTAGTCAGAGAGATGAGAGATTAAATGCATGAGAAGAATGAAGACGTTACAGAAGTGAAGAGACACATCGAAAAGTGTAGAGTCTTCCTCGATAATATGGAGGGACGCGTGGTTCACCATATTCCACGCAAGTGGAATCAACCGGCTCACTTGAAGTGGATTACATGAATGTGTCTCGTGGTTTTATCAAGCGCCCGGTTGGGCTGCTGACTCATTGTATTCGATCTGATGGGCCTTCAACAAGCCCAGTTGCTTTAATCCAAGTGATTCTTTCAAAAAAAAAAGTCTCCTTGTTGCCCTAGATATGCTTTACATTAGGTTTTGAGAATCAGAGACGGCGGTTTTTCTTGTAGTTGGAAACCCTACATCAATCACGAATACTCTTTATCAAACAAACAATTGTAGAGGAAAATTCTTCTGTCTCCGCTGAGGTACAATGATCACTTTTTCCGAAAGGCAACTACGCCGCCAAGGCCGCCGCCGGCGGAAAGAGTATGGTGATTGGTCTACTATTGATTCCAATCTATTGGAAAACATCCAGAAGATGCTACCTTTGCCTGATATCCTCCTGTGCCGATCCGTTTGCCGTTCATGGCGGTCTGTACTAAAACCTCCTCCTCCAACCTCACCACCTTTACTTCTCTGCAGAAAAGATATCTCCCATGATGATAGCTCGTTTGATAACTCCGATGATGATGATGACCATGATTATGATGATGAGGATAATGATGAATTGAATGATGCCAAGGAGGGAAAGTGGATTTTCATAGATGTACTGAAGACTGATGGGGCAAATTTATACGAGAAATTCGAACAATTACTTGCAGGAATGGATGCGTGTGTTGGATACTCGCATGGGTATTTCTTGTTTTCCGACAGGAAAAGGTACGAGGAGGAGAATTTATATTTGTTTCATCCCGCATTGTTTTCCGGCGGAACCTTGGCTCGTTTACCTCTCATTAGGTTTCCAGCAAGTTTCGACAATTACATGGTTGAAAAAGCCATCTTGTGGGCTGATCCAATTTCAGGTCATGATAACAATGGTAGGTGTGGGATTGTTGCGATACAAGGTTGCTCCAGAAAGCTTTTCTTTGCTAAGTGTGGTGCAACCGAGTTCAGTCGACTCGGATGGCAGAGTGAGATTGGCGTAAAGTTTGTAGACATCATATGCATTAGGAATCGTATCTATGAATTACTAGCGGATTACGCAACTCCAAACATTATTTAAAAGCTTGGGATAGGAATTGTACTCGTACTATTGAAGTTCGCGGTGTCCCTAAAATGGTATTGAATTTCAAACCTAGATTCAGCTCAGCATGTGACCCTACACGTGTTAAAGGGAGCAATTTACGTTTAGTTGAGTTGCAAGGTGAACTATTGCTTGTTGCCATAAGAGACTTGATAGAATTGAATGTAACGGGACAAGTTAAGGGTGAAGGGTGTCGCAGTGAATACAATAAGATTAAAGTTTACAAGATGGATTTTGAGAAGAAGAAATGGGTGCGTATGATCTCGTTGGGGGATTACTTCTTGTTTATAACGGAATTTCAGTCGATGTTCCTTTCATCTTGCGAGTTTCCGCAGTACGAGAGGAACTCGATATACTTCTCGGATTACTTCTTAGTTCGGACCGAGCAACGTCGTCTTGGTGTTTTCAGTATGGAAGATGGTTCAATCAAGTTGATAGAAGCCAAAATGAAGTGTTAGATATCAGTAGATGAACTTTACTCCTATCTACTTTCTTGTTATGCAAGTGACTTTAGATTTTTTTGCAATATTAACAATTGTGGTTTTTGTAGGCTTTATAAGTAAGATTAGTGTTTTGTTTTTAGAGTAGAACATGGTTTACATGCTTTGGCAAAATAATCCATGCCATGGTTTTCCGTTTAAGCTACCACTGTTTTCTTGCATAGTCTGCTAGTAATACTGTTCTTAGGTTCAAAAAAGTTCTTGCTTTCACAATTCTTTCACTGGTACGGAACGATCTGCTATTTTTTTACTGACTTGCGCTTGTATATCGCTTTAATAGCTACTTGCAGGGTTAGAAAAGATTTGAAAAGCATGACAGAACATTCAAGAACTAATCAGTTCATAGTAAATCTGTTGAGTAGTCCCATGAAGTAAAAGAATTAATAAGTTTCATGTGTTATTCCCCTCACTGCTAATTAGTATCGATGTGGAACTCCACTGATTCTTACAAAATTCAAACATTTTCAAATCTTGTTTCGTCAATGTATTACATGGTAAAGTTACCACATAAAATTTAAACAATGAGAGGCAAATCTTGTTCCGCTCGTCCTTGACGAGACGATTGTCCTAAGTACCAAGGTTGAACAGATGTCACTTCATGCATATCGTGTGCACACACAAGCTCCGCATGAACTATCAATTAGATACGGTGTTTTCTGTTATAGGTTTGTAGCACTTTAGAAGCCTTCATTGAAACATATGCCACTTCTCTTTTCACCATCATTGTTAGAAAACGATGTGAAAGCAAGAGAAGCGAAGAGACGATGAACAAGATGAAGAAACAACATAACGAATTAATGTGATTCACTAATTTTTAGGTTAGCTACCTCCACGATCAAAACGAAGTAATTTTATAGATGAAAACCCAATACAATTCACAACACTCAACCACACAATGTTAGTCTCGACCCTATGTCTTTATATAGGCCTAGGATACTGACGTGTGCCCAAAGAAACGAATAGACATTCCAAAATCGAACAAGGAAATAACGTAACCGCCTCAGCCTCGATGTCTTCGCACAAAGACAAATTGTCTTCCCACGAAGACACTAACAGTAATCAATTTTTGCGTCTTCGTTCTTCTACCTTGCTTCGCCAACTGCTTCGCCGTTTCGTCCAACACTTAGCTAGGATCTTGAATCACCAAAAACATAATAGTCCTTACAGATCAGACACATAGGTCAAAAACAAAAGTCTACAATTATTAGGACGACCCTCACATTCTACACATTTAGGTTAGACCGAGGTCTCGCCTGCTTGCTCCAAGAAAAATTTGACATGGTGCTCTTATACATACAAGACGGGACATGTCAGGACATGTAAGAAATTCACTTTCTTATGTATGCCATTCATTGTTTTTCTTCAATATGTGTTATGTGTTGTATGGTTAGAGGAAGGCCACGTCATTTCCTCTAGAGCAAACAAAAATTTCTCCAAACCAGAACCAGAGCTTGGAGTTGTCGAATTTCGGAGCTCAACTCCATTTACCAAATAAGAAGTTATTTGTTAAAAAGTCGTAAAATTATGTAGGATGTGAGAATAGGTGAGAGGAACACGTAGATGCTATATGCATGTCTAGTCAACAAAAATTTTAAGTAAGACCCATTAACACAACAATACGAACTGTTGTACCACTCTGTTTCATCACCTTCTCCCCTTTTTTATTTTAGTATGTTTCTTATCTTTCTCCTCCTTTTATATTTTGACAAATTTAAGATTGTGAAATGTCCGATTTATCCTCGAATAAAACAACCCACATGTATATTTTACAATATAATGAATCAGATTGGGCCACCACTAAAACTTGATTAGTGACCCAATCAAATTAAATAACCCAAAACCTATGAAACTAACCCAAATACAACCTATACTAACCCAAACCCAAAAAAACTACAACCCACCGCAAATTAAACCATAAGTCGATCAAACCCCCCAACTGCCCTATTTTTCATCATCTCATTCTCTCACTACCCCCTATGTACTTTTCCTCATTTTCTTCTCCATCTCATCTTATCTTCTTCTTCTTCTTCTTCTTCTTCTTCTTCTTCTTCTTCTTCTTCTTCTTCGCCAAACACTAACAACACCATCACCCCCATCACCTACTCCATCTTCATCACCACCTACTCCACCAACATCTGTATTTCTCCTCTCTTTTCAACTAAAAAAACCACCCAACACCATTGACCGCCAACTCCATCAAAGCATATAGAGAGAGAGAGACGCCGACATACAGAGATGCCGAGAGAAGGAGATGATGGACGTGAATATAGCATTGCGAGGAAGCGTGGCAAGGCGGGGACGGTGGCGACCATAACTGTGCTTTCTGGCGATTCCACAGCCGGATATGTGCCCTTCTTCTTTTCCTCTTTTCTTCTTATTCTTCCTCTGCCAATTTTTTCTTGGATTTGTAATTTTTCCTGGATCTGCAATGTTTTTGTTTGGATTTGTACGTTGATGTGTTTTTGGTATGGTGGTTGAGTGGTGGAGGACTGGTGGTTGTGGTGGTGGAGGACAAGTGATCGTGGTGCTGCGGTTTTTGTTGCTCTTGATAAGGTAGAGAGAGAAAGAGGAGGACACGAGAGGGATATTAGAAGAAGGGGAGCAAAACAGTAAAAAAATATTGGTTTTCGGCCCTTTAATTTACAGCGGTTTCAAACCGCTATATAAGCCCCATTTTCTAGTTGTGAAAGTTGTAAGTGACGGTGAAGAAGAAGAAGAAGAAGAAGAAGAAGAAGAAGAAGAAGAAGAAGAAGAAGAAGAAGAGAAGAAAATAATTGGAGGTCGTTATGACAGTTTCATCCTTAAATAAAAATGATACATTATTTAACTAAATATATAATCGTTAGGTGAGAGACGCAATTCTTTTTGGAACTTTTAACATATAACCCATTTAGAGCATCCACAATAGTGTAATCTAGAACTTAGCTATATATTTTACGAATTCTATTTTAGCTAGTGAATATATTATGTTTTGTTCCAGTAGTGATAGCCAATTTTCATCCACATTTTTTTAAAAATTGTAGAGTCCTACACAAACTATATATGTGAGGTGTGAGAAATTCTAGGAAGTGGGAACGTGGGGAAACAATTCGGAAAATTAATTTGGATGAGAATAATATGCTTGCTAGATGTGGCGAGAAAAAAAATAGGAGGCTAAAGTAGCAAATGAATTAGCGAGTCTACTGGAGTCCTAGTTCCACAAAACATGCTCTCTATTTTAGTATTAACTTCCGTTTAATTGGTCTACTGTGGATGCTCTTACAGTATTGGTTTGCTAATAATTTGATACATGTAGTATATGTTTTGTCACATGACCATTCTGCACATTGTAAAAAAATAAAATTCATGTTCAATTGACTAATACTACCGCTAGTTCAATTGGGCTTTGGTGTTAGTCATGTCAACATAAATGAGGGTAGAGTTGTCATTTCAGTACCACTCACCACTAGCAGCCACAACCACCACCCTCCACCACTTTATTTTCAAATGTCACAACGGCCACCTCCACCCTCCACAGCCACCAGCCCGCACCGCCGCAAACACCACACCACCACCGCCATAAACACCACACCATCACTACCAGTTTTGTCACTATGTAACAATATTTTTGAACCGGTGTCAATTAGTTAGATATGAATGTCATTATTTTACAAGGTGCATAGTGGTTATGTGAAAAAACTGATGCTACATGTATTAAACTGTCTACGAACCAATACGACAAGGAATTATATGTCAAAAGTTCTTCTATTTATCTATACCGTTGATTAGTATTGTACAAACGGTGAATGCCTAAACTTTTGATACCAATATCACTTCGGCCAAAAAAGAGATACCAATCCCACAATTTAGCCAAGACTAGAATTCTAGAAACCAAGTAACACTATGAAATGAAGGGAGTTCGTGTGCTACCATGTTTCTTCTTCTTCTTCTTCTTCTTCTTCTTCTTCTCTCACTGTTTCATTACCTCTGTGGTACAAACCGTACAATGGTCTCTTCCTGCGACAGGCAGTTGCGCTGCCGCCGGCAAGAGCAAGATGATTGGTCAAATATTGCCGCAGATCTATTGGAATACATCCAAACGATGCTGCCTTTACCCGATACCCTCCGGTGCCGTTTCGTTTGCCGTTGGTGGCGCTCTGTTACCAAAACCCACCTCTCTTTTTCACTAAACCCTCCTCCACCACCACCCTCGCCGCCACTCATTCTTTTCAGAGAACAATCCAAGGATGATGACTGGCGATATTGTCATTTCATCAATCTCAAAAGGACCGACAGAGGAAACTTATTGGGTCAATGTGTTGGATACTCACATGGTTATTTCTTGTTTTCGGGTCAATGTGACGAGGTATTATATTCGTTTCATCCCACGTCGTTCTCCGGCGGCGGCACGATTCGTTTCCCTCTCGTTAGGTGTTCGGAAAGAGTTAAAAGTCGCGGTGGTTGTGGGATTGTTAAAGCTGTTATGTGGGCTGATCCGATGCAAGATAATAGTTATGGAATTGTTCTCATACATAAGGGCTCTCGGCAGCTACTTTTCGCCAAATGTGGTGCTACCCGGTTCACTCAACTCGAACGCCAGCTAGAATTGTATAAATGGAATAACCGGAATAACTCGTTTGTTGACATCATATGCGTGAAGAATCGTATATATGGAATAACTCGCAAGTTACATCATATCCAAGCTTGGGATTGCAGTACTAGTACTATTCAAGATTACGGTGTCCCTAAAGAGGTTTTGAAATTCAACCCTAGATTTGACTCTGGATACGGGCATGAACGATTTACGGGCATGAACGATTTACGTTTAGTGGAGTCAGAAGGTGAGATCTTGCTTGTCGCAATAGGAAAAGTGGATCATATCTGTAAGGTTTACAAGATGGATTTCGAAGAAAAGGAATGGGTGCGATTGAGCTCATTAGGGGACCGCGTGTTGTGCATAACGCAATGGCAGTCGATCTCCCTTTCTTCTGACGAGTATCCACAATACGAGAGGAACTCTATATACTTTTGGCATTGTTATCATTATGGTTATGAGCGACATGGTGTTTTTAATATGGGAGATGGTTCGATCAAATTGACAACTAAGAAGTGGTAGGTATTTTTATTTAGTATTTTTTTTTTTTTTTACAAAGATTTTATTTAGTAGATGAATGTGCTAAACTTTACTCGTTGAGGCCCGGTACCTTATTGGTGTAAGTGATTGTAGATACTGCTTTATGACATGGCAGATCTAGGCCACGTGGCAACCATCCAGCACACCATATTGTGCTCCACACACACAGGATCACCAGCCGAGCTGATCCATGTGGGGGCTGCGAGACAGAGCCCTCGCATACCACTGCACGGGACTTGTAGGGACTTGTGGTTTGGAGGCTAGGGTAAGCCCTGTCGCGTGCGAGCCAAGCCCGCGCGCGACCTTTAGTAACTGTTTTGAGAGATTTATGGCACGAGCTCCCTAGACCCGGTCAATCCGGTCAAGCCCGGTCAATCCGGTCAAACCCGGTCAACCTCGTAACGGTTCCGGTACTCGCGCACCACGTGCTCTAACGGTTCCTATATACTCGGACGAACGTGCCGTTACGGTTAAGCTAATTAAGCCGCCATTAATGGGCGCATTAACCACACCACAACGGTCACGTTCTCCAGTATATATATATCGTTAACCTTTCCATACAAAGGGGGATACACTGCCATACGCGGAAGCTCTGCCAAACCTCTGTCTCTCTCTCAGACATTGCTACTGACTTGCTCTCTCCCTACACACACCCCTATTCTTCCTGTGCGATCCCTGATCCACTACGTACGGTGTACACGGAGGTCTCCCCGCCGGAATCTCTTGTGCACATTTTGGTGAACCCGACGTGAAACTTACCAGCAAAAGCAACCATGTCTCAGGAGGACGATGTCAGCAACCGATCTCCTTCCACTGAAACTCCCTCGGGAGACGAGGCTCGCCGTACTCCGACGACTCCCGGCGAGGCGCCAACCTTAGAGTCTTTGGACGCCATTGTCCAAAGTCAGGCAAAAAGCTCTCAAGTCTCAGTCCGCGCAATTAGAACGGATCTTGGCCGTTCTGAGCACTCTTGCGCCAAATCCTCCACCTGCCACCGCTATTCCCCAGGGAGGAGGAACCCCTTCCGCTCCAGGATTGGGAGTGTCGGCCACGCCTCCCAACCCTCATTTGCAAACCCCACCGTCGGCCGCGCAGCTGCCTTCGGTCCAAGGGTCAACGGCACAAAAGCTGCCCCCTGTTGCTCACGCCTCTCAGCCCCCGGCTTTGGCGTCCAACCCAGCTCTGCAGTACACTCTGCCTCCACCAACGACAATCTGGGGAAACGCGGGTAGTCAATACACTCCCAATCCTCCGGCGGCATATGTGTCGCCACCGCCTACAGCAACCCCTCCGCCAACTACCGAGGGAAGCATTCCAGAATGCATGACGTCTTTGCAGAAGCGCGTGGACTCCATCTTGGCGCATCAGTCGTTCGCGGGTACCATCATCCCGAAGCTAGACAACGATCCACCCATCCCACGAGAAATTTATCTCATGCCTAACCCGGCGGGGTACAAGGCTCCCAAATGGGACAAGTTCGAGGACGTCAATGGAAACGCTCATGAGCATGTCATGCGTTTCATCGATGTCATGGGTCCATACGGAGCCGATCCCAAGCTGCTGATGCGAGAATTCCCAAAAACTCTTGGGAATGTAGCATACAAATGGTACCGAACATTGGAGGCCGGATCTGTGAAAACTTGGGACGATATGGTCCAGAAGTTCTATACCAAGTTCTTCCAGATGGAAGAAAAGGTGACGATGATCCATCTCTCGCGGATGTATCAGAAACGCGAGGAAGATGGAATCACTTTCATCAAGAAATTCAGAGCGAAATCCTTGGAATGCAAGGACCCAATGCTCGAAAGTCGGCTCGTAGAGATATGCCTGCAGTGCATGCGAGACGAATACAAAAGCATGCTGATCAATTTGCAAACACCGACGTTTTCAAAGCTCATCGAATGCACGATGAACATCGAGCCCATTGTCGAGAGACAGAGAAAGAAGAGCGCTCCAGAACGACCTGCGAGCGGCACCACCTACAAGATCGGCAGATTTGGCTACAAGCGGGGACGCGAAGCTGAGGTCATTACAGTTTCGCCCCAGAAGCAAGCGAAGGCTGCAAACTTCGATGCACCGCCTCTTCCATGCTCGGTGGAGGAAGCGAGCGATCTCTGCAGACAGTGGCGTAAGGACGGCGTCCTCCCACCGCTCGAGAAAGCACCCTCCAAGGAGATGACGAGGGACCCTAAGTGGTGCGAATACCACGGCAAGGTCATGCACCCCACAGCCGAGTGCAAGAAGCTCAGATTCACGCTCGATCAGAAGATGAAGAGCGGCGAACTCATCGTCAGCGACCATCGGAAGGATGTGCGCAACAACCCGCTGCCTACCCATACAGATTCGGGCTCAAAAGGCAAAGAGGTCGCCATGATCTCGATAGTTGACTTGGAAGAAGTCGCACAGGATGGTCTGCCCATCGTTGCTGAAGTCCATGAAGATGAAGACTACAGCATGGACACAGAAGATGAGCGTGCCGACCGCATGAAAGGGTCGCACGGCTTCGACAAATTCTTCAACGAGATGAATTTCTCCGAAAAATGTCGAGCGGACATGACAAAAGCAATCTTAAGGGTAGCAGAGGACTACGAGGAGGACCTCGTGGTCTCCAACGGGAAAGTCGTCAGGGCATCCCGTTCCGCAGAAAAGATTATGACCTTTTCTGCCAGCGACAAGAAGACAGATGCGAGCCACCAGAGGCCCCTGTACGTGACCGCCATCATCAACGGCGTCGAATTCAAGCGAGCATTCGTCGATGGAGGAGCAGCGGTCAATGTTGTTCTACTCCATACACTGAAGCTAGCAAGGATCCCCGAGCACAAGGTAGTCAGACGTCCATCCCCGCTGGTGGGATTCGGGAGCGATTCTAGAATGACGATCGGATGGATCCGCCTGGGCGTTCAGATCGGCAAAATCAAGTGCTCGGCGAAGTTCTATGTCATAGACGCGAACACCACATATCACATGATCATAGGTCGAGCCTGGATTCATCGCTTTGACGCAATCCCTTCAACGGCTCACCAAGTGATGAAAGCTATCTGGAACGACAGGATTGTCGAGATACCGGCCTCAACTAACCCGTTCAACTTGGACGAAGCGCATCTCAGCGAGGCGGTGTGGTTCACCGAGATGGCGGATGAGCAAACACCCGGACCATTCAACCCTACTCCTTTACCTCTCTGGGAGGACATCAAGGACCAGTCACCTGCAGGCGTGATGGTGACAAGGGGAGATGCCAAAGAAAAGCCGCCTACTCACGAAGAGGCGCCGCGCATCGCATATCATCGCAAGAGTGTCTACACTCTGAAGAGGATCGCAAAGCATGACCCCGAGGGCAAGGAGATAGAGAGCTCCTACGCCAACGGGAAGAAATGCTATCGCATATGAAGGTGCGCGGGGACGTCCTCACACGGGCATGGGGATGTCCCTGGGCAAATCAATCAAATCGAGCAAGTTGCGCTGACAGAAGAGCCAACACAGGGCGCTCCAGAGGAGAAACTCAAAGAAGCGCCCGAATGCATGGAAGACAGGCCAAGACCGCAAAAGCAAGAGCTTAAGGAAGTGTTCCTCAGCCCGAACGAGGAAAAGAAAAGACCAGTCTTCCTGAGTGCGGACCTCACAAGCGAAGAGGAACAAGGACTGCTGCAGCTCCTAACCGAATACAAGGACGTGTTCGCATGGGAATATGACGAGATGCCGGGTCTGGACACGAGCATCACCATGCACCGTTTAGACATCATCCCAGGGTCTAAACCGGTCAAGCAAAGCACCAGAAGTTTCAGGCCAGAACTCAACGTAAAGATCAAACAGGAGATCGTCAAACTCCTAGACGCCAAGTTCATAGAGCCAAATCACCATCCCACATGGTTGGCCAACATCGTGCCAGTAGTGAAGAAGAACGGACAGCTCCGCATCTGCGTGGACTTCCGAGATCTCAATCGCTTCTGTCCCAAGGACGATTTCCCACTGCCTAATATCGACTTGCTCATTGATTCAACGGCAGGCCATCGCATGTTCAGTTTCATGGACGGCTTCAGCGGGTACAATCAAATCAAGATGGATCCCGAAGATGCAAGGAAAACTGCATTCATCACTCCCGTGGGGGTATTCAACTATACGGTAATGCCATTCGGTCTTAAGAATGCAGGTGCAACCTATCAGCGGGCCATGATGGCTCTATTCCACGACATGATGCACAAAGAAGTGGAATTCTATGTGGATGACTTGGTAGTCAAATCCAAGTATGAAGCAGATCACCTTGCAGACCTGCGAAAGGTATTCAACAGATGCAGGAGCTTTCAACTGAAAATGAACCCCATGAAGTGCGCATTCGGCGTGACCTCGGGGAAGTTTTTGGGATGTGTAGTTCATCGCCAAGGGATCGAGCCTGACCCTGCAAAAGTGTCAGCCATCACCAGCATGACGCCACCTCACGACCAAAGTACCTTGAAAACATTCTTGGGAAAATTGTCATATCTGCGGAGATTCATCCCGGCAATTGCCGAAATCACATGCTGCTTCAGCACTCTCCTCAAGAAGGACGCCGCGTACAACTGGGCTCCTGATCACGAAGCCGCATTCGAAAAGCTAAAGGAGCTACTCACATCCCCAAAGATAATGATCGCGCCTCAACTGGGATCGCCGCTTCTGCTATACCTTACATCGACAAGGAAATCTATAGGAGCGCTCTTGGCTCAGATCTATGAGGGACAAGAGAGGCCTATCTATTACATCTCTCGCATTGTGCAGCCTGCTGAATCAAGGTAGCTACCAAACTCGCGGAGTACAATATCAGGCAAATATGCTCCACCCCCTATTATCCAAAGGGAAATGGACAAGCCGAAGCGACTAACAAAACGCTGTTGCGAATTCTGAGCAAGATGGTCGCAGATGACCACAAGAAGTGGGCCGACTCCCTTAACATAGCTCTGTGGGCCTACAGAACTTCTCCAAGGACACCTACAGGGGCCTCGCCATTTCTACTATGTTATGGGGCCGAAGCTGTGGTACCTGCGGAGGTCAGAGTCAATTCGGCAAGGCTAGCCTTCCACGCACTCTATGAAAATCAACGCGATCACGATTTAGTCTTGCTGGAAGAAAAGCGAGAACAAGCCAAAAGGACTAACAAGCGGTACCAAGAGAGAATCGCTCGCGCCTATAACAAGACAGTCCAGCGACGGGATTTCGCAGTTGGCGACCTGGTCCTGCGCGCATCTGATCACTGCATGCGAGAGGCAACCCACCCAAAGTTCGCAGCTAATTGGGAGGGACCCTTCGAAGTCACAGAAGTCTTCGATAGCGGCTACTGCAGCATACGAAGGTTGCACGGCACAACCTCAACTCCAAGCTCAGTCAACATGCGCTGGATCAAGAAGTACTATCCTTGACTTCTCTTATTTCATACGTTTTATGATAACGTTGCTTAATGTCTCATGTGGCTACGATATTCGCAATCTCCTCTCCCATATGAGAGGATTGTAATCCTATCTCTCCCATATGAGAATGTCATAATGAAAGAATTCTCCCAAATGAGAAGTTCATATTTTTAGCTGTTTATATCGCTTTATCTAATTCGTTATAACTGTTAACGATGATTTATTCGCTGCGATAGTAACAAATACAAACACGATCTTAAGTGATCATCAAAGCCTATCTCTTGCGATAGCAAACGCGATCTTAATTGATCATCTAAAGCCTATCTTTTACGATAGCAGCCAAACGCAAACGCGATCTTAACTGATCATCAAAGCCTATCTCTTACGATAGCAGCAAATGCAAACGCGATCTTAATTGATCATCAAAGCCTATCTCATATGATAGCAAACGCGATCTCAATCGATCATCTAAAGCCTATCTTTTACGATAGCAGCCAAACACAAACGCGATCTTAATTGATCATCAAAGCCTATCTCATACGGTAGCAAACGCGATCTTGGTCGATCATCTAAAGCCTATCTTTTACGATAGCAGCCAAACGCAAACGCGATCTTAACTGATCATCAAAGCCTATCTCTTATGATAGCAGCAAACGCAAACGCGATCTTAATTGATCATCAAAGCCTATCTCATATGATAGCAAACGCGATCTCAATCGATCATCTAAAGCCTATCTTTTACGATAGCAGCCGAACGCAAATGCGATCTTAATTGATCATCTAAAAGCCCATCTCTTACGATGGCAGCCAATGTGATCTTAATTGATCATCCAAAAGCCCATCTCTTACGATGGCTACCAATGCAAATGCGATCTTAATTGATCATCTAAAAGCCCATCTCTTACGATGGCAGCCAATGTGATCTTAATTGATCATCTAAAAGCCCATCTCTTACGATGGCAACCAATGCAAATGCGATCTTAAAAGATCATCCAAAGCTTATCTCTCACGATAAGCAGTCAACATAAACACGATCTTGATTAATCATCTAAAGCCCATCCCTTATGATGGCAGCCGATGCAAATGCGATCTTAAGTGATCACATAAGCCTATCTCCTACGATAGCAGCAAAAATACAAAAACGATCTCAATCGATTATCAAAATCCTATCTCTCACGATAGCGGTTTACTCAAGCGCGATCTTGTATGATCTTTTTAAGCCAATCTCAATCGATCATCAAAAACCTATCTCTCACGATAGCGGTTTACACAAATGCGATCTTATATGATCTTCTCAAGCCTATCTGTTACGGTAGCAATTTATACGCAAAGTGATTTTAGTTGATCACCTAAGTCCGTATGTTACGATGGTAACGTAACTGCAGAACCATCTTGCTAGACCTTCTAAAGGTCTATCTGCTGCGATGGCAATTCATGCGAGAAATTATCTCAAGCAATCCTCTAATAAAGCCTATCTTCTATGATAGCAATTCACACCGCTCAATGATCTCAATTGATCTGTTAAAAAAAAACTATCTGTTATGATAGCAAAGTTTTGAACGTGACCTCATACGATTTACAACGACCACCTGCAAGCCCATTCGTCAAGATGGCACAAGTGCGAAATTATGATCTCGAATGATCTAGCGAAACATCTGCGCATTGACGTCGCATATGTGAAATCATTACATGGCATTATGCAAGGCAAAACAAGCCGAAACGCATGCGAAATTGTATTTTGTTGCAAAGAGAGCAAATAGTACAAAAGCTATATATCATTATGAGTCAAATGACTTACAATTTATCTATCTAGATAGCAGCTTACAAGCGAAAAGCTCGAATCTAACTACGCAGCCAACATGGCTTACAATACATTCGAAAAATGGCTGGTAAGCCAGAAATGCGCCAAGGGAACTCTCGACTAAGAAAAGAGAGAATCCACCGGTCTTGACACCGGCAGCACAGTACGCAGACCTGCGGCCAAAGATCTATAGCAAAAGGGATGCTGCCGCGAAGAGATCAACTCGTCATTCGCCACATCCCTAGCAGTAAGGTCAGGGATACGATGCACCCAAGACCCCAAGGAATGACAAAAGCCTCTGTCTGACCAAGATAGGCGCCGGAGGAGCTTCCTGTGCCGACAGATGGTACTCCGCACAACAGGCGAAGCAGTCATTCCTCTGGTGATGGATTCCTTGTCATGTTGGACAAGGGCATTGACGAGCACCCCGACCTCACAAATGTGAGGGCAACGGATTCTTCCCCGGAGATGCTGGAGGAGAATCACGCCGTTCATTACGAGACGGTAGCACGGTCACTTCGGCGCTGCACCTCGCCACGAGGCGGCCGGAAACATGACCTGCACACATAATACACGAAGAAATTTCTTCGTACACACATGAGGTATTATCTGCATCCTCTTTATGACGGTTATAAACAGCAATAAGCCTCATAAAGTGGATCTTGGAAACTATTTCTATGGCACAAAGCGCAAACTCAGGATTCAAAACTTGAAGTTGCCATGAATCAACGAAAAACAAGCGTTGAAGCCAGCAGTCATAAGGACTCACGGCAAAGCACATGTTTGGGATGAAGAACCCAAATGGCAAAGACAGGGTTTATATAGGCCCTGTGGAGACTCTTCGGTCGCCTAAGATGAGTCAGCAAAATTCAAAAAAGAGGGTAAGTTCAATCACTTACGCCTTGAAAAGCGGTAACAATCAATTACCCTACTAAAGGCTACGACGATTCAGTTGCGTATCCTAATAAATGACGGATAGTCATGATTCGGATGGACTTCCCAACGGAAGCGTGCTTATCTGCCGAGAAATTAGCGCAAAGATCAAGAAGAAAATCAATTGCTGATGTCATAATTGGATATGCAAGGAAATGTCCAATCAAATCCCGAAAAGGGCAAAACGGGCAAACTCAGTGTTTGTTGTTAAAAAAAAAGAAGGGGGAGAAACCCTAGCAATATCACATTAATGTTTCAAAACATTACATTAATGTCTCAGCCATCTCCTGTTTTCTTTTCAAAATTCGAAAAGTCAAAACAAATTCTTGATTAAGGAGTCTTGGGGCTCGAACTGCTCGCTCAGCTTCTCCACTTGTTTCACTTCTTGCTTCAATTGCTCGCACTTAGCATGCATCTCATGATACAGCTTTACAGCTTCATCAACCCTTTGCTTTTGCTGCTCCACCTTCTGCATCTCAGCTGCGAGATTCTGGTGACCGAGATTCAAAGTTACAGCTGCGCGAATCAGTGTAACTCTGTCCTTGAGGAATTTAAAACCAAGTCTGCCTTGGACTTTGAACAAGAGATTTTGGCACATGCCACACAGCAATTCAGCACTCTGGGCCGAAATGGTCGCAGGTGTAGCCGCAGACAGCTGCTCCAGTATCCAGATGGCTTCAGTAAGGAATAGCCTCCTGTCAAAAGGTCCGATCTCCAGAGATCTCACAAACGATCGGGGGTATCTGAGACGCATTCGAACCACCCAGTCTACATCGGTTTGCTTCAAACCTGAGACATCAAAAATGGTTATAATGCCAGAACTCGCAAGCAAATAATGCGACGTGCGAACAGTAAATCTTTACTTACCAGTGCCTTCTAGAATTTCATGAAGAGAAGGGATGCGGGCCACCGGGTTGTTCGAAGACTGCCCTCGCTCCATGGCTCTCCTATCAGCTGCAAGCTCCAACCTCTCATAGTCAGGAGGAAGAGTGTAGGCCGCACCAGCTGCGACTACATTCCCAACCTGCGAGCCCCAAATGCTCCACGCAGGAATGGGTGCTTCTGGTTCAGTCATCGCCGGAGGCGAAGGGACAGCCGAAGTCGCTGGACGGACACTCCCAGATGCGAAAATGTTAGCATCACCTGTCCTTTCTTCCTCACCACCAGTACGGACACCTTCGTCCATCGGCACAGCATCAGCTTCGACATCATCGGAGAGTTCGACGACATCTTCGAGATGCTCACGTGCGTGTCCGGCAGCTGCGACAGGCTTCTCGGTATGGGAGCTCGAAATTGGAACATGGGATGCAGAAGGCTGACTTCTCTGCTCCAGCTCAGGTTCCTTAGCATGACCTGCGATGCCAAATGCGATAATATGAGGTAACTTGTGTTATAAGTTATTTCACTATCTTTACTGAAGCTAAGAATAAGCACCTCCACGCGAAGGTGGGATTGAGGTATCCTCATCGTACACTAGGGACGTGGAACCATGCCCTATCAGTGTATCCTCACTAAGCAAATCTTTAAGAGAAGCATGACCTGGGACGCGAGTAAACCAGTCATGATTTTGCCTCAAGTGGCCACAGCCTAGTATGCGCATATCACTCAAAATAATTACCTGAGGGTTCTCCGCATTTGCTTACCAACCAACGGCGAATGTCAGGCTTTGACACACCGTGCTTTAACGCACCCACAATTACATCTCTATAAGTAACTGCGAGATTGAAGATCTCACCTTTATCGCCACCTGCGATCTCTGCGAAGTCCGCTTGGACTTGCTCTAGCTCTGCTGCGTCCTCTCCAGGAACCTCATCTTCCTCTTCCACATGAGGAGCCACTTCTTCGGGAAGCTCGTCTTCCTCGCCAGCTGGACGCACTAAGTCGTCCACATGCAGCTCCTCGAGGCTCCGCTGTTTCACAAGCTCGAGCTCCTCTTCCTCTCGCTGCCTTCTTCTTTCAGCAGCCTCCGCGGCTGTCTTCCGGGATTCAGCAAGAACATCCTCGCTTATAGGATCATCTGAAATGCCAGAATGGGCATCTCTCTTTTGCCTCTTGGCCACAAGGCCACCGACGGCTTCATCATCATCATCTGCGAATACATACTTGGTTCAAAGAAAAGAACTACAAATAAGTCTAGACAAAGGGCAAGGAGATGCGACGGAAGTACCTCCTGATTCTTCCTCGCACATCACAACTATTGCTTCTTCATCACTTGCCTGGGTCTCCTGTCTCTCTTCCTCCTCTTGGTTGAACGGAACGAAAGTCTCAACTGCGAGATCTTTTCGCGCCTTGCTGGGCGTACGACCCTTGCCTTTGTCCTTGATGGAAAGGGACCTCACTGGGGGAGAAGCTGGAGCACTCCTAGGGGAAGAAATCGTAATTCCCTTTTGCCTAGGTCTCTTCGCTCTCGGCGCCGCAGTCGCTGGAGGGGACGGGTCGTCTCTAGGAGGAGACGGAGCCGGAGGGTTGTCTATCAGCGAGTCAGCAAAAGTATTCATGACTCCGCGAACTTTTGTTTCGACCTCGGCATCCATCCTCCATGCTAACCGGTACGACTCCCCCTTCCTTCTAGTGGCAACAATGGTGTCCACCAGCGATTTGGAGCGATCACCAGCTGCGAACCTCCGCACATGACACTAAACAATACAGAACGAAAAGCATCAGCGCGAGGAAATCAAAAGGCTCAAAGCACACAAGGAAATTGCTTACCTCAGCAAACGCCTTGCTATATTTGATGACCTGCGTGTCACCCTTCTTGATTGCGTCGACTTGCTCCTTCAGAATGAAATCGGGACACAAATGATTCTCGCGGTCCCACAGTGAGTAGCAACCATACTCAGACTCGCTCAAACTGCAATTGGGGCGAAACGGAAAGGAGTTTCTCTTGATCAAGGGGGCCTTTCCTGGCTGCGCCGCCGCCTCCGTCTCAATCCTCGTTTGCTGGGCAACCCAGTATGCGATCCAGTTCTGGGAACAACCACCCTTGCGAGTTCCCGCAGGCTGCTCAAAGGGAAGATTGCTCATGAGGACCGTCTTGCATTCCTTTGTCAGCAAACGCTTGTAGCACCCTCTGATAATAGACTGGGGCCAGATCGATGGGGCCACCGCATCAAAACCAAACTGAGGAGAGACCCGAGTAGGGTCAACATCCACCGTAAGTCTTTCATACCGTGGCGCGAGCTCACGAATATGCTCTGCAAGGGCAGGAAGAGAACCTCGCAGACACCAACAGAAGAAGTCACGATAGCGTTCGTGGAAATGCGGCCCCTTTTCAAAGAGAAGGTCTTCTGACAAGACCATACCTTTGGAAGGGTATAGCTTTGGAAACCACCGTACATTCTCAACACGTGTGGCATAGGGCCTGGCAGTAAACTCCTTTCGCTTGTCGCATATCAAACTCCAAGTACACTTGGTGTTGCTTGCTCCAAACCATCTCGCAGCCCTTCCGCTGTTGCGCGCTTCCGTCTCGCCTGGGGGACACCACTTCTCAAGTGGGAGGGGAGTTGGAGCATAAGACGGCCAGCGCTCGAAAACCCACATTGTCAAAAAGCTGATATTGACAAAGGTCAGAACATCGAGGCGGCCACGCGATTCCCTCATCGCCAGAACCAGCTGATCAAGCCTGTAATATAACGTGCCTAAGACCAAGGGTCCGAGTGCGACTCTCTGGCCAAGAGCGAGCCTCACAGCAAGTGGCAGCACATGGTAGAAGACCCCGTCATGGGGATGACCATCAATCAGATACCTCGACAGCCAAGCGCAGAGAAAGGCGCAAAGGGTCAAATGATAACCCTTGCCCTCTACATAATTCTCGGCCTCCGGGTTCTCGCTCTGAAGCTTCTTAGTGATGCTGCTGTTCGCATAATCTCGGAAGAAGTGCTGCAACCACTTGTTCCAGGTGTTCTTCGCAGACGTATCCACTAGCTGCCAGTTCGGAAGAGGCTTTGTAGTGGTCCACCGAGTGGAGATTTTCTTTACCTCTGCTAGGCACTCCTCCATCTGCGCGTACAAGGCCATTTCAGCAGATGTCCTCATGTGGCTCAAGGGGTCCACCTCGCCCATGGGGGAAAGATCATACAGCATCTGAACGTCCTCAAGCGTGGGGGCAGCCTCGAACTCAGCAAAATGAAACGTGTGAGTCGCGGGCGAATAACGGGACAGAAGGTCTAGAAGCATGGACTGATCCAACTTCACGGCAGCACCCTTCATAGCGCGGATAGCAAAGAAAATGCCGGCTTTATCAAGCGTCTCGGCATGATGATCCAATACGTGGTCAATCCACTCATCCATGTAGTCCAATTTCTGGACGAATGCTTGAGTAGAAATCGCAGTATACAGGAAGTGCCCGTTCTCGATCCCCAATCGGACTACATCCTCGGAACCAACCCATTCGAGCAGGGCCGAGTTAACTGGGCGAGTCAACGTCAGCAATTGCTCAGCAGGAACAGGATCAGGCATTCTCTTCGCCTTCACCCTCGCATGGTAAAAGTCTTTCCCACCCAGAAAGGGGGCTTTACGCCACAGAGCCTGCGGAAGCTCCGGTATCTCTTCGTCTTCCTTGACGGGTCTGGTTACTCTTGTCTTGGCCATTCCTGCGAAAGGGCAAGAAAAAGGGGGGAGAAATACCACAGCACACTTCAGTTTGAATTTTGAAATTTGAGATCTATGCAAAACAAAGCAAACAGCTTCGGTGCCGATTTCAGAAATTGGGGAGTTGATATTGTTGAAAGATCAAAACGAAGCGGGTTCAAAGATCAAAAGCCTCTTCACAAATTTCATGGATTTACAGATTCAATGCGATTCAAGGCAAACACTGGTATTTTAAATCAAAAGTAAACGAGGCCAACCTTGTTTCCTTGAAGCTTGCCTGGATATACACAATTGGAGAATACGATTTGCAGTTCTGAACTGGTGATTGATTATCTGGATCTGCTCTCGAAGATCTCCGGGTACCATTCACTTTAAGAGAAAGAAGTAATGCTTTGCAATGATGGGATACAAGGTATTTATCCAGAAGAATGAAGGGTTGCGTCCCTTCAGTAGTCGAATCGCAACCGTCACCGTCGTGTCGCGCAATCACAGGACGGGCTGACGTCACGCCTAAAACCCTAAAGGTCAGACGGCACGACTCTAGGGGTTTTAGGTCATAATTACACGCACGGGGGCTGAACCTACCCGTATTTGAATTGGTGCGTGGCAACGACGCGCATGTTGGTTTCCGCGCATGGAAGCCTACACAGCTATGAGCCTTCACGCGCAGAAAGGGGGCTAATGTAGATACTGCTTTATGACATGGCAGATCTAGGCCACGTGGCAACCATCCAGCACACCATATTGTGCTCCACACACACAGGATCACCAGCCGAGCTGATCCATGTGGGGGCTGCGAGACAGAGCCCTCGCATACCACTGCACGGGACTTTTAGGGACTTGTGGTTTGGAGGCTAGGGTAAGCCCTGTCGCGTGCGAGCCAAGCCCGCGCGCGACCTTTAGTAACTGTTTTGAGAGATTTATGGCACGAGCTCCCTAGACCCGGTCAATCCGGTCAAGCCCGGTCAATCCGGTCAAACCCGGTCAACCTCGTAACGGTTCCGGTACTCGCGCACCACGTGCTCTAACGGTTCCTATATACTCGGACGAACGTGCCGTTACGGTTAAGCTAATTAAGCCGCCATTAATGGGCGCATTAACCACACCACAACGGTCACGTTCTCCAGTATATATATATCGTTAACCTTTCCATACAAAGGGGGACACACTGCCATACGCGGAAGCTCTGCCAAACCTCTGTCTCTCTCTCAGACATTGCTACTGACTTGCTCTCTCCCTACACACACCCCTATTCTTCCTGTGCGATCCCTGATCCACTACGTACGGTGTACACGGAGGTCTCCCCGCCGGAATCTCTTGTGCACAGTGATCAAGAATTATTTTTTGAGCTTTTGAACTGCAAAGATTTTTGCAGATTCTTTGATATGACATTTTGTTTTTCGGTTCGTAATAATCTTTTTTTGAGAAACCGGTTCGTAATAATTGTATGTGCGCTTTACAGAGCTATATTTTTTTAGAGAAAGATATATGTATATATGTGTGTGTAATATTAATGGGTTGTTGTATCGATATAGAGAATAAATACGCAACAGAAAAACTCACTAGTAGAGAGGAGGAGTAGAGCGTATAGGAGATAGGAACGCTCTCCAGACTATACCTCACTCAATCAACAGTATTTATAAACGCACTCGACTCTGTACACAATATTTTTCTTTTCTTTTCACGTAATTGCAATGACCAACTACATAGACTACTTATAGTTACATTCACTTAATCAGTTGCTTTTACTCTTCTCTCATGTTAGCTCTTTTTATTTAGTAGATGAATGTGCTCGTTTAGGGCCGGTAATTTATTGATGTAAAGTGTTAATTAGAACAACTTTTTGTTGGGTCCAAGCCCATGTGAAGGGTCCCAAGTTATTGTGTGACCAGCCCACTCTAGATTTTCACATGCATGGCATGAGAAGGCAAAAGCCTAGTCATAAGGGTTTGGGAATGCTTTAAGTTGTTTCCTTTTAGGAATCAACCACCGCCACTTAGTCTCTATAAATGGCTTTGTGGTCATCGTTTTTGGGGTATGTTCTGAGATTTCTCTCAATTGAGTTAGTTCACTGCCTTGTGTCAAGACGTGTTCAAGGACAGAACACTTCGACCTTCTTTGTGGCTGCGACACAAGAAGACAAGAAGACTTTCTGGCGTTTGTTAAACGCGAGACGAAGAGAATAATTACCGCGACGTGATCGTTCGCAACGACGACGAAGATTTCAGAAGCTATTTCCGGTGATTAGTTTATTTTGTTTCCTCTTAGCGGCGAGGTTTAGTTTTACCTATTTATTAGTTTCTAGCTTGTTTACCCACATTCGTAGTGGAAGATTGTCTACCCTTTGTAATTTTTATAGTGGAAGTTTAGTGGGTCGTTTTGTCCCTTTCAATTAGAGGGGATTTTCCACGTTAAATTCTCTTGTCCTACATCTTCTATTTTTCCGCACTTGTTCGTGTTGGCGTTGTTTCGCATTCTAGTCCGTCGATTCAGTCCCGTGACCCAACAAAAGTGGTATCAGAGCCAGGTTCAATGGGGGAGTCAACGGGTTCCATAATCAACTTGACAGCTACAAACTATTTGATATGGAAGCCTAGGATGCAAGACTTGCTTTATTGCAAGGATTTGATGGACCCTGTTCTTGCGAAAGGGGTCAAGCCACCCGAAGTTAAAGATGATGAGTGGACCAAGATGAATATGAAGAAAATTGGTCATATCCGCCAGTGGATTGACAATTCGGTGTTCCACCATGTTGCTCAAGCGACGGATGTCTACTAGCTGTGGATAAAGTTGGAAGGCATGTATGAGAGGAAGACTGCCAGGAACAAAGCGTTGCTGATGAGATCTCTTGTGAACTTGAAGTACAGAGACGGTCAACAAGTTGCTGAGCACATGAGTGAGTTTCAGAGTCTCATAAACCAATTAGCTACTTTCAAGCTCAATTGGGATGATGAGACACAAGCCTTGTTGCTACTTAGCTCCCTACCAACCTCGTGGGAGACGTTGGTCGTTTCATTGAGCAATTATGCCCCTGATGGAAAGTTGTCCATGAGTATGGTCAAGGACGCGATGTTCAACGAGGAGGCAAGGAGGAAGGAGATGGGCTCTTACAGCGCGCATTCTCTTGTCACGGAGAATAAAGACAAGAACAAGGATCGAGGGAGAAGTCAAACAAGGAACAAAAACAGAGCTCACAGCAAGTCCAGGAATGGAGGTTCTCAGCCAAGATCCAAGGTCAAGTGCTATAATTGTGGAAGGCATGGTCACATGGCAAGATCGTGCCGATTCCCGAAGAATGATCATAACCAAGGCGACAATAGAAGGAACTTGAAGAATGATAAGAGTGAGGATGATGATACAACTGCGAAAATCTCTCAGGACCTTGTGGTACTCTCATTCAGAGAAGAAGAATGCCTTCACGTTGCATCGAATCAGGAAACTGAGTGGGTTGTTGATACAGCCGCTTCATACCATGCAACTTCGAGACGAGATTTCTTCACTACATACAAAGCTGGAGACTTTGGCACTGTGAAGATGGGTAATACGAATACCTCAAAGATCGTAGGGATTGGAGATATTCACATCCAAACCAATTTTGGGTGCAAGATGGTGTTGAAACATGTACGCCATATTCCTGATTTGCGACTGAACCTACTCTCTGCTATTGCTCTAGATCGCCATGGATATGAAAGCTACTTCGGTAGTGGTAAGTGGAAGCTGACCAAGTAATCAATCGTCGTGTCTAGAGGAGAAACTAGCTGCACACTCTACAAGACTCATGTGAAGGTACTTGGTGATAGCCTGAATGCAGTTGAGGATGCATCGTCACCAAACTTGTGGCACAAGAGGCTTGCTCACATGAGTGAGAAAGGATTGAAGATTCTGGCAAGGAAGTCGTTAATTCCTTTTGCCAAAGGTACAACACTGAATCCTTGTGATTATTGTTTAGTTGGAAAACATCACAGGGTTATGTTTAATTCCTCTGCTAAAAGAAAGTCGAAGATACTGGAGTTAGTGCACTCTGATGTGTGTGGTCCCATAGAGGTGGAGTTTATTGGTGGTCGCGGATATTTTGTGACCTTTATTGACGAAGCTTCACGTAAGGTGTGGGTGTATTTTCTGAAGACTAAAGATGAAGTATTTGAGTACTTCAAGAAGTTTCATGCCATGGTTGAAAGAGAGACATGTAATCCTTTGAAGCGCCTACGAACAGACAATGGTGGTGAATATACTTCAAAGGAGTCTGAAGCCTATTGTGATGCCCACGGTATTCGGCATGAGATGATGGTTCCAGGTACCCCACAACACAACGGTGTTGCCGAGAGGATGAACCGGACTATTGTTGAGAGGGTCCGATGTATGCTCAAAATGGCAAAGCTGCCAAAGTCATTCTGGGGTGAAGCTGTTTGTACCGCTTGTTATGTGATTAACAGGTCTCCATCTGCTCCTTTGGGTTTTGAGATTCCATAAAAGGTATGGCTCGGTAGAGAAGTTTCATACTCTCATCTGGAGGTGTTTGGCTGCAAAGTGTTCGCGCATATACCCAATGAGAAACGACTTAAGCTTGATCAAAAAGCCAATCTATGTGTTTTTGTGGGCTATGGAGATGCGGAGTTTGGCTACAGGTTATGGGATCTAGTTAATAAGAAGCTGATAAGAAGTAGGGATGTGGTTTTCTATGAGAACCAAACTATTGCAGATATCGAGATGTCTTCAAAGTCAAAGGAATTTGTCGCTCCCGACCTCAGTATGATACCTCCCCTAGTGCTACAGGTGGAGAAGAGATTCCGGGAGATGTTCCAAAGATAGAGATTCCAGAGATAGAAGATGATGCCGATTCCGATGAAGAGGGTGTTGGGCAGGGGGAGCAGCCCCCTCCATAGCAGAACGAAGAGCCTCAGCTGAGAAGGTCCACTAGGAATCTGCAACCATCTGTTAGGTACCCATATTCTGAGTATATTTTAGTTACTGATGAGGGGGAGCCATAAATTTTTCGGGAGGCACAAACTCATAAAGATAAGTCCAGCTGGATGAAGGCTATGCAAGAAGAGATGAGTTCCTTGCATAAGAATGATACGTATGAGTTAGTAAAGCTACCGAAGGGAAGAAAAGCACTAAAGAACAAGTGGGTGTTCAAGCTAAAGAAGGATAACGATGGAAAGCTAGTGAAGTACAAGGCGCGATTGGTGGTCAAAGGATTCGGTCAAAAGAAATATATTGACTTTGATGAGATCTTTTCGCCAGTTGTTAATATGACCTCAATTCGAATTGCCTTATGGTTAGTAGCTAGTATGGACCTCGTGCTTGAATAACTTGATGTGAAGACTGCCTTTCTCCATGGTGATTTGGAGGAAGAGATCTACATGGAGCAGCCTGAAGGATTTGAAGTGAAAGGGAAGGAGAACATGGTTTGCAAACTGATGAAGAGTCTATATGGCCTTAAGCAAGCGCCAAGACAATGGTACAAGAAGTTCGACTCATTCATGATGAGTCATGGGTACAAGAGAACACAGGCAGACCAGTGTGCTTACATAAGAAGATTCCCCGATGGTAACTTCATCCTGTTATTGCTGTATGTCGAAGACATGTTGGTTATCGGTAAGAGTTCAGAGATGATTGGCAAGCTGAAGAAGGAGTTATTCAAGTCTTTCGACATGAAGGACTTAGGTTCCGCTCAACAGATATTGGGCATGAAGATTGTTCGTGACTAGCAAAGCAGGGAAGCTTTGATTGTCGCAAGAGAAGTACGTTGAACGCGTGGTCGAGAAGTTCAGCATGAAAGGTGCTGAGCCTACTAGCACTCCACTTGCCAGTCACTTCAAGCTAAGTAAGAGATCGTGTCCCTCTAGCGGTGCAGCTAGAGATGGTATGGAAGCTATTCCCTACTCCTCTACAGTAGGAAGTTTGATGTACGTTATGGTTTGCACCCGGCCATACATTGCTCATGTCGTTGGGGTAGTGAGTAGGTTTCTCTCTAATCCTGGGAGAGAACATTGGAAAGCAGTCAAGTGGACTCTGAGGTATTTGAAGGGGACTTCCAATTGGTGCTTGTGCTTTGGTGGTTCCAAACCAGTCTTGGAAGGGTTTACAGACGCTGATATGGCAGGCGACCTCGATAGTCGAAAGAGCACTTCCGGATACTTGTTTACTTTTGCAGGAGGAGCTGTATCATGGCAGTCCAGACTGAAAAAATGTGTTGCTCTATCAACTACCGAGGCTGAGTACATTGCTGCAGCGGAAGCTGGCAAAGAGATGTTATGGTTGAAGCGATTTCTCCAAGAACTGGGTTTGAAGCAAGACGCGTACGTGTTTAACTGTGATGGTCAAAGCGCTTTGGACTTGAGCAATAATTCCATGTACCATTATCGCACGAAGCACATTGATGTTAGGTATCACTGGATACGCGAAGTGATAGAAATGCAATTGATGCGACTCGAGAAGATTCACACTAATCAGTATCCGTCTGACATGCAGACAAAGGTGGTGACCAGGGACAAGTTCGAGTTCTGCAGAGGCAAGGCCGGGATGGACTCCGAGTGAGGAGTCGCAGTGGCGTTCCCTCCTCCAGTTGGGCTTGGAGGGGGAGATTTTTGGGTCCAAGACCATGTGAAGGGTCACTGTTGACGATAATTCCCAAGTATAGGAATATCGTTCTAAGTAGTACCCGAGTAAGAACGGGGTCGATTTCCACAAGGATTGGGAAAGAGATTAAACACTCTAAGCTAACTAGTAAACTTACTAAGCAACTAACTAAATAAACAAAATGAGTTTCTCAAAGGCTTTATAGCTAGCCAAGCTTCAAAATCCACCACTCAAGTGATGGAGCAAGGATTTGTGTGAAACAATTCAAAGAAACTTAGTAAACAACTAGGCAATTAAAAAGATTTTGCTAACGAGTTTGTAGAACTAGTAAGAGAAAAGTTGGATCAATTGGATCTCCTAGTGATTCATGTAACCCGATTTCAACAACCAACTCATTTGCTTGAGAGTTAAATCCATGAGTTCAAATGGAGAAATCCAAATCAATGTTGCCTCAAGCATTGAGTATGCCTATTTCGATTGAAATCCACATACTCAATCAAGCCACAATAGTGATTCCTATTTCAACTCATAGAACTCAAGAATTCAATCTCTCAAACAACAAAACACAAAACACAAACATATTCAAGTTTCAAGAATCAACTAGGATCACCAATCAATCCAACAACACAATTAGCTACTCATGTTTGAGAGTGCAACACAAGAGATATCAAGCATCTTCAAAATTGTATTCATACTCAAGCTCTAGATACACAAGATACTCTTCAATTTTCACCCAAATAACACAAGTTCTTGCTACAAAATGAAGCTCAAACTACTAGTATTTGATTCAAACTATACTTTAACCAATCTAAAGCATCTAACAACCCACAAATTCAAAGCTAACAGCAGCTATATCACAAGCTACTGCTGTTGCAGCAACTAACCAAGAACAGTGAGCAAAAACAGTGCTCAAAACAGAGCAAAATCGAACCCAGATTGAATTCGAGCTCTCTCTCTCCCTTGGTTGTCCTTGGCTCCGCAGCAGCTCAGAACGAGCTCGGATTCACCAAGAACAACCCAGCAAGTGAAGACCCGAGAGAGAGAAGAGAGAGGGGCAGAGTTTTTCCGTCCAAAAACAGGGGTCCGAGCCAAACCAGTCTTCCTCTTCGATTCAGTTTATATAGACCTTGTATTAAGCTTCCTTGGCCTCCAAGGAGAGATCCTAACCCTTCAATTCATCTCATCCCTCCTCTTCCGTCGATTTGTAGCCGCTTCTTCATGAACCCTAGAAATTGGGCGTTTCTTCTAGAAGCATTCTCGGGCCGAATTGAGACTTGGGCTGGGTAGAGGGTTGGACAAGGAGAAGATTGAGACCGGATTCACGCGATTTGGTGAAGAATTGGTTAGGCTTTGGGCCGAAGGAAGCTTCGGCGAAGCTTCTTCCATGGCTGCTTCCCTCCGGTTCGTCTCTCACGTCGGGGAGAGAGAAGACAGAAGACAACGCGTCTTCAGAGTGTTTTTTTTTTGGCGAATAAACAATTCGGCCCCCTCTAGTTTGATGTAATGTTTTAAAATACCCCCGCCCTTCTTTTAAAACAATTAGAAAATAGCAAGAACACCCCAACTCCGTTAAGTTCTCTGCATAACAGCCCTTAAAACGTTTATAAATCCACACTTTAGCCCCCATTCCGTTAAGTTCTTCTCTATTTTGCCCTCCACTTCAACATTTGACTCTTATTTTGACCTCTTTTCTTCTAAATCTTCAATAACGACCCCATATTCTTCTCTTGTCTTCTCAAATAGGTCTTCAAATCTTCACTTTAACTTGCAAATTAGTTGCTTTGTCTTTAAATTTAGCCTCTAAGTTTCTTTAATTCATCGTTTGGCCCTCCTAGGCTAGTCTCTTGCATTCCAAATCACGATTTTACCTACAAAATGAGAGAAAACAACCAAAGCTACGAAAACAAGCATAAGTCTAGAAAGAGAGATAAAATAGATAAATTACACATATTAGCAAGTTAAGAAGAGTTCGTTAACATACTAAAATATGCAATTTTAAGTCGTTAACACGCCCCCCAACTAGCCTTTTGCTCGTCCTCGAACAAAGAGAGGGATATTTAACTTTTTTTTAAGAACTAATCATGAGAGACACACACTCAACTAGACAAAGCTTGACTCACTTCTAAACTAGACTCAAATATTTACAAAAACGCACACACACATTATCTATCCTAAGTGAGAACTCAAAGAAACAAAATACTAAGAGTTACTAGCTAATTTTAATTTTTTTTTTTTTTTGGTGGGGGAAAAAGAAGAATGCATAAATGTCTCCTCAAATAAATTCTCAAAGTCCAAGAAGATTGAGAAAGAAGTCTAAGGACGTCTAAGCATATACTCATACAAATGTGGGCGGTGTTTGGTAGAAGGTGACTCATGCGAACTACAAAACTTGTTAAATTAAGTCCAATTTGCGAGAAAGTATGCCTTCAAAAAATAAGGATCACAAGAAACTAGACATTCTCATACTTATTCAAAAGCACCCATGTAGGATGGAATTCCAAAGCTTTGAACAAAAAATTTTAAGAAGGGGAGATGTGGTTGTGGGCTTGTATGATCCTTTTGTGGATTTTTGGTAGATGGTGCGATTTATCATGATTTTTTTTTTCTTTTTCTTTCTTCTCTTTTTTTATTATTTTTTTTATTTAACCTCAAATCCAAGGCTCTCCAAGACCCACAACAAAATAGAGGAATATACAAGCGAGTGGGCTTTTTAAGCTAAACCAAGGGAGCTATCTAGGTGGTGACGTAACATTATCCCCGGACACCCCTCTATTTCTTAGACATCGCATGGGGTGTCATTGGTAACCACCACTCCAATGGGCTACAAGTTTCCACCGCAAAAACGAATAGAGAAAAATCTATTTGTGAAGTTCAAATAGCTTTAGAAAATGCACCCTTTATCAAAAATAAAAGACGTCAAAGTTTATGTGATCAACTTAGCTTGAAGGACTTGAACATGAAACGTAAATTTAGTGTGTCGCTTTGTGAGAACGCATGATGTCGCGGAATGTGGGATATTGGTGTAGATGTATTGAGTATAAGCAAAGAATTCCTTTCTAAAATAAAAATAAAAAGAACATGGACTAAGAAATTTCATTATTTGAAAACATCTAGCTTCCTAAAATCCCCCCTTTTCACTTTTCTCATTTTTTCATTTTTTTCAATTTTCATTTTTTTTTTTCTTTTTTCAAAATAAGTGACTCAACTATAACTTTCTAAGACTCAATAAAGCTATCAAATAAGAAAATAAAATCTAGACTCAAGATGAAAGGTGAAAATAAAACTACCAAAGAAAGATGAATAAAAAAATATCTATGGTTTGACACGGGGAAAGAGTGATGCTTCTGATGAATGGTTCACACATTTTTTTAATTTTTCAATTTTTTTTTTATTTTTCATGTAAATCACTAATGAAGAAAAAGCATGCTTGTATTCATTTAAGCAAGAAATAAAATCTACTCTACCCCCCAACTAAAATATCACATTGTCCTCAATGTGTGAGAACAATGGAAGAGCATACAAATTTAGCAAGAGACAAGGGGATAGAAAGACCTCATTTTAGCTTCTTAGGCACCAAGCACCATTCATCTTCCTCCAAGAGCAACCTACAAAATGTAAATAGAGAAAAACAATGCAAGAAATAGTGATAAACTAATTTATTTATGTACAAGACGTGACTTCTAAATGGGACAAGTCAATTCATGGAACTTTTAATTTGTTGTAGTCTAGGCAAGCTTGCCTATGACTATGAGCTCGAGTAGGGTCAAGGCAACCCTCTTTTATTCTTTGCATTCTCAATTTTCCTTTCACTTTCTCTAATATCTCAAGAACAAAAGTTGGAAAACTAATACCCGGATCAAGTAAATCAAAATGTAAGGATTTGAGTGTTCCCTTTTTAATGAAAGTAGCACTCTCTTAATTTCCAAATAAATTCTTCAAAATGCTCATTCCAAAGAAAGTGCAAGAGATATCACACATCTTGATAGAAAAACTTGACTCATCTTGGGAATTTAAAATGAGAGAATTGTCATGAGAGAATTCAAGAGGAGGATCTTTACCACTAGTTAAAATAATACCTTCAATGAGAAGAACATTTTCACTACAAAATTCTAGCTTATGAGCCTTTTCTAAAATATGAACACAAAAATTATCACTCTTTAATTTCACACTTTCATCCAAGATTCTTCCCCACTTTCCTTTCACAACATGAAATTTATTTTCATCAAAATCAATAGGGGAAATATGAAAGAAGACTTCAAAATTTTCACAACCAACACTTGAACCCCCCAACTTACTTGAAAGTTCATCCACAATCTCTAGTGGTGGGGGTTCTCCTTGAATGTCCTCTAAGTCATCACAAAACAAGCTATGGTCACTAGCCATGCAAATGAGATTATCATCAACCCCTAAACATGCATCATTCAATTCTAAATGAGGGGTTTTCAAATCATAAGTAGGAGATTTCCTTACTAAAGAAGATAACTCCATTTTCTCATGTAAATCAATATCACTACAAGAATGCTCATGGGTAGATTCTATAGGAGGCTTCACAAGTTCAAGTTTACTAACAAGATTAACCCAATCATCCACATTAAATTCCTCACTCATGAGCAATGATGAGAAAATGCTATTTTCTTCACATAAAAATTCCAAATTTTGCACAATAAGATCATCTATTTCATTGGAACATGTAGTAGGATCCTCAATCACTTCAACATAAGAATCAATCCAACTAATCTCACATATGTCATCATCATCTTTTGATTGATTACTTGTGTTGAAGATATTAAGTTCCAACGTCATATTTCCAAATGTAATGTTCATCACACCATTCCTACAATTTATAATTGCATTAGAAGTAGCAAGAAAGGGTCTTCCTAGAATGATAGGAATGGGAGAGGTGCCACTAGACAAAGGGGTAGTGTCTAAAACTATGAAATCCACCGGAAAATAGCATTGGTTCACTTGAACCAACACATCCTCAATGACGCCTCTAGGAACTCTAGTGGACCTATCCGCTAATTGAAGAGTCACTCTTGTGGGTTTCAACTCACCCAACCCCAACTTCTCATACACCGAGTATGGAAGAAGGTTTACACTTGCACCCAAATCTAGCAAGGCATTAGAAATCTTATGACTCCCAATTGTGCAAGTGATGGTTGGTGAACCCGGATCTCTATATTTTGGAGGGAGGTTATATTGGAGAATTGAGCTCACTTGCTCGGTGAGAAATGCCTTCTTTCTCACTTGAAGAGTTCTCTTGAAAGTGCATAAATCCTTGAGAAACTTGGCATAAGCCGGAATTTGCTTTATAGCATCCAAGAGAGGGATATTTATCTTAACATTTTGAAATGTCTCAAGGAGGTCTTGGTGACTTGCTTTCATCTTATTGGCCACTAGCCTTTGGGGAAATGGTGGAACAATTCTAATTTCTTCATTATCATCAACCACTTGTTTCCCTTTATCAAGATTATCCTTAGACTCTTGCAAGTCACCAAATCTCTCTTGATCATCACTCTTCTCACACTCCTTGTGACACCCCCTGATTCCGAGCCTTCCGTTCCGGACCGGAGAGCTCGGGAGGGCGTCGTTCAAATGAATGAATCGGCGGAAATCGTGAAACAAAACATCCATACTTAATATATTACATAAACGTGATTGTCTCAACTTAAAACATGACATACTATTAAACATGATGATCATCGTCTAGGCGAAACATTTATTTAACAATAACATAACTAGGTGAGTCCGCGTTTCCCTTAACCCGAGCTTTCTTCATCTAGACCTGCGGGGGAAAGAAACAAGACCGCAGTTTTCCAAAGTCAGCACGAAATGCTGAGTAGGTAAACACCCAAACGTGTAAACAGGAAAGAGACACGTTTTTATTTTAAATAAAGAGGAATAATATGGTAGTAAATCATCTTGTATTGCGAAAGCGTAGATATGAATATTCCAACTCTTTACTTAGCATTCTCAAATCATTCCACCATTTCAAAGCAACAGTTGCTTTTATTTCTCATATGAAAAACCACATTTATTATTTTAGTTGTAGCGGGGAACGAACCAATCCAATAATATAGAACCAACCATCTCGCATGCATCCAAGACCTTAAGTGCCGGCACCCCTCTAAGACTCTAGCGGCCAGAGAGGTGAGCGCATGGAGCAGCCCGGGGCAAATCGCAACCGAGCAAAAATATCATAATAAGCCGGGTGGCTGTGCCATCCCAATAATCATAACCACAATGTATATAAGGTTCCACCGCACAACTGATTCCACTTTACGTTATTACGTGTTATTAATCTCATGTGACAGTTTCCAAATAATCATTTCGACAAGTATTTGAAATCTCAAATCGAGCACGTATATCACAAATCACATTTTGAGACATAAAATCATAAAAAATATTTAGACGCGAATAGAGGACGGGCATACTAGGTAAGGCATATTTACTTACCTTGACAATTAGCACAACAAAGCCTCTACGGATAAACGAAGCCCTCGTCTACGAACTCGTCACCTACAATTTATAATTTCCTAAATTAATTACAAATCCAAAGTGTGCAAGTATGCTATGCAAAAATTTCTCTAAGTCTTATTTGAAATTACTCCCCATTATCCCCATTAGTTATTAGCATATAATATAATAATCCGACGACGTAGACAATTGTATTTTTCTTATAAAAATTACCATTTATATAAATACTAACTCTTAAAATTTATTAAGTAATAAATTGCATATTAAATTTATACACTCTAATATTTAGGAAAATAACAATCTATTTTACAACACATTTATTTGTAAGTGACTACAATTTTATTTCCAACCAATTTAATTATTGCGACTTATTTGTTATAAAAATGTGTATACTATTAAAGAATTAAACTCATAAATAAAACTCACAAAAATGTTTATTCAAATAAAATAAGTGTCTAATCTCACATAATTTACAACTTAATTTTGGAGAAACAATTTCTAATAATATTCAACTTTTATCTATTTATAAATAGAGGGATTATTTTCATTTTTAAATTTCTAATTTATTTTATTTGGCAATATTAAGCAAATAACATATTTTCTTAAAACACTAATTTATAATTACTTGCCATATTTATTTAAACACACGAAATTATATGATTATATCTACTATATATTTAATCTTGCTTATTTTTCAAAATACTAACAACATTTCATATTAAATAATACATATACATAACTTTAAATAGCAAAAACATCTTTTATATAATTAAAACAATTACTAGAAATATTATAATTTAATTCTACTACAAAATTGTATTTTAAATTTTATATTATATTTGCAGTTTATGTAAATACTAAATAGATCCCCCAACTTTTTATTAATGACATGAAATAACCTCCCAATAACCAAAAACAGCTTTATTATGCTTCACTAGCCACCCATAACTTTTCAGAAAGTACAAGAACAACCCCCCAACATGAACAAGTGTAAATCCAACAACCCGATTCGATCTAAAGCTATTAAAATCATGTTTTGATGATCACAAATGAATCAGAGGGTGATTTAGGAGTTACCCAAGCGAAAAATCGCGAGAAACGGTCAAGATTTGGGTCCGGGTGGGTTCGCCGTCGATGGTGGCCGAAGGTGACGAACGATTCCGGCGATAGAGGTGTTGTTGGCTCCGATTGTTGATACCAGGGAGTTCCTCGGACCTCTAGGAGTGGTTTGGGATGGATTGGAGTGAGTGGGTGTCGCCAGGGGGTTTGGGCGAGCTTCTCGCCGGCGTCAATGGCGCCCGGCGCCCGGCGGCGGTCTCTGGGGCATCTCTGCAGCGATTAGATGCTGCTGTTGCTTCGTCTCGTCTCGGAACAGGGATGGGAGGATGATTACGGGGTTAAACAGAGGGTATGGGAGAGATGCAGGTGGTGGTGGCGACGTTTTTGCCGTCGGGGTCTTCGTCGGAGGCGGCAGCGGCTTGAGCCGCTGCTATGTTTCTGTGGGTTTTCTTCGGGGAGAACAGAGAGGCAGAGAGAGGGTGAGGTAGAGGGTCAAAACTGAGGGAGAGAGGGAGCTGTGGCTGCGATGGCGGCTTGGTTGCCGTCGGGGAAGGAAGCGGCACCAAGCCGCTGCTCTGTTTTCGTCGGGAGAAACAGGGCAGGGAGAGAGAGTGAGGCAGAGGGGGAGATTGAGAGGTGGAGAGGGGGAGGAGAGGTGATGGTGTTGCAGGTGGTGGTGCGGCTGGTGATGGAGGTGGTGGCAGCGTGTGGTGGTGGTGGTATGTGTTGTGAAGAGGAGAAGGAGAGCTGGTGTGGTATTTGAGGAGAAAATCAACAGGAGAGAAAGAGAGAGGGGACGTTGGGGAGTGGGAAGAATTCACCAAAAATGGGGAATAAAATATTATTAATTGGCTTCAGCATTCATTTTCATTTTTTTTTTGTATGTATTAGTAATGTTACGGTATTATAGATGTACCACTAAGTTGGGTTATCTAGTGGGTTGGGTACACAATAGGCTAGACAATTTATTACTTAATATAAAATAACAAATTGCTAAAAATAATTTCTCAAAATGTAAATTAACCGTCTCGACTATAATTTGAATCTAACAATTACCCAATTGCGTAACTCGCAAATAAAATTAAATTCCTCGCACAAATTACCATTTTACCCTTGTATTTAAAACGGGGTATTACATCCTTCCCCCCTTAAAGAGAGCTTCGTCCTCGAAGCTAAAACTACTCAAAGATCAAATAGTTTCCATACGATGCAAGGGTATAACTATATGATGATGCATTAAATATATTATGAAACTAACCAGAGATAACAGGAAAGGTCAAGATTTATTTTAGGATCGTAAGGGTACTAAATACTAAAGCGAAAGGTTACATCCTCTCCCCCTTAGGAGAGTGACGTCCCCGGAACTCAATTCACCTCATTAAACAGATGAGGGTACTTCTTTCTCATGTCATCTTCTGCTTCCCAAGTAGCCTCTTCCGTATGGTTGTTCGTCCATAAAACTTTCATTAGCTTAACGCTCTTGGTACGCGTGTCTCTTGTCTTGGTATCTAGGATCTTGACAGGGTGCTCCTCGTAAGTCAAAGATGGGTCTAACTCAATTGGTTCCGGATCTAGCACATGAGATGGGTCTGGTACATACTTCTTGAGTTGTGAAACGTGAAAGACGTTGTGTACACGTCCCAAATTCGAAGGTAAGTCCAGTCGATAAGCCACTTCTCCAATTTTCTCCAGAATGTCATATGGGCCGATAAACTTTGGGCTCAGTTTCCCTTTCTGATTAAATCTTGTCACTCCCTTTGTAGGTGAAACTTTGAGAAACGCTTTTTCACCCACTTGGAATTCTAATGGTCTCCTTTTCTGATCCGCATAGGACTTTTGTCTGTTTTGTGCTGCCCTCATTCTTTGCTGGATAAGTCTCACCTGGTCGGTCATTTCTTCGATCATTTGTGGGCCTATAACCACTGTCTCGCTGATGTCACTCCAACATAAAGGTGTTCGACACTTACTCCCATACAAAGCCTCGTGTGGTGCCATGCCGATGCTGGCGTGGTAGCTGTTGTTGTATGATAACTCTATTAGTGGTAGCTTGTCAACCCATGAACCTTGAAAGTCCATGACACAAGCCCTTAGCATGTCCTCCAATGTCTGAATCGTCCTTTCTGTCTGTCCATCTGTGGCTGGGTGGAATGCCGTACTGAATCGTAACTGGGTCCCCATTGCCTCCTGAAGCGCCTTCCAGAAATGAGAGAGAAAGTTAGGGTCTCTGTCAGAAATTATCGAGCTTGGAACTCCATGATATCTCACTATGTTTTTGACATACGCGTCTGCCCTCTGCTCCATGTTCCAGGTATCCTTCATCGGAATGAACCTTGCCGTCTTGGTCAATCGGTCTACTACTACCCAAATTTGATTAAGTCCGTTCTTTGACGTTGGCAGTGCCGTCACAAAATCCATGGAAATGGAATCCCACTTCCAAACTGGTACGTCCAAAGGCTGAACTAGGCCTCCCATCCGCTTGTGTTCAAACTTCACTTTCTGGCACGTTAAACATCGAGCTACGAATTCTGCTACTTCCTTCTTCATGTTTGGCCACCAATATGTCTTCTTCAAATCTTTGTAGAGTTTGTCGCCTCCTGGGTGTACTGAGTAAGGCGTGTTGTGCGCTTCACGCATTAATTTCTCTTTAGTTTCTGCACACTTCTGTGGTACACACCATCTTCCTTTGTAGCGTATGCTCCCATCTTCGTGAATTTGAAAGTCTTTGGCTTGTCCCGCTGCAATCTTCTTCTTGATTCTCTCCAGTTTGACATCTCCTGCTTGATTACTCCTTATTTCCTCAAAGAAATCTGGTACTGCTGTCATACTGCCAAGTAAGTTCTGTATCCCTCCTTGATCCACGACTTCGATCTCGAGCTTTCTGAATTCGTGGCATAGCCATTCTGGTAAAATTACCATTGCATTCAAAGCGTGGCTCGCCTTTCGACTCAATGCGTCTGCGACTACGTTTGCCTTCCCTTCGTGGTACTGGATACGCAAGTCGTAATCCTTGATGATTTCTAGCCATCTCCGTTGTCTGTTGTTCAGCTCCTTCTGCGTGAAAATGTATTTTAGGCTGCGGTGATCTGTGTAAAGCTTACAAACTGCTCCGTACAGATGATGTCTCCATATCTTCAGCGCGAAAACAATTGCTGCCAACTCCAAGTCGTGAGTAGCGTAGTTCTCCTCGTGGGGCTTAAGCTGTCTTGATGCATAGGCAATCACCCTTCTGTCTTGCATGAGTACACATCCTAGCCCCTTCTTCGATGCATCGCTGTATATCTCGAACTCGCCTGAATCATTAGGTAGGGCCAATACTGGCGCTGTAGTTAGCTTCTCCTTTAGTGTCTGAAATGCTTCTTCACAGTCTTCGTTCCACTGATATTTTACCGCCTTCTTTGTTAGTGCTGTTAGCGGCCTGGCAATCTTGGAAAAGTCCTTCACAAAACGCCTGTAGTAACCTGCTAAGCCAAGGAAACTCCTTATCTCGGAAACATTCTTTGGTGTTGGCCAATCTTTGACTGCTGAAATCTTTCCTGGGTCCACTGATATTCCTTCCTTCGAGATGATGTGACCCAGAAATGGAACACGATCCAGCCAAAACTCACACTTTGACAGCTTAGCATACAGTCGTTCTTGTCTCAATGTCTGCAACACTTCTCTGAGATGTTCCTCATGATCTTCCTCGCTCTTCGAGTACACAAGGATGTCATCGATAAAGACGACGACGAATCGATCTAGAAATGGCCTCATTACCCGGTTCATCAGATCCATGAATACTGCAGGTGCATTGGTCAAACCAAAAGGCATCACAGTTGTGCACAAGAGATTCCGGCAGGGAGACCTCCGTGTACACCGTACGTAGTGGATCAGGGATCGCACAGGAAGAATAGGGGTGTGTGTAGGGAGAGAGTAAGTCAGTAGCAATGTCTGAGAGAGAGACAGAGGTTTGGCAGAGCTTCCGCGTATGGCAGTGTTGTTCTCCTTGTATGGAAAGAGTAACGATATATATATACTGGAGAACGTGACCGTTGTAGTGTGGTTAATGCGCCCATTGATGGCGGCTTAATTAGCTTAACCATAACGGCACGTTCGTCCGAGTATATAGGAACCGTTAGAGCACGTGGTGCGCAAGTACCGGAACCGTTACGAGGTTGACCGGGTTTGACCGGATTGACCGGGTTTGACCGGATTGACCGGGTCTAGGGAGCTCGTGCCATAGATCTCTCAAAACAGTTACTAAAGGTCGCGCGCGGGCTTGGCTCGCACGCGACAGGGCTTACTCTAGCCTCCAGACCACAAAGTCCCTACAAGTCCCGTGCAGTGGTATGCGAGGGATCTGTCTCGCAGCCCCCACATGGATCAGCTCGGCTGGTGATCCTGTGTGTGTGGAGCACAATATGGTGTGCTGGATGGTCGCCACGTGGCCTAGATCTGCCATGTCATAAAGCAGTATCTACATTAGCCCCCTTTCTGCGCGTGAAGGCTCGTAGCTGTATAGGCTTCCATGCGCGGAAACCAACATGCGCGTCGTCGCCACGCACCAATTCAAATACGGGTAAGTTCAGCCCCCGTGCGTGTCATTATGACCTAAAACCCCTAGAGTCGTGCCGTCTGACCTTTAGGGTTTTAGGCGTGACGTCAGCCCGTCCCGTGATTGCGCGATACGACGGTGACGGTTGCGATTCGACTACTGAAGGGACGCAACCCCTCATTCTTTTGGATAAATACCTTGTATCCCATTATTGCAAAGCATCACTTCTTTCTCTTAAAGTGAATGGTACCCGGAGATCTTCGAGAGCAGATCCAGATAATCAATCACCAATTCAGAACTGCAAATCGTATTCTTCAATTGTGCATCTCCAAACAGGCTTCAAGGAAACAAGGTTGGCCTCGTTTACTTTTTGATTTTAAAATACCGGCGTTTGCCTTGAACTGCGTTGAATCTGTAAACCCATGAAGTCTGTGAAGAGGCTTTGATCTTTAAACCTGCTTCGTTTTTAATCTTTCAACAATATTGGGTCTTGCAAATCCCCAATTTCTGAAATCGGCACCGGAACTGTCTGCTTTCCTTTGCATAGATCTCGAATTCCAAAATTCAAACTGAAGTGTGGTATTTCTCCCCCCCCCCCTTTTTTTGCCCTTTCGCAGGAATGGCCAAAACAAGAGTAACCAGACCCGTCAAGGAAGATGAAGAGATGCCGGAGCTTCCGCAGGCTCTGTGGCGAAAAGCCCCCTTTCTGGGTGGGAAAGATTTTTACCACGCGAGGGTGAAGGCGAAGAGGATGCCTGATCCTGTTCCCGTTGAGCAGTTGTTAACACTGACTCGCCCAGTTAACTCAGCCTTGCTCGAGTTAGTTGGCTCCGAGGATGTGGTTCGATTGGGAATCGAGAATGGGCACTTCCCATACACTGCAATTTCTACTCAGGCGTTTGTCCAGAAGTTGGACTATATGGATGAGTGGACTGACCACGTGTTGGGTAATTACGCCGAAACTCTCGATGAAGCCGGCATTTTCTTCGCTGTCCGTGCTATGAAGGGTGCTGCCGTGAAGTTGGATCAGTCCATGCTTCTAGACCTTCTGTCCCGCTATTCGCCTGCGACTCACACGTTTCACTTTGCTGAGTTCGAGGCTGCCCCCACGCTCGAGGACGTTCAAATGCTGTATGAGCTTTCCCCCATGGGCGAGGTGGACCCCTTGAGTCACTTAAGAACATCTGCGGAATTGGCCTTGTACGCGCAGATGGAGGAGTGCCTAGAAGAGGTAAAGAAAATCTCCACTCGGTGGACCAGTACGAAACCTCTTCCGAACTGGCAGCTGGTTGATACATCTGCGAAGAATACCTGGAACAAGTGGTTGCAGTACTTCTTCCGAGACTATGCGGGCAGCAGCATTACTAAGAAGCTTTTGAGCGGAAACCCGAAGGCCGAGAATTACGTAGAGGGCAAGGGTTATCATCTGACCCTTTGCGCCTTTCTTTGTGCTTGGCTGTCGAGGTATCTGATTGATGGTCACCCCCATGACGGGGTCTTCTACCATGTGCTGCCACTTGCGGTGAGGCTCGCTCTTGGCCAGAGGGTCGCACTTGGACCCTTGGTCTTGGGCACGTTATATTATAGGCTGGACCAGCTGGTTCTGGCGATGAGGGAATCGCGCGGCCGTCTCGATGTTCTGACCTTTGTCAATATCAGCTTTTTGACAATGTGGGTTTTTGAGCGCTGGCCGTCTTATGCTCTAACTCCCCTCCCACTTGAGAAGTGGTGTCCCCCAGGCGAGACGGAAGTGTTCAACAGCGGGAGAGCTGCGAGATGGTTTGGAGCATGCAACACCAAGTGTACTTGGAGCTTGATATGCGACAAACGAAGGGAGTTCACTGCCAGGCCCTACGCCACACGTGTCGAGAATGTGCGGTGGTTTCCAAAGCTATATCCTTCCAAAGGCATGGTCTTGTCAGAAGACCTTCTTTTTGAAAAGGGGCCGCATTTCCACGAGCGCTATCGTGAGTTCTTTTGCTGGTGTCTGCGAGGTTCTCTTCCTGCACTTGCAGAGCACATTCGTGAGCTCGCGCCACGATATGAAAGGCTTACAGTGGATGTTGACCCCACTCGGGTCTCTCCTCAGTTTGGTTTTGATGCGGTGGCCCCATCAATCTGGCCCCAGTCTATCGTCAGAGGGTGCTACAAGCGCTTGCTGACAAAGGAGTGCAAGACGGTCCTCATGAGCAATCTTCCCTTCGAGCAGCCTGCGGGAACTCGCAAGGGTGGTTGTTCCCAGAACTGGATCGCATACTGGATTGCCCAGCAGACGAGGATGGAGACGGAGGCGGCGGCGCAGCCAGGAAGGGCCCCCTTGATCAAGAGAAACTCTTTTCCGTTTCGCCCCAATTGCAGTTTGAGCGAGTCTGAGTACGGTTGCTACTCGTTGTTGGACCGCGAGAATCATTTGTGCCCCGATTTCATTCTGAAGGAGCAGGTCGATGCAATCAAGAAGGGTGACACGCAGGTCATCAAATATAGCAAGGCGTTTGCTGAGGTAAGCAGTTTCCTTGTGTGCTTTAAGCTCTTTGATTTGCTTGCACTGATGCTTTTCGTTCTGTATTGTCCAGTGTCATGTGCGGAGGTTCGCAGCTGGTGACCGTTCCAAATCGCTGGTGGACACCATTGTTGCCACCAGAAGGAAAGGGGAATCGTATCGGCTAGCATGGAGGATGGATGCCGAGGTCGAAACAAAAGTTCGCGCAGTCATGAATACTTTCGCTGACTCGCTGATAGACAACCCTCCGGCTCCGTCTCCTCCTAGAGATGACCCCAATCCTCCGGCGACTGTGGCGCCGAGAGTGAAAAGACCTAGGCAAAAGGGAATTACAATTTCTTCCCCTAGGAGCGCTCCAGCTTCGCCCCCAGTGAGGTCCCTTTCTGTCAAGGACAAAGGTAAGGGTCGTATGCCCGGCAAGGTGCGAAAAGATCTCGCAGTTGAAACCTTCGTTCCATTCAATCAAGAGGAAGAGGAAGAGAGGCAAGAGCCCCAAGCAAGTAATGAAGAAGAAGAAGAAGGAACAGTTGTGATGCGCGAGGAAGAGTCAGGAGGTACTTCCGTCGCATTTCCTTGTCCTTTATCATGACTTCTGTGCAGTTCTTTTCTTTGAACCAATTTTGTATTCGCAGATGATGATGATGAAGCCGTTGGTGGCCTCGTGGCCAAGAGGCAAAAGAAAGATGCCCATTCTGGCATTTCAGATGATCCCATAAGCGAGGATGTTCTTGCTGAATCCCGGAAGACAGCCGCGGAGGCTGCTGAAAGGAGAAGGCGGCGAGAGGAAGAGGAGCTCGAGCTTGTGAAACAGCGGAGCCTCGAGGAGCTGCATGTTGACGACTTAGTGCGTCCAGCTGGCGAGGAAGACGAGCTTCCCGAAGAAGTGGCTCCTCATGTGGAGGAGGAAGATGAGGTTCCCGGCGCGGATGCAGCAGAGCTAGAGCAAGTCCAAGCGGACTTCGCAGAGATCGCAGGTGGCGATAAAGGTGAGATCTTCAATCTCGCAGTTACTTATAGAGATGTAATTGTGGGTGCGTTGAAGCACGGTGTGTCAAAGCCTGACATTCGCCGTTGGTTGGTAAGCAAATGCGGAGAACCCTCACGTAATCATTTTGAGTGATATGCATGTACTAGGCTGTGACCATTTGAGACAAAGTCATGACTGGTTTAATCGCATCCCAGGTCACGCCTCTCTTAAAGACTTGCTTAGTGAGGATACACTGATAGGGCACGGTTCCACGTCCCTAGTGTATGATGAGGATACCTCAATCCCACCTTCGCGTGGAGGTGCTTATTCTTAGCTTTAGTAAAGATAGTGAAATAACTTATAACACAAGTTACCTCATATTATCGCATTTGGTATCGCAGGTCATGCTGAGGAACCTGAGCTGGAGCAGAGAAGTCAGACTTCTGCATCCCATGTTCCAATTTCGAGCTCCCATACTGAGAAGCCCGTCGCAGCTGCTGGACACGTAAGTGAGCGTCTCGAGGATGTCATCGAACTTTCCGATGATGTCGAAGCTGATGCTGTGCCGATGGACGAAGGTGTCCGTACTGGCGGTGAGGAAGAAAGGACAAGTGATGCTAATATTTTCGCATCTGGGAGTGTCCGTCCAGCGACTTCGGCTGTCCCTTCGCCTCCGGCGATGACTGAACCAGAAGCACCTATTCCTGCGTGGAGCATTTGGGGCTCGCAGGTTGGGAATGTAGTCGCAGCTGGTGCGGCCTACACTCTTCCTCCTGACTATGAGAGGTTGGAGCTTGCAGCTGATAGGAGAGCCATGGAGCGAGGGCAGTCTTCGAACAACCCGGTGGCCCGCATCCCTTCTCTTCATGAAATTCTGGAAGGCACTGGTAAGTGAAGATTTACCGTTCGCATGTCGCATTATTTGCTTGCGAGTTCTGGCACTATAACCATTTTTGATGTCTCAGGTTTGAAGCAAACCGATGTAGACTGGGTGGTTCGAATGCGTCTCAGATACCCCCGATCGTTTGTGAGATCTCTGGAGATCGGACCTTTTGACAGGAGGCTATTCCTTACTGAAGCCATCTGGATACTGGAGCAGCTGTCTGCGGCTACACCTGCGACCATTTCGGCCCAGAGTGCTGAATTGCTGTGTGGCATGTGCCAAAATCTTTTGTTCAAAGTCCAAGGCAGACTTGGTTTTAAATTCCTCAAGGACAGAGTTACACTGATTCGCGCAGCTGTAACTTTGAATCTCGGTCACCAGAATCTCGCAGCTGAGATGCAGAAGGTGGAGCAGCAAAAGCAAAGGGTTGATGAAGCTGTAAAGCTGTATCATGAGATGCATGCTAAGTGCGAGCAATTGAAGCAAGAAGTGAAACAAGTGGAGAAGCTGAGCGAGCAGTTCGAGCCCCAAGACTCCTTAATCAAGAATTTGTTTTGACTTTTCGAATTTTGAAAAGAAAACAGGAAGTGGCTGAGACATTAATGTAATATTTTGAAACATTAATGTAATTTTGCTAGGGTTTCTCCCCCTTCTTTTTTAACAACAAACAATGAGTTTGCCCGTTTTGCCCCTTTCGGGATTTGATTGGACATTTCTGTGCATATCCAATTATGACATCAGCAATTGATTCTTTGCTTGATTTTCGCGCTAATTTCTCGGCAGATAAGCACGCTTCCGTTGGGAAGTCCATCCGAATCATGACTATCCATCATTTATTAGGATACGCAACCGAATCGTCGTAGCCTTTAGTAGGGTAATTGATTGTTACCGCTTTTCAAGGCGTAAGTGATTGAACTTACCCTCTTTTTTGAATCTTGCTGACTCATCTTAGGCGACCGAAGAGTCTCCACAGGGCCTATATAAACCCTGTCTTTGCCATTTGGGTTCTTCATCCCAAGCATGTGCTTTGCCGTGAGTCCTTATGACTGCTGGCTTCAATGCTTGTTTTTCGTTGATTCATGGCAACCTCAAGTTTTGAATCCTGAGTTTGCGCTTTGTGCCATAGAAATAGTTTCCAAGATCCACTCTATGAGGCTTATTGCTGTTTATAACCGTCATAAAGAGGATGCAGATAATACCTCATGTGTATTCGAAGAAATTTCTTCGTGTATTATGTGTGCAGGTCATGTTTCCGGCCGCCTCGTGGCAAGGTGCAGCGCCGAAGTGACCGTGCTACCGTCTTGTAATGAACGGCGGAATTCTCCTCCAGCATCCCTGGAGGAGAACTCATTACCCCCACGTTCTTGAACTCAGGGTTGTAAACCGCTGTGTTCATCCCCGTCTACAAGGAGCCCTTGCCCGTTGGAGCTTCTGCTTGCAGCTTGATCGCTGGAACCGGTGGTTCCTTGGGCAAATGTTATGGGGAGCGTATCTGACAACGGTCTTGTCGGATAGCGGAATGTCGAGCGTATGGTTTCATGTGGCTCTTTTTAGAGCGAGATCTCCTTTGCTACAGATGTCACCCACAGATTTGGGCATCGTGTAGCCGGCGCTTGAAGCCAGGGCGGTTCATTCTTTGCAGTCCGGGTCTCCGTACCGCGTTTCTGCTGGCTTATCAGCCATTTTTCGAATGTATTGGAAGCCATGTTGGCTGTGTAGTTAGATGCGAGCTTTTCGCTTGTAAGCTGCTATCTAGATAGATAAATTGTAAGTCATTTGACTCATAATGATAAATGGTATTTGTATCATATGTTCTTTGCAACAAAATACAATTTCGCATGCGTTTCGGCTTGTTTTGCCTTGCATAATGACATGTAATGATTTCACATATGCGATGTCAATTCACAGATATTTCGCTAGATCATTCGAGATCGTAATTTCGCAGCTGTGCCATCTTGACGGATGGGCTTGTAGTTGGTCGTTGTAAATCGTATGAGATCACGTTCACAACGTTGCTATCGTTCCAGATAATTTTCCAGAGATCCATCAAGATCGTTGAGCTGTGCAAATTGCTACCATAGAAGATAGGCTTTGTTTGAGATCGTTTCTCGTATAAACTGCTATCATAGCAGACAGATCTTTAGAAGATCTAATAAGATGATTCTGCACTCGCGTTGCCATCATATCAGACGGGTTTGGATAATTAACCAAAATTGCTATCGTAACAGATAGGCTTGAGAAGATCATTATAAGATCGCATTTGTGTAAACCGCTATCGTGAGAGATAGGTTTTTGATGATCGATTGAGATTGGCTTAAAAAGATCATACAAGATCGCGCTTGAGTAAACCGCTATCGTGAGAGATAGGATTTGGATAATCGATTGAGATCGTTTTTGTATTTTCGCTGCTATCGTAGGAGATAGGCTTATGTGATCACTTAAGATCGCATTTGCATCGGCTGCCATCATAAGGGATGGGCTTTAGATGATTAATTAAGATCGCGTTTATGTTGACTGCTTATCGTAAAAGATAGGCTTCGGATGATCTTTTAAGATTGCATTTGCATTGGTTGCCATCGTAAGAGATGGGCTTTAAGATGGTCAATTAAGATCACATTAGCTGCCATCGTAAGAGATGGGCTTTTAGATGATCAATTAAGATCGCATTTGCATTGGTGGCCATCGTAAGAGATGGGCTTTTGGATGATCAATTAAGATCGCATTGGCTGCCGTCGTAAGAGATGGGCTTTTAGATGATCAATTAAGATCGCATTTGCATTGGTGGCCATCGTAAGAGATGGGCTTTTGGATGATCAATTAAGATCGCGTTTATGTTGACTGCTTATCGTGAGAGATAAGCTTTGGATGATCTTTTAAGATCGCATTTGCATTGGTTGCCATCGTAAGAGATGGGCTTTAAGATGATCAATTAAGATCACATTGGCTGCCATCGTAAGAGATGGGCTTTTAGATGATCAATTAAGATCGCATTTGCATTGGTGGCCATCGTAAGAGATGGGCTTTTGGATGATCAATTAAGATCACGTTTATGTTAACTGCTATCGTAAAAGATAGGCTTCGGATGATCACTTAAGATCGCATTTGTATTGGCTGCCATCGTAAGAGATGGGCTTTAGATGATCACTTAAGATCGCATTCGCGTGTAACTGCTATCGCAAGAGATAGGCTTTAGATGATCAATTAAGATCACATTCGTATTGGCTGCCATCGTAGGAGATGGGCTTTAGATGATCACTTAAGATCGCATTCGCGTGTAACTGCTATCGTAAGAGATAGGCTTTGGATGATCGATTAAGATCACATTTGTAGTGGCTGCCATCGTAGGAGATGGGCTTTAGATGATCACTTAAGATCGCGTTCGCGTGTAGCTGCTATCGTAAGAGATAGGCTTTAGATGATCACTTAAGATCACATTTGTATTGGCTGCCATCGTAGGAGATGGGCTTTAGATGATCACTTAAGATCGCGTTCGCGTGTAGCTGCTATCGTAAGAGATAGGCTTTAGATGATCACTTAAGATCACATTTGTATTGGCTGCCATCGTAGGAGATGGGCTTTAGATGATCACTTAAGATCGCATTTGTATTTAGTTGCTATCGTAAGAGATAGGCTTTGATGATCAGTTAGGATCACGTTTGCATTTGCTGCTATCGTGGGAGATAGGCTTTGAATGATCGATTGGGATCACATTTGCTATCGTATGAGATAGGCTCTAATGATCAATTAAGATCGCATTTATATTTGCTGATATTGCAGCGAATAAACCTTTGTTAACAGCAATAACAAATTAAATAGAACGATATAAACAGCTAGATATATGAACTTCTCATTTGGGAGAATTCTTTTATTATAGCATTCTCATATGGGAGAGATAGGATTACAATCCTCTCATATGGGAGAGGAGATTGCGAATATCGTAGCCACATGAGACATTAAGCAACGTTATCATAAAACGTATGAAGTAAGAGAAGTCAAGGATAGTTACTTCTTGATCCAGCGCATGTTGACTGAGCTTGGAGTTGAGGTTGTGCCGTGCAACCTTCGTATGCTGCAGTAGCCGCTATCGAAGACTTCTGTGACTTCGAAGGGTCCCTCCCAATTAGCTGCGAACTTTGGGTGGGTTGCCTCTCGCATGCAGTGGTCAGATGCGCGCAAGACCAGGTCGCCAACTGCGAAATCCCGTCGCTGGACTGTCTTGTTGTAGGCGCGAGCGATTCTTTCTTGGTACCGCTTGTTAGTCCTTTTGGCTTGTTCTCGCTTTTCTTCCAGCAAGACTAAATCGTGATCGCGTTGATTTTCATAGAGTGCGTGGAAGGCCAGCCTTGCCGAATTGACTCTGACCTCCGCAGGTACCACAGCTTCGGCCCCATAACATAGTAGAAATGGCGAGGCCCCTGTGGGTGTCCTTGGAGAAGTTCTGTAGGCCCACAGAGCTATGTTAAGGGAGTCGGAGTACGGCGGACTTCGTCTCCCGAGGGAGTTTTGGTGGAAGGCGACCGGTTGCTGACATCATCCTCCTGAGACATGGTTGCTTTTGCTGGTAAGTTTCACGTCGGGTTCACCAAAATGTGCACAAGAGATTCCGGCAGGGAGACCTCCGTGTACACCGTACGTAGTGGATCAGGGATCGCACAGGAAGAATAGGGGTGTGTGTAGGGAGAGAGTAAGTCAGTAGCAATGTCTGAGAGAGAGACAGAGGTTTGGCAGAGCTTCCGCGTATGGCAGTGTTGTTCTCCTTGTATGGAAAGAGTAACGATATATATATACTGGAGAACGTGACCGTTGTAGTGTGGTTAATGCGCCCATTGATGGCGGCTTAATTAGCTTAACCATAACGGCACGTTCGTCCGAGTATATAGGAACCGTTAGAGCACGTGGTGCGCAAGTACCGGAACCGTTACGAGGTTGACCGGGTTTGACCGGATTGACCGGGTTTGACCGGATTGACCGGGTCTAGGGAGCTCGTGCCATAGATCTCTCAAAACAGTTACTAAAGGTCGCGCGCGGGCTTGGCTCGCACGCGACAGGGCTTACTCTAGCCTCCAGACCACAAAGTCCCTACAAGTCCCGTGCAGTGGTATGCGAGGGCTCTGTCTCGCAGCCCCCACATGGATCAGCTCGGCTGGTGATCCTGTGTGTGTGGAGCACAATATGGTGTGCTGGATGGTCGCCACGTGGCCTAGATCTGCCATGTCATAAAGCAGTATCTACAACAGTGAACTCATAGTGGCCATATCTCGTTCTAAAAGCTGTCTTCGGGATATCTTGCTCGGCTACCCGAAGCTGATGGTACCTTGATCTCAAATCAATCTTGGAGAAGACACTAGCCCCTTGTAATTGATCGAAAAGATCGTCAATCCGGGGTAGAGGGTACTTATTCTTGATGGTTGCACTGTTCAAGTCACGGTAGTCAATGCATAGCCTTAAGCTTCCATCTTTCTTCTTCACAAAAAGCACTCCCAGGGTGACACACTTGGTCGTATGTACCCCTTATCTAGGAGTTCTTGTAATTGCTCCTTTAGCTCCTTCAATTCGGCTGGTGCCATCCGGTACGGTGCTTTTGAGATTGGTGCGGTTCCTGGAGCTAAGTCCAGGTTGAACTCCAACTCTCTTCTTGGTGGCATTCCTGGAATCTCGTCTGGGAATACGTCAGGAAACTCCTTAACGACTCGTATCTCCTCTAGCACATTCTCCTTCTTGGAAACGTCTTGGATATAACATAGATAAGCAGAGTTCCCTTTCTTCACTTGGTTGACTATGGTCAGTGCTGACACTAGTCTAATACATGGCTTCTTCGTAATTCCACGGTAAGAGATTCTCTCTCCGTTGGGTCCCCTTAACCGAACCTTCTGATCATGACAATCAATGATGGCTCGATATTTACTAAGCCAATCCATCCCTAGGATGACATCTAGACCTCTAAGATCAAACTTAATCAAGTCTGCAGGAAAGGTGCATGCTAGGATTTTCACTCCTACTCCTTCGAATACGGTGTCGCATACTGTTATTTGGCCAGTGGGAGTTGCTACTGGGATAGATTTCTTATCACACTTATACAAACCCAATTTCTCAGCAAATGATGATGATATGAATGAGTATGATGCACCAGAATCGAATAATATAAAAGCTGGTTGCTCATGGATAAGGAAAGTACCCGTGACAACTCCATAAGCAGCATCAGCCTCTGCCTTAGTCATGACAGCAATCCTTCCCACATTTGCATTATGTGTTCCAGCTCCTCCTGCACCAGCTACATTGTTGTTGTTGCCTCCATGTCCAACATTATTGTTGCGGTTCTGGGCTCCATGTTGTCCTGCATTCCCCTGGTTGTAGTTCGGCTGCCTGCCATAGCCTCCTCCCTGGTTGTTGCGGTTTCCAGGGTTTCTGTTTCCATATTCGAGCTGCAGGATCGCGGGTTGCTGGTTCACATACTGTGGGTGGTTTCCCAGATAGTGGTTCTGCGGTTGCCCCTGATAATTTCCTCCACGGTACACTTGCTGGTTCCCTGCTGGTCGAGCTCTACATTCATAGGCACGATGCCCCTTTCTACCACAGTTGTGGCACACGACTAGGTTCCCCATGCAGTCTCTTCCAAGGTGGTTCTGCTGACAACGGTTGCAGTTGTAGCGACGAACTGGCTGCGCTACCTGATTCTGCTGGTTCTGGTTGTTTCCTCCATTGTTTGGCTTCAATTTCTTGTTGCTGCTACTTCCTCCTGCCTCAAGTGCCTTACGCTTCCCACGAAACTCATCTTGTACCTCCTGAACTTGCCACATGTCAGCTGCTCGATCATATGCCTCGTGCAAAGTGTCGTAAGTCCTACTACGCATGATCTTCTGCAGCTGAAAGTGTAGTCCCGAAATGAACTTGTTGATCTTATCATCCTCACCAGGTACTGTGTGGCCTGCAAACCTTAGTAGCTCCACGAACTTCTTGAAGTAGTTTGTCACTGAGCCATTTCCTTGTGTCAAGTTGTTGAACTCATTGCACTTCCCTCTCTTAACATGAGCTGGATAGAACCGCGTCCTAAGAGCAGTCTTAAAGGCTTCCCAAGTGAAATTGGGTCGAGCTAGCAAGGCTTCTTGGCTGGTTGTCCACCAATCATCTGCGTCTTCTGCCAGATGGATGATGGCGCAGTTGATCTTCTCATCGTCATGGCAATGCACAACCTTAAGTAGCTTCTCGAAATGCCTTATCCAGTTCTCTAGTTCAACAGGATCTTCCTTGCCAGTGAATTGGCGAGGGTTCAAATCAGCTATCTGCTTAGCATAGCTTTGCCTTCCACGCTCCTCATTACCCACTACTCGGTCCATGAGTTGGGTCATCTGTGCCATCTGGGCAACTAGCAGCTCCATGGGTGGTTGGTTGCTTCCTTCAGCTGCCATTTGTTCTCGGTTGACTCTCCTGGTGTAGTATCGTAGTGGTCTATCAGTCATTTTCCTACACTATCACCTATTGTATTATTGTCTATTCTACGAGGAATAAATGATTAAAATGAATTATCTCATGAAACACAAGTATATCCTATTCAAATAGGACAAGTATTGCACATAACAGCCAAAACATATAACTCTTCTCCTAACGATCATGTAAGAATGTATCATCACATATATCTCATATTCCAAACCGATAAACTCATATATCATAAGGCCCGAAACGTAATTCCGAAGAGGAAAATGACGTGGGTGGGTGGGACTCAGTAAAAATCACACTACCCTTAACCCCCAAGCGGCTTGTCAAATTTTAAATTTCTTACCCTAAATTCATTTTAAATTACCCTACAGGTTTTAATTCATTTTTGGATTGTCTGCTCTGATACCACCTGTGACACCCCCTGATTCCGAGCCTTCCGTTCCGGACCAGAGAGCTCGGGAGGGCGTCGTTCAAATGAATGAATCGGCGGAAATCGTGAAACAAAACATCCATACTTAATATATTACATAAACGTGATTGTCTCAACTTAAAACATGACATACTATTAAACATGATGATCATCGTCTAGGCGAAACATTTATTTAACAATAACATAACTAGGTGAGTCCGCGTTTCCCTTAACCCGAGCTTTCTTCATCTAGACCTGCGGGGGAAAGAAACAAGACCGCAGTTTTCCAAAGTCAGCACGAAATGCTGAGTAGGTAAACACCCAAACGTGTAAACAGGAAAGAGACACGTTTTTATTTTAAATAAAGAGGAATAATATGGTAGTAAATCATCTTGTATTGCGAAAGCGTAGATATGAATATTCCAACTCTTTACTTAGCATTCTCAAATCATTCCACCATTTCAAAGCAACAGTTGCTTTTATTTCTCATATGAAAAACCACATTTATTATTTTAGTTGTAGCGGGGAACGAACCAATCCAATAATATAGAACCAACCATCTCGCATGCATCCAAGACCTTAAGTGCCGGCACCCCTCTAAGACTCTAGCGGCCAGAGAGGTGAGCGCATGGAGCAGCCCGGGGCAAATCGCAACCGAGCAAAAATATCATAATAAGCCGGGTGGCTGTGCCATCCCAATAATCATAACCACAATGTATATAAGGTTCCACCGCACAACTGATTCCACTTTACGTTATTACGTGTTATTAATCTCATGTGACAGTTTCCAAATAATCATTTCGACAAGTATTTGAAATCTCAAATCGAGCACGTATATCACAAATCACATTTTGAGACATAAAATCATAAAAAATATTTAGACGCGAATAGAGGACGGGCATACTAGGTAAGGCATATTTACTTACCTTGACAATTAGCACAACAAAGCCTCTACGGATAAACGAAGCCCTCGTCTACGAACTCGTCACCTACAATTTATAATTTCCTAAATTAATTACAAATCCAAAGTGTGCAAGTATGCTATGCAAAAATTTCTCTAAGTCTTATTTGAAATTACTCCCCATTATCCCCATTAGTTATTAGCATATAATATAATAATCCGACGACGTAGACAATTGTATTTTTCTTATAAAAATTACCATTTATATAAATACTAACTCTTAAAATTTATTAAGTAATAAATTGCATATTAAATTTATACACTCTAATATTTAGGAAAATAACAATCTATTTTACAACACATTTATTTGTAAGTGACTACAATTTTATTTCCAACCAATTTAATTATTGCGACTTATTTATTATAAAAATGTGTATACTATTAAAGAATTAAACTCATAAATAAAACTCACAAAAATGTTTATTCAAATAAAATAAGTGTCTAATCTCACATAATTTACAACTTAATTTTGGAGAAACAATTTCTAATAATATTCAACTTTTATCTATTTATAAATAGAGGGATTATTTTCATTTTTAAATTTCTAATTTATTTTATTTGGCAATATTAAGCAAATAACATATTTTCTTAAAACACTAATTTATAATTACTTGCCATATTTATTTAAACACACGAAATTATATGATTATATCTACTATATATTTAATCTTGCTTATTTTTCAAAATACTAACAACATTTCATATTAAATAATACATATACATAACTTTAAATAGCAAAAACATCTTTTATATAATTAAAACAATTACTAGAAATATTATAATTTAATTCTACTACAAAATTGTATTTTAAATTTTATATTATATTTGCAGTTTATGTAAATACTAAATAGATCCCCCAACTTTTTATTAATGACATGAAATAACCTCCCAATAACCAAAAACAGCTTTATTATGCTTCACTAGCCACCCATAACTTTTCAGAAAGTACAAGAACAACCCCCCAACATGAACAAGTGTAAATCCAACAACCCGATTCGATCTAAAGCTATTAAAATCATGTTTTGATGATCACAAATGAATCAGAGGGTGATTTAGGAGATACCCAAGCGAAAAATCGCGAGAAACGGTCAAGATTTGGGTCCGGGTGGGTTCGCCGTCGATGGTGGCCGAAGGTGACGAACGATTCCGGCGATTGAGGTGTTGTTGGCTCCGATTGTTGATACCAGGGAGTTCCTCGGACCTCTAGGAGTGGTTTGGGATGGATTGGAGTGAGTGGGTGTCGCCAGGGGGTTTGGGCGAGCTTCTCGCCGGCGTCAATGGCGCCCGGCGGCCGGCGGCGGTCTCTGGGGCATCTCTGCAGCGATTAGATGCTGCTGTTGCTTCGTCTCGTCTCGGAACAGGGATGGGAGGATGATTACGGGGTTAAACAGAGGGTATGGGAGAGATGCAGGTGGTGGTGGCGACGGTTTTGCCGTCGGGGTCTTCGTCGGAGGCGGCAGCGGCTTGAGCCGCTGCTCTGTTTCTGTGGGTTTTCTTCGGGGAGAACAGAGAGACAGAGAGAGGGTGAGGTAGAGGGTCAAAACTGAGGGAGAGAGGGAGCTGTGGCTGCGATGGCGGCTTGGTTGCCGTCGGGGAAGGCAGCGGCACCAAGCCGCTGCTCTGTTTTCGTCGGGAGAAACAGGGAAGTGAGAGAGAGTGAGGCAGAGGGGGAGGTTGAGAGGTGGAGAGGGGGAGGAGAGGTGATGGTGTTGCAGGTGGTGGTGCGGCTGGTGATGGAGGTGGTGGCAGCGTGTGGTGGTGGTGGTATGTGTTGTGAAGAGGAGAAGGAGAGCTGGTGTGGTATTTGAGGAGAAAATCAACAGGAGAGAAAGAGAGAGGGGACGTTGGGGAGTGGGAAGAATTCACCAAAAATGGGGAATAAAATATTATTAATTGGCTTCAGCATTCATTTTCATTTTTTTTTTTTTTTTGTATGTATTAGTAATGTTACGGTATTATAGATGTACCACTAAGTTGGGTTATCTAGTGGGTTGGGTACACAATAGGCTAGACAATTTATTACTTAATATAAAATAACAAATAACAAATTGCTAAAAATAATTTCTCAATAACGGTATCGTTTTCTAAGAATGTTAATTAACCGTCTCGACTATAATTTGAATCTAACAATTACCCAATTGCGTAACTCGCAAATAAAATTAAATTCCTCGCACAAATTACCATTTTACCCTTGTATTTAAAACGGGGTATTACACTCCTCTTCTTCCTCATTTTTATGGGACTCCCCACTTGGAAGTCCCTTGTCAACAACCTTCCCATTTCTTAAAACGGTGATGGCCTTAGCATGCTCCACATGGTTGAAGCTTTGGCCCCTTGGATTTTGTTGAGATTGAGATGGGAATTTTCCCTTCTCTTGAGCATTTATGGTAGACTCCAACCTAGCTAACGCATTTTTCAACTCTTGGTTGGAGTTTCTCAATTCTTCATGAGAAGCTCTCCACTCTTGATCGGTTTGGTTTTGCCTAGTGTAGATACTGCTTTCTGACATGACAGATCTTGGCCACGTGGCAGCCATCCAGCACACCATATTGTGCTCCACACACACAGGATCACCAGCCGAGCTGATCCATGTGGGGGCTGCGAGACAGAGCCCTCGCATACCACTGCACGGGACTTGTAGGGACTTTGTGGTTTGGAGGCTAGAGTAAGCCCTGTCGCGTGCGAGCCAAGCCCGCGCGCGACCTTTAGTAACTGTTTTGAGAGATTTATGGCACGAGCTCCATAAACCCGGTCAATCCGGTCAAACCCGGTCAACCTCGTAACGGTTCCGGTATTCGCGCACCACGTGCTCTAACGGTTCCTATATACTCGGACGAACGTGTCGTTATGGTTAAGCTAATTAAGCCGCCATTAATGGGCGCATTAACCACACTACAACGGTCACGTTCTCCAGTATATATATATCGTTAACCTTTCCATACAAAGGAGGACACACTGCCATACGCGGAAGCTCTGCCAAACCTCTGTCTCTCTCTCAGACATTGCTACTGACTTACTCTCTCCCTACACACACCCCTATTCTTCCTGTGCGATCCCTGATCCACTACGCACGGTGTACACGGAGGTCTCCCTGCCGGAATCTCTTGTGCACATTTTGGTGAACCCGACGTGAAACTTACCAGCAAAAGCAACCATGTCTCAGGAGGACGATGTCAGCAACCGATCGCCTTCCACCGAAACTCCCTCGGGAGACGAGGCTCGCCGTACTCCGACGACTCCCGGCGAGGCGCCAACTTTAGAGTCTTTGGACGCCACTGTCCAAAGTCAGGCAAAAGCTCTCAAGTCTCAGTCCGCGCAGTTAGAACGGATCTTGGCCGTTCTGGGCACCCTTGCGCCAAATCCTCCACCAGCCACCGCTATCCCTCAGGGAGGAGGAACCCCTACCGCTCCAGGATTGGGAGTGTCAGCCACGCCTCCCAACCCTCATCTGCAAACTCCACCGTCAGCAACGCAGCTGCCTTCGGTCCAAGGGTCAACGGCACAAATGCTGCCCCCTGCTGCTCACGCCTCTCAGCCCCCGGCTTTGGCGTCCAACCCAGCTCTGCAGTATACTCTGCCTCCACCAGCGACAATCTGGGGAAACGCGGGCAGTCAATACACTCCCAATCCTCCGGCGGCATATGTGTCGCCACCGCCTACGGCAACCCCTCCGCCAACTACCGAGGGAAGCATTCCAGAATGCATGACGTCTTTGCAGAAGCGCGTGGACTCCATCCTGGCTCATCAGTCGTTCGCGGATACCATCATCCCGAAGCTAGACAACGATCCACCCATTCCACGAGAGATCTATCTCATGCCAAACCCGGCGGGGTACAAGGCTCCCAAATGGGATAAGTTCGAGGACGTCAATGGAAACGCTCATGAGCATGTCATGCGTTTCATCGATGTCATGGGTCCATACGGAGCCGATCCCAAGCTGCTGATGCGAGAATTCCCAAAAACTCTTGGGAATGTAGCATACAAATGGTACCGAACATTGGAGGCCGGATCTGTGAAAACTTGGGACGACATGGTCCAGAAGTTCTATACCAAGTTCTTCCAGATGGAAGAAAAGGTGACGATGATCCATCTCTCGCGGATGTATCAGAAACGCGAGGAAGATGGAATCACTTTCATCAAGAAATTCAGAGCGAAATCCTTGGAGTGCAAGGATCCAATGCTCGAAAGCCGGCTCGTAGAGATATGCCTGCAGTGCATGCGAGATGAATACAAAAGCATGCTAATCAATTTGCAAACACCTACGTTTTCAAAGCTCATCGAATGCACGATGAACATCGAGCCCATTGTCGAGAGACAGAGAAAGAAGAGCGCTCCAGAACGACCTGCGAGCGGTACCACCTACAAAATCGGCAGATTTGGCTACAAGCGGGGGCGCGAAGCTGAGGTCAATACAGTTTCGCCCCAGAAGCCAGCAAAGGTTGCAAACTTCGATGCACCGCCTCTGCCATGCTCGGTGGAGGAAGCGAGCGATCTGTGCAGACAGTGGCGTAAGGACGGCGTCCTGCCACCGCTCGAGAAAGCACCCTCCAAGGAGATGACGAGGGACCCTAAGTGGTGCGAATACCACGGCAAGGTCATGCACCCCACGGCTGAGTGCAAGAAGCTCAGATTCGCGTTCGATCAGAAGATGAAGAACGGCGAACTCATTGTCAGCGACCACCGGAAGGATGTACGCAACAACCCGCTGCCTGCCCATACAGATTCGGGCTCAAAGGGCAAAGAGGTCGCCATGATCTCGATAGTGGACTTGGAAGAAGTCGCAGAGGATGGTCTGCCCATCATTGCTGAAGTCCATTAAGATGAAGACTACAGCATGGACACGGAAGATGAGCGTGCCGACCGCATGAAAGGGTCGCATGGCTTCGACAAATTCTTCAACGAGATGAACTTCTCTGAAAAATGTCGAACGGACATGACAAAAGCAATCTTAAGGGTAGCAGAGGACTACGAGGAGGACCTCGTGGTCTCCAACGGGAAAGTCGTCAGGGCGTCCCGTTTCACAGAAAAGATTATGACCTTTTCTGCCAGCGACAAGAAGACAGATGCGAGCCACCAGAGGCCCCTGTACGTGACCGCCATCATCAACGGCGTCGAATTCAAGCGAGCATTCGTCGATGGAGGAGCAGCGGTCAATGTTGTTCCACTCCACACACTGAAGCTAGCAGGGATCCCCGAGCACAAGGTAGTCAAGCGTCCATCCCCGCTGGTGGGATTCGGAAGCGATTCTAGAATGACGATCGGATGGATCCGCCTGGGCGTTCAAATCGGCAAAATCAAGTGCTCGGCGAAGTTCTATGTCATAGACGCGAACACCACATATCACATGATCATAGGTCGGGCCTGGATTCATCGCTTTGACGCAATCCCTTCGACGGCTCACCAGGTGATGAAAGCTATCTGGAACGACAGGATTGTCGAGATACCGGCCTCAACTAACCCGTTCAACTTGGACGAAGCACATCTCAGCGAGGCGGTGTGGTTCACCGAGATGGCGGACGAGCAAACACCCGGACCATTCAACCCTACTCCTTTACCTCTCTGGGAGGACATCAAGGACCAGTCACCTGCGGGCGTGATGGTGACAAGGGGAGATGCCAAGGAAATGCCGCCTACACACGAAGAGGCGCCGCGCATCGCGTATCATCGGAAAAATGTGTACACTCTGAAGAGGATCGCAAAGCATGACCCCGAGGGTAAGGAGATAGAGAGCTTCTACGCCAACGGGAAGAAATGCTATCGCATATGAAGGTGCGCGGGGACGTCCTCACACGGGCATGGGGGTGTCCCTGGGCAAATCAATCAAATCGAGCAAGTTGCGCTGACAGAAGAGCCAACACAGGGCACTCCAGATGAGAAACTCAAAGAAGCGCCCGAATGCATGGAAGACAGGCCAAGACCACAAAAGCAAGAGCTAAAGGAAGTGTTCCTCAGCCCGAACGAGGAAAAGAAAAGGCCAGTCTTCCTGAGTGCGGACCTCACCAGCGAAGAGGAACAAGGACTGCTGCAGCTCCTAACTGAATACAAGGACGTGTTCGCATGGGAATATGATGAGATGCCAGGTCTGGACACGAGCATCACCATGCACCGTTTAGACATCATCCCAGGGTCTAAACCAGTCAAGCAAAGCACCAGAAGCTTCAGGCCAGAGCTCAACGTGAAGATCAAGCAGGAGATTGTCAAACTCCTAGACGCCAAGTTCATAGAGCCAAATCACCATCCCACATGGTTGGCCAACATCGTGCCAGTGGTGAAGAAGAACGGACAGCTCCGCATCTGCGTGGACTTCCGAGATCTCAATCGCTTCTGCCCTAAGGACGATTTCCCACTGCCTAACGTCGATTTGCTCATTGATTCAACGGCAGGCCATCGCATGTTCAGTTTCATGGACGGCTTCAGCGGGTACAATCAAATCAAGATGGATCCCGAAGATGCAAGGAAAACTGCATTCATCACTCCCGTGGGAGTATTCAACTACACGGTAATGCCATTCGGTCTTAAGAACGCAGGCGCAACCTATCAGCGGGCCATGATGGCTCTATTCCACGACATGATGCACAAAGAAGTGGAATTCTATGTGGATGACCTGGTAGTCAAATCCAAGCATGAAGCAGATCACCTTGCAGACCTGCGAAAGGTGTTCAACAGATGCAGGAGCTTTCAACTAAAAATGAACCCCATGAAATGCGCATTCGGCGTGACCTCGGGGAAGTTTTTGGGATGCGTAGTCCATCGCCAAGGGATCGAGCCTGACCCTGCGAAAGTGTCAGCCATCACCAGCATGACGCCACCTCACAACCAAAGTACCTTGAAAACATTCTTGGGAAAATTGTCATATCTGCGGAGATTCATCCCAGCAATCGCCGAAAGCACATGCTGTTTCAGCACTCTTCTCAAGAAGGACGCCGCGTACAACTGGGCTCCTGATCATGAAGCCGCATTCGAAAAGCTAAAGGAGCTACTCACATCCCCAAAGATAATGATCGCGCCTCAACTGGGATCACCGCTTCTGCTATACCTTACATCGACAAGGAAATCTATAGGAGCACTCTTGGCTCAGGTGTATGAAGGCCAAGAGAGGCCCATCTATTACATCTCTCGCATTGTGCAGCCTGCTGAATCAAGGTACACAGACATCGAACGTCATTGCCTTGCTTTATTCTTCGTAATAGAGAAGTTGAGACACTATTTTGCATCGCACAAAGTAGTGGTGGTCACCAAAAGCGACCCCATACGATACTTGCTAACTCACACTACTCCGGGCGGGAGATTGGCGAAATGGTACATAACCATCTCTCAATACGATATCACATGCGTGAAACCAAGAGCGATCAAGTCGCAGGCGGTAGCAGATCTGTTGGCACAGTTTCCCGACAACAGTCACGAACCTGTGATCGAGGAAGAGCTCGAAGGCCCTGAAATCTACGCGATCGACGTGCCTTATTGGACCCTCCACTTCGACGGTTCGTCAACCAGAAAAGGCGGAGGCATTGGGATAGTCTTGACAAAGCCGGACGGGGAAGTCATACAGATGTCCGCAAAACTCAACTTCGCAGTCACGAACAACGAGGCGGAATATGAGGCTCTCATCGCGGGGCTCCGTGCGGCGAAAGCTTTGGAAGTGAGCAACTTAACAGTCATGGGAGATTCCAAACTGATTGTTAAGCAGGCCTCGGGCGAATATGGTTTAAAGGAGATCAACCTCCTGCCATACCGCACCCTAGTGCAAAAGCTGATTCAGCAATTCTGCGACGTGAAATACGAGCACAAGCCCCGAGCGGACAACAGGCATGCAGACGCCTTAGCGACTCTGGGATCTAAGGTCAGCATAGACAAATGCCCCGCAAGGATTTCCATCGAAGTGCGAACATCGTCGGCATTAACAGAAGATGTGTGCGACGACGAACACATGGATGACGCAGACTGGCGAAAAGCAATCCTACAAGCTATTGCGAAAGGGACCAGCAACGAAAGCTGGGCACTCACGAAAGGATATTGCATCCACGACAATACCCTTTACTACAAGGGTCCTGGAGGAATACTCATGCGATGTGTCTCCGAGCAAGAGGGACAACAGCTGTTAGAAAAGATTCACCAACACGCTTGCGGAGAAAGCGAGGTGTCAATCTACAGGAAAGCTCAGAGATATGGCATTCATTGGCCAAGCATGTCAACAGCTGCAGCCCTGATACAAGGGAAGTGCGAAAGTTGCGCACTAATCAAAGATTCTCTACTCATCGCTCTAACCGATGACGACACAGACTGGAGGAAGCCATTGTTCGAATTCCTCACCCAGGGCACTGTACCCGAATCGAGAAAGGAAGCCGACAAATTGAAGAGGAAAGCTTCTCGATACATGGTTCAGGAAAACCTGCTTTGGCGAAAAGGTCACGAGGGTAACTTGCTGCGATGCCTAGACGGCAGGGAAGCACAAGAAGTCATGGACCTTTCTCATCAGGTGGAACATCAGGGAGGCGCGAAATTATGCAGACAGCTCCTCTCAATCGGATACTTCTGGCCCACGATGGAAGTCGATTGCCACACCAAGGTGCGACGCTGCCAAGAATGCCAATTCAAAGGAAACCTAGTGCACGCTCCCGCCGTGGATCTACATGCATTAGGGACGCCATGGCCATTTCACACATGGGCCTTGGACTTCATCGGCCCCATCCGACCAACGTCACATGGGAACCATTTCATTCTCACTGCAACCGAGCTGTTCACCAAATGGGTGGAAGCAATACCACTGAAGACGGCAAATGCGCTGGCTGTGGTTAACTTCATCCAAGAAAACATCGTATGCAGGTTCGGAATCCCAAATACTATTCTTTCAGATAACGGTACTCCTTTTGTTAATCGTCAGGTAGCTACGAAACTCGCGGAGTACAACATCAGGCAGATATGCTCTACCCCCTATTATCCAAAGGGAAACGGACAAGCCGAAGCGACTAACAAAACACTGTTGAGAATTCTGAGCAAGATGGTCGCAGATGACCACAAGAAGTGGGCCGACTCCCTTAACATAGCTCTGTGGGCCTACAGAACTTCTCCAAGGACACCTACAGGGGCCTCGCCATTTCTACTATGTTATGGGGCCGAAGCTGTAGTGCCTGCGGAGGTCAGAGTCAATTCGGCAAGGCTGGCCTTCCATGCACTCTATGAAAATCAACGTGATCATGATTTAGTCTTGCTGGAAGAAAAGCGAGAACAAGCCAAAAGGACTAACAAAGCGGTACCAAGAAAGAATCGCTCGCGCCTATAACAAGACAGTCCAGCGACGGGATTTCGCAGTTGGCGACCTGGTCTTGCGCGCATCTGACCACTGCATGCGAGAAGCAACTCATCCAAAGTTCGCAGCTAATTGGGAAGGACCCTTCGAAGTCACAGAAGTCTTCGATAGTGGCTACTGCAGCATACGAAGGTTGCACGGCACAACCTCAACTCCAAGCTCAGTCAACATGCGCTGGATCAAGAAGTACTATCCTTGACTTCTCTTATTTCATACGTTTTATGATAACGTTGCTTAATGTCTCATGTGGCTATGATTGACGCAATCTCCTCTCCCATATGAGAGGATTGTAATCCTATCTCTCCCATGTGAGAGTGTTATAATAAAAGAATTCTCCCAAATGAGAAGTTCATATTTCTAGCCGTTTATATTGCTCTATTTAATTTGTTATTGCTGTTAACAATGATTTATTCGCTGCAATAGCAGCAAATACAAACGCGATCTTAATTGATCATCAAAGCCTATCTCTTACGATAGCAGCAAATACAAACGCGATCTTAATTGATCATCAAAGCCTATCTCTTACGATAGCAGCAAATACGAATACGATCTTAATTGATCATCAAAGCCTATCTCTTACGATAGCAGCAAATACGAATACGATCTTAATTGATCATCAAAGCCTATCTCTTACGATAGCAAACGCGATCTTAATTGATCATCTAAAGCCTATCTCTTACGATAGCAGCCAAACGCGAATGCGATCTTAAGTGATCATCAAAGCCTATCTCTCACGATAGCAGTCAACACATACGATCTTAATTGATCATCTAAAGCCTATCTCTTACGATAGCAGCCAAACGCAAATGCGATCTTAAGTGATCATCAAAGCCTATCTCTCACGATAGCAGTCAACACATACGATCTTAATTGATCATCTAAAGCCTATCTCTTACGATAGCAGCCAAACGCGAATGCGATCTTAAGTGATCATCAAAGCCTATCTCTCACGATAGCAGTCAACACATACGATCTTAATTGATCATCTAAAGCCTATCTCTTACGATAGCAGCCAAACGCGAATGCGATCTTAAGTGATCATCAAAGACTATCTCTCACGATAGCAGTCAACACATACGATCTTAATTGATCATCTAAAGCCTATCTCTTACGATAGCAGCCAAACGCAAATGCGATCTTAAGTAATCATCAAGGCCTATCTCTCACGATAGCGGTCAACACAGATACGATCTTAATTGATCATCCAAAGCCCATCCCTTACGATGGCAGCCAATGCAAATGCGATCTTAAGTGATCATCCAAAGCCTATCTCTCACGATAGCAGCAAAATACAAAAATGATCTCAATCGATCATCTAAAGCCTATCTCTCATGATAGCGGTTTATGCAAGTGCGATCTTATATGATCTTTTTAAGCCTATCTGTTACGATAGCGATTTATACGCAAAGTGATTTTAGTTGATCACCCAAGCCCGTCTGTTACGATGGCAACGTAACTGCAGAACCATCTTGCTAGATCTTCTAAAGGTCTATCTGCTGCGATAGCAATTTATGCGAGAAACTATCTCAAGCAATTCTCTAATAAAGCCTATCTTCTATGATAGCAATTCGCACCACTCAATGATCTTAATTGATCTGTTAAAAACTATCTGTTACGATAGCAAAGTTGTGAACGTGATTTACAACGACCGACTGCAAGCCCATCCGTCAAGATGGCACAGCCGCGAAATTACGATCTCGAATGATCTAGCGAAACATCTGCGCATTGACGTCGCATATGTGAAATCATTATATGGCATTATGCAAGGCAGAACAAGCCGAAACGCATTCGAAATTGTATTTTTGCAAAGAGAGCAGATAATACAAAGGCTATATATCATTATGAGTCAAATGACTTACAATTTATCTATCTAGATAACAGCTTACAAGCGAAAAGCTCGAATCTAACTACGCAGCCAACATGGCTTACAATGCATTCGAAAAGTAACTTACAAGCACGAAGTTACACATCGCGGGAATCCTAACTGAAAAGGGATGAGCCCAACGGTCCTAACACCGGCTGTGCAATACGCAGATCTGCGGCCAAAGATCTGTAGCAAGTAGGATGCATCTGCGAAGAGATCAACTCGCCGTTCGCTACATCCCTAGCAGCAAGATCTGGGTGAATCTACGTCCAAAGATCTCAGGATCTGACGAGACCCCTGTCTGATCAAGATATGTACCAGAGGAACCACCTGTTCCGGCGTATGCAGTCGTGCAAAACAGGGGAGGCAGTCATTCCTCTGGTACTGGGTTCCTTGTCCTGATAGACAAGGGCATTGGCGAGCCTCCTGAGTTCAAGAATGAAGAGGCAAGAAACCCTCCTCCAGGGATGCTGGAGGAGAATTCCGCCGTTCATTACGAAACGGTAGCACGGTCACTTCGGCGCTGCACCTCGCCACGAGGCGGCCGGAAACATGACCTGCACACATAATACACGAAGAAATTTCTTTGAACGCACATGAGGTATTATCTGCATCCTCTTTATGATGGTTATAAACAGCAATAAGCCTCATAAAGTGGATCTTGGAAACTATTTCTATAGCACAAAGCGCAAACTCAGGATTCAAAACTTGAAGTTGCCATGAATCAACGAAAAACAAGCGTTGAAGCCAGCAGTCGTAAGGACTCACGGCAAAGCACATGTTTGGGATGAAGAACCCAAATGGCAAACACAGGGTTTATATAGGCCCTGTGGAGACTCTTCGGTTGCCTAAGATGAGTCAACAAAATTCAAAAAGAGGGTAAGTTCAATCACTTACGCCTTGAAAAGCGGTAACAATCAATTACCCTACTAAAGGCTACGACGATTCAGTTGCGTATCCTAATAAATGACGGATAGTCATGATTCGGATGGACTTCCCAACGGAAGCGTGCTTATCTGCCGAGAAATTAGCGCGAAAATCAAGCAGAAAATCAATTGCTGATGTCATAATTGGATATGCACAGAAATGTCCAATCAAATCCCGAAAAGGGCAAAACGGGCAAACTCATTGTTTGTTGTTAAAAAAAAGGGGGAGAAACCCTAGCAATATTACATTAATGTTTCAAAACGTTACATTAATGTCTCAGCTATTTTCCTGCTTTCTTTTCAAAATTCGAAAAGTCAAAACAAATTCTTGATTAAGGAATCATGGGGCTCGAACTGCTCGCTCAGCTTCTCCACTTGTTTCACTTCTTGCTTCAGTTGCTCGCACTTGGCATTCATTTCATGATACAGCTTCAAAGCTTCATCAACCTTTTGCTTTTGCTGCTCCACCTTCTGCATCTCAGCTGCGAGATTATGGTGACCAAGATTCAAAGTTACAGCTGCGCGAATCAGTGTAACTCTGTCCTTGAGGAATTTGAAACCAAGTCTACCTTGGACTTTGAACAGGAGATTTTGGCACATGCCACACAACAATTCAGCACTCTGGGCCGAAATGGTCGCAGGTGTAGCCGCAGACAGCTGCTCCAGTATCCAGATGGCTTCAGTAAGGAATAGCCTCCTGTCAAAAGGTCCGATCTCCAGAGATCTCACAAACGATCGGGGGTATCTGAGACGCATTCGAACCACCCAGTCGACATCGGTCTGCTTCAAGCCTGAGACATCAAAAATGGTTATAATGTCAGAACTCGCAAGCAAATAATGCGACGTGCGAACGGTAAATCTTTACTTACCAGTGCCTTCCAGAATTTCATGAAGAGAAGGGATGCGGGCCACTGGGTTGTTCGAAGACTGCCCTCGCTCCATGGCTCTCCTATCAGCTGCGAGCTCCAACCTCTCATAGTCAGGAGGAAGAGTGTAGGCCGCACCAGCTGCGACTACATTCCCAACCTGCGAGCCCCAAATGCTCCACGCAGGAATAGGTGCTTCTGGCTCAGTCATCGCCGGAGGCGAAGGGACAGCCGAAGTCGCTGGGCGGAGGACACTCCCAGATGCGAAAACATTAGCATCACTTGTCCTTTCTTCCTCACCACCGGTACGGACACCTTCGTCCATCGGCACAGCATCAGCTTCGACATCATCGGAGAGTTCGATGACATCCTCAAGATGCTCACTTGCGTGTTCAGCGGCTGCGACGGGCTTCTCGGTATGGGAGCTCGAAATTGGAACATGGGATGCAGAAGGCTGACTTCTCTGCTCCAGCTCAGGTTCCTCAGCATGACCTGCGATACCAAATGCGATAATGTGAGGTAACTTGTGTTATAAGTTATTTCGCTATCTTTACTAGAGCTAAGATTAAGCACCTCCACGTGAAGGTGGGATTGAGGTATCCTCATCGTACACTAGGGACGTGGAACCGTGCCCTATCAGTGTATCCTCACTAAGCAAATCTTTAATAGAAGCGTGACCTGGGATGCGAGTAAACCAGTCATGATTTTGCCTCAAGTGGCTACAGCCTAGTATGCGCATATCACTCAAAATAATTACCTGAGGGTTCTCCGCATTTGCTTACCAACCAACGGCGAATGTCAGGCTTTGACACACCGTGCTTTAACGCACCCACAATTACATCTCTATAAGTAACTGCGAGATTGAAGATCTCACCTTTATCGCCACCTGCGATCTCTGCGAAGTCCGCTTGGACTTGCTCTAGCTCTGCTGCATCCTCTCCGGGAACCTCATCTTCCTCCTCCACATGAGGAGCCACTTCTTCGGGAAGCTCGTCTTCCTCGCCAATTGGACGCACTAAGTCGTCAACATGCTGCTCCTCGAGGCTCCGCTGTTTCACACGCTCGAGCTCCTCTTTCTCTCGCTGCCTTCTTCTTTCAGCAGCCTCCGCGGCTGTCTTCCGGGATTCAGCAAGAACATCCTCGCTTATAGGATCATCTGAAATGCCAGAATGGGCATCTCTCTTTTGCCTCTTGGCCACAAGGCCACCGACGGCTTCATCATCATCATCTGCGAATACATAATTGGTTCAAAGAAAAGAACTGCAAAGAAGTCAAGATGAGTGGCAAGGAGATGCGACGGAAGTACCTCCTGATTCTTCCTCGCACATCACAACTGTTGCTTCTTCTTCTTCATCACTTGCCTGGGGCTCCTGTCTCTCTTCCTCCTCTTGGTTGAATGGAACGAAAGTCTCAACTGCGAGATCTTTTCGCACTTTGCTGGGCATACGACCCTTGCCTTTGTCCTTGATGGAAAGGGACCTCACTGGGGGAGAAGCTGGAGCACTCCTAGGGGAAGAAATCGTAATTCCCTTTTGCCTAGGTCTCTTCACTCTCGGCGCCGCAGTCGCTGGAGGGGACGGGTCATCTCTAGGAGGAGACGGAGCCGGAGGGTTGTCTATCAGCGAGTCAGCAAAAGTGTTCATGACTCCGCGAACCTTTGTTTTGACCTCGGCATCCATCCTCCATGCTAGCCGGTACGACTCCCCCTTCCTTCTGGTGGCAACAATGGTGTCCACCAGCGATTTGGAGCGATCACCAGCTGCGAACCTCCGCACATGACACTGAACAATACAGAACGAAAAGCATCAGCGCAAGAAAAAAGATCAAAAAGCTTGAAGCACATAAGGAAATTGCTTACCTCAGCAAACGCCTTGCTATATTTGATGACCTGCGCGTCACCCTTCTTAATTGCGTCGACTTGCTCTTTCAGAATGAAATCGGGGCACAAATGATTCTCGCGGTCCCACAGCGAGTAGCAACCATACTCAGACTCGCTCAACTGCAATTGGGGCGAAACGGAAAAGAGTTTCTCTTGATCAAGGGGGCCCTTCCTGGCTGCGCCGCCGCCTCCGTCTCAATCCTCGCTTGCTGGGCAGCCCAGTATGCGAGCCAGTTCTGGGAACAACCACCCTTGCGAGTTCCCGCAGGCTGCTCGAAGGGAAGATTGCTCATGAGGACAGTCTTGCACTCCTTTGTCAGCAAACGCTTGTAGCACCCTCTGATAATAGACTGGGGCCAGATCGATGGGGCCACTGCATCAAAACCAAACTGAGGAGAGACCCGAGTGGGGTCAACATCCACTGTAAGCCTTTCATACCTTGGCGCGAGCTCACGAATATGCTCTGCAAGGGCAGGAAGGGAACCTCGCAGACACCAACAAAAGAACTCACGATAGCGCTCGTGGAAATGCGGCCCCTTTTCAAAGAGAAGGTCTTCTGACAAGACCATACCTTTGGAAGGGTATAGCTTTGGGAACCACCGCACATTCTCAACACGTGTGGCATAGGGCCTGGCAGTAAACTCCTTTCGTTTGTCGCATATCAAACTCCAAGTGCACTTGGTGTTGCTTGCTCCGAACCATCTTGCAGCTCTTCCGCTGTTGCGCGCTTCTGTCTCGCCTGGGGGACACCACTTATCAAGTGGGAGGGGAGTTGGAGCATAAGACGGCCAGCGCTCGAAAACCCACATTGTCAAAAAGCTGATATTGACAAAGGTCAGAACATCGAGGCGGCCACGCGATTCCCTCATCGCCAGAACCAGCTGATCCAGTCTATAATATAGCGTGCCCAAAACCAAGGGTCCGAGTGCGACTCTCTGGCCAAGAGCGAGCCTCACAGCAAGTGGCAGCACATGGTAGAAGACCCCGTCATGGGGGTGACCATCAATCAGATACCTCGACAACCAAGCACAGAGAAAGGCACAAAAGGTCAAATGATAACCCTTGCCCTCTACATAATTCTCGGCCTCCGGGTTCTCGCTCAAAAGCTTCTTACTAATGCTGCTGTTCGCATAGTCTCGGAAGAAGTACTGCAACCACTTGTTCCAGGTATTCTTCGCAGACGTATCCACCAGCTGCCAGTTCGGAAGAGGCTTCGTGGTGGTCCACCGAGTGGAGATTTTCTTTACCTCTGCTAGGCACTCCTCCATCTGCGCGTACAAGGCCATTTCAGCAGATGTCCTCAAGTGACTCAAGGGGTCCACCTCACCCATGGGGGAAAGCTCATACAGCATTTGAACGTCCTCGAGCGTGGGGGCAGCCTCGAACTCCGCAAAATGAAACGTGTGAGTCGCGGGCGAGTAACGGGACAGAAGGTCTAGAAGCATGGACTGATCCAACTTCACGGCAGCACCCTTCATAGCACGGATAGCAAAGAAAATGCCGGCTTTATCAAGAGTCTCGGCGTGATGATCCAACACGTGGTCAATCCACTCATCCATGTAGTCCAATTTCTGGACGAACGCCTGAGTAGAAATCGCAGTATATGGGAAGTGCCCATTCTCGATCCCCAATCGAACCACACTCTCGGAGCCAACCAACTCGAGCAAGGCTGAGTTAACTGGGCGAGTTAGTGTCAACAATCGCTCAACTGGAACAGGGTCAGGCATCCTCTTCGCCTTCACCCTCGCATGATAAAAGTCTTTCCCACCCAGAAAGGGGGCTTTTCGCCACAGCGCCTGCGGAAGCTCGGGCATCTCTTCATTTTCTCTGACGGGTCTGGTTACTCTTGTCTTGGCCATTCCTGCGAAAGGGCAAGAAAAAGGGGGGAGAAATACCACACCACACTTCAGTTTGAATTTTGGAATTTGAGATCTATGCAAATCAAAGCAAACAGTTTCGGTACCGATTTCAGAAATTGGGGAGTTGATATTGTTGAAAGATTAAAACGAAGCGGGTTCAAAGATCAAAGCCTCTTCACAAATTTCATGGATTTACAGATTCAACGCAGTTCAAGGCAAACACTGGTATTTTAAATCAAAAGTAAACGAGGCCAACCTTGTTTCCTTGAAGCTTGCTTGGATATACACAATTGGAGAATACGATTTGCAGTTCTGAACTGGTGATTGATTATCTGGATCTGCTCTCGAAGATCTCCGGGTACCATTCACTTTAAGAGAAAGAAGTGATGCTTTGCAATAATGGGATACAAGGTATTTATCCAGAAGAATGAAGGGTTGCGTCCCTTCAGTAGTCGAATCGCAACCGTCACCGTCGTATCGCGCAATCACAGGACGGGCTGACGTCACGCCTAAAACCCTAAAGGCCAGACGCCACGACTCTAGGGGTTTTAGGTCATAATGACACGCACGGGGGCTGAACCTACCCGTATTTGAATTGGTGCGTGGCGACGACGCGCATGTTGGTTTCCGCGCATGGAAGCCTATACAGCTATGAGCCTTCACGCGCAGAAAGGGGGCTAATGTAGATACTGCTTTCTGACATGACAGATCTTGGCCACGTGGCAGCCATCCAGCACACCATATTGTGCTCCACACACACAGGATCACCAGCCGAGCTGATCCATGTGGGGGCTGCGAGACAGAGCCCTCGCATACCACTGCACGGGACTTGTAGGGACTTTGTGGTTTGGAGGCTAGAGTAAGCCCTGTCGCGTGCGAGCCAAGCCCGCGCGCGACCTTTAGTAACTGTTTTGAGAGATTTATGGCACGAGCTCCATAAACCCGGTCAATCCGGTCAAACCCGGTCAACCTCGTAACGGTTCCGGTATTCGCGCACCACGTGCTCTAACGGTTCCTATATACTCGGACGAACGTGCCGTTATGGTTAAGCTAATTAAGCCGCCATTAATGGGCGCATTAACCACACTACAACGGTCACGTTCTCCAGTATATATATATCGTTAACCTTTCCATACAAAGGAGGACACACTGCCATACGCGGAAGCTCTGCCAAACCTCTGTCTCTCTCTCAGACATTGCTACTGACTTACTCTCTCCCTACACACACCCCTATTCTTCCTGTGCGATCCCTGATCCACTACGCACGGTGTACACGGAGGTCTCCCTGCCGGAATCTCTTGTGCACACCTAGCTATGAACCTTTCTATGGTGTCTTCTAAAGCACTCTTTTGGGGAGGGACATAAGTGGAACATGAGGGGTTCACTTGTGTCTCTTGGACATGTTTCCATCCAAAATTATGATGACTCTTCCAGTTGGGGTTATATGTGGTTGAGTAAGGCGAGTTGTCATATGACTTCCCAAAATTGTTAGAATTGAGAACATTCACTTGCTCACTCAAGAGCTCTTGGGCTCTTAGGAAGTCGGGACAATCGCCTAACTCATGACAATCACTACAAAAAGAGCACAATGCCTCATTCTTAGACCTAAGGTAATGCATGCTACCTTTAAACTTAGAAGACAATTCTTCTGAAGACTCATTCATATCCCAAGATTGGACTTTTTCACAAATCTCATCTAAGCAATCCCACCCTTCATCTTCACCTTTTAAGAAGAAATCTCCCCCACTCATGGACTCGATTGTGTACTTGTGGTTGGAATTCAAACCCTCATAAAAGGAGCTAATCAATCTCCAAGTTTCAAATCCATGATGAGGACAAGCAATGAGGAGATCCTTGAAGCGTTCCCATGCTTGGGGAAGAGGCTCTCCCTCCTTAACACAAAAAGTCACAATTTGCCTTTTTATGGCATTAGTCTTATAAGTGGGGAAAAATTTCTTGAGAAATTCTTTCTCCAACTCTTCCCAAGTGCCTATCGTCCTAGGTCTTAAGGAGTGAAGCCATGATTTGGCTTTATCCTTCAAAGAGAAAGGAAACAACCTAAGTTTGATAGTGTTGTTAGAAACACCATCACAATAAACCGTTGAGGCAATGTCACAAAAATCTTTAAGATGAGAGTAGGCACTCTCGGCCTCTAAGCCATGATACTTGGGCAAAAGTTGGATTGTACCCGGTTTAACTTCAAAATTTCTTTCATTCAAAGGAACCACAAAGCAAGAAGGTGAACTTTGCCTAGGTGGATGCATCAAATCTCTAAGTGTACGAAATGGCATCATTTCGTTGTTGCTACTATGCCCATCATCTTCCTCCATGATTTCAAGGCTATCAAGTAAGCTTAAATATTTTGAAGGGGCTAAGCTAATACTACCACTAATAGATGAACAAAAACTAAGAGTATGTTTTTGTGAGTTTTTTTTTACTTTTCGTTTTTTTTTGTTCCAAAGCTCAAATATGAACCCGGAATTTTCTTTCAAACGTATCTAAATAAAAATAAAAACAAGCAAAACAAGAAACAACTAAAGAGTGAGTCTCTTAGCACCAATCCCCGGCAACGGCGCCAAAAACTTGTTGACGATAATTCTCAAGTATAGGAATATCGTTCTAAGTAGTACCCGAGTAAGAACGGGGTCGATTTCCACAAGGATTGGGAAAGAGATTAAACACTCTAAGCTAACTAGTAAACTTACTAAGCAACTAACTAAATTAACAAAATGAGTTTCTCAAAGGCTTTATAGCTAGCCAAGCTTCAAAATCCACCACTCAAGTGATGGAGCAAGGATTTGTGTGAAACAATTCAAAGAAACTTAGTAAACAACTAGGCAATTAAAAAGATGTTGCAAACGAGTTTGTAGAACTAGTAAGAGAAAAGTTGGATCAATTGGATCTCCTAGTGATTCATGTAACCCGATTTCAACAACCAACTCATTTGCTTGAGAGTTAAATCCATGAGTTCAAATGGAGAAATCCAAATCAATGTTGCCTCAAGCATTGAGTATGCCTATTTCGATTGAAATCCACATACTCAATCAAGCCACTATAGTGATTCCTATTTCAACTCATAGAACTCAAGAATTCAATCTCTCAAACAACAAAACACAAAACACAAACATATTCAAGTTTCAAGAATCAACTAGGATCACCAATCAATCCAACAACACAATTAGCTACTCATGTTTGAGAGTGCAACACAAGAGATATCAAGCATCTTCAAAATTTTATTCATACTCAAGCTCTAGATACACAAGATACTCTTCAATTTTCACCCAAATAACACAAGTTCTTGCTACAATATGAAGCTCAAACTACTAGTATTTGATTCAAACTATACTTTAACCAATCTAAAGCAGCTAACAACCCACAAATTCAAAGCTAACAGCAGCTATATCACAAGCTACTGCTGCTGCAGCAACTAACCAAGAACAGTGAGCAAAAACAGTGCTCAAAACAGAGCAAAATCGAACAGAGATTGAATTTGAGCTCTCTCTCTCTCTCCCTTGGTTGTCCTTGGCTCCGCAGCAGCTCAGAACGAGCTCGGATTCACCAAGAACAACCCAGCAAGTGAAGACCCGAGAGAGAGAAGAGAGAGGGGCAGAGTTTTGCCGTCCAAAAACAGGGGTCCGAGCCAAACCAGTCTTCCTCTTCGATTCAGTTTATATAGACCTTGTATTAAGCTTCCTTGGCCTCCAAGGAGAGATCCTAACCCTTCAATTCATCTCATCCCTCCTCTTTCGTCGATTTGTAGCCGCTTCTTCATGAACCCTAGAAATTGGGCGTTTCTTCTAGAAGCATTCTCGGGCCGAATTGAGACCTGGGCTGGGTAGAGGGTTGGACAAGGAGAAGATTGAGACCGGATTCACTCGATTTGGTGAAGAATTGGTTAGGCTTTGGGCCGAAGGAAGCTTCGGCGAAGCTTCTTCCATGGCTGCTTCCCTCTGGTTCGTCTCTCACGTCGGGGAGAGAGAAGACAGAAGACAACGCGTCTTCAGAGTGTTTTTTTTTGGCGAATAAACAATTCGGCCCCCTCTAGTTTGATGTAATGTTTTAAAATACCCCCGCCTTCTTTTAAAACAATTAGAAAATAGCAAGAACACCCCAACTCCGTTAAGTTCTCTGCATAACAACCCTTAAAACGTTTATAAATCCACACTTTAGCCCCCATTCCGTTAAGTTCTTCTCTATTTTGCCCTCCACTTCAACATTTGACTCTTATTTTGACCTCTTTTCTTCTAAATCTTCAATAACGACCCCATATTCTTCTCTTGTCTTCTCAAATAGGTCTTCAAATCTTCACTTTAACTTGCAAATTAGTTGCTTTGTCTTCAAATTTAGCCTCTAAGTTTCTTTAATTCATCGTTTGGCCCTCCTAGGCTAGTCTCTTGCATTACAAATCACGATTTTACCTACAAAATGAGAGAAAACAACCAAAGCTACGAAAACAAGCATAAGTCTAGAAAGAGAGATAAAATAGATAAATTACACATATTAGCAAGTTAAGAAGAGTTCGTTAACATACTAAAATATGTAATTTTAAGTCGTTAACAGTCACAATCTAGTTTTCCTCATGCATGGCATAGAAGGCAAAAAGCCTAATCATAAGGGTTTGGGAAATTAATGGGGCAGTGATGGTATGTTTTAAGTTGTTTCCTTTTAGGAATCAACCACCGCCACTTAGTCTCTATAAATGGCTTTGTGGTCATGGTTTTTGGGGTATGTTCTGAGAATTCTCTCAATTGAGTTTCTTCAATGCCTTGTGTCAAGACGTGTTCAAGGACAGAACACTTCAACCTTCTTTGTGGCTGCGACACAAGAAGACAAGAAGACTTCCTCCTAGCGGCGAAGAGAATAATTACCGCGACGTGATCGTTCGCGACGATGACGAAGATTTCATAAGATAATTTCGGGTAACTTGTTAGCAATTAGTTTGATTTGTTTCCGCCTAGCGGCGAGGTTTAGTTTTACCCGTTTATTAGTTTCTAGCTTGTTTACCCACATTCGTTGTGGAAGATTGTCTACCCATTGTAATTGTTATAGTGGAAGGTTAGTGGGTCGTTTTGTCCTTCTCGATTAGAGGGTTTTTCCCACGTTAAATTCTCTTGTCCTACATCTTCTACTTTCCGCACTTGTTCGTGTTAGCGTTGTTTTCGCATTCTAGTCTGTCGATTCAGCCGCGTGACCCAACATTTTTGTGACCTTTCGAACTGCCAAGATTTTTGCAGATTGTTTAAAACTTTAAGGTATGGCATTTTGTTTTCCCGATTAGAATAATTGGGTGTGCACTTTAAAGGACTAGGCTTTTTTTTAGAGATTGGAAATGTATTAAAGCACAAAAGATCAACTTGCAACTGTTACACTGAGCCTTTAAAACCTGGGGTCTATAAATTTCCAAGCAACTTCAACAAATCTACAGAAAGTTTGATCCCAATTCTCCTGGCTTGAATCTCGATCTATTTGTCTCTATTTCCCCAAGTAAGGGATTTAAATATTTTGGCTTTTACTTCCCCGTGATAAATTCGAAGAATCGCTCCGGCGCCTTCAATTCTCTTTCCATAAGACAAAGCTCTGTCGACGTTTAGTCTGGTGTATGCTTGTGGCGATGGACGGACTCCGCTTCATGGCAGTGCTGAATTCTGATTTAAGGGAAAATTAAAGCTCTTACTTTTTTGATGTTGTGATTAGGTGGTTCCGGCTCTTTCAATCATATCTATTACCGTGTCTTCATTGAAAAACCCTGTTATCTTCATAAAACCGTACCACTAGTCAGGTCCATTATTATTTGGTATTGGAACACGCATAATATCTGCAACATCTACCTAGAATTTTTGTCTAAGTAGCTCTTCATTCCCGTTGTGCTCCTCTCTGTTTATGTATTGAGTAACAAGATTTGGGGCTCCTGCCCTTTGTGGCATTATTGGCTTGAAAATGGCTGGTCTAGGGTGTACGAATGTGAAATTGTCCTCTCTGGACTTTTCCATTCCTGCGTGATTTCTACAAGGGTAATTACAAAGATTACAAATCAATCCCTAAAGTTACGCTAATCTATAATTACGATATGATAATTATGCTACGCTATTACACCCCCGTAATCGGATCGGGAGAATGAAGAACGTTCAGACTGGAGCGGAACCTTTCGAATAATTGACGAGGCAGACCTTTGGTAAAGATATCCGCATACTGAAAATCATCGGTAATGTGAAGAACGCGAAGCTAGCCGAGATGAACCTTTTCCCGAACAAATTGAAGGTCAATCTCAACATGTTTTGTGCGTTGATGCTGAACAGGATTACCCGGTACGTATACTGCACAAACATTGTCACAATAGCAGAGTGAGACCTTCGGAGGACGAACCTTGAGCTCGAGAAGAAGATTGCAAAGCCAACAGATCTCAGCAACAGCATTGACAACGCCACGGTACTCGGCCTCGGCACTAGAGCGAGAGACAGTAGCTTGTCGTTTGGACGACCAGCTGAGAAGGTTATCTTCGAAGAAAGTGCAGAAACCAGAGGTTGAGAGACGCGTGTCCGGGCAGCCAGCCCAATCCGCATATGTATATGGCGTGAGAACTGTAGAGGTAGTAGTAGAGATGTGAAACGCGAGATCAAGAGTGCCACTCACATAGCGAAGCAAGCGTTTCAACGCGCAAAAATGATGCTCTCGAGGATCGTGCATGAAGAGGCAGATCTGCTGAACAGCATAGGAGATGTCAGGACGTGTAAATGTGAGGTACTGAAGAGCACTAGCTAAGCTGCGGTAGAGAGTGGGATCATCAACCGGAGGACCTGAACCCGCAGTGAGTTTATAGCCAGTCTCAACCAGAGTGCTAACGGGCTTACAGCCCACCATCGAAGCACACTATAGAATCTCAGATGCATACTAACACTGAGAGAGAACCATAGCAGATGCAGTTCGAGTGACAGAAATACCCAGAAAGTAATGCGGGGGTCCTAGATCGGTCATAGCAAACTCAGTCGAGAGCTGAGAAATGAGCCACTGTACAACTATAGGCGAAGACCCTGTAATTATGTTTTCGTCGACGTAGAGGAGGAGGTAAATAATATTTGATCCCTGACTGAAGACAAAAAGTGACTCATCACACCAACAACTGGAGAACCCCACTGAGCCCGTGATAAAGGTAGCAAAATGCAGAAACCACGTGTCTGGTGCCTGTTTCAGCCCATAGAGTGACTTACGAAGACGACAAACATGATCCGGATGACGAAGATCACGATAGCCCGGTGGCTGATGCATATACACTACCTCATCCAAGTCACCATGTAAGAAGGCATTCTTGACATCCAACTGACGGATGGGGCAAGCATGCGATACAGCGAGAGTGAGAACAGTGCAAATGGTTGCCCGTTTGACAATGGCACTGAACGTCTCATCACAATCAACCCCCACTAACTGAGATTTTCCATTGGCCACTAGGCGTGCTTTATACCGTTGAAGAGTACCATCAGCCCGAAACTTGTGACAGAATAACCAAATGGCCCGAAGAATGTTTACCCCAGACAGGCGAGGAACCAACTCCCAAGTCTGATTCGTGATCATGGGATCAAACTCATCATCCATTGCAGATTTCCAGTGTGAGTCCGAAAGGGCAGACACATGGGATTTGGGCAAGGGAGACACATAAGAGGGAGATTGAGCATGAAGGGTGAGACATGAGATGGGTTTTTGGATACCGTGTTGGGCTCGCGTTCTCATCTGATGAGAGAAAGGTGGAGCCGGTGGTTAAGGAGTGTCTGGTGCTGGAGACAGCAGAGAGACCGTGACAGGCGGGGAGGCAGGAGGCTGAGGAGGAGCCTGAAGTGGAGGAGGCTGAGGTGGTGTCGAGGCAGCAGGAGGAGGTGCGGTCGAGCGATGAGTGTAGTGAAGAGGGAAGGGTGGGGTTAGCCGAGAGGGTGCAGAGGGGTTGTGAGTATGACCGGACAGATCTATAGGAGGAAGACCATCGTCAGGGTCAGAGACAGTATGCTCGGGAAGGGACACGGAACCCGGTGTGGCAAATGGGAATACATGCTCATCAAACGTGACATGACGAGAGATGTAAATGCGACCAGTAGAAATGTCGAGACAGCGATAACCACAAAAGTTCGAAGGATAACCAAGAAACACACATCGAGTGGACCGAGGGGCAAGCTTGTGGGGAGACACGACAGTCAGATTAGGGTAACACAAACACCCAAAGGTACGAATATGATCATATTTTTGGAAGACGATGATAGAGAATGGTGGTAGGAATACCACCGTTGAGAGCTTTGGTGGGGAGAATGTTGTGGAGATAGACAGCAGTGAGAACAGACTCAACCCAGAAACGAGGAGACATGGCGGCCTGAGAGAGAAGGGTACGAGATATGTCCTTGATACGACGTATCATACGTTCGGCCTTGCCATTTTGAGGAGACGTCTGCGGACAAGCAAATCAAAAAACATGGCCACTCGACTTGACGAACTCATGAAACACATAGTTATAGAATTCCCCCCCCCCCTTGGTCGCAATGAAAACTCTTGATGTCACGAGAAACTGGGTATGCACATACGTTTGGAATTGTTTGAAGCGAGTGAAAGCATCCGATTTGAGTTTTAAAGGAATACCCCATAAAAAGGCGAGTAATCATCAAGTAAGAGAAGATAATACTTGAAATTAAATTTGCTAGCAAGAGGAGATGTCCAATTATCACTATGAATGATGTCAAACGGAGCCACAATACAAGATTGTGAAGGGGCAAAGGGAAGTCTAACATGTTTGCCGAGTTGGCATGCATGGCACACTCCGGTCTGCTCAGTTTTAATACAAGAAATTGAATTACTAGAGCTAAGTTGATCTAAGACGTGGCGATTAGGATGTCCAAGATGGTTGTGCCACACTGGGGCTGGAAGAATGAAAAGATACTAGGATGGAGAGGGGGACGAGGTCGAAATAAGAGGATAGAGGTCCCTTGAGCTATTGCTCCGAAGTAAAAGTGTCCCCGAGTGAAGGTACTTCACTGAAAAGCCAGTCGGGTCAAACTCGATAGATACGTTATTATCAATGGTGAAGTGACAGACAAAGACAAGATTTTTAATGATGTTTGGAGCAAGAAGGACATTTTTGAGGTGTAGGGTACGGGCTAGGGTAGTAATGGTCTGCTGACCGGAACCGCACACTGGAATCTGCATCCCATTGCCGACCATCATATTAGTGTTGGAATAGATGCCCTAGAGGCAATCTAGTTTAGTATGAATTTGTAATTGGCTAGAAATTCATTTATTATTTATTGGATATTTAATATAATGAAGTCCTTAGATTTACAATTGTGTTGTTTATCTTAAATATCCCTAGTCAAGTATAATGATTAAATGGGACAATCATCTATAGACTAGTATGGGGTTAGATTGATATGGAGATATCACGATCTAACACATAGGTGTGCATTACGGAATGTTGCACTGGATTGACCCATTACCGAGAAGGCTACATACACGTTATGTTAAGTCACAAGTGCTTCTCGGGTACAATGGTATTGTCATCCTTAGACTTGAAGTCACTAGATATTCTAGTTGTGGATCATTGTGATCTTGGTAGCGTTAAACGCTACACCGTAACTGGGTAGTTATAAAGGCGTGTACTGGATACAATGGGAAGCAAGCTTAGAGATCGTAGTGGACGTAGAGAGGATTTGCCCCTCCCACATAACGGGAGCAAATATCCAAGGCCACTCGAGGATAGTGCTTATAGAATGTCTGGCCAGACTCAAATAAATAAATATATGGGATATTGATGTTATTTGCACGAATAAGGCTATTCCATGGATCGAGAAACTAGGGATTGGATATACGAGTGTGACTTGTATGTCTCGTGTCCAATCCGGATATGGAGGCAAAGGGATGAGACAATTACTTGTACAAGGTTGTCTAGATGACTATTCTATTAGTTGGCTAGAATGGATGTTTTGCTAGAAACCGCTCCATATTAGTAAAGAGTTGCTACCAACTAGATAGAACCTATGGGGTCACACGCTATATAGAGTTGTACTAGATTGTGGAATTAATTAATTGGATTAATTAATTAGAAGGATCACTTTGCAAACCCTTGCAAACTTAGTAGGGACTAATTTGCAAGGAAGGGACTAAATTGAATTCTAGTAGGACTAGAATAAGTCCTTTAGGTAGTTAACAAGGAGTTGTTGGACTATATAAAGGACCCTCCTCCTTCCTTCCCTACACACATTATGCTCTAGAGAGAACATAACAAGAGTAGGAGAGAACAAAGGAGAGAGAGAGCAAGCAAAGAGGGACGCCGCCCCCCATTGCCGCCGCCCCTTGTCCCCGACGCCACAAAGGGCCGAACCCCCTTTTGGTGTCTCGTTTTGCGTGATTCCTTCACCCTCCTTTCAATCCGGGCTAGCACCAAGGAGATTGGAGATCTAGGAACAACTCTAGGCGTGGATCAACTATAGAGAACGTGACACTATTCGCGTTTGAAGTCATCAAGGAGAACCCAAAGGTGTGTTTATGATTTCTTACCTTCACTATCGTTATGCATCTAGACTTGTGATCCTTGGAGGGTTTTGCATGGTTGTTTGTTTGATTATGCTTCCGTTTGCGCGATCCATGAATCAAAACCCTACAGTGGTATCAGAGCCACAGGTCATAGAGCATAAACGTAGTTTATGTGTTACATTCTTGTTGTTTTACACCTTAATTTGTTGTTTATCGCGTAAAACAAGACAAATCAAGCATTGGATGCAATTTGTCAAAGAATTAATCATAACAAGACCCAATTATTGCATTGGATGCATGAATTGGTGAGTTTGAGAAATTTTAGGATCTTAGATCTAGGGTTTGGGCATCCTTGGGGAAGAAGGAGTTCTCCCAAAACAAGGAAACAACCAAACTTGGGCTCCAAGCAAGGAGGTTGTTTTGGAAACAACCTCCACAAGGAGGTTCGGCCCCCTAGGGGACCGCCCCCTTGCTTGCCGCCCAAGCTTGGCGCCCTAAGGGGCCGGGCGGCCCTAACCCGCGGGCCTAGCTTGCGGGTTTTGGGCCGGGCCGGCCCTAGGGCTTTATGGTTCACTTATTTGGGCCCGGGCAATTGGATTGTTGGGCCCATGGACCGTTTTAACCCTAGAAATCCTAAAATCAATTAAAATTGACCAAGCGCGTTAAAATTGGATTTTAACTGTTTATGTGCAAATCGCATGGTGATTGGATATGGCCTTAGGATGTGGTTTGATGTGGATGTTTAATTTTGTGGTTTGGTTTTACGGCCTGCGAGCTGATCAATTAATTGTAATAATTAATTAGGGTTTTATGGCCTGCGTGCCATTTTTTTTTTTCTCAACTTGTGAGATTTATTTTATTTAGTATAAATATTAGCTAGTGCTAGATAAAGTAGATTGATAGCCAAGATTAGAGAAAAGAAGCCCAAAGCCAAAAGGAGCCACAAAAGATAGAGCATGGAGCATGGAGCACACCACATGACTATGAAGGATGGACCAAAAGATCAAGACGCATGGAGATGTGTTTGTTTAGGGTTCATAGATAATTCCATTGGCTTGGAATTATCTTAGTCTAGAAAGGCCATATCCACATCACGTTTAATTTCTGTTTTGTGGTTGTTTATTTATTGTCTTATTATTTGTGTGGTTGGTGTATGGATGATGCATGCAATTAGGATAATAAGATAATTAGACAACCCGGATCTATTATTTGGAGTTGTGCCCAAACTCAAATAGATAGATTAGTTGATATTGATCAACAAAATAATTAAAATTGAATTGAAAAATCCCTCAAATTTTAAAATATTGTGTTCTTGCCTTCTCGTTATTTAAACACTCATTATCATCATTATTTATCAAGTTCGTGCGTGCCAAAGCATGGCGACTTGGTTCATAATGATGGAATGCGATGGCACGTAACAATGTGCAATTGTTTAGATAAGAGGTTGAACACAATTAGGCTATTAATTTGATTAAGAAACCTAGAGGCAATCAATTGGGATTATCCATATGGATGGATAAATAAGTAGTTATTTGCCCGATTGAACCAAGAGTTGCATATGGGATGCAATTGGAATCGTTCCTACCTAAGAAGTAATCGAATTATGGGTGACTTGCCAAAGCAAGCTCATAAGGAGATGAAAAAGATGGATCTTGGCCCACTAGAAAATATAAGGATATTTTCCGCATTAATATCTTGAGGGTTATTAATCCGTAGAAAAATAGTGGGAGCTATATTTAATAAACTAGCCATTATTAAATATAGTCAAAAATTCACAAATACTAAAACTTGCGTATTTTCCTTTTGTAGAATTCCAAATGGCAAACAACTCATCGAGTTCACAACATTCCCTACGATCTGTCCTTGAGAAGGACAAGCTCTCAGGAACCAACTTTCTCGATTGGTACAGAAACTTGAGAATTGTTCTCAAGCAAGAGAAGAAGCTGTACGCAATAGAGGAGCAAGTTCCAGAAGGTCCAGAGAATCAGACACCTGCTGCCTTAAAGGCGTATCAAAAGCGTGTTGATGACGCTAACGATGCGGCCTGCCTAATGCTTTGCACCATGACCTCTGAGCTTCAGAAGCAACATGAGAACATGAATGCTGTCGATATGATCGAACATCTAAAGCAGCTCTTCCAAGAGCAGGCGAGGGTAGAGAGGTATGAGGTCTCAAAGGCACTGTTCAAATGTCATCTAGCAGAAGGGAACCCGGTGGGACCCCATGTACTCCGAATGATCGGGTACTTGGAGAATCTCGCCCGGCTTGGGTTCCCGGTCGGCCAAGAGTTGGCAACCGATCTCGTGTTGCAATCGTTGCCCGAGAGTTATGGACAGTTCATTATGAACTATAACATGAACGAGATCGTTAAACCACTGCCAGATTTGCTCAACATGTTGAGGACGGCTGAACAGAGCATCAACAAAGGTAAGGGCAAAGCCATAATGATGGTGCATAAAGGAAAGGGTAAAAAGTTTGCCTCTTCCTCCAAGGGCAAAGGCAAGTCAGTTGCTAAGTCCAAGGAACAAGCCCTTAAGCCTGTTAGTGCTATTGCCAAGGTCGTGACTAAGGGTGAATGTCACTACTGTAGTCAACCTGGACACTGGAGGAGGAACTGCCCAAAATATCTGGAGGACAAGAGGCTTGGAATAGTGATTCCACCACCACCAGGTATTTTTGTTGTAGATGTCAATTTAACCGTCTCTACATCATGGGTATTAGATACTGGATGTGGATCTCATATTTGTCGAAATATGCAGGATCTAAAGAGAAGTAAAAGATTGGCTAAAGGAGAGGTAGATTTACGCGTTGGGAATGGAGCAAAGGTTGCTGCGTTGGCCATAGGCGTGTGCGAGCTATCTCTGCCTTCAGGATTAATTTTAGAATTAAATAATTGCTATTTTGTGCCTGCTATGAGCAGAAACATTATTTCTATTTCTTGTTTGGACAAGGAAGGTTTTATTATTTCAATAAAGAACAATTGTTGTTCCTTTTATTTGAATAATATTCACTATTTTAGTGCGCAATTATTTAATGGACTTTATGTCCTTGATCTAAGTAATCCTGTCTACAACATTAATACCAAGCGGATTAAAATAAATGATTTAAATCCAGCTTATTTATGGCATTGTCGTTTAGGCCACATAAATGAGAAACGTGTATCTAGACTCCATAAGGATGGATTGCTAGACTCATTTGATTTTGAATCATATGAGACATGTGAGGCTTGTTTATTGGGAAAAATGACAAAGTCCCCTTTCAATAAGAAAGGTGAGAGGACTAGTGAGCAATTGGCGCTCATACATACTGATGTGTGTGGGCCATTTGCCACGCCTGCCAGGGGTGGTTATGTCTACTTCATTACATTTACTGATGATTACAGTAGATATGGATTTGTGTACCTTATGAGGGCAAAATCCGAATCCTTTGAAGTGTTCAAAGAATTCAAGAATGAAGTAGAGAAGCAACTTGGCAAAAGTATCAAGGCCCTACGATCGGATCGAGGAGGAGAATACTTAAGCCAAGAGTTTGACGACTATCTTAGAGAGTGTGGGATCGTGTCCCAACTCACTCCACCCGGAACGCCACAATGGAATGGCGTGTCCGAGAGGAGGAATCGAACCCTATTGGATATGGTTCGGTCTATGATGTGTCAAACCGATCTTCCATTATCATTTTGGGGCTACGCTCTATTAAGTGCAGCTTTTACCATTAACCGTGTTCCATCTAAATCAGTCATGAAGACACCATATGAGATGTGGAGTGGGAGGCGTCCCACACTGTCGTTCATGAGGATTTGGGGCTGCGATGTCTATGTAAAACGTTTACAATCAGACAAGCTAGGGCCTAAATCGGATAAGTGTAAATTTGTGGGGTACCCTAAGGAAACTAAGGGATACTACTTCTACAATCCAACCGAGAACAAAGTGTTTGTTGCTCGGACCGGCGTGTTTCTAGAAAGAGAGTTTGTCTCTAAAGAAGCAAGTGGGAGGAATGTAGAACTTGAAGAAGTTCAAGAACCACAAATCACTGAACCGATTATGGAACATGAACAGGAATCACAAGCAGTTGTGGATCCACCTGTTCAGGTAACACAAGAGCTTCGTAGATCTAGTAGAGTGCGCCAGGAACCCGAGAGGTACGGACTTCTCGTAACTGATTCCGGTGACACGATGCTCATAGATAATGAGCCTACTACCTATGAGGAGGCCATGAATGGCCCAGACTCGCAGAAGTGGCTTGAAGCCATGAGATCCGAGATGGAATCCATGTATACCAACAAAGTATGGACTTTGGTGGAACCACCTGATGGGGCGCGACCCATAGGGTGCAAGTGGGTCTTCAAGAAGAAGATCGACATGGATGGTAATGTGATTACCTATAAGGGCCGATTGGTGGCTAAAGGATTCAGACAGATTCATGGTATTGACTATGATGAAACCTTTTCACCAGTCGCAATGACCAAATCCATCCGAATCCTACTTGCGATTGCAGCATACTACGACTATGAGATTTGGCAGATGGATGTCAAAACAGCGTTCCTTTATGGGAATCTCCTCGAGGACGTGTATATGATACAGCCGGAGGGTTTTGAGGATCCAAAGCAAGCCAACAAAGTCTGTAAGCTGCAACGATCCATTTATGGATTGAAGCAAGCTTCTAGGAGTTGGAATCGACGTTTTGATGAAGTAGTCAAAGAGTTTGGCTTCATCAGAAACGAAGATGAGTCTTGTGTCTACAAGAAGGTTAGTGGGAGCTCTGTAGCTTTTCTGGTCTTGTATGTGGATGACATACTACTCATTGGAAACGACATTCCCATGCTGCAATCTGTGAAAGATTGGCTAGGAAAGTGTTTCTCAATGAAGGACTTAGGGGAAGCAGCCTATATACTCGGTATAAAGATCTATAGAGATAGATCTAAGAGGTTGCTAGGCCTAAGTCAAAGTACATATATTGACAAAGTGTTGAAACGGTTCAACATGCAAGATTCCAAGAAGGGATTCTTGCCCATGTCGCATGGAATCACTCTTTCGAAGAGTGGTTGTCCTTCCAATGAGATTGAGAAGGAACGCATGAGTAGGATTCCCTATGCCTCGGCCATAGGGTCCATCATGTACGCCATGTTATGTACTAGACCAGATGTGTCATATGCCTTGAGTATGACAAGCAGATACCAATCCAATCCAGGTGAGAGTCACTGGATTGCTGTCAAGAACATCCTAAAGTACTTGAGAAGAACTAAGGATGCTTTCTTGATGTTTGGCGGTGAGGAAGAGTTGCGTGTAAGGGGTTACACTGATGCAAGCTTCCAAACCGATAGAGATGACTTTAGATCACAGTCGGGATATGTGTTTTGCCTGAATGGAGCAGCGGTGAGCTGGAAGAGTTCCAAGCAAGAGACGGTAGCTGATTCTACAACAGAGGCTGAGTACATTGCTGCAAATGGCGCAGCAAAGGAGGCTGTTTGGATCAGAAAGTTTGTTTCTGAACTTGGTGTGGTCCCTAGCATTGCGGATCCAGTGGAGTTGTTCTGTGACAACACTGGGGCGATCGCGCAATCAAAGGAACCAAGATCGCACCAGAAGTCCAAGCATGTGCTCAAGAAGTTTCATCTGATTCGAGATATTATCGATAGAGGAGACGTTCGGATATGCAAGATTCCTACAGATGATAATCTGTCAGACCCGCTTACGAAGCCTCTCACGCAGTGGAAGCATGAAGGGCACACTAGGAGTATGGGCATACGAGATGCGCCAGATTGGCTCTAGTGAAAGTGGGAGACTGTTGGAATAGATGCCCTAGAGGCAATCTAGTTTAGTATGAATTTGTAATTGGCTAGAAATTCATTTATTATTTATTGGATATTTAATATAATGAAGTCCTTAGATTTACAATTGTGTTGTTTATCTTAAATATCCCTAGTCAAGTATAATGATTAAATGGGACAATCATCTATAGACTAGTATGGGGTTAGATTGATATGGAGATATCACGATCTAACACATAGGTGTGCATTACGGAATGTTGCACTGGATTGACCCATTACCGAGAAGGCTACATACACGTTATGTTAAGTCACAAGTGCTTCTCGGGTACAATGGTATTGTCATCCTTAGACTTGAAGTCACTAGATATTCTAGTTGTGGATCATTGTGATCTTGGTAGCGTTAAACGCTACACCGTAACTGGGTAGTTATAAAGGCGTGTACTGGATACAATGGGAAGCAAGCTTAGAGATCGTAGTGGACGTAGAGAGGATTTGCCCCTCCCACATAACGGGAGCAAATATCCAAGGCCACTCGAGGATAG